>CM061136.1:119066202-119666202 GCA_030789695.1 Scilla litardierei
GCGATACTATCTTAATTGACGTGACGTCGCGACTTTCTGTTTTGACGCGAGACGTTTCTATTTTTAGTTTCGTCTCTCGACGTCAAAATTTAGATCCGTCTTCTCCACTCTCTTTCTTTAGTTGTACCGAACACCCTAAAATTATTTTACAATTTTTGGACTTAATTTGAACTATTTTCCATTTATTTGAAAGTTTTAAATAATTTTAAAACCTATTTTTATAAGAGTTTTAATTACAATAAAATTCCTATAATATACTAACGCTTTAAAGAATTTTTTGACCAAATTTCAGAATTTTTGGCCGCACTCATCTCGCGTGAGGGAGAGGAGAGTAATTTTAAATTATATTAATTATTTTTATTATTTTAATTACGTTTTCTTAAACCCAAACCCAAACCCTAGCTCTAACCTATTTATATTAGCCCTAGGATAGGTTATTTTCGCATTACACAAACCCTAGCCGTCACAAAACCCTAAATCTTGCTTGCGACGATTCGTCGCAACTCCGTTCAGCCGCCGCTAGTGCCCGACCGAAGCCAACCCCCGCATTCCCCCGTGCCCGACCGATGCTCCGCTCTGCATCGCCCGCTTGCAGCGCTCTGCTGCAAGCCCCCCCCCCCCCCCCCCCCCCCCCGCTGTCGCCCCGCTCCGATCGAGGCCTTCTCTCGGTCTGATCGAGAGAACAGCCGCTTCGCCCGCACGCTGCACCGCTCCGCATCGCCCTAGCGCCCGACCGACCCGCCTTGTCGGTCTGACCGAGAGGCCGTCCCGCTTTCCCCCAAGCGCCGCTTCACCCGCACCCGCAGCGCCCGATCGACGAGATCCATCGGTCTGACCGAGGATTCCCCTCGCACCGACCAAGCTCCCGCCTCCGCCTGCGCTGCAACACGCACGACCAAGAGCTTCTTTCGGTCTGACCGAGAGAAACCCTCGCACCGACCGTGCCCGACCGACAGAACTTCATCGCAACATTGTTTCTCCCACACCAACTCCTGTGGTGGGCCCCCCAAGTTCTCCAGAGGTGTTGTGGGTCCCCCATCGACCCCTAGCACTGCTGTGGGCCGCACTTGGACGTGCTACTTCGTAGATTTGCCGTCTACGACGTTGCGACACGTCGTAGGCCTTCGTCGCAAGTTTCGACTTTTGGAGGATCGTGCGAGGACCAGATCTGAAGCTGAGGATTCCTCCGATCAGACACGACATCCATTCTACGACAAACTCAGGTTCAGGTTGGTTCCCCGAAACTCGTAGAAACCCCCACAATAGCTGACTGAACCCTAAACTAAAAACCGTCAACTTGAACTAAATTTATTTTCCAGCACCTGTAAAACGTTGTACGAACATAGAAAATCGACGAACGGACTTTGTTGACTGTGCACATAGGATAGATCGTCGATTAGGCTGAAACATCAAAAAGTGACTATTGACGAATAGGATAGTCCCGAAAACCTAGAAACGAAACCTAATAGGATTTGATGAATTTGAGACCTGATATCGTCGCCGTGGCGATATTTCAGACGGACTTCCG
The DNA here is from genome assembly GCA_030789695.1 of Scilla litardierei. Classification (NCBI taxonomy): domain Eukaryota; kingdom Viridiplantae; phylum Streptophyta; class Magnoliopsida; order Asparagales; family Asparagaceae; genus Scilla; species Scilla litardierei. Next base: position 119,067,731 of record CM061136.1, read on the forward strand.
CGGACGAGACGCTTGGACGAGACGCTTCGAGAGGACGACACACTCGCCATCGCAGGCAAGTGTATCCACTTGCACTTTTGGCCGTGCTTAGGCCCTAGTTGGTTAGAATTGTTAACTGTGAACAAATAGAACCGGACGTGAAATGATAGCGTCCGGGACGACTCCTGACGGCTCAGACTTGACGACGAAGTCTGAGCCTGACAACAACAACTTTTGATGCTGTAGGGCTATCATGTGTGTGCGTGTGTGTGGACACCCTAGAATAACCCTTCCTGTCTTGTCACGTCCCGTCCCGTCTTGCACAGCCCGTTGGGCAATAGGGCACTCTTCGAGTGATCCCTTGTACAGATTCACAGCCTGCGGGCAATAGGGCACTCTACAAGCTAGAGAGAGTGATCCCTTGTACGGATACACAGCCTGCGGGCAATAGGGCACTCTCCAAGCTAGAGAGAGTGATCCCTTGTACGGATACACAGCCTGCGGGCAATAGGGCACTCGCCAAGCTAGAGCGAGTGATCCCTTGTACGGATATCTTGTCTTGTCTTGTCTTGGGGTTTGGGGTTGGGTTGAGCGTGCGCACGACAAGAGGGTCTGATCCCCCTCGAACCGTAAGGCGTGAACCCTTTCGTGTCTCACTTGTCTTGTCCTGCCTTGTTTTCGTCACGTCCCGTCTTGTCTTGACACCTGTAGGTTAGTCCCGTAGTTGGTAGCACACGCTACGACTACTACCTGTCCCGTTTTACTTTCCTGCTGTGTTACTTCCTGTCGTGTTACCCCGTTATAACCACAACATGCTAATCAACCAGTAAACTGTTGTGTAAAAGAACCTCAGCATGCTAATCAACCAGTAAACCGTTGTTTAAAGTTCGGTGCACTTGCAGTAAAGTCTAACCCTTCTTGTAGACTTTACCTGACGTACAGTTCCTTTTTCTTGGGTGTTGTACGTCAGGTGTTCAGCCAGAGTTCGTGGACGAGGCATACTCGCTGGAGTACGAGGAGCCGAGGATGTCGAACCCATAGTACGTGCCTGACGAGGACCAGACCTTGAGGTCTTTTTAGTCGTCTCTTTCAGAGGTTACTACTTTTAGTTTGCTTTTAGCTAGGTTGTTGCCATGCTTAGGCTTCCTTTTTAGACTTTGTACCAGTTGGATATTATATCTCTAATTTAATGAATGCCTTTTCTTCCTGTACTTCTGTCGTTTCGAACTTTATTAATGCAAGAACCCGAAAACTTTAAAATGGTACCCCTACAGACGCTTATTGGGTCCGAGCTTCACAGCTCTGGCCTAAGCGGGCCTTAGTCACGCTTCGCCTCCGTCCATTTTGGGAAGCGGGGCGTGACAGGTTTTAGTGGTGGCCCATGCAGGTCTTGCAAAAGTTCGGAACAGCAAAAGTACCGCATTCATTTGATATCCACGTACAAGTCTGAATTAGTTTCCCAGTCTTAGATAGTAGGAAGACTTAGATAGACACCCAGGTTTGATAGTCTGGAGCCTTGGTTAAGATTTAGTCATCCTCATCCTAGAATACCTTAGTAGCCACTTGACTCTGACCGTGTTAAATTTACAGAGCCCTTCTTTTAGTCGTTCGCTCGGGTCCATCGACTTCGGACCTAGCAGAACGTAACCTTGTTTCTCTTAGGAACTTTCTCTTTAGATCCTGGGTATAGTCTAGCTCATAGGAAGCCTTTGAGCTGAGTTATCCTAATATTTAGACGACCCGATGATTAGAACCCTTGTCCTCTAGCATCCCTCTGATCCTTGCAAATTTTGTGCTATCAACCATAGAGTCCCATCGTAGCTCTTCACGATTCATATCCTACGCGTACTCTTCATGCGATCATTTTTCCTTTCTCTCGATTCTCGTGATCGTTTCCTGACGATTATCATCGATCCTTCGAATCCCTTCATTGACCAATCCTACCTCCTCAAAAAAAATTATTTTCGACTTTCCTTATTAAGTTTTCGCCCTGGCTTGATTTCTTTGAAAACCCCTATATTATATATTTAAAATTTGTTATTTTGGATCGAGTTAAAACTTTTAATTGACTTGGAGCTTTCTTGGATGTAAATGTTTTAAGTCAACATCTCGCATTATTTGCCTTGTTTCCAAAATATATATATTACTTTTATAAACTACACAATTTATTTCTACTATCTTGTACTTATTTTCGAATTTTTCCCTTTCCCAAAACCTGCTTCCTTTAAAAGTATTTTCAAAATTCATTATTAAATTCTCCGCCCAATTTGACTTCTTAGAAAACTTTTATTAATTATTTAAAATTTCTTACTTTCGGTTGAGTTAAAATTCTTTCGCAAATTTTGAAACCTTTCGGTCGTAAAAGTTTTAAGTTACGGCCTCGTACTTATTTTCGAATCAGTATCCATCGTAATTTTAGTTTTAAAACTTTGTTACCATTTCGAGAATTCAATATATCATTTTACTAACCTACGAAATTTATTTTTAACCATTTACGTACGTACTTTAGAATATTTTTCTAAAACAAAGGGGGATTTTAAATTTCTTTACATATAAACATCTCTATGTTCATCGTGCTCATACTTCAAGAACCTTTGTTTAAATTTATTTTCATTTGCAAAACAATCGCTACATTATCCTACTTTTATTCCTTCATCTAACTTTTTTTCCAAATCGTAATAATTTTACTATCTGCTCCTTTTCCCCACTTATTTTTTAAAAAAGTATATAGTATACGATATCATATTTTACCCGTAAATCTCCTTCATCTATCTAATTATTTTGAGAAATATTTTCGTCACACCCAACCAACTACCTCCTTATCTCGTCTTATTTGAACGCGTTCCTTCCGATTCATTTCGTTACACTCCTGGCTTCTGTTTTCTTTAGGTTGTGTAGACATTAGTCCTTGTAGTTGTTTACGTTGTCTCTGGTTTAGGAGTAGGTCCTTTGGTAAGTGATGTCGTCGTGGTGGTTGAGCATAGGTAGAGTACATAGACCTGTATGAATGTGTGTTCTTTAGGATCCCAATGATTGCCTTTTGAGTCTTGAATGTGTACTCAGTGTTAACCATAGTATGCTGGAAGTTGTCTGAATGACGGTATTCATACTTATATGAATGGCGTCATCGTAGGCAGATCCTTAGACTTAGTTTTAGTTTTAATGAATGGTTTATCTTGGTTGTATATGACTGTATCAAAACTTTGTTTTCTTTAAACCAAATCTTTAAAGTTTTAAAACTAGCTCACAAGATCACAAATCACTTAACCTCCCTCATCCATTACCGCAACACCACACGTTTTTTTTCCAAATGTTTTAAAATATTTCTTTGGCCTTAAGTCTCTCTTTCTCTTCTCTTCTTTCTCCCTTAAACAAAATTTTCGTGTTTATGGTTGTTATATTAATTGGGCCTAGCTATTATCGTTATAGGATTTTGTTTGCAGGTAGGCTTGGAGTGAGATGAGTTTTATTATGTCAATGATTAATTGATTTTGGGAACACAAGGATGATGGATTAGAATGTCTTTAGGATGAAAAGAATGGACTGTCCAAAGACTTGTTTATAAAACCGGAGTGAGGCGGACTCAATGGGAAATTCTGGTCGGATGAAATTATATGCGAGGAGATGAGAACTCATCAGACTTGAGGCTTAGACGGGTAATAGGTAGGAGTAACTGCGGAGTATAGTTTGAGTTAGGGTGATCATGAGATGGAGTAGAGCTTTTAATAGCATCGAGACTTGATTGTTGAGTTGACGTGAGAAGACATTGGGAGTAACACGACGTGTGGAGATAAATGGATGATTAGGCAGTCGGACTTAATATTGGTTGGGATTAGTTATAGTGAGTAGGATGAGGGGTAATTCTGACAGATCAAATTATTTGGTGGATGAATTTATGGGGAGCTATGACGAGAATGTATTGAAGACACGACGATTGCTGATTGGTGAAGGTATTATAGGATAGACAAATGTTTTTGTCTTGGATTGGTGGATGACTAGAATCTCATTTTTTGGAGATTTATTAATGTTGGGAAAAGATTTAGAAATTTAAAAGATATTAATGAGCGATGATGATGTTTAGTGGAGTGGTACGATATCAGAAGATGATGATTATTTTTATGAGAACTTGGAGTTGGAAATTGGAACGGTAGTGATGGATCTATATTATTAGGAGGTGAGTTTAGTCGTGGCTTTGCCCAGTGAAAAGATGGATTATGAGGGATTATTGAGGAACGTTGTTCGAAGTTACAGGATTAGAAAATCTTTATGAGTAGATATGATAGTTGCGGGTATAAGGTTATATGGGTAATATTATTACTAGTGTGAGTGATTCCGAGGGCGGAATCATTTCTAAGGTGGGTAAAATGTAACTGCCTGTTTCTATCGTACCTTCTTCGTGCACATGCTTTTGACCGTGCACGTAATTATTTTAGACTTTATTTGTTTTTGAACGTTTTTGTGTGATATGTCGACGTGATCGTCTCTGGAAGTATTAGATTGTGTAACAACTTTGTAACGACATATCTCGAGTCGTTCTTCAGCGATACTATCTTAATTGACGTGACGTCGCGACTTTCTGTTTTGACGCGAGACGTTTCTATTTTTAGTTTCGTCTCTCGACGTCAAAATTTAGATCCGTCTTCTCCACTCTCTTTCTTTAGTTGTCCCGAACACCCTAAAATTATTTTACAATTTTTGGACTTAATTTGACCTATTTTCCATTTATTTGAAATTTTTAAATAATTTTAAAACCTATTTTTATAAGAGTTTTAATTACAATAAAATTCCTATAATATAATAACGCTTTAAAGAATTTTTTGACCAAATTTCAGAATTTTTGGCCGCACCCATCTCGCGTGAGGGAGAGGAGAGTAATTTTAAATTATATTAATTATTTTAATTATTTTAATTACGTTTTCTTAAACCCTAACCCTAACCCTAGCTCTAACCTATTTATATTAGCCCTAGGATAGGTTATTTTCGCATTACACAAACCCTAGCCGTCACAAAACCCTAAATCTTGCTTGCGACGATTCGTCACAACTCCGTTCAGCCGCCGCTAGTGCCCGACCGGAGCCAACCCCCGCATTCCCCCGTGCCCGACCGATGCTCCGCTCTGCATCGCCCGCTTACAACGCTCTGCTGCAAGCCCCCCCCCCCCCCCCCCCCCCCCGCTGTCGCCCCGCTCCGATCGAGGCCTTCTCTCGGTCTGATCGAGAGAACAGCCGCTTCGCCCGCACGCTGCACCGCTCCGCATCGCCCTAGCGCCCGACCGACCCGCCTTGTCGGTCTGACCGAGAGGCCGTCCCGCTTTCCCCCAAGCGCCGCTTCGCCCGCACCCGTAGCGCCCGATCGACGAGATCCATCGGTCTGACCGAGGATTCCCCTCGCACCGACCAAGCTCCCGCCTCCGCCTGCGCTGCAACACGCATGACCGAGAGCTTCTTTCGGTCTGACCGAGAGAAACCCTCGCACCGACCGTGCCCGACCGACAGAACTTCATCGCAACATTGTTTCTCCCACACCAACTCCTGTGGTGGGCCCCCAAGTTCTCCAGAGGTGTTGTGGGTCCCCCATCGACCCCTAGCACTGCTGTGGGCCGCACTTGGACGTGCTACTTCGTAGATTTGCCGTCTACGACGTTGCGACACGTCGTAGGCCTTCGTCGCAAGTTTCGACTTTTGGAGGATCGTGCGAGGACCAGATCTGAAGCTGAGGATTCCTCCGATCAGACACGACATCCATTCTACGACAAACTCCGGTTCAGGTTGGTTCCCCGAAACTCGTAGAAACCCCCACAATAGCTGACTGAACCCTAAACTAAAAACTGTCAACTTGAACTAAATTTATTTTCCAGCACCTGTAAAACATTGTACGAACATAGAAAATCGACGAACGGACTTTGTTGACTGTGCACATATGATAGATCGTCGATTAGGCTGAAACATCAAAAAGTGACTATTGACGAATAGGATAGTCCCGAAAACCTAGAAACGAAACCTAATAGGATTTGATGAATTTGAGACCTGACATCGTCGCCGTGGCGATATTTCAGACGGACTTCCGCGGACGAGACGCTTGGACGAGATGCTTCGAGAGGACGACACACTCGCCATCGCAGGCAAGTGTATCCACTTGCACTTTTGGCCATGCTTAGGCCCTAGTTGGTTAGAATTGTTAACTGTGAACAAATAGAACCGGACGTGAAAAGATAACGTCCGGGGCGACTCCTGACGGCTCAGACTTGACGACGAAGTCAGAGCCTGAAAACAACAACTTTTGATGCTGTAGGGCTATCATGTGTGTGCGTGTGTGTGGACACCCTAGAATAACCCTTCCTGTCTTGTCACGTCCCGTCCCATCTTGCACAGCCCGCTGGGCAATAGGGCACTCTTCGAGTGATCCCTTGTAGAGATTCACAGCCTGTGGGCAATAGGGCACTCTCCAAGCTATAGAGAGTGATCCATTGTACGGATACACAGCCTACGGGCAATAGGGCACTCTCCAAGCTAGAGAGCGTGATCCCTTGTACGGATACACAGCCTGCGGGCAATAGGGCACTCGCCAAGCTAGAGCGAGTGATCCCTTGTACGGATATATTGTCTTGTCTTGTCTTGGGGTTTGGGGTTGGGTTGAGCGTGCGCACGGCAAGAGGGTCTGATCCCCCTCGAACCGTAAGGCGTGAACCCTTTCGTGTCTCACTTGTCTTGTCCTGCCTTGTTTCCGTCACGTCCCGTCTTGTCTTGACACTTGTAGGTTAGTCCCGTAGTTGGTAGCACACGCTACGACTACTACCTGTCCCGTTTTACTTTCCTGCTGCGTTACTTCCTGTCGTGTTACCCCGTTATAACCACAGCATGCTAATCAACCAGTAAACTGTTGTGTAAAAGAACCTCAGCATGCTAATCAACCAGTAAACCGTTGTTTAAAGTTCGGTGCACTTGCAGTAAAGTCTAACCCTTCTTGTAGACTTTACCTGACGTACAGTTCCTTTTTCTTGGGTGATGTACGTTAGGTGTTCAGCCAGAGTTCGTGGACGAGGCATACTCGCTGGAGTACGAGGAGCCGAGGACGTCGACCCAGAGTACGTGCCTGACGAGGACCAGACCTTGAGGTCTTTTTAGTCGTCTCTTTCAGAGGTTACTACTTTTAGTTTGCTTTTAGCTAGGTTGTTGCCATGCTTAGGCTTCCTTTTTAGACTTTGTACCAGTTGGATATTATATCTCTAATTTAATGAATGTCTTTTCTTCCTGTACTTCTGTCGTTTCGAACTTTATTAATGCAAGAACCCGAAAACTTTAAAATGGTACCCGTACAGACGCTTATTGGGTTCGAGCTTCACAGCTCCGGCCTAAGCGGGCCTTAGTCACGCTTCGCCTCCGTTCATTTTGGGAAGCGGGGCGTGACACCTCCACCATACGAAGATTCGGAGAAAGTAAGCAGAATTAAACGGAGCATCTGAAGTGCCCGACATCAGCCGAGTTTTTACTCCGGCATGATGGACTTGGACACCCTGGATTTGTGATGATGCATCACATCTTATCCTATGGGTATGACTTGAAGAACCAGAAGATTCTTCAGAAGGGAAAAAATCCCTCGCATCCCTTACTATAAGGGAAAACTAATTGCAAGGCCATCTCCATGATAAGTTGAAAAAGAATCTCCATGCTTCCTCAAAAAGAATACAAGGAGATAGATGTGGATAAAATCCACCACCCCTAGTGGGCTATTTCAGTACTTCACTGTACTGATAAATGCATCCTCAGAATATTCGTACGTGTGTCTACTACAGACCCGCAACTTAGCTTTTCCAAAGCTATTGGCACAAAAATAAAAATGTTGCGGGCACATTTCCCAGACAATAAAATGTTGTAAATAAGTCTGGTTAATGTTGGGAAATATACCTCCCAGTCTTTTCAAGAGTACTGCCAATCAACGGGAATTGAAAATGAACATACAAGTGCCGCATGTTCATACCCAAAATGGGTCGGCATAGTCACTGAAAAGTAGACTCCAATGGACTGAACGTCCATTAAATCCAGATTGCCTATGGATGCATGGGGACATGCAAACTCTGCATGCTGCATCGTAAATGAAAATAAGACCCTCTGGAGATCAGAGTCTCCAATGCAAATTGCATATGGAATGCCACCGAACATTTCTCATCTGAGAATCTTCGGTCGCGCAGTCTTAAATCCCCATTGCACCACCAAAGAGGACCAAAACGGTACTCAACGTCGCCTAGGTATCCATGCAGGATTTGACTCACCCTCACTTATAAGATACCTAGAACCCCAAACGGGGGACGCATTTAAGGCACATCTTGAAGACTGTGATTTCGATGAGACGAGTTTCCCAAAAATAGGCCCAGATACTAGAAAATCTGGCGCGAAGAAAATTATAACGTGGGATACAAAAAGTTTGACCCACTATGATCCGGTAACAATACAATGTGTAGATGAGATCCCGAAGATACTCCACATACAGAACACTGTTTACCAATTACCGGAATCATTTATTGACAACCAGAAGATTGTCAGATCACACATCCCTGCTGCAAAAACTCCAGCTAGGATTGACATCCCCGAGAATGGATGCAATCCACCAGCAGCAGAAGTGACTGATCCTCAACAGAAAAGAGGCAGACCACCAGGCTCCTAGGACAAGAAACTCCTGGAGACCTTAAGACAATACTACCACAGGACAATGAGCTCCTGTCCACACCATCACCCTTCCCGGAATCCACTGCAGAGGAATTGCCGGGAAAAAGTGAAATTAAGTAAATGTTGTACGTACTGGGGAGGTGTTGGACAGATAGAACATAAATTGTCGATAATGTATTCACGTATCATATTGCCATATACATCGCAATGGCAATGATGTTTATAAATTATCGTTCCACACTCCGTTGCTAGAAGGCAAACGTAGAGATTGGCCAAAAGTGGAACGTGGCAATAAAAGATGAGCTGGACTCACTTATGAAACGTGAAATGTTCGGACCTGAAGTCCAGACACCAAAAGGTGTCAAACCTGTGGATAAAACAAAGTATTGCAAACATAAGAAAAATAAATACAAAATCGTATGCTATACGGTACAACCTATAGCCCAAGGAAAATTTCGCTGAAACTAGGGATCAAACAAATTCAAATGAGCATGTCTCATAAATGATGCATCAGTCTCCTTAAGTTATCAAAAGCGAATACCTTACGATTTGACGAAGGAAAATTTTGGATATGCTGTTATTGGATGTTGTGACGGCATACCTTCGTGGATATCTTGTAAAGATAATTTCCACATTTCCTTAAAATGCCTGAATAGACTTCGGGACGTCTATTCAAGAAAAACAATAAGTACAATAAATAAATGTACAACCAAGAGAATCACTTAACAAGTCAATGATTCCTACTGAAGGTTGTCTTTGCATCTGTGCAAAGAACAGGATTAGAGATCTTAGTTGTAGACAACTAACATCTCATCGGATCTCCTGAAGAGAAAATCGAAATAAATGTACAAGCCTGACTTTTAAACATGAAATAAAAAGACCTAGGCAAATATAAAGTCATGGCTCATAGAATCCTGTTATAAACGCCCAGAAGTGCGTTGGAGAAATTAAAAGGACCATTGTCATCCAAAGTACACCTACGGTGGTATACTCAATGGATGTACAAAAAAGAACCCTTCCGATCGCTGGAAGAGTGGGAGGATATAACTGGTCCCAAAGTCCCTTACCTAAGTGCAATCAGGCACTCCTGGCTAACTGCATGCGTCCCGATACAGCAATTGCAGTAAACTCATTAGCCAGAGATAGTTGGCACCTAAAAAGGGCCATTAGACCGGAGTTAAGCCTTCTGCGCTTCCTCCAAGGGTCAAAAGATTCGGGCTTACAAAATGAAGTATCATCCTCCAATGTTCATGCAAATGCAGGTTTCAGGTCCAGTCCCTATACTGAGAAATCACACAACGGGTACCCACAGTGGGATGGCCATCCCCTGCAGATCTGCAAAGCAATTTATGAAGGCGACATCTTCCTATCATTCCGAGATCCTCACCACACCAATGGTGTACTTGAGGGCGCCTGCTGGTACATCACATCCCAATGACGATTGGGATAGAAGCTGGTATTGTGGAGCTAACCACCTATTCTGAAGACATCATCAGAGGCGACGATACTTAGCACACCTCTCCAGAGTTTCTGGATTCAGCAGCTACTTAATTGCAATAACTTTGTAATCTGTGTATATTTTCGGAATGTTGTAAATATGAGTGATGAGATAAGCCTAAGAGATCTGAAAGCCTAAGAGCTTTTACAGATCAGGGGGAGTTGAGAGAATTTGTACTCTTTTACCTTAGCTATGGTTTTTCCCACTGGGGTTTCCATAGCTAAAGGTTTTAACGAGGCAAATCACATCAACTCTGGATCCTGAAGTATCCACCCCTCTGTGACGGTCAGAATCCAGAAGTATTCATGAGCAGAGTCACTTGCACAGATCAGGGGGAGTTAAAGAGCGTTTGTACTCTTTTCCCTTAACTATGGTTTCTCCCACTGGGTTTTCCATAGCTAAAGGTTTTAACGAGGCAAACCTCACCAACTCAGGATCCCGAAGTATCCACCCCATGTGAGACTCTTATTACGCTCAGAATCCCGAAGTACTCTTGAGCAGAGTCCACACCTATGGCTGGATAAGGGGGAGTGTTGTGGATGGAAATAACCGGAGCCGGTTAGGATTGCGGGTATCTTTGAGATACGCCCATATCAATGTATTCTATCTTTGTACTCTCCTACCATGCCTATAAATAAAGGGCTGTGGGTTCCTCCCCCAGTAGTTGATTCATAACAGATATCTCTTATCCAATTTCTCTTGTCCAATTTCTCTTATCCAATTTCTCTTGATAACATCCCTCTTTTATTATATATATATATATATATATATATATATATATATATATATATATATATATATATATATATGGGCGTGGTCGGCTGCGAACGGTTCTCACGGGGGTGCCCGTGCGAACTAAATTTTTTTATTTTTTTAAATTTTTTTTTACAAAATTTTTTTTCCACACTTTAATCCATACATATATACACCCCAGAAAAAATAATGGGTGAACCCTAGGTGGATTTGACCCTCGATCAAGCCGTTAAAAATTTAACGGTTTCAGACCAATAGAACATTTTGTACCGACCCGATCAAGGGGAAAATAGGGGGGATTGTCTTGATTTTTGATATGAATGTGTATTAACATGTTTAGAACACATTCAACGGTTTGGATCTATGAAAAAAATCAAAGAGAGGAAGTTCCCACGGAGTTCTCACAGGGGAAAGTTCTCATTGGAACATTCCCATATGTGTGTGTGTGTGTGTGTGTGTGTGTGTGTGTGTGTGTGTGTGTGTGTGTATGGAAAGTTAGTGAGTAGCTTTATTAAAGTAGTATCCAAAATACAAAAGACAGGAAGCCTATAAAAGACAGGGGAAATAGAAAGGGGATAGGGCACAGGCGCCGTCACCCTCCACTATAACTCCCATCTTCCAAAAGCAACCTGCGAGAACATATATATATATATATATATATATATATATATATATATATATATATATATATATATATATATATATATATATATATATATATATATATATATATATGGAAAAAGGGGATCCAAGGTGCCTCCTTAGATGAAAATCTAAGGAGGCGCCCTCATTTCCCCCCATCTCCTACAATTTTTTTGGCAATTTTTTTTCATGGGGTTGTTGTTTACATCATGGATGATCAACATACCAAATTTCAAGGGATTTCAATACTTTTTGAGCCACCATCTACCCCTTACAACTTCAACAGTTTGAAAACGTGTTGAAAACCCCACGAACTTGCAAGGGGTAGATGGGGGCTCAAAAAGTATTGGAATCCCTTGAAATTTGGTATGTTGATCATCCATAAGGTGAACAATAAACACATGAAGAAAAAAATTTAGAAAAAATGTGTGAGATGGGGGGAAATGGGGGCGCCTCCTTAGATTGAATCTAAGGAGGCACCCTAGGATCCCTTTACCATATATATATATATATATATATATATATATATATATATATATATATATATATATATATATATATATATATATATGGGTAAAGTGTTCCTAGGGTGACTCCTTAGATTAAATCTAAGGAGTCGCCCCCATTTTCTCCCATCTCCCACAATTGTTTTTGAAATTATTTTTCTTGGGATTGTTGTTCATCTCATGGATGATCAACATACCAAAAATCAAGTCATTCCAATACTTTTAGAGCCCTCATCTGCCCCTTGTAACTTTATGTGTTTTTCAGCACGTTTTGAGACCGTTGAAGTTGCAAGGGGTAGACGGGGGCTTTTAAAGTTTTGGAATGACTTGATTTTTGATATGTTGATCATCCATGAGATGAACAACAATCCCAAGAAAAATAATTTCAAAAAAAATTGTGGGAGATGGGCGAAAATGGGGGCGACTCCTTAGATTTAATCTAAGGAGTCACCCTAAGAACACTTTACCATATATATATATATATATATATATATATATATATATATATACATACACACTAGTCATTACCCGTGCCCATAGGGCACGGTTTATTTAATGGCTGAGTTTTTCTCCCCCACAAATTTCAAGTTCACCCAAATTTCAAGTTTTCCCACAAAATTTCAAGTTTCCCCCAAAATTTAAGTTTTCCCCCAAAATTTAAGTCCCCCCAAAATTGTCATTACCACCTAGGACAAACTTGCCACGTAGGACAAAGCTTTGTCCTAGTAGGATAAGATTCAAAATCGTCATAGAACTGGAAAAAAATGGCCGGAAGGGGTGAGAATAAAATGTGTGGGTGTGTGTGTGTGGAGGGTCCATAGGCAAAAATACAAAAACCGGGGTTGTATGTGCAAAATTCCCCACCTCCTCTTTTATCCCTCAAAATCTCATCTCTTATATTTTCCCTTATTCAATTTCCCTGTTTTATATAATAGATATCCAAATTCTCTTATCCAATTTCTCATGTCCAAATTCTCTTATCAATTTCTCTTGATAACATCCGTCTTTTATATAATAGATATCCCTTATCCAATTTCTCTTGTCCAATATCTCTTATCCAATTTCTCTTGATAACATCTCTCGTTTGTAATATAGATATCTCTTATCCAATTTCTCTTGATAACATCACTCTTATCCAATTTCTATTGTCCAATATCTCTTATTCAATTTCTCTTGATAACATCCCTCTTTTATAATATAGATATCTCTTATCCAATTTATCTTGTCCAATATCTCTAATCCAATTTCTCTTGATAACATCCCTCTTTTATAATATAGATGTCTCTTATCCAATTTCTCATGTCCAATATCTCTTATCCAATTTCTCTTGATAACATCCCTCTTTTATAATATAGACTAGTCATGACCCGTGCCCATAGGGCACGGTTTATTTAATGGCTGAGTTTTCCCCCCCAAATATCAAGTTCCCCCAAATTTCAAGTTTTTCCACAAAATTTCAAGATTCCCCCAAATTTAAGTTTCCCCCAAAATTTAAGTCCCCCCAAAATTGTCATTGCCACCTAGGACAAACTTGTCACGTAGGACAAAGTTTTGTCCGAATAGGATAAGATTCAATATCTTCAAAGGACTGGGAAAAAATGGTCGGAAAGGGGGGAGAATAAAAAGTGTGGGTGTGTGTCTCTTATCCATGTCCAAATTCTGTTATCCAACTTCTCTTGATAACATCCCTCTTTTATATAATAGATATCCAAATTCTCGTATCCAATTTCTCATGTCCAAATTCTCTTATCCAACTTCTCTTGATAACATCCCTCTTTTATATAATAGATATCCAAATTCTCTTATCCAATTTCTCATGTCCAAATTCTCTTATCCAACTTCTCTTGATAACATCCCTCTTTTATATAATAGATATCCAAATTCTCTTATCCAATTTCTCATGTCCAAATTCTCTTATCCAACTTCTCTTGATAACATCCCTCTTTTATATAATAGATAATATATATCCAAATTCTCTTATCCAATTTCTCATGTCCAAATTCTCTTATCCAACTTCTCTCGATAACATCCCTCTTTTATATAATAGATATCCAAATTCTCTTATCCAATTTCTCATGTCCAAATTCTCTTATCCAACTTCTCTCGATAACATCCCTCTTTTATATAATAGATATCCAAATTCTCTTATCCAATTTCTCATGTCCAAATTCTCTTATCCAACTTCTCTTGATAACATCCCTCTTTTATATAATAGATATCTCTTATCCAATTTCTCTTTTCCAATATCTCTTATCAAATTTCTCTTGATAACATCCCTCTTTTATAATATAGATATCTCTTATCCAATTTCTCATGTCCAATATCTCTTATCCAATTTCTCTTGATAACATCCCTCTCTTATAATATAGATATCTCTTATCCAATTTCTCTTGATAACATCCATCTCTTATAATATAGATATCTCTTATCCAATTTCTCTTGTCCAATTTCTCTTATCCAATTTCTCTTGATAACATCCCTCTTTTATAATATATATATTATAAAAGAGGGATGTTATCAAGAGAAATTGGATAAGAGATATTGGACATGAGAAATTGGATAAGAGATATCTATATTATAAAAGAGGGATATTATCAAGAGAAATTGGATAATAGATATTGGACAAGAGAAATTGGATAAGAGATATCTATATTATAAGAGAGGGATGCTATCAAGAGAGATTGGATAAGAGATATCTATATTATAAAAGAGGGATGTTATCAAGAGAAATTGAATACGAGATATTGGATATGAGAAATTGGATAAGAGATATCTATATTATAAAAGAGGGATGTTATCAAGAGAGATTGGATAAGAGATATCTATATTATAAAAGAGGGATGTTATCAAGAGAAATTGGATAAGAGATATTGGACATGAAAAATTGGATAAGAGATATCTATATTATAAAAGAGGGATGTTATCAAGAGAAATTGGATTAGAGATTTTGGACAAGATAAATTGGATAAGAGATATCTATATTATAAAAGAGGGATGTTATCAAGAGAAATTGAATAAGAGATATTGGACAATAGAAATTGGATAAGACTGATGTTATCAAGAGAAATTGGATAAAAGATATCTATATTACAAACGAGAGATGTTATCAAGAGAAATTGGATAAGAGATATTGGACAAGAGAAATTGGATAAGGGATATCTATTATATAAAAGACGGATGTTATCAAGAGAAATTGATAAGAGAATTTGGACATGAGAAATTGGATAAGAGAATTTGGATATCTATTATATAAAACAAGGAAATTGAATAAGGGAAAATAAAAGAGATGAGATTTTGAGGGATAAAAGAGAATGTGTGGAATTTTGCACATACAACCCCGGTTTTTGTATTTTTGCCTATGGACCCTCCACACACACACACCCACACATTTTAGTCTCACCCCTTCTGGCCATTTTTTTTCCAGTTCTATGAAGATTTTGAATTTTATCCTACTAGGACAAAGTTTTGTCCTACGTGGCAAGTTTGTCCTTGGTGGTAATGAAAATTTTGGGGGGACTTAAATTTTGAGGGAAAACTTAAATTTGGGGGGAAACTTGAAATTTTGTCGGAAAACTTGAAATTTGGGGGGAACTTGAAATTTGTGGGGGAGAAAAACTCAGCCATTAAATAAACCGTGCCCTATGGACACGGGTAATGACTAGTATATATATACATGACCGACTGTTTCACATTATATATATATATATATATCTATTATACATTTGACAACATTTTTTTGAATTCTAGGGCTGACTAGGACAAGATAAAGAGTGGCTGAGATTTGATCTTGGGAAATCAATGGTTGAGTTTGGATTTTGTGAAAATTTTTGTGGGAAAACTTAAATTTTGGTGGGAAAAGTGTCTTGGAAACCAAAACTTTGAAATTAGAAGTGTTTTGGAAAAGATTGTGGAGATTAAATTTGGGGGGAGAAAGTGCCTTGGGAACCTAAACTTTGAAATTAGAAGTGCCTTGGGAAGATTGTGGGGATTGAATTTGGGGGGAAGTGCTTAGGAACCTAAAATTTGAAATTAAAAGTGTCTTGTGAAAGATTGTGGAGAAGCATGATCCATTAAATTAAAAAAAATAAAAAATTTATCTTAAAACAATTTAGCGGAACAACAAATTAGTGTAAAAATACCCCGAGTTTTGTTGTTCCGGGGGCCGGCGTCGAAGGCGCCCCCCTAAACTTTTTTACGCTAATTTGCTGTTTCGCACCAAGGCACTAGCACCAAATTAGTTGTTCGATGCCAAATTTGTTGTTCCACACGGAAGGCGTCTGCGTCAAATTTGTTGTTCTGCGCCGAAGGTGCCCGTGCCGCTAAATATTTTTACACTAATTTATTGTTCTGTTAAATTTTGGTTGTGGAAATAATTTTTCGGGAACAAAAATTTCGCGGGAGAAATCTTAAATGAATCGTGTCTGTAGGCACAGGTTATGACTAGTATATATATATATGACCAACTGTTTCACATTGGTATTCGATTCTCAACAAAAGGCAATAAAATAAGCTGATAATTCGCAATTATTGAAAGTCGTAGTACCAAAAGTCCAACTTACGACTGAAGCTTCCCGCTACCTACTCTGTAGAGAGGATGGAAGGAAGTCCTCCATCTATTTGATCCAATCTCGAGGCACACAAAAGTACAAAACAAAATCAACCGTCCGATCAAAAAGTCGCCTTTGACCCGAATCTACACTCTTTTTACCGCCTGCTCCCGGTTCATCCGGTCTCACCCTCCTCCTTAAAACCCAGCCCCACATCCACCTTCTTCCCAATCTCTCCAATTCTCAAAATCAGATGTTCTCTTCCATCTTAGTTAATTGAAGGCAAAGACTCTTCTTTTCTTTCCTCTTCTTTCTTCGATCGACGATGGCCGTTGATTTGATGGGCTACGCGAAGATGGACGATCAGATCGCCATCCAGGAGGCGGCGACTGCCGGGATCAGAGGCATGGAGCACTTGATCTTCCAGCTCAGCCAGCAGAAGGCGCAGTTCGACTGCAGGGAGATCACCGATCACACCGTCTCGAAGTTCAAGAAGATGATCTCCATCATGAACCGAACCGGCCACGCCCGATTCAGGCGCGCGCCTACCCAGGCCCAGGGATCTCCCCCTGAATTCTCTCCCGTGACGCCGGCGCCGGCCCCGATCCACGCGCTGGCCCCTCAGCCTCAGCCTAAGAGCTTTTCCTTCGACTTCACGAAGCCGAAATTCGCCGCCGCCGAGATCGCGACCATGAATACTCAGTACTCGAAGGAGAACAACAGTTTCAGCATCTCGACGCCGATGTCGTCGGCGAACTCGTCCTACCTGTCGTCGATCACCGGGGACGGCAGCGTTTCCAATGGAAAGAACGGATCGTCGCTGCTGCTTCCTCCTCTGCCTCCGTCCACCGCTGCCGCTGTTTCCGCAGGCAAACCGCCGTTGTCATCCTCCTACAAGAAAAGGTGCCACGGCCACGGAAGCGATATCGCCGGGAATCTCTCAGCATCCGGCGGCAGCTGCCACTGCTCGAAGAGGAGGTACTGCTTCGCAAAACGACAAAGTCGTCCCTTGCCGGCGTTTGATGTCGTGCCTACGCACTTGTGGCTAACGCGCGCTTTCTTTTTGCAGGAAATCTCGCGTGAAGAGAACGATCCGAGTGCCGGCGATTAGTTCGAAGATGGCCGATATACCGTCAGACGAGTTTTCGTGGAGGAAGTACGGCCAAAAGCCGATCAAGGGATCGCCTTACCCACGGTAAGATTACCGCCCAAGTTACTTCGTCACCGTTGGATCTAAATAGAACGACCTGAATTTTCCGACCTAATTATCGTTAAAATTTTGTTACTTGTAGAGGTTATTACAAGTGCAGCAGCATGAGAGGGTGCCCAGCTCGAAAGCATGTGGAGAGAGCTCCCGACGACCCCTCGATGCTCATCGTCACCTACGAGGGCGAGCACCGACACACCCACACCCCGATCCCCGACGCACTAATCTTGAAGCCCTCCCAGTGATCTCCGCCGTCCGTTCGATGGATCTGTGCTCTGTCAATTTTTTTAAAAAATTTGTTTCTCTTTTTGTCCCCCCCCCCCCCCTCTATGCAGAGGCTAGACTTTGTAAAAATGAGAAATTCCGAGAAATCGAAAAACAAAATTCGAAGTTAATTTGACTTGGCCAGGTCGATGAACAGAAATGTTTGTCGGTTTGTGTGGAGCTTTTATGAGCTGTAATTAATTGTGGCCTGAAGTCCGCCCTTCAATGCCAAGTGGGGATCTTGGGTCAAAAGCGGGTGGACCCGCGCAAATGGCTTTTATTAGGCAACAAGGTGGCGAAACGGTCAAGCAAGCGTCGATGGTGGTGGATGGTGGGGCCCAGCAGCGTTTCATTTGTCTTCGTTGACTCCTGACACCGTTGGTCCCCCTTTGGTTGGGTGGGTGGTGCCGTCGGTGCCGTGGGAGGGGTGCCTTGGTCGTAATTACGGAAATGCCACGGCTGCCCACCGAATTTGGGAGTGATGAATTGCGTAAAGTCAAAACGAGCATTTATTACGTGATTGCCACGGTTTTGTTGTTGGGCCTGTGGTTTTTAGTTGGGTGGATGTTTGGTTAGAAATGGTTTGGAAAACAAGTGGCACAAATGTGAGTAGAGAAGAGTACACTGACGATGATAAATATCCAACTGGGTGGTGAAGTTGTGTGGGTTGTTATTACAGTCGGTTGGTTGGAGAGTACTTTGGTAATATATTTATGATCTTTGTTGATTGTATGATTTCAACCTCTTAAGATTCTATATATTGTAGTTAAAAATTATGCTTGTCAAAAAGATAATTCACAACAAAATAAGGTTCCTGGTCGCATTGGTACGTATATGAGTGTCGTATGTGTTAATGGGTAAATTCGTCCACCTAAAATAGGATGCTGACAAGGACGTCTTCGGTGACGTGGCGTTCCGTCAGCTGAAGAGTGGGACCCAAGAATAGATGATCGTGAGTCGGGAAGAGCTGGGCCCGCGGGGAGCTTCTTCGCGAACCTACCGTTCTATTCGCGCACACAACTTATCCACAAGTTTGCCATTCAAAATTTCACCATCGTTTACCCTCGTCTCCTCTCGGTGCCACTGCTACCCGCTCGTCGACGAAAATAAGCGTCGGAGACACTGTGAATGTCGTCGAGAGGGACGCAGAGATCCACACGAACAAGCACCTTCTTCCCCTTCAGATCTCTGATGCTTCTTTTTGATCTCTGGCGGTGTTGGGTAATATTATTATTATTATTATTATTATTATTAATTTTTTTTGGGGATGGAGGGGATGCAGTGTCGGAGAAGGGTTGGTGGAGGGACCGGGGTTGTCGATTGATGGGACGACAGAGGGGGAGGAGGCGACAGAGGGTGGCGGAGGAGGGGGAGATTGAGTGGATGAGTTGTCAGAGAAGGGAGCAAAGGAGGGGAGAGACTGGTGTTGTCGACTGATGGGGCGACGGCGACTGAGATTATTGAAAACAAATCGGCAGCATGGTTAGTCACTCCTCCTCGATAGGTGGAGGCGGCGTTTGGGCATCGTCGGCGTCGGCGTCGGCGGGGGCTGGAGATTGGCGGGGGAGGGTTGGGGGGGAGGGCAGCGTCGGTGTCACCGTTTTACTCCTCGAGCACAACATGTGTAATTTTGGGATTAAACTTTGTTGGTGCACAGAGAAAATTTGAGTGGCAAACTTGTAAATAAGTCGAAAAGTGGTTTTGTGCCGAGTAAACAATAGGTGCGCAAAGAAGTTACCGGCTCCCAGATGTTAGGTTGAAGCCCGACCTAACTCCGAGATAGGTCTGCAACACAGAAAAACGTCGGGGGAGGGGAGGGGGATCGGGGTTTCGACTGAAATACGCTCCCATGCTTAAGTCAGTGGATGACTAAGAAGAGCCTCGTGGCAACTAGGTCCGGCCTATTGGGAGATCATCCGACCATTGTCTCGCCGAGCTATGGAGGAAAATATAAAGTGGAATCAGATATCCGAGTGTCAGAGCACCTGAGTGTTTTGTATCTCTAGATGTTGATCCTTGTCTTATCGCCGTTGAGACTATTTATAGGTGATGGTTCCTCTGAGTGACGTTAGCCGATAACGACATTGCCTTTATGAAGACATCATTGTCATACCTGAAAAAGGGGATAATGGCTGCACCATTTACTCCCGTCGTTACCAACAGACTCGTTAGTACTCGGGAGCTTAAACATGCGGATGAGCTGTCACTCTGACAGTGCAAGAAGTTAACCGCTCATACGGGCCTTTAGGCTTTTGGTCTGAGGCGATGGATTCTTCTTAGACTTCTTTATTCAGATGAAACATCTTTTTCTGTCACTCGGGTCGGCGCCGGCCCAATATAGTAACTACGTGCTTAATGATGGTCTGCAATCACATTCGGAGTGACACTATTTGGTACGAGTATCAGGTATGTATAAGACATGATTAGTAATCCTTTTAGTGGAATTGCACATCAGATGTAATGCCTAGTAATTAAATTACAAAATTTGAAGGAGCAAAGGGCAAAAGATGGGCAACGTGTCATGTAGGAAATTTGACAACCCTCCACCGATGGAACAAATTTGTATTTGAAATGGTAATTTTGGTAATTGAAGAGGACTTTTGAGCTAATTGGTCTATGCTTTGCCTGTAGTGCATGTACATGTTCATTGAAAATCATATAATTTGATCAAAATGGTAAAGATCTAGTTGGGAATTAGTGAAGGCAGTAGTATCGGGATGAAATTTACAATTGAGTGGACATTGGAATCAAAGAAGGAGAATTTCTAGAAAGTGGGGAGGAGACTTCAAGGGTGGTGGATGGGATAAAGAATGCTTGGGATATGAGACTCTAGAGTCCTTTCCCCCAAACTTAATCAAACTAATATGGTAGCAAATGGAGGATGACTTGACCAACGTGCAATTGGAGGATTTAATAGTGGGGGATCTTCGTCCCCCCCCCCCCCCCCCCCCCCTCTTGTCTGCTTTTTTCCTCCATAACAAATCAAATCAAATCAAATCCAAACCAACCCAAAAAAAGCCAAGTGGGTCTGATTTATTTATCATTTATCATCTAGGGAACATATTGACTTGAAGCTAGGGCAACGTTTTTATAAGGTGGGTGGGTTCCCTCTAGAATTATCAATGGGGTTCCGATTTGAGATCTTGCGCTTCTTCATTTTGTTAATGCAAGTGGGTGGGGGTTGAGAGAGAAAATATCACTAATTGAGATGGTGGGAGGTGGATGAGCAAGTTCCCACTTTGCATTGCTACTTATTGGATTTGATGGGGGATTCCTTAACCCCAATTGATAAATTACGTCTTTGAGATGAATAATATCATAGAGAACAGCAAGCTGCTAAACAATGTGGGCAAGATTGCTCGTCTATCATGGGTCGGACTTGCGATTTAAAGCTGTCTTTTTTAGGTAGACCGGAGATCACCTTCTTGGGCCCAATCAAAAAGTTCATCCTCTACTGTTTATTCCAACGATTGAAACCGTTTACTTTGATCTTCATGTTTTAAAACACAAAAATACCAAGTAGTTATTTAACCCAAGAGGATTTACTAGTTTATTTAGTCATTGTAAATTTAACGGTTTCATGGTAATAGATTTTTTTTGTAATGGTTAGATAAACAAACAAACCCTCTTAAATATATTAGATATTTGGTGTATCAAAATTTAATAAATATGCATCAAATCACTCCCCATTTGAAGAAATACTAGAAATAGCCAGTGCACACACTGTACTGCGAAAAAAAACCCACATGAACACTGTTGCGGGTCAGATCAGTACACAATGAAATTTGTATTGATGTGGGAAACCAAGGACACGACGGTTACAAGTGTTTTGGGGGGAGGGGGAGGGGGGGTGATGACGAGGCTAATCACGATCTGAGGACGATTGGAAGATGAGGATCCCAAGGTTGATCGTCAATCGGAGTAGGTCGCTCGCTAAATGGTGAATGTCGCTCGTCAGTTGACAAAGGTCGTCGCAAGTCGCACGTCCGTAGGCAGCTGGGGTGCATGGTGAGCAACTCTTCAGAAAGGCTGGGCAGGCTGTCCGTCCATAGCCCCTCCGATGCCTAAGTCAGCTAGTGACGTAAAATGTAGGCGCCTGGCATGCTTAGCGATCTTAAGACAGATCGGCGAAGCTTAGCGAGCTTATGCGGAAGAAGCAGATATGTGGAAGATATCTGACCTTGTGTATTGAAATAAGTTAGAAGATTTAACTGACCAACCAGCCAGCCCCCTCCTCGTTGGAGGAGAGGGGGTATTTATAGGGTGTAGAGGCGGTTGCTTGCCATCCTGTCAGCCGTCGAATCAACCCAGCTGGCACTTGATTGGTGCAGTGACATGTGGCGAGTGGTGTCAGAGATATTTTCTGCATTAATGGCGTCAGATGGTGTTAGGTGCATCAGGCTGTCAGAGCCATAACTGTCAGGCGCGCTTTCGGTAGGCTGTCAGGTGGCGAAGCGACCAGGTGTGCTTTTGTCAGAGTTTGTCTGTAGTTAGACTGGCGGTGATATTTGTGGCGGGTCGCCTCCCCTCTTGGGCGAACTGCTTCGGGGCGAAGAGGTGGGGGAGCCACCTCTGGGGCGAGCTACTCTGGGGCGAGCTAGCATAGAACGTGTGTGGTCAGCCGGAGGCTCTTCTCTTTGATTCGGATGACGAGCTTGGCGGTCTGCAAGGGCGCACTGCTCTGACCTCGGTGGGCCCTTCTTAGCCTTGGTGAACTGGTCCTCATTGATGAGGATTGTTGAGGGGTTATTTGAATGTGCCTTTATCAACTAGCCGGCTTTTAGGGCGTAACAATTGCCCCCAACATTTAGTGTGGACGATCTTCGGCCAGAGGATACATTAAATGCTGAGTAGACACGTTAGAAAATTTTTAGAGAATCTCGTCGTACCTTTTGTTTGGTAGCGAGCTTCATAAGCCTGGGCGACCTATCGGGGGCACAGCTCGTATGCTAGTCCCGGAGTATGAGGAAGGGGAAGGGGTGAATCGTAGCTCGGCCTTAGCCCTTCAAAGCGTACTAAGGGCACAGCTCGTAAGATTGCCCTGGAGTTTAAGCGTGGCGAGGTAGCCCGTCCATACTGATCATGCCGATCTTGATATAGGGTTTCTCATATCACAAAAACATAACAAGTGTAAGTTGAAACATATTGACATATGTCGGAGCTAGAGTGAAGATCTGTCTGGGTGGGGGTGCAGTCCGGAAACCTGCCCCGAACCCATGGGCGACCTGTCGACAGAGCAGATCGAAAGCCTGCCGTGGACCTCTTTAGGGTGGGGGACGCCTCGGAGGCAATCCCTAAACCCTCAGGACTCTTGGCGAACTATCGGGGGCACACCTCGGAAGCCTGCCCTGGACTTCCTTCGGGTGGGGGACGCTCCGGAGGCGATCCCCAGACCTTTAGGGTTCTTATAGCGACCTATCGAGGGCGCATTTTCGGTGACCGCCCTGGGTCTCTAAGAGGGAAGGATCGAGTTATGCGGCCTGACCCAATCCCTTGGCGACCTTTCGGGGGCGCGGCTCGAAAGCATGCCCCGGATCTTCGCTGCGAGGTAGCTCGCTCTCTTCTCTGGTTTGGGTGGTGAAGCCCGACCTACTATGGGTAGCGAGGCCGTGACCTGCTCCAGAGGGCTTCGAGAGGGTGTGTGTGTGTGGGTCATGGACCTTCCAGCACCCCTGGGGGGTCCTATGCCCCTGAGGCCTTTCGGGGGCACATCACGGGGTCTGCCCCGGATCTTTGATAGGGACGGGTCGAGGTGTGTAGTTCGTCCCAAACCCTTGGAGAGCCTCCGAGCGCACGACTCGAAAACCTGCCCCAAAGGTATGGTTTGTGGCGAGTTAGCTTGCCTCCAAGGATCGGGCGATCTCGACCTATTGTTTCTCGCACACAAGAGAAAACTCGAAGTTTGTGTAAGTCAGGACATAATTTCTCGCACACAATAGAAAACTCAAAGTGTGTGTAAGTCGAAACATAGCGACACGGGTCGGAGATAGAATAAAACCTGGGGCGCGTAGTCGACCCGTTCTCGACCTGTGATTTCTCGCACACAAGAGAAAACTCGAAGTTGTAGAGATATGATGCCCTCGAGGCTATTTATCTCTGTGTGAATAGCACAAACGTCTTGTTCGAAATAACAGTAAGCTGTTTGGTAATAATTTATCTAAGTTATATTATAATGTAGTTAACATTAGATATCAACTTAGGTAAAGTCCTTAGACTTTATGCAAGGTCAAACATGTATCGAGATGAGTATCTCGATCATAGAGAAATGTTTGACTGTCTATAGCATAAGTCTAAAATGGTTCGTGGTCGTAAATGTTTCGAGACAAGGATATCGAAACATCGGATAGACCATTGTGTCTTAGTCTTCACCATTTAGAGGTGGCGATGATCTCATGATCGTTCGACTTGGCGAAGTCGAAGATGAGACACATGTGCTCATTAGAGAATGAGTTTACTGAACGATCCACAAGAGTTATCATATGGTTACATTGACCAATCTGTTAATGATAAATCTTAGTGATGATATGCAGTTAGTCTTTTGACTTGAGGTCAATTTACGAACCTGTGCGTGAACGGTGGCACTTAGATCACTGACCTAGCTTCGAGGCTAGGCTTGTCGAAAGGTCTTTGATTGGGTGTCACTTGAAGCGTACGAGGAGAGTAATGACCAAGAGAGGATTCGTCTCTTCCGGTCAATGGGAGTTAGTGTTGTAGAGTTAGTTCGGTCTTTAGTAAAATCACTACGCAGAGGATGTTGGAAGAAGTGTCACGACCCGCTTCCCTAAAATGGAGGCGAGTACGTGAAAGGTCCGCACGAGAGTGGAGCTGTGAAGCCCCAAACCCGATAAGCGTCCACAATACAAAAACAGGTCACTGTAAGCACAACAGAATAGCAATAATAACACAAGGAGAGACTGAAATAAAATTCCTCATCTCACAAATTTGTCCAACGTCAACAAGAGTCCAACATCCAGAAAAGCCACCAGGCTAAAAGAAAAGAGTCTAAAGGCCCAGAACAAGGCCAACAAAAGAAAAGACAACAACAAAGCAAGGTATAGGTGCCACGCACCGATAACAAAACAACTGTCTAATAAAAGTAAAACACAACGAGGACACTAGGACTGGTCCCCATTGTCCACGTCCTCCCCGTCAAACACAAGCACGGGCTCGACGTCTGCAAACACCTCGTCCCCAACAAGTAACTCAGGCTCGGGCTCTAACATGTGTCACCCAAAAGAGAAAGGGGCACATGTCAGCAAGTCGAACGACTTGTGCAAGGAAACGGGAAATAATGGTAAACTAGCAACCTAGCAGTTAAAACATGGTGCATGGCAAGTAAAGTACGGTGGTAACAAGTAAGGTAAAGTATAGTACAAGTGGCAAGGGGTTGTTGTGACATGTAATGTCAAGTAACAAGTACAAGTACAAGGGATCACTCAACGAGTGCCCTATTGCCCGCAGGTTGTGTTCAGGTATCAAGTACAAGGGATCACTCAACGAGTGCCCTATTGCCCGCAGGCTGTGATGAGCTCGTCTTCTGGAACACGAGCCAGAAAGTGTATTTGATAAGTATGGCGTAGGGGTGCACCTAGCCGGAATAAGTAACACTAGTATGTAGCGATGCTACGCAATCATGATGAGTATTCAAGCATGCAATGACATGAGCAGATAATTCGCATACCGTTAATTTAAATTAAACGTGACAGGCGAAATGCAATGACATGAACATATTCGCGTACCGTTAATTAAATTAAACATGGCAGTTAAAATGCAATAGCAGTTAAGGATGCATGGATGACATGAACAGTTATTTTCGCGTACCGTTAAGGAAAGTAAACGTGACATACAAGCATGATGAAAGTGACGGACCAAGCTTCGTTGTCAAGCTAGGTCAATGGCGTCTAAACGGCTATCCTTTCACCGTCTAGTCTCTTTTACGCTAAAGCAAGGTAGATGGCCTAAGACATGGCCTAAATCAAGAGATGCAAGTTTCACTTGCCTAGCACCGGGGATGGCGACTACTTCGTCACACGGATGCCAATCTATGGGGAAATCACTGATAGGGGGAACAACCATCAAACAACATGAAATTTATTAGGGTTTCATAAAAATACCAATAGGCTATGAAAACATAGAGGAATCGATTTCTTACCAAGAGGAGACGGAAGGAACACTCCGGGGAACCCTAGGATCAGATCTGGAAAAGATTGGAGAAGTTTGGGGAAACTAGGGTTTTAGGGGATTTGGGGATTTGATGGGTTTTGATGGAGATTTGGGGAAGATGAGGGGTGGAATGAGTGAATGGATGGATAGGATGATGGATTTAGGGCTTGGAATGGAGAAATGGAGCTTGGAGGAAGATGGGGGCTCAATGGGGGAGAAACTAGGGCTTTGGGTCGTGTTGGAGAAGATGAAGTCGTTTGGGAGGGGTATTTATAGGCTAGGCTGGCGGCTGCCCAGAAATTAGGGTTTTAACACAGACTAGTCGGTCAAAGAACAACCACTGACCGACTAGTTTGGCAACTAGTCGGTCGGTCGTCCAACGCAGACCGACTAAGTGCAAACAGTAACTCCTGAACGAAAATAGGATTCTAGAGTTAGTCGGTCCATGAACAAGTACTGACAGACTAGTTTAGCATCTAGTCGGTCGATGAACGTTCCTAGACCGACTAAGAGTAAACAGTAACTGATACAAAAATAAGATGATGAGTTAGTCGGTTCAAGAAGCATTGCTGACCGACTAGTTTGCAACCTAGTCGGTCAACCAACGTTCTTAGACCGACTAACGATAAACAGTAGCTTCCTCAGAAAATTAGAAAGCTCACTAGTCGGTCCAAGAAGGATTGTCGACCGACTGGATCGTCATCTAGTCGGTCGGTGGCCCTTCTTACACCGGCTATTGAGCACAGAAAAGTACCGATACGGAGCGCGAGGCCCCGGGATCGATTCCTAAGACTCCTAGGCTTGATCTAACAGTTAGATATGACCGTTATGAAGTCCGTCATGAGTGACATACTTCGAAATCGACAATCCTAAGGAAGAAGCGAGAAAAAATACGACGAATCGATCGAAAATGAAATCTACGGAGACGAAAACCACACAAGAGGAGAAAATCCACCAAAACACATATTATAATATATAAAATCCAGATGCATGAAAAGCGGTCGTTACATCCTCCCCAACTTAAGAAAAATTCCGTCCTCGGAATTTCCAAAAATTCACGAGTCCGGAAACAAAAGTGGGAAACGCTCCCGCATCTCATCCTCATTCTCCCAAGTAGACTCTCCAGGTGAACCGTGTCGCCACATCACCCTCACAAGATTGACAACCTTGTTCCGAAGCGATTTCTGACGCCTGTCCAGAATCTGCACTGGATACTGGTCATACGTCATATCGGGGCGAACGGTAATCTCCGAAAAATCCACCGCATGAGACAGATCGCTAATGTATCGACGAAGCTGCGACACATGGAAAACATTGTGAACTCCTTCCAAAGATGGCGGCAAGGCCAAGCGATAAGCTACCTCGCCAACCCTCTCCAAAATGTCAAACGGTCCAATGTATCGCGGGCTCAACTTTCCACGCTTCCCGAAACGAATCACACCACGATTCGGGGAAATCTTCAAGAACACATGGTCGCCCGGCTGAAACTCCAAAGGACGACGTTTAGCATCCGCCCAATGCTTAAAACGGTCCTGAGCAATTCTCAACCTCTCCCGAATATTCCTGACGATATCCACGGCCTCCACGATCATCTCAGGTCCCAACAACTCCCGATCACCAACGTCATCCCAACTCAATGGCGATCGACATTTCCTCCCATAAAGAGCGGCAAAAGGCGCCATGCCAATACTCGCCTGGAAGCTGTTGTTGTAGGAAAACTCTACCAGATGTAGATGGTCCTCCCACGAACCCTTGAAATCCAACATGCACGCCCTCAGCATGTCTTCCAAAATCTGAATCGTCCTCTCGGACTGGCCATCCGTCTGCGGATGGTACGCCGTGCTGAAACTCAGACGCGTACCCAAACTCTTCTGCAAACTCTGCCAGAACTGAGATGTGAACCTCGTGTCTCTGTCAGACACGATACTCACGGGGACTCCATGAAGTCGCACAACTTCCTGCGCGATTCACGTTACATCACTATCCAAACTAGGAAAAGGAAATAAAACAGAGAGTAAAAGAATTTTACCTCCATATATCTCCTCGCTAGCGCCTCAGTGGACTGTCCTACTCGGAACGGAATAAAGTGCGCAGATTTGGTCAATCGATCTACGATCACCCAAATCGCGTCATTCTGCTTCGGACTCCGAGGTAGCCCAGTCACGAAATCCATAGTGATGTGCTGCCACTTTCACTCCGGAATCGGAAGCGGTTGTAGCAACCCGGCCGTACGCTGATGCTCCGCCTTCACTTGCTGGCAAACCAAGCACTTGGCTACACTCCGAGCCACGCTCCTCTTCATACCATGCCACCAATAATTCAGACGAAGATCCTGGTACATCTTGGTGCCACCAGGATGCACAAAATACGGCGAACTGTGTGCCTCCACCATCAGCTCCTCTCTGATATCCCCAGCAGGCACACACAACCTGGCTCCAAACCTCAGCGAGCCATCCTCATGAATCAAAAAGTCAGTCCGCAGACCGGCTTCCACCTGCTCCCGAATCCTCACCAGCTTCGGATCCTCAGCCTGGCCAGCCTTAATCCGATCCACGATCGTCGACTGTACCTGCATGTACATCAACGACGAAGCCTCTCCAGGAAGAACAATCTCCACACCAGACTCGCAAAAATCCTGCTGCAATCTCCACTGCGAGGTCAAAATCATCACCGTTGGAAGCCTACTCAAAGCATCCGGAACCACATTCACCTTGCCAGGGTGAAACTGCAAATCAATATCATAATCCGCCATAAGCTCCAACCACCGACGCTGTCGCATGTTGAGCTCCTTCTGAGTGAAAATATACTTCAAGCTTTTGTGATCGGTGAAAATCTTCACTTTCTCACTCAGCAAGAAGTGCCTCCAAATCTTAAGAGCAAACACAACGGCAGCCAACTCCAAATCATGCGTCGGATAATTCTTCTCATGAACCTTAAGCTGACGAGACGCATACGCCACAACATGCCCATGCTGATGCAACACACAACCGAGACCCTTGCCAGAAGCATCGCAAAAGATCTCAAATCCACCGCTGCGATCAGGCACGACAAGAATAGGGGCAGTCGTCAACCTCTCCTTCAAAATACCAAAAGCCCTCTCACAATCACCCGACCAAACATAAGCGACATCCTTCCGCGTCAACCTGGTCATCGGCTCAGCAATACGAGAAAAGTCCTTAATGAATCGCCGATAATAACCAGCAAGTCCAAGAAAACTCCGAATCTCAGACGCTGACGACGGAACAGGCCACTCCCTGATGGCCCGAATCTTCTCGGGATCCACTGAGATACCATCTCCAGTCACCACATGCCCGAGAAAAGCAACTCTATCCAGCCAAAACTCGCACTTCGAAAACTTAGCATACAAACGATGCTTCCTCAAAATCTCCAACACCGTCCTTAAGTGCGAGGCATGCTCTTCCTCCGACTTCGAATAGATCAGGATGTCGTCAATAAAGATAACGACAAACTTATCCAAAAAGTCGTAGAAAATCAGGTTCATCAGATTCATGAAGACTGCGGGCGCGTTAGTTACGCCAAAAGGCATAACCACGAACTCATAGTGTCCATACTTCGTCCTGAACGCTGTCTTCGGAACATCTCCCTTCTTCACCTTCAACTGATGATAACCACTCCTCAAATCCAATTTAGAAAACACCCTCGAACCTCCAAGCTGATCAAAAATATCATCGATGCGAGGCAACGGGTATTTATTCTTAATGGTTACCGCATTCAACTCCCGATAGTCCACGCACATGCGACGCGAACCATCCTTCTTCTTAACCAACAACACCGGTGCTCCCCACGGAGACACGCTAGGATTAATATAACCCTTCTGCAAAAGCTCATCCAACTGCTTCCGCAACTCTTCCAACTCAGCAGGTGCCATACGATACGGCGCCTTCGAAATCGGCTGCGCACCTGGAACAAGATCGATAGAAAATTCCAAAGCTCGATCCGGCGGCAAACCAGACATCTCCTCGGGGAAGACGTCGCCAAAATCACGCACCACAGCTGGCCACTCCAGCTCCATCTGCATAGCCACAGCCTCCACCGGCCTGGCCCGAAATCTAACAGGACCAAGCGAACTGCTACCACGACTGAACTCAAACACTGGATGTCCGGGAATCTCGAACACCACCTTCTTCCTCCTGCAGTCGATCGTAGCATAGAAGCTCGCCAGCCAAACCATCCCAAGAACTGCATCATAGTTGATGATGTCGTGGACAATGAAATCCGTAAAAAGCTCATGTCCACAGACCACCAACGAGCAAGAATTGCAACCACGATGCACCGAGACCACACCATTCCCTGTGACGATATTCCAACTCTTGGGAAGAGGGGATGTCGACAAGGAGTGCCTCTCCACGAAGCTCCGAGAAATAATGCACATCGATGCACCAGAGTCAAAGAGGACTCGTGCAGGAAATGTGCACACCAAAATCACACCTAATCAATCAATTAACAATCAAACCCTATTCTAGCAAACAACCATGTTCAAGCAAACAACACAATTAAACAATCAAAACCAGCTCGGAAAATGACAGCTAGATTGAGGATTACCTGCGATAACCTCATCCACAGCCTCGCTCTCCGCAGCGGTCATCAGAAAGGCCTGCCCTCTCGGCGGAACAGCCTGCCGAAAGGCCTGTCTCTGTGGAACAAGGGGCGCCCCACGTCCAACGGGCACAGGAGCTCGCTGCTGCAACGGCTGTGCTGCAATAGGAGCCCGCCAAGGCTGTCTCGACTTTGGACACTCCCGGATGGTGTGGGCAGGATCTCCGCAGACAATGCACTGTCCTAGAAACCTCCTACACTGATCCCTGAGGTGTCCAGTCTTGCCACAGAAATGGCAAGTCTTCAGGATAGGCCCTCCTGGCCTCTTGAACTACACAGGATGACTAGGCTTGAAACCAGGCCTAACCACCGCCCTGGCCTGCTCCATAGGCCTCTTCCCCGCTCCGGAAACATGTCCCTTCCTCTGATTCAAATTCAACTCCTGCCGCCTCGCAGCAATCAGAACCTTCTGATATGTCTCCAAGTCAGAAGAGGTCACAAAGCTCTGAAGCTCCAAGGCAAGTCCCTGGAGAAATCGCTGAGCTTTCTCATCGGCATCCTGCACCATCTTAGGTGCAAACCGACTGAGCCTCGTGAACTCCTGGTGGTACTGATCCACCGACAAGCTCCCCTGCTTCAGATCTATAAAGCGCTGCAGCATCACCTGCCGAGCAGCCTTCGGGAAGAACTCTCCATCGAATCTGGACTTGAAGGTAGCCCAGACGATCGGTTCCACCAGCATCTTCTCTTCAGCATCCCACCAATTCCTGGCGTTATCCTTCAGCTGCCTCTTAGCCAGATCAACCCATCCAGCTGGGTTAATCTTTGCCATTGCCAAGTTATCCTCAATGTTCCTTATCCATTCGTCGGCAGCCAGAGGACCCTCAGAACCATCAAAGTATGCGGGACCCAGCTCCCGAAATTGCTTCGCTCCTGGCTCAGAGCGAGGGGCATCGGGAAGAGCCCGGGCAGCTCGAGCAGGTGGAGCATTCTGGACTTGCAAAAGCACGCCCTGCTGCACTTGCATCATCTGGATCATCATCCGCATCATCTCACCGCTGGTGGGTTCCCGCTCAGGCTCCTCATCATGAGGGAGAGCACCACTACCACCACCACGGGTGAAACGCCTTCCTGCCATCTAATGACACGGAAAACAAATCAGATTAGACTCATAGCTTATGACTCGGACGTCGAACTTAATTTATTGGACATTCAAATATTATTATTGCTATTCCAAAATCGCAGTTACAGAAAGACCTGCATGGGCTACCACTAAAACCTGTCACGACCCGCTTCCCTAAAATGGAGGCGAGTACGTGAAAGGTCCGCACGAGAGTGGAGCTGTGAAGCCCCAAACCCGATAAGCGTCCACAATACAAAAACAGGTCCCTGTAACCACAACAGAATAGCAATAATAACACAAGGAGAGACTGAAATAAAATTCCTCATCTCACAAATTTGTCCAACGTCAACAAGAGTCCAACATCCAGAAAAGCCACCAGGCTAAAAGAAAAGAGTCTAAAGGCCCAGAACAAGGCCAACAAAAGAAAAGACAACAACAAAGCAAGGTATAGGTGCCACGCACCGATAACAAAACAACTGTCTAATAAAAGTAAAACACAACGAGGACACTAGGACTGGTCCCCATTGTCCACGTCCTCCCCGTCAAACACAAGCACGGGCTCGACGTCTGCAAACACCTCGTCCCCAACAAGTAACTCAGGCTCGGGCTCTAACATGTGTCACCCAAAAGAGAAAGGGGCACATGTCAGCAAGTCGAACGACTTGTGCAAGGAAACGGGAAATAATGGTAAACTAGCAACCTAGCAGTTAAAACATGGTGCATGGCAAGTAAAGTACGGTGGTAACAAGTAAGGTAAAGTATAGTACAAGTGGCAAGGGGTTGTTGTGACATGTAATGTCAAGTAACAAGTACAAGTACAAGGGATCACTCAACGAGTGCCCTATTGCCCGCAAGTTGTGTTCAGGTATCAAGTACAAGGGATCACTCAACGAGTGCCCTATTGCCCGCAGGCTGTGATGAGCTCGTCTTCTGGAACACGAGCCAGAAAGTGTATTTGATAAGTATGGCGTAGGGGTGCACCTAGCCGGAATAAGTAACACTAGTATGTAGCGATGCTACGCAATCATGATGAGTATTCAAGCATGCAATGACATGAGCAGATAATTCGCATACCGTTAATTTAAATTAAACGTGACAGGCGAAATGCAATGACATGAACATATTCGCGTACCGTTAATTAAATTAAACATGGCAGTTAAAATGCAATAGCAGTTAAGGATGCATGGATGACATGAACAGTTATTTTCGCGTACCGTTAAGGAAAGTAAACGTGACATACAAGCATGATGAAAGTGACGGACCAAGCTTCGTTGTCAAGCTAGGTCAATGGCGTCTAAACGGCTATCCTTTCACCGTCTAGTCTCTTTTACGCTAAAGCAAGGTAGATGGCCTAAGACATGGCCTAAATCAAGAGATGCAAGTTTCACTTGCCTAGCACCGGGGATGGCGACTACTTCGTCACACGGATGCCAATCTATGGGGAAATCACTGATAGGGGGAACAACCATCAAACAACATGAAATTTATTAGGGTTTCATAAAAATACCAATAGGCTATGAAAACATAGAGGAATCGATTTCTTACCAAGAGGAGACGGAAGGAACACTCCGGGGAACCCTATGATCAGATCTGGAAAAGATTGGAGAAGTTTGGGGAAACTAGGGTTTTAGGGGATTTGGGGATTTGATGGGTTTTGATGGAGATTTGGGGAAGATGAGGGGTGGAATGAGTGAATGGATGGATAGGATGATGGATTTAGGGCTTGGAATGGAGAAATGGAGCTTGGAGGAAGATGGGGGCTCAATGGGGGAGAAACTAGGGCTTTGGGTCGTGTTGGAGAAGATGAAGTCGTTTGGGAGGGGTATTTATAGGCTAGGCTGGCGGCTGCCCAGAAATTAGGGTTTTAACACAGACTAGTCGGTCAAAGAACAACCACTGACCGACTAGTTTGGCAACTAGTCGGTCGGTCGTCCAACGCAGACCGACTAAGTGCAAACAGTAACTCCTGAACGAAAATAGGATTCTAGAGTTAGTCGGTCCATGAACAAGTACTGACCGACTAGTTTAGCATCTAGTCGGTCGATGAACGTTCCTAGACCGACTAAGAGTAAACAGTAACTGATACAAAAATAAGATGATGAGTTAGTCGGTTCAAGAAGCATTGCTGACCGACTAGTTTGCAACCTAGTCGGTCAACCAACGTTCTTAGACCGACTAACGATAAACAGTAGCTTCCTCAGAAAATTAGAAAGCTCACTAGTCGGTCCAAGAAGGATTGCCGACCGACTGGATCGTCATCTAGTCGGTCGGTGGCCCTTCTTACACCGGCTATTGAGCACAGAAAAGTACCGATACGGAGCGCGAGGCCCCGGGATCGATTCCTAAGACTCCTAGGCTTGATCTAACAGTTAGATATGACCGTTATGAAGTCCGTCACGAGTGACATACTTCGAAATCGACAATCCTAAGGAAGAAGCGAGAAAAAATACGACGAATCGATCGAAAATGAAATCTACGGAGACGAAAACCACACAAGAGGAGAAAATCCACCAAAACACATATTATAATATATAAAATCCAGATGCATGAAAAGCAGTCGTTACAAGAAGTCCAACATTAATTGACAAAAGATGGATAGAAACTAACCGGAGTCAAGTTATTGCGGTTGACAGTTTGACCGTACTGTAGACTTGATCTACACGACATAGTTTAGACGAAGAGACTAAAACTACGGAACTCATCATGGAAACAGTCAGGGTGGTCCCGACAATACTCATGTCAATGGGTCAACCACATAATGATGATTCCTGAAGCAGGGACGGCAACCACTGCTCGTGGTCACTGCCGTATAGGGCTTCGAGCCCAACCTATTGTAAGGGACAGGTTGTAGGGTCTCACACAGAGTGCGACCTTCGTCCAGTAATAGGTAGAAATTAGTTAGGGAGAATAATTTGCATTTGATGCAAAGGAAGAGAAAATTGCATTTTGATGCAAGTGACAATTTTAGTTTAGATAGGGACTAATTTGCATATGATGCAAAATAAGATTAAATGTGTCTTAAATTGTTTAAGACAATATTTAATGGAATAAACGCAAGGAAAAGTTCACGGGTAAGATGGGAATGTCCCGGTCTAAACCCAGGTTCGAACGGCGTCCAAATCGGACGCCAAATGCTCAATATACGCCCATAACAGCCCAATGGATCAAACTGGATCAGACCAGGTTGACCCAGGCCAGACTAGGGTCTAGCCTGGGCACCTGGCCAGCCAGGTCCAAAGGGCCTGGGTGCCAGGCGCACTGGGCCTGGGCCCGCGTCCAGGCACCCAGGGCGGGCGCCCTAGGCTTGCCAGGGCCCAGGCGCCTGCCTGGCGCCTGGGCGCCTGCACCCAGGCCTGGGCTAGGCGCCTAGTCAGCAGGTTTTAACCTGTGGGGCCCATAAGCTGGGCCCACCACAGGGTGCAGAACCCTAGGGCAGTGTGCATTTTTTGACGGCTCAGTTTTTGCGAAAAACAAGCCTTAGACTGAACTTTGAGCAATCAATTGGAGGGTCAAACGAACTCCGATTGACGAACCGTTTTTCCCTATGCATTCACCGTTGAACGCCATTCGTATTGATAGGTTGTATCAATCATGAAGCTCAACAGTGAGTGAGTTAAAATTCACGAAAGTTTGCACTTTTTGAAGAGCAAACTAACTTGATTTAATTAACTCTAACTTAATAGTCCCACATCGGTTGTGCGAAAAAGGGGAGAGTCCGCCGCCTATATAAATAACGGCCTCCACCCTTTCTCCAAACTCGTCCCAAGCTCTAGATCTGAGCGGCTCTCGTAAATATTGGAGCATGCTCGGATCTAGGCTTAAATTAATATTCTCTATCTCCCTATATTTCTGCATTACTCCTGAGGGTTCTAGCAAAGCCACGAAGGAGTTCGGATTCGGATCCGAAATCTTGACAAAGCTTTCATTCGGGTGAAACTTTCTTCCGCGCGTGGTTGGCTCGGCAACACGAGGATTGCTCGCCTCGTGATGTGGAGCGGTTCGAGGAGCGGTTCGAGGAGCGGCTCGGCGTGGGATGGGGAGCGGCTCGGAAGACGGTGCGGAACATCTCGCCTGCCCTAGGGTTGAGATTCCGGGTATATGTTTTAAGCATTAGTTTAATTTAATCGTAGTAGGTTAGATCCCTCTTGGGATGGTCAGATCCATCCCGAGTCGGCATAGAT
Source organism: Scilla litardierei (assembly GCA_030789695.1). NCBI lineage: Eukaryota > Viridiplantae > Streptophyta > Magnoliopsida > Asparagales > Asparagaceae > Scilla > Scilla litardierei. The sequence continues at coordinate 119,103,814 of CM061136.1, forward strand.
CTTGGCTAAGGGTCTTGTTTCTTAGGGCTAAGTTAAATTGTTTAACTGCATGTTAATTAGATTAACTTGTTTGTTCTTCCGCTGCAAATGTTTTTATGTCTATGTTCCGTCCGACTTAGGACGAGAATAGAGTTTTTGTGCACTAAGGGTCCTATGAAAACCCTTCAGTGGTATCTGAGCCTAGGTTTGCGTAATGATCTAGCACTACGATTTTATTAAACATTGAAATGCTTTTTAAAATACTTTTAAAATGTTTTAAAGCTATGAGATAATTTTAAAATATTTTTAGATGCCCAATAAAATGTTTTAAAGTTATGAGATAATTTTTTAAAATGTTTTAGAAGCCCTGAAAATGTTTCTTTAAATTTATGCGATAAATTTAAAATAATTTTAGATGTTTAAATATTTTATATGATAAATTTTTAAGCATGGAATTTTAAAAAATTATTTTTTAAATTTATAAGATATTTTAAAACTGAATTTAAAAGTTTAAAATTTTTATGCCATAAATATTTTTAGTAGCATGCAAATTTGGGGATCTTTTAAAACAAGTTATTATTTTTATGAGATAAAATAAAATGTTTTAAAAATCACAATTTTAAATTTAAATGTTAAAATTAAGCATGCATGCTAAAATTGTTTATGTGATAAACATTAGCCTATTTAATTGTTAAATAGTTGTACACTTTTATTTTATGCGATAAAATTTGTGTAAGTTTATGTTAATGGCTATGACATCTTGTCCCTTATTTGATAACACAAGACAAATCTCTTAGGTTAGCCATTAAAGAACTCGTTAAAATTTATGAGATAAATTCTAATGACATGCTATGTTTTAATAAAACATTAACAACACTCCAAGACCTAATTCCTGATTAGGGTAGTCCCTTTAATGAATTTTTAATTCTAATTGTTATAATTAATTCTCATTAAAGGACTTCGCTTTTAGCGTTTGTTTCAGAGTGTTTTCTCACTACAGAGCGTTGACCGTGGACAACCCGGTCAACGTGGTCAAAGGGCCCGCTTGGGTCCCTCGGAGGCTTCGAATCGGTGCGGATGGGGCGAGGGGAAGCCTCGGCCCAGGTTGAGACGCTCGGCCTCGGTCGGACGAGCACGGCCTCGGAGGAAGGAAGACGAGGGGCAGCCTCGGTCGTCCTGCTGGATGCACGGTCGACGAAGGGCGAGGGGAAGCCTCGGACCTAGTTGAGACGCTCGGCCTCGGTAGGATGTGCTCGGCCTCGGCGGGCAGACGGTGAGGGGAAGCCTCACTCGTCCAACTGATTGTGAGGTCGGAGAGGGGCGAGGGGAAGCCTCGGCCCGTTGATCCGCTGTCCACCTGCGTAGACGAGAACGCTCGTCAGGGGGCCGGACCTAGGTTCCGGCCAAATCCCCTCCGATGCCTAAGTCAGATAGAGATCTGAAAGAGGAGGCCCGGCGGAGACGGTTCGACTCGTGAGGAGATCGGAACAGCGTCTCACGGCGTGAGCGGGGGAGGAAGGAGATGAGATGGGGGAGCTAGGTCGTTGATGGAGTACCTTAGGTTTTAGATACCTGAGATGCGGTCCCGTTCTTCGTCGTCTCCCTAGCCCTTTTGTAGAGCTCCCCGCGTGATTGCCTCTGGCCCACGTCCCACGCCCGCCCTCGATCGTGCCCCATTAATCCGCCCCCTCTTCGCCGCTCTCTTCGCCATGCCAGCACCTCCCCATTACCGCCATTTAGTGGTCGCGCGTCCGGGGGAGCGGTTTTCGCAGGAGTGGGCGAGTGACCAGCGGGTTATCGGGGCCGGGTCGGATCGACATTCGAGAAGATCCCTTATAGGGCCTTTGTAGAATGGGCTTGAGGATGCAGATGGGTTCTCGACCAGTAGTCGGGCTTCTGGGCTCGTGTCTTTTGGGTCTCGGTCAAATAGGCGTAACAATTGCCCCCATCGGTCGGGTTGATCGGCCTCGGCCGGTTCGGCTCGGCCGATGTGACTTCTGCCGATTTTGACAAGCTCGCCAGTCGATGCGGACTCATTTATTAGTCGTCATCATGAGTAGGCCCGCTCGATATTTTTAAAGCGCGGGCTCCGAAGCGCCGTCGTTCTTCTGATGCTGCCACGTGTAGCTGCAAGCCTATCCCCACCATTCGTGGGGTTGTCTTCAGTTGAGAAGACGAGGGGTTCGTGAGCCGCCCTTGGTGGGGTCGATCAGCCTTGGCTTGCTTGGATCGACCGCTATGCCTCCTGGGATTCCGAGTGGCGCTTCAATCGAGGCGTGGTCATAAATGTAGGTCATGATGAGGCGGATCGATTGGACTTCCCCTGGCGCCGATTTCGAAACGCCGCCGGTTTTCGAGTCCTGCCAACGTTATTGTCAGGCGCTTCGAATTCGTCCCTGTGTCCGATATATAAGATCCCCAGTTGCGTTGATCTCCTCTCCTTTTTTTGCTCTTCCCATTGCTCTAGGCTTTCTATAACTCGGAGTCTCCCGTCGCCCTCGCTTCTTCGCCTCCTTCAAACTAGTTAGAAGGTAATTTCCTTTCTCGCTCTCGTATTATGGCTGCTCTTAGGATAGGCGGTTCTGGCCGAGGGGCGAGGGATTCTCCAGAGTCCGGACGGGGCCGGCCCCGGCTAGTGGGATCAGGTCCCTCTTCCGGGAGTCGCCCCCTCCAGGATAAGGGGAAGGGGAAGTTATTCCTAGACTTCGCCTGTGATGACGTGGCGTCGGCTGCAGTGCGTCTTAACGTGCCCCCGGCCATCCTCCGTACGCCGTCGAGGACCGTTCCTTCGGTGGTCACGGAGATCCGGGAAAGGTATCTCTGCTTCCCGTACGATGTCCGAGTTCCATTCGTCGACGAGCGGATTTGCCTTCCGAGGAGCAATGAAGTCGGCGTCTACGTCGAAATGTTTCGCCTGGGTCTTCGTTTCCCGCTCAATCCCTTCCTTGTCCAGGTCATGGAGTATCTCATGGTGCCCCTTTGCCAGTTCACCCCTTGCTCGATCGCGGTACTGACGGGCTTCGTAACGCTTTGCTGCACCTGCGGTCTGGAGCCGTTTCTCCCCCTTCTCTTCCACTTTTACCAGGTCCAGACGGTCGGGCCGGGGTCATGGCTGCACCTCCGAGCCCGTTCGAGGAGGGAATGTCTGGTCGGGCTACCCCGCTGGTCGGGGGATTGGAGCTCGGATTATGTCTTTGTGGTCTTTTTGGGTGATGCCCAGATTCTGACAAGCTGGGGCGCGTCCGTCCAGCCTCGCCTGCCGTTAGCCCTTTCTGACGCTGATCAGGCATCCGCCGCACTGCTGTCGGCTCTTCCTTTGGAATCGAAGTCCATCTGGCCTTTGTTGGACGACCTACTCCTGAAGGCCGTCTTGTGGTCTCCGGGTAGGTCGCTGTTTAATCTTCGAATCGCCCTGTGACTCATCCTGATTTCGGTTTCCTTTGCAGGGATGGCAGGCCACGAGTTCGTCCGTGATGTTGATGAGCTGATCCGTCGTGGAGCCGCTCGGAGCCGAGGCAGTACCTCCGGAAAGGCGCCTCGACGGACTGTTGAGGAGGAGGTGCATCGAGCCGAGCCCTCCGTGGGCCAGGTAGTGGCTGCGCCTCCCGCCTCTTCTTCTGGCGATCTCCTCCCCGGGGACGTCGTAAGGGCCGGACCCGCCCCCTCAGCCCGAGAGGAGGGGGGTAATGACAGGTCCGGTGCAGTCCCTCCTGCCCCTGGGGCGTCCCCTTTTGTCCTCGAGAGTGGAGACGGGGCAAGGCGGAAGCGCTCCCCTTCGTCGCCCGTGGAGCCTCATGGGGGGAAGAAGAGGAAGGAGGACGTGGAGCCCTCCAGCCCGGCCTATTCCGTGCCCCCTGCAGCCACCACCGGGGACCTTCAGGTAGCCCTGACAACCACCCCCGTCGCCGCATCCCCGCTTCCGTCTCCAGGAATCGGAGCTCTTTTGGCGGGCCATATGGCTTCCCTCGATGTCGCTCCCGGGAGTTCGGTGTTCGTTGACCGGGCCCTGTCCCAGCAGGTGGCCGAGAGCTCCGTCTTTCCCCGGGACCGCAGCACCCTCGAAAAGATTCCCGCCGACAAGGTGTCGGATTCTTTGGTTTGGGCCCTTCAACAGGTTCGGCTATCTTGCAGTCCTTTCTTTTCCTTCACTCTCCTCTTAGCTCATGTCCCGTCTTCCAGGGTTCCACGCTCGCCGTGGAGTTGCAGCGGCGAGTCGTCCACTTGAGGAAGCTGGAGGAGTCCTCCATGAGGGCCCAAGAGCGAGCCGGGGCGGCAGAGGTAGCGATGGTGAAGGCCCAGATGGAGTCCCGGCATCTCCAGCTTTGCGTGACCGAGCTGGAGGGACGAGTGGGTGATCTCCGGGGAAAGTTGGAGGACGCCCTGCAGTTGGCTGAGGAAGCGGCGGAGTCGTTCCGCCTAGAGAGGGAGGAGCTTCAGAGGGAACTGTCGGATCGGCGCCAGGTGATGCGGCTTGCCGAGGAGGTGGAGAAGGGCGTCGTCGAGACCCTGGGGAAGAGGATCTTCGAGGTTCTCAGGGAGGCCTTCGGTAAGTATGAAGACCTCATCGCCCCTCGGATCGTCGAAGTCGTCCAGTCTTCCTTCCGGGAGTGTGCGGAGCGTGTTCGGCAAGCCCCTCCGCCGGTCGATCCCCCTCGCTCCGAGCAGGGCGAAGTGCCCGAGGATGTGTCCTCCCGAGCTCGGGCTCCCTAAGCCGTCCCTCCCGGCCTTATCCTCAAATTTTTAAGCATCCGCTTCGCTTTGGGCCAGTCTACTTGAAATGGATCCCTGGCCCCCGCTATCTCCTTCGGCTTCGTTATCGGCTCCGTGGCCAATAATTGCTGGTTGTACGGCTGCTAGCTTGGGCTAACTACTTTGGGTCTTTTGTCAACCAATTTTGCTCTGTCGGTGTCGGTCTAGCTTCTGTAGGTGAAGAACTCTGTCGTTCGCCGTGAGTGGATTATTTGTAGAGTGTTTCCTTCGCCTTGATTCCCTGTAAATATGACACGTTTTTGTACCCTGGTTAACTATTATAAACGAAATTGACTTACTCGGACTTCTCGTGTATTTTGCGTTGCTGCCTCGTTCTTGGCCTAGGATTGGATGACGTTCGCCTCTGCTGGGGGAACTGCCCCAGACTTATGAGCTCAGGAGTCGGTCTGCGAGGGCAAGGTCCCTCGACTTAGAACCGGTCGTCGTTCGCGCTGGCTGGGGAATTGCCCCCAGACTTATGAGCGCAGGAGTTGGTCGGCGAGGGCAAAGCTCCTCGGCTTAGGACCGGTCGGCGTCCGTGCCTGCTGGGGGAATTGCCCCCAGACTTACGAGCGCAGGAGTCGGTCGGCGAGGGCAAAGCTCCTCAGCTTAGGACCGGTCGGCGTTCGCGCTGGCAGGGGGGATTGCCCCAGACTTATGAGCGCAGGAGTCGGTCGGCGAGGGCAAAGCTCCTCGGCTTAGGACCGGTCGGCGTCCGTGCCTGTTGGGGGAACTTCCCCAGGCTTATGAGCGCAGGAGTCGGTCGGCGAGGGCAAAGCTCCTCGGCTTAGGACCGGTCGGCGTCCGTGCCTGCTGGGGGAACTGCCCCAGGCTTATGAGCGCGGGGGTCGGTCGGCGAGGGCAGAGCTCCTCCGGCGAGGCGGCGGTCTCCATCCTTTTGCGCTATTGGTGGCATGTCAACTCCGTCGGGGATTTAAGAAAAGACAAAAAGGGAATGCATTTGTACTCTCAAGAGTCCTGTCGGACCGGTACATTTGGAGGAAAAGGAAAAAAGGAAATGAAGCTAGACAGAGGGATGTAAACCTAGATAACTCCCTCTTACTAGGCTGCAACCGGAGGGGAGAGACATCGCCCGCTCACTCTATGATACGGAGGGGACCTTGGACGGTGTTGATCTTCTTCCCCTTGTCTGGCTGCGTGGAGGTCCCTTCTCCGTGGGCCGGCTCGTCGGCCTGGTTCCTGGCGTGCCCCCGGTTCATCAGCTTCTCAATGTCCTTCTTCAAATGCCAGCAGTCTTCAGTGTCATGGCCATCATCCTTATGGTACTTGCAGTACTTCTCCCTGTTCTTCCCACCTCTTTTAGCCTTCGGTGGGGGGCGATCAGCTCGCTCTTCCTTCTGTACTTGGGCGAGGACGGCGTCTGGGGTGGTGTCCCTTGCGCTTTCTCCCCGCTGTCGGTTCCTCGGCCTCTTCTCGGTCCGGTACCCTTCGGGGCTGCCTCGTCCGCCGTCGCCGCGCTTGGTCCCTCGAGTGGCTTTTCCTGCATCCTCGGCCAAGGCCTCCTCGGTCAGCATGAAGCATTCGGCCCTCGCCATGATCCCGGGGAGGTCCTTCGGGGGATCGTTGTGCAGGGACTTCTTGAGGCCTCTGTGGCGAAGCCCTTTCTTAAGGGCCGTCTGGACCACCAGGTCAGGAGGGCTGTTCACGTTCAGCCTTTCCGCATTGAAGCGGCGCATGAACTGTCGGAGCGGCTCGGCCGGGCCTTGCACTATGTTGAACAGGTGTTCAGCACCAGGCTTGATCTGCCTCCCCGCCATGAACTGTTTGCAGAATAATTGGGTGAGCTCCTCGAAGCTGTCGATGGAGCGGCCGGGCAGGCTGTGGTACCAGGTCCTCGCCGCTCCCCTGAGAGTAGAATAGAAGCCCCGGTAAAGTAAGTCATCGTCAGCTCCCTGGAAGGACATGTCCCCCTCGTAGTCCATCACGTGGTGTCCCGGGTCCCCTATCCCGTCGTACTTTCCCAGCACCGGGATCCTGAATCGAGAGGGGACCCGTGCGTCGGTTATTCTCCGTGATAAGGGGCACCGATCTCGGTGGATGCCCCCGGGGATGCGGTAGTCGCCTGCCTCTGGCTCGTTCAGGGGTGGAGGAAGCACAGGCGCCAACGGGGCTGGCTCCATGGCCCTCGCCACGCTGGGGGTCGGGCTGACCCGGCGCTCCCGACTCCTCCTGCGGGAGCTCCTGCTCCGCCGCGATCGGTCTCTTGAGTGGTGTCGTTCGCTTCTCCTGCGGCGGGACGACCGTGACCGACGAGATGATGCCGTCCTCGATTCGCCCTCCGTCCCTTCGGTTTCTCCTCGGCCCCTTTCACGATAAGGGGAGGAGGCGCGCGACCTCGCCTGACGGGGGCCGGACAGCGTGAACTGACGCTCTGTGTTCGGTTTCTGGGTCCCGTGGTCGTCGACCACGGCGGACCGCAAGTGCGGGGGACCCCCCGCCCATCGATGGCTGTCGTCCAACGTGCCTCCGTTGGACGGCGCAGGGCTGACGAGCTGCTGTATCGTCGCGACCAACGTCTGGAGGCTTGCGTTGGTCTCCTGAGCCAGGGCGCGGAGCTGTCCCTGCGTGGCCAGTTCTGAGCCGCCGATCTCTTCGGTTGAGAGGTCGGGGTGGCCACTGACGGGCGCGTCCTCGGGGTTGCCGTTTGATGTGCCATTTCCCTCCTCCGGGATGGGGGGCATGCGCTTCCTTCCATTGCTGGCTCGTGCCATTGTTGGTGTGGTTTGCTTCTTTGTGGGACGTTTTTCGTTTCCCACAGACGGCGCCAGATGTTTCAGAGTGTTTTCTCACTACAGAGCGTTGTCCGTGGACAACCCGGTCAACGTGGTCAAAGGGCCCGCTTGGGTCCCTCGGGGGCTTCGAATCGGTGCGGATGGGGCGAGGGGAAGCCTCGGCCCAGGTTGAGACGCTCGGCCTCGGTCGGACGAGCACGGCCTCGGAGGAAGGAAGACGAGGGGCAGCCTCGGTCGTCCTGCTGGATGCACGGTCGGCGAAGGGCGAGGGGAAGCCTCGGACCTAGTTGAGACGCTCGGCCTCGGTAGGATGTGCTCGGCCTCGGCGGGCGGACGGTGAGGGGAAGCCTCACTCGTCCAACTGATTGTGAGGTCGGAGGGGGCGAGGGGAAGCCTCGGCCCGTTGATCCACTGTCCACCTGCGTAGACGAGAACGCTCGTCAGGGGGCCGGACCTAGGTTCCGGCCAAATCCCCTCTGATGCCTAAGTCAGATAGAGATCTGAAAGAGGAGGCCCGGCGGAGACGGTTCGACTCGTGAGGAGATCGGAACAGCGTCTCACGGTGCGAGCGGGGGAGGAAGGAGATGAGATGGGGGAGCTAGGTCGTTGATGGAGTACCTTAGGTTTTAGATACCTGAGATGCGGTCCCGTTCTTCGTCGTCTCCCTAGCCCTTTTGTAGAGATCCCCGCGTGATTGCCTCTGGCCCACGTCCCACGCCCGCCCTCGATCGTGCCCCATTAATCCGCCCCCTCGTCGTCGCTCTCTTCGCCATGCCAGCACCTCCCCATTACCGCCATTTAGTGGTCGCGCGTCCGGGGGAGCGGTTTTCGCAGGAGTGGACGAGTGACCAGCGGGTTATCGGGGCCGGGTCGGATCGACATTCGAGAAGATCCCTTATAGGGCCTTTGTAGAATGGGCTTGAGTATGCAGATGGGCTCTCGACCAGTAGTCGGGCTTCTGGGCTCGTGTCTTTTGGGTCTCGGTCAAATAGGCGTAACAGCGTTGTTAATAAATTTATTAAAATCCTAATAATGATTAGGATAGCACGTAAACATTATAGTTGATAAGGATTTAATAAAAGTTATTAAACAAATCCTAAAATTTTGAATTTAAGGATTCAACTAGTTGATAGGATTAATTAGTTGTAAATAAAAGCCTTTTAGTCTATGGCACGCATATAAAAATGACAAGCTTCATTCAATGGACCATGATCCAGTCAATGTGCTTGGCTAAGTTTGTGTTGGAATTTCATAATTCCATATTTCTATTCCCATATGGTTTTGATATGACAAACACATTCAGTACTACTAACTCTATGTATGCAGATACATATCAATGCTGAGTTCCACACAAATGAGATATCTTCATGCATACTCAATCAGATATATCATTCATGAAGCTGGAAAGACAAAGGCACCTATATCCACGACTTGGATATATAATCACTTGATACGGACCCCCTGCAAAGAAGCTTCTCAGATTCAGTTGCAGATGCAGTCCTATCTACGGCTTTATGTAATCAATGTCAAATTTACTTTATTAAAGTCACAAAGCATTGTGATAATATATCTTAGTCATCTAGGTTCCATTACTCAGAGATCTACACTTCCCAATTTCGAAAATTCGCAACTTTGAAAATTGGCAGCCAATAACCCCATTTTGGTCGACCAATTTTAAACCTTCGAATTTGGTTATGGTATTGCATGAGAAAACTCCCATAACAGTGTAGATTCTAGAACTGTCTTCCAACGGTAGAAATTCTCTCTCTAAATTTTGGTCGACCAATGTGGTCATTTTGGTCGAACAATTTCAAAACTAGCCGTTTTGATCCCAAAATTTCAGGGACGGTTCTTGCCCGTTTTCCAACGTTAACTACAGTCCCCAACCGTCTCTAAACATTATAAATAGAGGGGTAGACCCTCTCTTTCTCTTCACTCACTTTCCTCTTCTTTACTCTCTTAATTGTTGAAATCAAGTTTTTCATTTTCTAAAGCTTTAGGCCATTAGTTGTTCTTTTCTTATTTGTAAGAAGAAATCATTAGATTTCCTTCTTCGTTTAAGAACGGAAGAACTTGGATTTTCAACATCATTTTGGAAAGTTGTTTGTGTTCATAATTGCAAGAAGAAATCAATTGATCTCTCTCTTCTTTTATGAACCAGAGAACTTCAAGTGTTGCTCTTCATTACATATCTTTTACATTTTGAAGTTCATCTTCTAAACACCATCCTTGAATTCATTCTCTGAAATTTATAACAAGGCTATATGTGGTTTTCTATTTCATTATTTAACAGGTTTGAATCTCTATTTAGAGATTGTACAAAGTTTGGGACACGGGGAGTGTCGCCATTTTTGTAAGTTTGTGCTTGCGGGGCAAGTGATTATAGTGAATTGAAAATCTCTACGGGGTAGAGGACTGGAGTAGGATCACAAGGATCCGAACCATGATAAATCTCTGTGTTTGCGATTGATTTAATTTCAGTACTTGTCATTTTATTTCTGTGCCATCTTTGCAAATATTACTAACATTTTATTTGCAACATTTTTATTATATACACTATTCACACCCCCTCTAGTGTATTGATCCATACAGGCTAAAATTACATTTGGTATAAGAGCAAGGTTAAGATGGCAGCAAGTTCCTCAGCATCAAACATGAATGCCGTTCCACACAACTACAATCAGCATCCTGAAGGGCACTCTCAAACTCGTCCTCCTCTATTTGATGGTTCAAATTACTCATATTGGAAAATACGAATGGAGATTCATCTCCAAAGTATGAATTATGTGATTTGGGACCTCGTAGAGTCAGGATACACTAAGCCAACAACTCCTGTTGCTGATTGGACCGCTAATGACAAAACTGCAAAGACCAACAACTCAAAGGCCATGAATACTTTATTCTGTGCCATGGATAAACATGAGTTTAATCGGGTATCTCAGGCCAAAAGTGCTAAGGAGATTTGGCACATACTCGAGGTAACTCATGAAGGAACCAATAAAGTGAAGGAAACCAAGATTGCCTCTTTGGTTCATAAATATGAGTTGTTCAAGATGTAAGACAAAGAGACGATTTGAGAAATGAACACCAGGTTCACTAACATTATTAATTCTCTTAATGCTCTTGGAAAAGTTTACTCTTCTCTTGATCAGGTACGCAAGATTCTTAAGGTACTCTCCCCAGAATGGCATCCAAAGATCACTGCTATTGTGGAAGCCAATGATCTTTCCACATTATCTATGGAAGATCTAATTGGTAACTTAATGGCACATGAAGTCACATTACAAGATGCAAAAGAGGAATCAGATCAAAAGAAGAAAGTACTCGCCTTTAACACAACATCAGATAATGAAGATTCAGATGATGACATGGCATTCTTTGCCAAAAACTTCAGAAAGTTCTTTCAAAAAGGTAAGTATGTTAATAAATCTAAAAATACTGACTCTTCTCTTTGCTTCAATTGTAATAGGGCAGGACATATGAAGAAAGATTGTCCACTTCTCAAAGCAAAGTTCAAAACTTCCAACAATAACGATCAATCTAGAAGAGAAAGGAAGTTTGACAAGATGAAGAAAGCATTTGCAGCAACTTGGGATGAATCTTCAGATGATGAAGATGACCATGATGAAAATGCTAATATGTGCTTTATGGCACAAGATAATGAAGATGAAGTAAGTGCTTTTAGTAATGAAGAATTATTAGATGCATTGAAAGATCTCTATTCTCGTTTCAAAAATTTAAATAGTCAACATAGATCTTTGAAACAGAATAATAACGATCTCCTTATGAAATATCAAGAATTATCTTCTTCTAAGAACACTACACCTCTTGAGAATACATCTTCTCAAAATTTAGATCTTAGTAAAGAGAATGATATTCTCAAAACTAAGAATCTAGAACTTCATACACAAATATCTAAAATGAATGAAAATATTTCATCACTAAAGATAAAATACGACGAGATGTCATCTAATGTTAATAAATTTAACAAAGGAAAGACAAATCTCGATGATTTGCTAAAAATACAATATCCAGCAAATCATAGACAAGGATTGGGATATTCTCATAAGGATACACCCAAGTCTTGTAACACTTCTTCTTTTTATGGAAAAACTACCTTTGTTAAACCACAAAAAGGGAATCACGCATTCATATACACGAAGAAAGTAAACACTTCTATTTCTTCTTCACAAAGAAATGTTACTAACATTTCAAAAACATTTCCTAAGAAACCTACTACAATTAGTATATGGGTTCCTAAGGATTCATGTTTAAAAGATAGAAATGATTACATCTCTCAGTATATACATTCTATTGTTCATTCTAATGATTATAATAAAAAGCCAAATTCCACTTGGGTTTGGCTTCCAAAAATCTAATCCCAAGGACCCTCAAACAAAGGGTACCAATGCTTAATGTTTTATCTTTCAGGTACCTAAAAAGGAAAAATGGATTTTGGACAGTGGATGTTCAAAACATATGACAGGAAACATCAACTTGCTTTCGACCATTATATATAAAGATGGAGGCACGGTTACCTTTGGTGACAACAAGAAAGGCAAAATCATAGGCACTGGAACAGTTTGCAAGACAAATCAGCCTATCATTGAGAATGTTCACCTGGTTGACGGTTTGAAACATAATTTACTTTCAATTAGTCAATTATGCGATAAAAATTACAAAATAGTTTTTGAACAAAATGATTGCATTATTTATGATTCTGATATGTCATCTATTTTGTTCCGTGGTAAGCATAAGAATAACATTTATATTTTATGCATGTCTGTTACCACTAATAATCATTGTTTAATGATTACATCTGATGATACACTTTTATGGCATAAACGTTTTGGACACACTAATTTCAAAAATCTAGCACATATTTCAAAACACAAGTTAGTAAATGGAATGCCAAATATTTCTTTCAAAAACAAACATTTTTGTGATGCTTGCCAACAAGGAAAAATGCACAAATCTTCTTTTAAATCAAAGGATGTTATCTCAACAAAGAGACCATTAGAACTCTTACATTTAGATTTATTTGGTCCTTCAAGAATAGCCTCTTTGAATAGAAGTAGATATGCATTTGTCATTGTTGATGATTATTCAAGATATACTTGGGTTATATTCTTACAAAACAAGAATGATGCATTTGAAGAATTTTCAATATTTTGTAAAAAGATACAAAAGATCAAATCCTCTAACATTGTCACTATTCGTAGTGATCATGGAGGAGAATTTGAAAATGAATCATTTATCAAGTTTTGTAATGTAAATGGCATTACCCACAATTTTTCTTTTCCTCGTGCTCCTCCTCAGAATGGAGTAGTTGAAAGGAAAAATAGAACTTTACAAGAATGTGCAAGAACAATGCGTTGTGATAGTAGTTTACCGAAATATTTTTGGGCTGAAGCTGTCGCAACTGCTTGTTACATTATGAATAAAGTTCTCATAAGGCCATTGCTTAATAAAACTTGTTTTGAATTATTCTTTGATCGCATTCCACGTGTATCATATTTTAAAGTGTTTGGATGTAAATGTTTCATTCTTAATACTAAAGATGCACTTGATAAATTTGATTCGAAATTTGATGAAGGTATTTTTGTTGGATACTCAACACGTAGCAAAGCCTAAAGAGTATATAACAAAAGAACTTCAACAGTTGAAGAATCACTACATGTCACATTTGATGAGAATCCCTCATCTAATTCTCCCATCATTGATGATGAAGAGAATATATTACCTTTATCTAATTCTTTAGATAATATCAAACTTGATGAAATTGATGCTACTAATCATTCTGTTGAGTCTATTTCAGACAATACAGATCTTCCCAAGGCTTTTGCACAAGTTCCAAATCATCCATCAGAATTAATCATTGGAGATATCACAGATGGAGTTAGAACTCGTCGTCAAATTGAACAAATGGCGCATTGTGCTTTCCTTTCATCCATTGAACCAAAGAACATCAAAGATGCATGTGAAGACAGTTCATGGATTTTCGCTATGCAGGAAGAACTCAATCAATTTCAACGAAATGATGTTTCGGAATTAGTTCCCAGACCAACAGATCATTCAATTATTGGTACCAAGTGGGTATTCAAAAATAAATTGAAAGAATCTGGTCAGGTAATTAGAAACAAGGCACGATTGGTTGCACAAGGTTATAATCAAGAAAAAGGTATTGATTATGATGAAACCTATGCACCAGTTGCTCGTCTTGAGTCTATTCGCATGTTGTTATCATTTGCATGTTTTAAATATTTTAAATTATTTCAAATGGATTTCAAAAGTTCTTTTTAAAATGGTTTTCTCAAAGAGGAAGTTTATGTTGAACAACCTCCTGGTTTTATTCATGAAAATTTAGAAAATCAAGTTTTCAATTTGAAGAAAGCTTTATATGGTCTGAAACAAGCACCTCGTGTTTGGTATGAAAGACTTAAAAGCTATCTTTTAAATTCTGGTTATTCAATTGGTAAAATAGATTCCACACTATTTATTAAGAACATAAAATCTGACATAATCATTATTCAAATATACGTTGATGATATCATTTTTGGTTCTACTAATGAATCTCTTTGTCAAGACTTTTCTAAGATTATGCAGAAAGAATTTGAGATGAGTCACATGGGTGAACTCAATTACTTCCTCGGTCTTCAATTCAAACAATTGAAGGAAGGAATCTTCATTCACCAAAGCAAGTATTCTAAGGAACTCATCAAGCGTTTTGGTTTAGAAAGTTCTGTAGAAAAACGTACTCCAATGAGTACATCTACTTCTCTCGACAAAGATTTAAATGGTAAGAGTGTTGATCAACGTCTTTACAGGGGTATGATTGGCTCTCTACTTTATTTAACTGCTAGTAGACCAGATATTATGTTTTCAGTATGTTTATGTGCACGCTTTCAGGCAGATCCTAAAGTTTCACATTTAACTGCCGTAAAACAGATTATTAGATATGTTAAGCACACTTCTGATTTTGGTTTATTTTATCCCAAGTCAAGCACATTTGATTTATTATCGTATAGTGATGCAGACTTTGCTGGTTGCAAATCAAATCGTAAAAAGTACCAGTGGTACTTGACACTTTTTAGGTCATGCTTTAGTATCTTGGTTTAGCAAAAAGCAAAACTCTGTTTCCTTATCTACAACCGAGGCAGAATATATTACCGCCGGTTTAGCATGTGCTCAAATCTTATGGATGAAACAAACTATATCTGACTATGGTATTGATTGCTCTACTTGCCCTATTATGTGTGATAATACTAGTGCTATTAATCTTTCTAAAAATCCTGTGCATCATTCTCGTACAAAATATATTGATGTACGTCATCATTTTCTAGATAATCATGTTCAGAAAGGAGATATAGTTCTTAAATTTATAGCTATTGAACATCAGACAGCTGATATTTTGACCAAACCATTGAAAGAAGATACTTTTATTAACCTTCATAGGAATTTAGGAATTATTAGTGAATCAGACTTATGACACATTCTCATTTTTATTTTTTAGAATTTTTTCAAATTTTCTCAAATTTTTTGGCTATTTTTTTTAAATTGGTCGACCAATTCACCAATATTGGTCGCCAATTGTCGAATTTTTTATTATTTTTTACTTTTTCGGTAACTACTTCGTCTTCCCGCTTATTCTCGTTATCCGTTCCCTCCATTTTTGTTTCAGAAACTGAACCCATCCTTTCGTTTTCAAATTTTGGTGGGATTCGTTTCTTAAACTTCTATACCGATTGGAATTCTGTCTGTTCCAACAACTTCCTTTAACTGATTCTCTTTACTATTTAATTCTTGCCTAGAGAAATGTTAAGTCTCAAAAATATCTTCAGCCCATTTGTTCTTTCTCTTTCCCGAAGCACCCATTCTCCCCAAAAATTCCGCCGGCCTCTCCTTTTCCCAAATCTCCACCGCCCTCCCCTACAATCACTGGCCTCCACCCAATATTCCGCCAGCGACTCCCTCCCACCACCTACCCATCGCTGATCCTCCGTCTTTTCCCCTACATCGATCCTCTGCCACTCTCCTAGGCCTCCCGCCCATCGATTTCGTCGGCGCCCATCCCGAAATCGCGTCCCTTCGTCGAGTTTCCTCCGATTCGCTCTGCCCTACCGTCGTTCCGCCGTCTTTCACCTTCACCCCCGATGGATTCGTGCCCTCCAGATTTCATAGCGACGCCTGCCCCCGCCTATTTTCGTTCTCCAGTGGCGACGCAACACTTCCGGCTCTTGGAGAACATCCCCTTCCATCCCGAACGACATGTTGATTTCAGCGACCATGGCTTCTCCCGGATTTTGAGCCCCCTCCATTTCGCCGGTTTGGTCGGTCTCTGGTCTACTACCAACCGCACCCCGTACTTCCCTGCTCTGGTTCGCGAGTTCTATGCCAATTTGGACTCCTCCCTCCAGGCTGGTATGTTCTCTCTTACCACCATTGTGAATGGGTTCTACTTCCGATTAACTGGTCCTATGTTGTCACGGCTACTGCATCTACCCCAGACCCATGTCCAATCTCTGCCAGCTAATCTCAATGACCCAGCCATTAAGCTTCTATTGTCCACAGATTTTCGCCCAAAGCGTTCTGCGGCCACCCTTCATCCCCCTGCCCGCATGATGGTTAAAATCATCCTCACCAATCTTGCTCCCAAAATCGGTTCCTTCAATTATGTCAGCACCAAGACCGCACGTTGTCTTTATGCTTTGATGGGTGAACTTCCCATATGTTGGGGTTCTGTTTTGCTTGAATCATTGGCCAAACCAGTTAAATCTCACATTTTCTTGCCTTCCCTAATTACTAGAATCTTGGAAGCCTTTCAGATTCCTTTTGCCAACTCTGCCCCGATCTTTAATCCCATTGATTTCAATTCCGAGACATTAACTCATATGCAGTTAGTCGTGTCTGACACTTCCGATCCTGATGATGATTCCGATGCCGTTGCCGTTGACCATGACACATCTCCCATTCCATCCCATCCTATTACTAGATCCATGTCTCGCTCTCCTCGCACTCGTACTCGCTCTCCCCGACCACGTCCCACTCCTCCTGCCCACCCACTCCCGCTTCCCATACCCCCGGCTCCTCTTCTCGCACCCGTGGTCTTGTTCCCATTCGTAAACGATATTCCCATTCTGCGGCTTCTCCTACCACTCCCATTACCCCGTCGACTGGTTATGATGCTATCCTTGGTGAGATTCGTGCACTGCGTCATTCCGTGACTCGCGGTTTTCAGGATATTCAAGGAGAGATGCACGATGGTTTCCGTGGCATTCAGACCCATTTGAGTTCCGTTGATGCTACGTTGCAGGATCATAACAAACGGATGGACGATCTTACCACTGTTGTTGCCTCGTTGGCAAATCATTTTGAGTCACTCCACTTTTGGGCCACTCGTCGTTCGACCGATGCGTCTCCTTCCAGGCCTGGGTCATCTTCTCGGCCATAGTCGTCTTCCGGCCCGGTTTTCTGCTGTTTGTTGATGTTTCCCATAGGTTGCGTGGTGCTCCTTTGGATACTAGTGTCATGGGTGTCTGGTGGTTTTATACTATTAGTTTCTTAGTTTGTTGGTATTCCGATATTTGGGTTTGTCGTTTTGTTGTTGTTCCTATGATGACTATGGACTATCTGTTGTTCAGACTATGTGGTGTTGTTCAAACTATGTGCTGTTATAGGTTCTTAGCTATATGGAATGTCTGTTTGACGCTGTTTATCGATAGGTTGCCTGCTGGTCTTTTCATGGTTGGTTTGTGCACTTTGGTTATTCCTTCCATAGGTGTTTTGGTGCTATTTCTGGTATTGCTTTGTTGATGTTGTTCTATAGGAACTTTGGGGATTATGTGATTATGTTGGTTATGTTGTTCTGTTTAGTATGTTGCCTCTGGGATGTCTGTTGTTCAAGACTATGTGATGTTTTGGTTACTTTGAAATATGGGCTGTCTGTACTTTGGCCTTAGCTCTTGCATGCTGTTGTTCTCCACTAAGTTGAATATTATGTAAGTGGTTGTTTTGTTGGTTCTGTCCTTAGCTTGTTATTCATTTGCCTTATTTCCTGTACATTTGCATATTCTGTTAAATGACTTGGCCTAATTATGTTGTTTGGTGCTATCTCTATATTCTCATATACTTGGCCTCATTTTGGCATTTCATTCTCCATGTCCTGTCAAGTTCTTTTGCTTCTATTTCATTTTTTTTACAAATATCACAGATGGTATCATCTATTTTTTTTCCTCTTACATACTTTTTCCTGTCTCTACATTCATATGACTTTTAATGGCCTGTCCATTCAATTTTTTTACTGGCATGCCCACTCAATATTTAGGCCTGACTAAGTATGTCATTTTCATGACCTGCCCATTCATTATTTTTCTTGGCCTGCTCTTTATTTCGGCCTATACACTTTTTCCGGCCTACACCTCTTTTTCCCCCAATAATGGACTCTTGTTCATTTTTTTATACGGCTATATACTCCTTATTTGGCCGTTATTTATATTTCCCTCAAATTTTCTCACTAATTTTTTTTTAAAAATACTTTGGCAATTCATTTTTTAATGGCATGCTCCCTTATTTGACCTCCACAAAGTGTTTTTTCTCCAAGTATTTTTCGGCCCATATATACTCTATTAGGCCCATATATACTTCTAATTTTGCCACACCTTATATTTCTTTCCCATTTTTTATTAACTACTATATTCTTTGCCTCTTTTTGAGGATTCCAAAGGGGGAGAATATATTTCATCTACTCAGGGGGAGTATTCACTAACTCCACATATTCAGGGGGAGTATATCTGATCTGTTAAATTTTAACGATATATATTTTTTTATGTTTGTCATCATCAAAAGGGGGAGAATGTTGGAATTTCATAATTCCATATTTCTATTCCCATATGGTATTGATATGACAAACACATTCAGTACTACTAACTCTATGTATGTAGATACATATCAATGCTGAGTTCCACACAAATGAGATATCTTCATGCATACTCAATCAGATATATCATTCATGAAGCTGGAAAGACAAAGGCACCTACATCCACGACTTGGTTATATAATCACTTGATACGGATCCCCTGCAAAGAAGCTTCTCAGATTCAGTTGCAGATGGAGTCCTATCTACGGCTTTATGTAATCAATGTCAAATTTACTTTATTAAAGTCACAAATCCTTGTGATAATATATCTTAGTCATCTAGGTTCCATTACTCAGAGATCTACACTTCCTAATTTCGAAAATTCGCAACTTTGAAAATTGGCAGCCAATAACCCCATTTTGGTCGACCAATTTTATACCTTCGAATTTGGTTATAGGATTGCGTGAGCAAACTCTCCTAACCGTGTAGATTCTAGAACTATCTTCCAACGGTAGAAATTCTCTCTCTAAATTTTGGTCGACCAATGTGGTCATTTTGGTCGAACAATTTCAAAACTAGCCGTTTTGATCCCAAAATTTCAGGGACGGTTCTTGCCCGTTTTCCAACGTTAACTACAGTCCCCAACCGTCTCTAAACATTATAAATAGAGGGGTAGACCCTCTCTTTCTCTTCACTCACTTTCCTCTTCTTTACTCTCTTAATTGTTGAAATCAAGTTTTTCATTTTCTAAAGCTTTAGGCCATTAGTTGTTCTTTTCTTATTTGTAAGAAGAAATCATTAGATTTCCTTCTTCGTTTAAGAACGGAAGAACTTGGATTTTCAACATCATTTTGGAAAGTTGTTTGTGTTCATAATTGCAAGAAGAAATCAATTGATCTCTCTCTTCTTTTATGAACCAGAGAACTTCAAGTGTTGCTCTTCATTACATATCTTTTACATCTTGAAGTTCATCTTCTAAACACCATCCTTGAATTCATTCTCTGAAATTTATAACAAGGCTATATGTGGTTTTCTATTTCATTATTTAACAGGTTTGAATCTCTGTTTAGAGATTGTACAAAGTTTGTGACACCGGGAGTGTCGCCATTTTTGTAAGTTTGTGCTTGCGGGACAAGTGATTATAGTGGATTGAAAATCTCTACGGGGTAGAGGACTGGAGTAGGATCACAAGGATCCGAACCAGGATAAATCTCTGTGTTTGCGATTGATTTAATTTCAGTACTTGTCATTTTATTTCTGTGCCATCTTTGTAAATATTACTAACATTTTATTTGCAACATTTTTATTATATACACTATTCACACCCCCTCTAGTGTATTGATCCATACAGGCTAAAATTACAGTTTGCTGGTTCACCCTTTAAGGGATAGTGATCCTGGCTTAGTCAATTCCCTGGATGTGTTCGTTGGACCGCAATGATGCGAATCATGATTGTATGACACCCTGGATTATATCTAAGTCAAATACGTTAATAATCTTCTTCAAGATTAGCCGTAGCCCTCCTTGTTTTAGGGGTTGGCAACTATAGGACCCGTGTTATAATTGTTGAGCTACACTCAAGTTGTAACATGGCAACCTTGTAGAAACCAACTCTTTAAATACATAAGATGAAATCTTGACTTGACCCGAACCGTCGTGTCATGAATACACCGAGCGTCGACGTAAGATAAGTCAATGATGTAGTCTGGCTAGATGTAGTCTAAGACCTGACCCAAACCGACGTGTCGTGAATACACTAAGTGCCGGGGCAAGTCAGGCTAGACATGAAAATAAGGGTCAGACTAGACTAGACATTGTGATTTGGATGAGCACACGCATGATCACAAATGGCTAATGGTAAAAACCGATAAGAGGGTCATATCTGATATGATCGATGAAGAGTAATCTTTCGATTACAGAGTCAAGCAACTTGTTGAGCTACACTCAAGGTTGTTAAGGCTCAGCGTGATTGGATCTCTTACCCATTTATTTAATTCGATTAAATCGTTCATTGTTAAGGCTTAAAAATGATTGTAAAAATAGTGAGAGGATATAGATAGATAAAAGCCATTCTACCTATATTTAATATTGAACATATGCTAAACTAGGGCGAGACTATGTTTACCAAAGGAATCAAAATATAATATTTCAATAGAATTAGTTATCTGGTCAAATAGGTTGATTAATTGAATATCAAGTTAAATTCTAATTGATAGAATTAAACTAAATTCTCATTGACATTAAAATGACATTCTAAAGAACAGACTTAAGAAATATGATTTCATTAAGTTCTGGGTCCAACAAATAAATTCACGTTACATGTCACTCGCCTCTATATGGGACAGCTTGAACATATAGGATATTCGAAGTATGTTTCTCCGTACAACTTGTTGAGGTACACTCAAGGTTGTATGGACAAACAATTTTGATCCGCAAAGTTCGAGAATTCGATCAAACTGTTTGAGTCGAATACGAGTGCATAAGCAGTGCAAAGCTATGTATCCCAACCGGATCTTGAGACACGCAACTTCTTGAGCTACACTCAAGATTGCAACTCTCAGGCATTTGGATACATGAGATGCTTGCATAGCTATTTATTTATGCTGGGTTACTTAATATATAAATTTGATTTAGAACAGGAAGAAGGCACTCCGGAAAGTCAATTGAGAAAGTCAGTTATATTTATCATTAGTAAAGGCATAAGTAGGAGGAAATGCAAATGTGACATATTTTGATGTCACGATTTCAGAATAATTGTTATACAAAAGATGTCTAACACATTTTGACAAATGTCGTCACCTTGCTTCTAAAACAATGTTTTGTGTTAGTAATTTGTGATAACTATAATATATTAAATGTTAATAGATAAATACACAAGATAGTAGCAAACTTATATGGCAAAATAGATTAGGCCGTATTGAGAGACTAAGCTTCACAAGTCACATAAAGAGAGGTCTGACCTCTCGTATTATGAAGTCTACGAACACTTGTGAGTCTTATCCTCTTAGATATAATGGCCGATACCTATCTGTGAGACAATGTGAGAATGAGTTGTCGAACTCAGTCTTGTACATACTGATGTACCCGAGTCTAGATTAACCAAAATAAGTTATTCACATATTTTATTATGACACGTGTTCTTGAAGAAACACAAGCCTGATAAAATAAAGAACGAAATGACTAAAGTATTTAAACTGATTCGATTAGAGCGAATGGTCAAATACTTAGCTATATTAAATCTTGCGAAATTAAAAGAAAATATGATTTTCTCTCAGGTCAAGTCTGTTAACACATCCGTGTGTTAAAAGGTATGAATCACACTTAGTTAGACTTGGTGCGATCCATAGCAAGTGACTCTGAGTTAAGTCCTCCCTCTGGGTTAAGTCCCAGATAGTAATGCCTAGGTTTTGATAATGTTCTCTGAGGACATTATCAATAAGATATTCATTAAATCAATCGTAAGGAAGTTGTATAATTACTCGAATCTCGTGAGACGAATTGTCGAGTTAGACATCATAACTGATGATGACTTAGTCAAATTCCGGGATCAAATTCGGAGTAGTAACTCCGATTTATAATTTGATGCAATTAGAATATGTCCGTGTGTGTAAATAAATTTTGGAATTTAGTTTACGTACCTAAGGAAAATGTTACTCACTTTCTGCAAGTAAATCTTTAAGATGAAAGAATGGTGCAGAAAGAAAATAGTGAAGTACAATCATGTTGGTCGAGAACGGTTTTCATCCTAATTCCTATAAACGGATTATGTTGAAACCGTCTCATCAGCAGATGTGTACGGACCTACCCGGACCAAACTCGATGTAAAACACTCATGTTGACCATGAAAATTGGAGCATTCACTTACAAGTTCGTTTTTCTAAACGTGATTTAGACGAACCAACTTATATGAATTAGCCAGAAAGTTTTCAAGGTCAGTGGGAGCATATAAATTACATGCGAGGCATCAAAGGGATGGAACATATATTTTGACGAAGTGATCAAAGAGTTTGATACTTTATCAGAAATAGATATGATCCATTTGAAATGACCAGTTACTAATTTAAAATTATTATTGTAAGGTACGATGAACTGGATAAGATCCTAGGAAATAAAATATTATTGATTCTGAAAGACCAATTGAATTATTTGAATGAGATTCAAATGGTTGGTCTAACATGAACATTGAACCCCCTTAAGTCTATAGAGTAGACGGTTTAACAGATCCACTCACAAAGGCTCTACCACATGAAGTCGGGAAAACTCATGTGTAAAACGGTATAAGATACCGAGATAAATGGGCCTGAGTGCAAGTGGGAGATGTAGAGATATGATGCCCTCGAGGCTATTTATCTCTGTGTGAATAGCACAAACGTCTTGTTCGAAATAACAGTAAGCTGTTTGGTAATAATTTATCTAAGTTATATTATAATGTAGTTAACATTAGATATCAACTTAGGTAAAGTCCTTAGACTTTATACAAGGTCAAACATGTATTGAGATGAGTATCTCGATCATGGAGAAATGTTTGACTGTCTGTAGCATAAGTCTAAAAGGGTTCGTGGCCGTAGATGTTTCGAGACAAGGATATCGAAACATCGGATAGACCATTGTGTTTTAGTCTTCACCGTTTAGCGGTGGCGATGATCTTATGATCGTTCGACTTGGTGTAGTCGAAGACGAGACACAGGTGCTCATTAGAGAATGAGTTCACTGAACGATCCACAAGAGTTATTATATGGTTACATTGACCAATCTGTCAATGATAACTCTTAGTGATGATAGGCAAATTAGTCTTTTGACTTGAGGTCAATTTACGAACCTGTGCATGAACGGTGGAACTTAGATCACTGACCTAGCTTCGAGGCTAGGCCTGTTGAAAGGTCTTTGATTGGGTGTCACTTGAAGCGTACGAGGAGAGTAATGATAAAGAGATGATTCGTCTCTTTCGATCAATATGAGTTAGTGTCGTAGAGTTAGTTTGGTCTTTAGTAAAATCTCTGCGCAGAGCATGTTGGAAGAAGTCCAACATTAATCGACTAAAGATTGATAGAAACTAACCGGAGTCAAGTTATTGGGGTTGACAGTTTGACCGTACCCTAGACTTGATCTACACGACATAGTTTAGACGAAGAGACTAAAACTGCGGAACTCATCACGAAAACAGTCAGGGTGGTCCCGATAATACTCATGTCAATGGGTCAACCACATAATGATGATTCCTGAAGCAGGGACGGGCAACCACTGCTCGTGGTCACTGCCGTATAAGGCTTCGAGCCCAACCTGTTGTAAGGGTGAGGTTGTAGAGTCTCACACAGAGTGCAACCTTCATCTAGTAATAGGTAGAAATTAGTTAGGGAGAATAATTTGCATTTGATGCAAAGGAAGAGAAAATTTCATTTTGATGCAAGTGACAATTTAAGCTTAGATAGGGACTAATTTGCATATGATGCAAAATAAGATTAAATGTGTCTTAAATAGTTTAAGACAATATTTAATGGAATAAACGTAATGAAAAGTTCGTGGGTAAGATGGGAATGTCCCGGTCTAAACCCAGGTTCGAACGGCGTCCAAATCGGATGCCAGATTCTCAAGATACGCCCATAACAGCCAAATGGATCAAACTGGATCAGACCAGGTTGAACCAGGCCAGACTAGGGTCTGGCCTGGGCACCTGGCCAGCCAGGTCCAAAGGGCCTGTGCGCCAGGCGCACTGGGCCTGTGCCCATGCCCAGGCCCAGGGCCCGCGCCCAGGCCCAGTGCCTGGGCGCCTGCCCAGGCACCCAGGGCGGGCGCCCTGGGCACGCCAGGGCCCAGGCGCCAGGCTGGTGCCTGGGCGCCTGCGCCCAGGCCTGGGCCAGGTGCCCCGTCAAAAATTTTTGACCTATGGGGCCCACACGCTGGGCCCCACCACAGGGTGCAGAACCCTAGGGCAGTGGGCATTTTTGACGGCTCAGTTTTTGCGAAAAACAAGCCTTGGACTGAACTTTAAGCAATCAACTGGAGGGTCAAACGAACTCCGATTGACGAACCATTTTTTTCCTATGCGTTCACCATTGAACGCCCTTCGTATTGATAGGTTGTATCAATCATGAAGCTCAACGGTGAGTGAGTTAAAATTCACGGAAGTTTGCACTTTGTAAAGATCAAACTAACTTGATTTAATTAACTCTAATTTAATAGTCCCACATCGGTTGTGCGGAAAAGGGGAGTGTCCGCCGCCTATATAAATAGGGCCTCCCCCTCCTCCAAACTCGTCCCAAGCTCTAGATCTGAGCGGCGCTCGTAAATGTTGGAGCACGCTCGGATCTAGGCTTAAATTAATATTCTCTATCTCCCTATATTTCTGCCTTACTCCTGAGGGATCTAGCAAAGCCACGAAGGAGTTCGGATTCGGATCTGAAATCTTGGTGAAGGTTTCACTCAGGTGAAACTTGCTTCCGCCCGTGGTTGGCTCGGCAACACGAGGATTGCTCGCCTCGGGATGCGGAGCGGTTCGAGGAGCGGCTCGACGTGGAATAGGGAGCGGCTCGAAAGACGGTGCGAAACATCTCGCCTGCCCCAGGGTTGAGATTCCGGGTATGTGTTTTAAGCATTAGTTTAATTTAATCGTAGTAGGTTAGATCCCTCTTGGGATGGTCAGATCCATCCTGAGTCGGCATAGATCTTGGCTAAGGGTCTTGTACCTTAGGGCTAAGTTAAATTGTTTAACTGCATGTTAATTAGATTAACTTGTTTGTTCTTCCGCTGCAAATGTTTTTATGTCTATGTTCCGTCCGACTTAGGATGGGAATAGATTTTTTGTGCCCTAAGGGTCCTATGAAAAACCTTCAGAAGTGTGTGTAATTTGAAACATAGCGACACAGGTCAGAGATAGAATAAACCTAGGGCACATAGTCGACCCGTTCTTGACCTATGATTTCTCGCACACAAGAGAAAACTCGAAGTGTGTGTAAATCGAAACATTGCGACACATGTCGGAGATAGAATAAAACCTGGGGTGCGTAGTCGACCCGTTCTCGACCTGTGATTTCCGTTCTCGACCTCTGATTTCTCGCACACAAGAGAAAACTCGAAATGTGTGTAAGTCGAAACATAACGACACAGGTCGGAGATAGAATAAAACCTGGGATGCGTAGTTGACCCGTTCTCGACCTGTGATTTCTTACACAAAAAAAAATCAAAGTGTGTGTAAGTCGAAACATAGTGACACAGGTCGGAGATAGAATAAAACATGGGGCGCATAGTCGACCTGTTCTTGACATGTGATTTTCACACACAAGAGAAAATTGAAGAGTGTGTCCGTCGAAATGTAACAACACAGGTTGGAGATAGAATAAAACATGCTTGGGTGGGGGCAGTCCAAAAACCTGCCCCAGACCCATGGGCGACCTGTCGGGGAGGATGACCTTCACCGAGGACAACCTTCCCTGTGGGCACCCTCTCGGGGGCACAATTTTGGAGCCTGCCCTGGGTCTCTGAGAGGGATGGATCGAGTTACATAGCCTACCCCAAGCCCTTGGTGACCTTTCATAGGTGCAGCTCGGAACCTGCCCCGGATCTTCGCTGCGAGGTAGCCCGCTCTCTTTTCCGGTTTGGGTAGCGAGGCCCGACTTGCTACGGGTAGCGAGGCTGCGACCTGCCCCGGAGGGCTTCGAGAGGGTGTGTGTGGCTCGTGGACCTTCCCGCACCCTGGGGGTCCTAGGCCCCTGGCACCTTTTGGGGGCACTGCACAGGGCCTGCCCCGGATCTTTGATTGGGAAGGGTCTGTAGGGATCGTCTAACCCTTGCAACACTAACAACACACACTAGAGGGGGGGGGGGGGGAATAGTGTAATGGCAATAAAAATGTCCAATTAAAATTTAACTTGCAAATGCGGAATTATAAATGCAAGTGGAATTAAAAGGCACAATCAATCCAAACGTAAACACAAAGTTTTACCCTGGTTCCCCAAACTTGAGTATATCCAGCCACACCACTATTCACTATAATCCCACAAAGAGAAGTGAATACAAATCTCACAAGGAGATACCGCACAAAGAGGATTTATGCCCTACACAAGGACCCAACCAATCCTACACAAGGATCAAGACTCCTACACAAAGAATCACTAACTCCCACTCAGAGAATTAGGGTTAGCCCTACACTAGGACACTAGAACTCCCACAAAGAGAGTTAATTTCCACAAAGAGAATTCCCTAGTCCCACAAAGAGACAACCTCTCACAAAGAGAGAAACTCACATAAAGAGAGTATCGTAATCCCACAAAGAGAAATAGGAAAAAAAATTACACCATGTAAAGTAAATACCCTTACCTATGCCTTGAGATGCTTACTCATGAATGAATGCAAGGTATGGAAGATGATCTCCAAGTGTTGGAATATGCTTGAGAGCACTTGGATGATTTCCCTTGAGCTGGACTTCAATGCATGAAGAGAGATGAATGCTCAAAAGGGGGAAATGAGGGAGCTTGAGAGTAGCTTATTGATCTCTTGAGATTTTCTATAGAGTCAAGAGTTATCAAGTGTTGTCAAGAGTTCTCAAGTGATGGCAGCACACTCATATATATAGGAATCCTATATCAAGCCCAAAAACTCAAAGAAACAGCCAAATGAACAAATCTGCAACGGCTAGAAACTGGATGAAAACGACAGGAACAGTCGATTATTGATCAAAAGACAGTCGACTGATCAACGGCTAGAAAATATCCAACGACTATAATCTGAGCCAGGACAGTCGACTGATGAAGTCAATAAAGTCGACTGACAAACAGGATAGGCGCCTGTTAAACCTTCAACAGACGACTGCTGCAGGGGATGAATCGAAACAGAGAGCTACATTCTTTCTCCAATTCTTCGCACAGGCGGCTGATGTTAATACCACAATCGACTGTCAAATAGTCAGGCGACTGTATATTCTGCATCAGTCGACTACTGTAAAATATGGAGAGAAGACAGAGAGATGTAGTGATTTCACTTACGCTAGACAGGCGACTGTTGGCCAATTTCCAGGTGACTGTAAATATACAGGTGACTGTAAACTGATCGCCAGTTCCCCGGATCGTTTCTTCCGTCACCGTGCTTGCTCGATATCGTTCTTCCGCTTCCCACGGTAGTGATCTATCCCTTGATGTTCTCATAACCCGTTTTGTGATTTTTGTGAAACCCTAATAAAACTAGGTTGGATGTTGTTCTAATGTTGTTTTACCATGGCAGCGACCTCTTCCCCGTAGATTAGCGTCCGTGAGACGAACCTTCGTTATCGTCATCCTCGGTGCTAGGCAAGTGAAACTTGCCACTTAGGGTTTTGGGCCATGTCTTAGGCCATTTGCTTGTTGTAGGCGTAAAAGAGACTAGGCGACGAAATGATACTCGCCTAGGCATAATTTCAGGAACTAGCTTGACAACGAAGCTAGATCCGTCATTTATCATGTTGCATAACTACCATGTCATGTTTAATTTTAATTAACGGTACGCGAATTAATTGTCATCCATGCTATCCATGTTGAATGTCGCATTCGTAGCACACGCTACAATACTTGTGTTTCCTGGCTCGTGTTCCCGAAGCGGGCTACGTGAGTTGGTTGATAGCCAATGCCCGATCTACTTGTTTCCGGCTATGCACCTGCGTTGCAGGCATAACCCTACGCCATACGTGTTAAATACACTTCCTGGCTCGTGTTCCAGAAGCGAGCATTCAGTGTGCGGGGTAATGCCCTGGCTCGATACACGTGGAGGGGTAGAGATAAACGGTCACTTGAGCTTAGGAGTTGGCCCGATCAGCCACTCTAGCCAACAGGCAGAATCTCTGTGCACAACTTGTTTACTTGACGTGTTTACTTGACGTGTTCACTTGACGTGAACTACTTGACTTGTACTTGTCCGTGTTTTACTTGTAAAACTTGTTATCCATGCCTTACTTGCCACTTGCTACTTGTACTTCCCTTTACTTGTCACTTCTATACTATACTTGCCATGTCATGCATCATACTATAACTGCTAGGTTGTTAGTTTACCTTACTTTTAGTTTCCTTGCCCAAGTCTTTTAGACTTGCTGACATGTGCCCCTTTACTCTTTTGGGTGACACATGTTAGATCCTGAGCCTGAGTTCATTGTTGAGGACGAGGTGTTTGCGGACGCCGAGTCCGAGCCTGTGTTTGACGAGGACTTCGTGGACACGGGCGATCAGTCGTAGAGACTGTTTGTATTGTTGTTTAGACTGTTTTGTTGTCGGTGCGTGGCACCAATACTTTGTTATGTTGTCCCTTTTGTTGGCCTTGTTCTGGGCCTTTAGACTCTTTCTTTTAGCCTGGTGACTTTTTTGGATGTTGAACTTAATTTTAATGTTGGACAAATTCTGAGATTTGAGATTTTATTTCTGTCTCTCCTTGTGTTATTATTATTGTTCCGTTTGTGGTTACAGGGACCGTCTTATGTTTTATTGACGCTTAACAGGTTTGGGGCTTCACAGCTCCACTTTCGTGCGGACCTTTTCACGTCTCGCCTCCATTTTAGGGAAGCGGGGCGTGCCAGGTTTTGTTGGTGGCCCATGCAGGTCTCTTCTGTAACTGCGATTATCGGAATGACGATAATAATATTAGAATGTCCAATAAACTAAGTTCGACATCCGAGTCATAAGCTATGAGTCTAATCTGCTTCGTTTTCTGTGTCATTAGATGGCAGGAAGGCGACTCACCCGTGGTGGAGGTAGTGGTGCGCCCCCTCATGACGAGGAGCCTGAGCAGGAACCCACCAATAGAGAGATGATGCGGATGATGCTTCAGATGATGCAAGTGCAGCAGGGCGTGCTCCTGCAAGTCCAGAATGCTTCAGTTGTTCGATCTGGTCGGGCAATCCAGGATGCCCCTCGCTCCGAGCCGGGAGCGAATCAATTTCGGGAGCTGGGTCCTACTTATTTTGATGGGTCTGAGGGTCCTCTGGCTGCCGATGAGTGGATTCAGAACATTGAGGATAACTTGAAGATGGCCAAGATCACCCGGGCTGGATGGGTTGATTTGGCGAAGAGGCAACTCAAGGATAATGATCGGAACTGGTGGGATGTGGAAGAGAAGATGCTGGTGGAGCCGATAGCTTGGGCTACCTTTAAGTCCAGATTTGATGAGGAGTTCTTTCCAAAGGCTGCTAGGAAGGAGATGCTGCAGCGCTTTATTGATCTGAAGCAAGGGAGCTTGACGGTGGACCTGTACCACTAAGAGTTCACTAGGCTGAGTCGGTTTGCACCGAAGATGGTGCAGGATGCTGATGAGAGGGCTCAGAGGTTCCTACAGGGACTTGCTTTGGAGCTTCAGAGTTTTGTGTCTTCCTCTGATCTGGACTCTTATCAGAAGGTTCTGGTCGCTGCAAGGAGGCAGGAGCTGAACCTAAGCCAGAGGAGGAGACATGTTTCTGGTGCTGGGAAGAGGCCTATGGAGCAGGCCAGGGCGGTGGTTAGGCCTGGTTTCAAGCCTAATCAGCCAGCTCAGTTCAAGAGGCCAGGAGGGCCTATTCAGAAGACTTGCCATTTCTGCGGTAAGATCGGGCATATCAAGGATCAGTGTAGGAGATTCCTGGGCCAGTGTGTTGTCTGTGGAGATCCTACCCATACCATGAAGGATTGTCCGAGGTCGAAGCAGCCTTGGAGGGCACCTGTTGCAGCACAGCCGTTGTAGCAGAGAGTGCCTATTCCTGCCGGTCGTGGAGCAGCTCTTGTCCCTCAGAGGCAGGCCTTTCAGCAGGCTTTTCCGTCGAGGAGGCAGGCTTTTCTGATGACCGCTGTGGAGAGCGAGGCTGTGGATGAGGTTATCGCAGGTAATCCTCAATCTAGCTGTTACTTTCCTAGCTAGTTTTGATTGTTAGATTATGTTGTTTGCTTGAACATGATTGTTTGCTAGACTAGGGTTTGATTGCTAAATTGCTTGTTAGGTGTGGTTTTGGTGTGCACATTTCCTGCACGAGTTCTCTTTGACTCCGGTGCATCGATGTGCATTATTTCTCGGAGCTTCGTGGAGAAGCATTCCTTGTCGACGTCCCCTCTTTCTAAGAGTTGGAATATCGTCACAGGAAATGGCGTGGCCTCGGTGCATCTTGGTTGCAATTCTTGCTCGTTGGTGGTTTGTGGACATGAGCTTTACGCTGATTTCATTGTCCACGACATCATCAACTATGATGCGGTCCTTGGAATGGATTGGCTTGCGAGCTTCTATGCTACGATCGACTGTCGGAGGAAGAAGGTGGTGTTCGAGATTCCCGGACATCCGGTATTTGAGTTCAGCCGGGGTAGCAGTTTGCTCGGTCCGGTCAGATTTCGGGCCAGGCCGGTGGAGTTTGTGGCTATGCAGATGGAGCTGGAGAGGCCAGCGGTTGTGCGGGACTTTGATGACGTCTTCCCCGAGGAGATGTCTGGATTGCCACCTGATCGAGCTCTGGAATTTTCTATTGATCTTATTCCGGGAGCGCAACCGATTTCGAAGGCGCCATATCGTATGGCACCCGCTGAGTTGGAGGAATTGCGGAAGCAGCTGGATGAGCTTTTGCAGAAGGGTTATATCAACCCTAGTGTGTCTCCGTGGGGAGCACCGGTGCTATTGGTGAGGAAGAAGGATGGTTCGCGTCACATGTGCGTGGACTATCGGGAGTTGAATGCGGTGACCATCAAGAATAAATACCCGTTGCCTCGCATCGATGATATTTTTGATCAGCTTGGAGGTTCGAGGGTGTTTTCGAAGTTGGATCTGAGGAGTGGTTATCATCAGTTGAAGGTGAAGAAGGAAGATGTTCCGAAGACAGCATTCAGGACGAAGTATGGACACTACGAGTTTATGGTTATGCCTTTCGGTGTAACCAATGCACCCATAGTTTTCATGAATCTGATGAATCTGATCTTCTATGACTTTTTAGATAAGTTTGTCGTTATCTTCATTGACGACATTCTGATCTATTCGAAGTCGGAGGAAGAGCATGCCTCGCACTTGAGGATAGTGTTGGAGATTTTGAGGAAGCATCGGTTGTATGCTAAGTTTTCAAAGTGCGAGTTTTGGCAAGACAAAGTTGCTTTTCTCGGGCATGTGGTGACTGGAGATGGTATTTCGGTGGATCCCGAGAAGATCAGGGCCATCAGAGAGTGGCCTGTTCCACAGTCAGCGGCTGAGATCCGGAGTATCCTTGGACTGGCTGGTTATTATCGGCGCTTCATTAAGGACTTTTCCCGTATTGCTGAGCCGATGACCAGATTGACGCGGAAAGATGTACCTTTTGTTTGGTCGGGTGATTGTGAGAATGCTTTTGGTGTTCTGAGGGAGAGATTGACGACTGCCCCTATTCTTGTTATGCCTGATCGTAGTGGATGATTCGAGATCTTTTGCGATGCTTCTGGCAAGGGTCTCGGTTGTGTTTTGCATCAGCATGGACATGTAGTGGCTTATGCATCTCGTCAGCTCAAGGTTCATGAGAAGAATTACCCGACGCATGATTTGGAGTTGGCTACTGTTGTGTTTGCTCTTAAGATTTGGAGGCACTTCCTGCTGAGTGAGAAAGTGAGGATCTTCACCGATCACAAAAGCTTAAAGTATATTTTCACTCAGAAGGAGCTCAACATGCGATATCATCTATGGTTGGAGCTCATGGCGGATTATGAGATTGATTTGTAGTATCACCCTGGCAAGGTGAATGTGGTTCCTGATGCGCTGAGTAGGCTTCTAGCGGTGATGATTCTGACCTCGCAGTGGAGATTGCAGCCGGATTTTTGCGAGTCTGGTGTGGAGATTGTTCTTCCTGGGGAGGCTTCTTCGTTGATGACTATGCAGATTCGGTCGACGATCGTGGATCAGATCAAGGCTGGCCAGGCTGAGGATCCGAAGCTGGTGAAGATTCGGGAGCAGGTGGAAGCCGGTCTGCGGACTGACTTTTTGATTCATGAGGATGACTCGCTGAGGTTTGGAGCCAGGTTGTGTGTGCCAGCTGGGGATATTAGAGAGGAGTTGTTGGTGGAGGCACACAGTTCGCCATATTCTGTGCATCCTGGTGGCACCAAGATGTATAAGGATATTCGTCTGAACTATTTGTGGCATGGTATGAAGAGGAGTGTGGCTCGGAGTGTAGCCAAGTGTTTGGTTTGCCAGCAAGTGAAGGCGGAGCATCAGCGTACGGCAGGGTTGCTACAACCGCTTCCGATTCCGGAGTGGAAGTGGCAACACATCACTATGGATTTCGTGACTGGACTACCTCGGAGTCCGAAGCAGAATGACGCGATTTGGGTGATCGTAGATCGATTGACCAAATCCGTGCACTTTATTCCGTTCTGAGTGGGATAGTCCACTAAGGCGCTAGCGAGGAGATATATGGAGGTAAATTCTTTTACTCTCCGTTTTTATTTCCTTTTCCTAGTTTAGATAGTGATGTAACGTGAATCGTGCAGGAGGTCATACGACTTCACGGAGTCCCTGTGAGTATTGTGTCGGACAGAGACACGAAGTTCACATCTCAGTTCTGGCAGAGTTTACAGAAGAGTTTGGATACGCGTCTGAGTTCAGCACGGCGTACCATCTGCAGACGGATTGCCAGTCCGAGAGGACGATTCAGATCTTGGAGGACATGCTGAGGGCGTGCATGTTGGATTTCAAGGGTTCGTGGGAGGTCCATCTACATCTGGTAGAGTTTTCCTACAACAATAGCGTCCAGGCGAGTATTGGCATGGTGCCTTTTGCCGTGCTGTATGGGAGGAAATGTCGATCGCCATCGAGTTAGGATGACGTTGGAGATCGGGAGCTATTGGGACCTGAGATGATCGTGGAGGCTGTGGATGTTGTCAGGAACATTCGGGAGAGGTTGAGGATTGCTCAGGACCGTTTTAAGCATTGGGCGGATGCTAAACGCCGTCCTTTGGAGTTTCAGCTGGGCGACCATATGTTTTTGAGGATTTCCCCGAATCGTGGAGTGATTCGCTTTGGGAAGCAAGGGAAATTGAGCCCGCGATACATTGGACCGTTTGACATTCTGCATAGAGTTGGCGAGATAGCCTACCGCTTAGCCTTGCCGCCATCTTTGGAGGGAGTTCACAATGTTTTCCATGTGTCGCAGCTTCGTCGATACATTAGCGATCCATCTCATGTTGTGGATTTCTCAGAGATTACCGTTTGCCCTGATATGACGTATGACCAGCAGCCAGTGCAGATTCTGGACAGGCGTCAGAAGTCACTTCGGAACAAGGTTGTCAATCTTGTGAGGGTGATGTGGCGACACGGCTCGCCTGTAGAGTCTACTTGGGAGAATGAGGATGAGATGCGAGAGCGTTTCCCACTTTTGTTCCCGGACACGTGGGTGTTGGGAAATTCCGAGGACGGAATTTTTCTTAAGTTGGGGAGGATGTAACGACTGGTTTTCATGTATCTGGATTATTTATATTATATATGTTTTGGTGGATTTTCTCCTTATGTGTGATTTTTGTCTCCGTAGCTTTCATTTTCGATCGTTTCGTCGTGATTTTCTAACTTCTTCCTTAGAATCGTCGATTTCGGAGTAAGTCATTCGTGACGGGCTTCATATCGGTCATATCTTCTTGTTAGATCAAACCTAGGAGTCTTAAGAATCGATCCCGGAGCTTCGCGCTCCATTTCGGAACTTTCTATGGTACAAGAAGGGGAACCGACCGACTAGATGACGATTTAGTCGGTCGGCAAACCTTCATGGATCGACTAGTGGGCTTTGTCAATTGTACAGGAGTTACTGTTTATCGTTAGTCGGTCTAAGAACATTTGTCGATCGACTAGGTTGCAAACTAGTCGGTCAGCAATCGTTCTTTAACAGACTAGCTCTATTATCATTTTTGATACCAAGTACTATTCATTCGGTCTAAGAACGTTCGTCGACCGACTAGATGAGAAACTAGTCGGTCAGTAGTTGTTCTCTGACCGACTAAATCTAAATCCTATTTTTCGTCAGGAGTTACTGTTTACACTTAGTCGGTCTGCGTTGGTCAACCGACCGACTAGTTCCCAAACTAGTCGGTCAGAGGTTGCTCTTTGACCGACTAATCAGTGTTAAAACCCTAATTTCTTGGCAGCCGCCAGCTCTTCCTATTTAAACCCCACCCACGATTTCTTTCATCCCTCTTTCATTCTCATGAGCCATTTTCTCCCCCAAATCACCCTCCAACATTTCCCCAAGCCATTCCTTCCTCCCTTGGAGCTTCCCACTCCATTTTGGCCGGCCACCTCCTCTAGGTCGCCGGAAAACCCCCAAAAATCCCCAAAACCCCATTTCTCCAGATTTTCTCCCCATTTCCAGATCTGAACCCTAGTTACCCGGATCGTTTCTTCCGTCGCCGTGCTTGCTCGATATCGTTCTTCCGCTTCCCAAGGTAGTGATCGATCCCTTAATGTTCTCATAACCCGTTTTGTGATTTTTGTGAAACCCTAATAAAACTAGGTTGGATGTTGTTCTAATGTTGTTTTGCCATGGCAGCGACCTCTTCCCCGTAGATTAGCGTCCGTGAGACAAACCTTCGTGATCGTCATCCTCGGTGCTAGGCAAGTGAAACTTGCCACTTAGGGTTTTGGGCCATGTCTTAGGCCATTTGCTTGTTGTAGGCGTAAAAGAGACTAGGCGACGAAATGATACTCGCCTAGGCACAATTTCAGGAACTAGCTTGACAACGAAGCTAGATCCGTCATTTAT
This sequence comes from Scilla litardierei, assembly GCA_030789695.1. NCBI lineage: Eukaryota > Viridiplantae > Streptophyta > Magnoliopsida > Asparagales > Asparagaceae > Scilla > Scilla litardierei. The sequence continues at coordinate 119,138,819 of CM061136.1, forward strand.
CATGTTGCATAACTACCATGTCATGTTTAATTTTAATTAACGGTACGCGAATTAATTGTCATCCATGCTATCCATGTTGAATGTCGCATTCGTAGCACATGCTACAATACTTGTGTTTCCTGGCTCGTGTTCCAGAAGCAGGCTACGTGAGTTGGTTGATAGCCAGTGCCCGATCTACTTATTTCCGGCTAGGCACCTGCGTTGCAGGCATAACCCTACGCCATACGTGTTAAATACACTTCCTGGCTCGTGTTCTAGAAGCGAGCATTCAGTGTGCGGGGTAATGCCCTGGCTCGATACACGTGGAGGGGGTAGAGATAAACGGTCACTTGAGCTTAGGAGTTGGCCCGATCAGCCACTCTAGCCAACAGGCGGAATCTCTGTGCACAACTTGTTTACTTGACGTGTTTACTTGACGTGTTCACTTGACGTGAACTACTTGACTTGTACTTGTCCGTGTTTTACTTGTAAAACTTATTATCCATGCCTTACTTGCCACTTGCTACTTGTACTTCCCTTTACTTGTCACTTCCATACTATACTTGCCATGTCATGCATCATATATACTATAACTGCTAGGTTGTTAGTTTACCTTACTTTTAGTTTTCTTGCCCAAGTCTTTTAGACTTGCTGACATGTGCCCCTTTACTCTTTTGGGTGACACATGTTAGATCCTGAGCCTGAGTTCATTGTTGAGGACGAGGTGTTTGCGGACGCCGAGCCCGAGCCTGTGTTTGACGAAGACTTCGTGGACACGGGCGATCAGTCGTAGAGACTGTTTGTGTTGTTGTTTAGACAGTTTTGTTGTCGGTGCGTGGCACCAATACTTTGTTATGTTGTCCCTTTTGTTGGCCTTGTTCTAGGCCTTTAGACTCTTTCTTTTAGCCTGGTGTCTTTTCTGGATGTTGAACTTAATTTTAATGTTGGACAAATTCTGAGATTTGAGATTTTATTTCTGTCTCTCCTTGTGTTATTATTGTTGTTCCGTTTGTGGTTACAGGGACCTGCTTATGTTTTATTGACGCTTATCGGGTTTGGGGCTTCACAGCTCCACTCTCGTGCGGACCTTTTCACGTCTCGCCACCATTTTAGGGAAGCGGGACGTGACAGTAAGGCAGCTCGCTTTTTGCGATTTGGCCGAACCTGACCTGGGACTTATCACAAGAAAAGTTTGAAGAGGATGTGAGTCGAAACTTATCGATATGCGAGAGAGAAACCTGTTTGGGTTTGGACGTAGTCCGAAAACCTGCCCCGGACCCATGGGCAACCTGTCGAGGAAGCGGTACATAGACCGGTCCCTGATCTCTGTTCGTCCCTGCTTCGGGTAGCCTGCATTTTCGCGTCCCAAGTCGGCCTGCGAGAGCTTGAGCCCTGGGGCATGCAGTCGGCCTACTCAGAGGAGCTTCGGCTTTGGGGTTGGAGCTTTATGGAAGCGCATGTTGAACGACAGCTTCTTCATTGAGCCGCCTATGTTGAATGGCCTAGATGCACGTATCGAGACGTCTTTGTTGGGCTACCATCTCTTCGTTGAGCTCCTTTTACCGGGCGGCTGCTGCTTCTTCGATCTGGGGGTGAAGGATGCGCCTCACGCTCAAGGGTTGGGGAGACGGTGGATGTCCCAGCTTCACCTGCATCTCAATCGTACATCATCTTTGTAAAGTCTTCAAAGCCTTGATGGATAGCACTGATCGCACCCCGGATACACGTCCCGGAGCGACGGTTGTAGTTTTATCGCAAGCGCACGGTGTAGTGGCGAGCGGGTTATCGAACACAGGGAGGACGAATGAAAGTGCTTGCTCCGAACAACCTGGCTATTAAGAACGGAAAAGAGAGAATTTGCCTTTGGAGATCCTGTCACAATCGTCAGACAAAATATGGGGATATAAGATCAAATAAAGGACGCCTAGGGAATGGGGAATCCCCGCTACTCACCGTATCTCGTCAATGTGATTCGTTGGCATCAACATTGCTCGGGTAGAATTTCGGATGAACTAGTTGCAACTGAATGTAAAACCTAGCTCACGCTCTCGCGCTGTTGTCGGTCTATAGCTATCCTAGGTCTTGGGTCCAATCTCTTGCAAACCCTAGCCTAGGCAAGCTAGCATTAGGATCAACATCATCGTTCAATCGCGCCCCGAGCCCACTCTCGTGCAAACTCGGGCTGCGACCTAGGTTGGGATAGTTCCTACCCGTCTAATCTCTTGCAAACGGGTATCGGCATGGAATTGCAACTGAGAACCCTAGTATCGGTCCAATCTCTTTCAAACCGATACTGCGGAAACTCGATTCCAACCCAATTCGGATTTCTAGGGTTTCCTATCGAATTGGGATCCAATCTCTTGCAAATCCCAATCGATATGAACACCTAGCTATCCGTAGTAAATCGATCCCAATCTAACCCTAATGCAATTCTAGCAATATTTCTACCAATTCATCACAAATAAGAAATTGGGCTCGTAGGGTTCATCCCCACGCCCCAAGACGTATAGACTACTCACAATTCATATCACGAATGCAAGAATAAAAAATTGAAATCACAAGAGAATTCATCACAATATTCAAATAAGCAATAAAAATGAGATTTTTAATGGAGAGGGAGACAAACCAATAGAGTTCTCCAAGAATCCAACAAAAATAAACTTTCCTCTCCTCTCCAATCACCAAAAATCAAAAGCTAAAAAGTTTAATCTAAAAATCTGCAAAAAGTCAAGAGAAAAGCCCCCTAACCTAGGTTAAAAACTGGGGTTAAATACCCCCCAAAATCGTCCAAAAAACTGTGACCAAAATGCCCATGCGCAGCCTGAAAATCGCAATTTTCGCTACAGGCAGCGCGTCGCACTCGGCCGAGTGACAAAAGTCGCTTGGCCGAGTGACAAACCCTGAGAATTTCCAGTAAGTCTGGGTCTTCGGGGGTCTTCACTTCGGGGGTGGCTCGGCCGAGTGAGTTGTCGTCACTCGGCCGATGGCTTCTATGTACTCGGGCGGTCGGCATTTTCCACTCGGCCGAGTGGGTCTTCTGAAGCTCAGGCAGACGAAAAACAGTAAGTTGGCACTTTTTGATGGGCGTCGTCTGAGTGCCACTCGGGCAGACGGGGTCTCGTCACTCGGCCGATGTGGATTCCGACGCTCGGCCGAGTGCACACATGAAACGTGTCCGATCTGGTCGGCCGAGCGGTGTCTCGTTGGTTGGCCGAGTGACTCCTTCACTCGGCCGAGTGAGACACAAAAAATGCCCAAACAGCTTGTTTCTGCATCCTCGTCGCTCCTGCGACGTTCTTTCTTCTTCCGCTCCTCTCCAATAGCAAAATACCCCTCGAGAAAGTCATCGGTGACACTCTGGAGTAGGCGTTTCAGGGGATCACTCTAAATCGCTCCAAATCTCTTGAAATACGACAAAAACAACAAATCGTGAAAAGCATCGTAATATAGTCTATAAATCATGAAAAACGTGATTTGAGCGATCTAAATGGCATGCAATGATGCGGAAAAAAGGTGTAAAATAAGGAGTGATCAAAATCCCCCAAGCTTACCTCTTACTCGTCCTCGAGGAAGATAAGTAAAAGGCGAACCCGGTGGATTCGGAAAACGAAAACGACGAAAAACGAAAAAAACGAAGAACGACGAAAAACGAAAAACGAAATAAAAACGAAGAAGAAGGAAGGAAGCGAAGAGGGAAGCTGCTAGATCATTTTCTCAGGACGTGGGTTTTGCTTACTCATATAGCATGCACCGAATGTAAAACACATGTCAAAGAATTTTATTTCGATATCATAGTATAATGGTGCAAATAGAAATAGAAAACCCAAGAATAATGATATAACATGAAAAACGGAATAATTTTAGAATTAACATCGTCTGAATCATTTAAAGCGGTATACAACATCACAGATCACACACTTTTCAATTGAACACTTTCTAAGTGGAGTATAAGAATATCACACAGTAGAATAGAAAGAATAGAAAAGTGTGGATTTCATGAAATGAGTGCTAGGCATAGATTTCTGGATTTCGTAAAGCTAAAACAATCTTACCGAGTATAGAATATTACTTAGCCTAGGTTGTCGTGCGACATCAAGTAGTCACTCTCACACACATCATTGGATTCTCTCCCCCAAGCTTATCTATAAGCGTGGTGGCACAAAAACAATATTTACATCCCCATTTTTCATGAAGCTCTTTTGTTTTTCAAATAGCATATATACACAATGATCCCAACTCAAAGAGAAATAAGGATATACAAGAAATTTTTTTTTTGGTTTTGGGAAATTTGGAGCTAGGAATTAATAGCGGGGGAAATGCCATATAATAGAATCGCTAAGGGGAGATTCACCAATGATTTTAAAATAGAGAATTGATGTTCAAGATATGTGGAGAAAGAAATAAACATGTCTCTCAGTTCACTCTGTAAGACGTGCACGACAACTTCAGCAGGGTAATCTAATCTACTCAGTTTCGATCATAAAAAAGCTAACTAATCCAGATTTATCATAGCTAATATCATTCAATCATCCTGAAGTGAAACGTACAAATCATGCATATAGAAGTGATATAGGAAAAGAAAATGATACTCCAGATATAAGCATTCAATGCGTGAATCTTGGTGTGTTTTCTGCGATAGTATACATATGAATATTCAAACTCAGCTAATAATAAAATTTCATCCATTTTCATGCGGAAAAAAGTGTGGGTTACTATCTCTAAATGCAAGGCAAATCATAGCATATGATATCAGAAATAAAATCTAAGACATGACAAATATAGCATGCATATAAAGAAAGCTAACTCTACGTCATCATCATCATAGAAAAGTCATCTCTAGCTTGAGATGAAAAAGAAATAAAGATAAAGAGGGAAAAATGAAACTATTTACAATGCAGCACACAAAGAAAATAAGGAAAACGTGATGCATGGTAAAAAGGAAAAAATGATGAAAATAAGTGCAAAAGCGGAAAATGGCGTGAAAAAACTAAAAATAAAGGTGGTAAATCGAAAAGAACGTGAGAACTCACTCCCCCAAGCTAAAGTGCACAGTGTCCTCAACATGCGAAGTGTGGCACACTGAGAGACGTGTCAAGTGAGGGGTAAGTGAGGATGCATGCATGAGGAAAAAAAGGAAATAAAAATAATGAAATGAAAAATATGATGCGGACATGATGCATGCAGATACATGAGTGATACAGATATAAAAGTGTGACACCAAAAACTCTCACTCTCTCTCAAAAAAGATATATAAAGATATATAAAGATATGAACAAAATGTGTACCCAAAAACAGTGAGGGGAGGGGGCGGTGGGCAAAAATCAACAGGACCCAGCAGAGACGGGCATCACAACGGCAAAAAGTATCAATGGCATAAAGGGTGCCTACGAGGGTGGGGCTGCGCCGTCTCCGTCCTGAGGAGCAGGAGGAGGAGGTGGTGGCTGTGGAACAGGCTGCTGAGCGGGTGTGGGTGTGGGTGTGGAAGTGGAAGCAGGCTGGGTGTGTGTAGGAGTGGGGGTGGGGACCTGCTGGGTGGGTACGCGACGGAGCCGCTCTAGAACCTGGGTGAGGCAGTAGTGAATGTGCGGGATTAGGTCAAAGCGGCGAGCCATATCGGTGACGGTGGCGGACAGGGTCCTAAGGTCACCTCTGAGGCCACTCACCGCCCCCTCGAGAGCACGAATGCTCTGAAGTACAGTGTCGGGGGGAGGTGGTGCAGAGGGACGCACCGGTATGTGCTGTGCAGGACGGGGCTGGCGTACTCGGGTGGCGTAGGTGATGGGCTCAGCAGGTAGGTGGAGGAAAGGTGCTGTGCTCGCAAAAGTGGGCCTAGCCTTAGTGTGAGGCCAGGGCGTAGGCTGGTAAGAAGTGGAGGCAGCAGCAACGGAAGAAGAGTATAAAAGTGGCAACGAGGCGGCCAGAGAGGTCGGTGACACAGACGTGTGGACAGACGCCATGACACTCTCAGAAAATATGGCAACGGTGGAGACAGAGGCGGAAATCACGGTCTCCACGGCGGCAACAAAAGAGGGCTCTCCGCACTCAACTATAGTCGGCAGGCGCTCGGGTAGGGCAGAGGAAACGGGCTCAACGGACAGAGGGCCAGCAGTGGTGGGAGTGGAGGTAGTGGGGGTGGGCTCAGCGAGGGTACTCCCGACACCGGCAGAAGTGTGGACAGAGGTGTCGGGAGCAGCAGAAATATCGGGCTGCTGAGGGGCCACGGGGTCAGCAGGAGCAGCAGGGTCAGCGGGTGCAGCGTGGGCAGCGTGGGCCTGCTCCGCCTGCTCAGCCTCCTCGGCCTCAAGCACATAGGCGGTGGGGATCAGGAGATCCATCGCCGGGAGCCAGTCCACCTGTGCTGGTGCAATCTGAGTCCGAGCTGGGCTTGGAAGGATCATGTAATCCGCACCATAGGGGCCGTGCAACCAAACCCAGTGTCGCTGACCATGCAGACGAAGCATCTTCATCCGGGCCATAACATCTATGGACAGTGAAGTGGGGCCCGGGGCTCGTCGCACGTCAGCATGAAGGTCCTCACCGGTCATCATGACGAGCAGGGTGATCAGACCGTCGCAGCATATCGGTGAGCGAGCGCCCACCGATACGATGATACGATCCAAAAACCAGCTCGCGATATCAATCACGACGGCGGGGACCAGCTCGTCACCCTCCCTAGATAGAGCTCTGGGGCGCGTCATCACGTAGAGCATATAAAGCTCCGGCGTGGACATCGTCCCAGGCTCATATCTCGCCAAAAAGGTAGTCGCCATAAGGCGCTGAGCTATACGGAGGCAAGGGTGGACGATGGCCGAGGCCTTGGCCCTACTAGGGTCAAAGGCAGCAGGAAGACCCGTAATCCGGGCCCAGAAAGCACCGGCATCGAAGGAAGGTGGGGGAATGTGAGTGGGGGCGTAACCACGGTCGGCCCCGGGGACATCGGGCCACGAGAAGAAGGCTCTCATCATACTGAGAGTGACCTGGCACTCTCGGTCCATGAACCGAAACGAGCATCCCTCGTCGGTCTGGGCGATGGACCTAAGCACCTCAAGTGTCAGACGGACGAACGTGTCCACCGACACCTGGAAGAAATCTCGCCAACCCACGTTGTCATACAACGTGAGCATCCCCTCGAGTACCCCCAGGCGTCCTAGGTCTGCAAGGTGTGCGAACCTGGAGGGTACGATCGAGCGCTGGGAAATGCGCTCGAAAACGACGCGGTGTGCGTCGTCACAGAACGTAATCCCCAGTGGCCCGATAAGAGGAGCCGGTGGTGGTGGCTGTGGGACGGCAGGGAGTGGCTGTGCAGGGTGAATGGGCTGTGCGGGCTCTGCAGGCTGTGCGAGGTGTGCGGGGCCTGCAGGCTGTGCTGGGTGAACGGGGTGTGGTGGAGTAGGCGTAGGAGAGTCCTCCACCTCGTGGGAGGGGCCGGCATCATCCGACCGCTTCTGCTTGGCGGAAGCTCTCCTCGACCGCGACCGTGTCTCGGGCGGCATATGGGCCCCGAGTGCTCACCAAAAACGTGAAAAGTGCGGCGTGCGTAAAATAAAGGAAAGAGTATACCGCGACACGCCACGAGAGAAAAGCTATGGAAGCGTGCGAAGACGACGCCTCCACGTAGCCCAAAACAATCCCCGGAAGCTCCCCTGGGCTCCCCTAAGCTCCCCAATATACTCTGCACATCAAACGGGGATATCAGCGAGTAATATTCAAAACGTATAGGGGGTTATGGGTATAATAGATAGAAATTGAATTTAATTTGGGTTTGGGGTTCGATAAACACATGGATCGTCAAGAAATACGAGAGAGAGGAGAAAATAGGGCGAATAAGGCATTACCGGAGGTGGCCGGAGGCGGCGACACGGGCGAGGGGCGGCGACGTTCGGCCGGAGGTGGGTGGCCGAGCGCCGGCGCAGGGCGAGAGATCGGGCGAGCGGGGGGGGGGGGGGGGGGGGGGGGGGGGGGGGGGGATCGGGCGCTGGGGGAGTCGAAGGGTCGGTGCTGAGCGATTTAATTCGTTTCAAAAAACGCGCCCCCCGCCCCCTTTTATAGAAAAAGTTACGACTCGGCCGAGTGACTAGGTCGCTCGGCCGAGTGAACTCAACGGAAAAATTCCTCACAGCTTATGCTTCGGTCGAGTGGCCTTGCCACCCTCGGCCGAGTGGAGTAAGTCCATTCGGCCGAGTGGCTCAAGCTACTCGGCAAGAGTCGCCCTAGGAGTGTATCAGTTTTACTCGGCCGAGTGAATATATATACTCGGTCGAGTAGCAGTTATACTGAAACCAAGAAAAGAAATAGAGAGTTGGGTACAACAGACTTCCCTCGTTCGTGAGCCGCTCGGCCGGACGAACTTGAGTGCTCGGCCGAGTGACTAGTATACTCGGCCGAGTGAACTTTGTTTTCTGCTGTTTGGCTTCGTTTGGGCTCTAAACTCTGTTTTTCTTCCTCCAGTCGATTTCATCTTTCTCCTAAGCATCGAGCGCCTTCCTGGGGCGCTCCTTGTCGCCTTGTTCATCCTCCTAGTGATAGGTACCTCGTTCTCCTCTCCTGTCAAAGAAAAATAGGACCCGTTATCACGAAATTTTTGGGCGAACGACTCAAAACACTAATAATTTCTAAAACAAAAAATAAAGAAAAAATAAAAATAAAGCTATAACCATCGGGTTGCCTCCCGACAAGCGCTCGTTTAAGGTCGTGAGCTCGACCCCCTTTGATTTTCAATTAATGCGGGATATTGGGTGCATATGAGATGCACCCGTCAAGTTTTCCGGGGAGAACGCTTGGATTCAGAAGTTATGGCGGCGTGTTCTCCCTCGGTGGTCTCTCGTCTCGAATAGTGTTGGGGGGTGGCTCCCCCAAGCTAGCGCTTGCTCCGGTCTTCGGCTTCACTGGTGACACCGATTTTCGTATCGTCGGAGCTTTCTTCGGAGACTTCAATTTTGAGAGCTTGCAAAGCTCTTGAATCCTTGCGACATCAGCGTCGCCTTCATCAATGTTCACAGAGAGGTCGGGGGAATGCTCCATCTTCTCTTCTTGGTCCAAATCCGGCTCCTCCTCAAAATCTTCTTTGAATAGAGCGCCGATCGAATGGGGGATCGCCTCCTCAATGACCTCGTCAAGGAGGTATGAAAGATCATCCGGCCGTCCCTTAAGTAGATATATTCTATTGATTTCTCCCATTGGGACTCCCTCGGAATAATGCTTGAGTCTCTGACCATTTACCTTGAATGTGGCTCCGTCCTTGCTTTCCAACTCGAAGGCCCCTCCCGGTTGTATGTGCTTGATGGTGAAAGGTCCGGACCAACGTGACCTCAACTTACCGGGAAATAGTCGGAGCCGGGAATTATAGAGCAAGACCTTGTCTCCTACTTTGAAGTCTGTGACGGTTATGCGGGCATCGTGGAGAATCTTGGTCCTTTCTTTGTAAATTCTTGAGCTCTCGTAGGCGTCTCTTCTTATCTCATCAAGCTCATTGATGTCCAAGAGTCGCCTCACCACCGCACTCTTGTAATCATAATTAAGGGTCTTGATGGCCCAATATGCGCGATGTTCCAACTCTACCGGCAAGTGGCAAGCTTTCCCATAAACAAGTCGGAACGGTGTGGTGCCGATGGGAGTGCGAAAGGCCGTGCGATATGCCCATAGAGCATCGTTTAGCTTCATTGACCAATCCTTCCTAGATCGATCCACAGTCTTCTCAAGAATTTGCTTGATCTCTCTATTTGAGACCTCCACTTGGCCGCTTGTCTGGGGGTGATATGCCATGCCAACTCTATGGTTTACCCCGTACTTCTTTAGCATGGCTTCAAACTTGTTTTCTATGAAATGGCTCCCCCTGTCGCTTATCAAGGTACGAGGCACTCCGAAGCGTGGGAAGATATTCTGCTTGAAGAACTTAGAGATGACCCTTGCATCATTAGTAGGGGTGGTGATTGCTTCCACCCATTTGGAGACATAGTCAACGGCCAATAGGATGTATTTGTTACCATTGCTCGACGGAAATGGTCCCATGAAGTCTACTCCCCAACAATCAAAAAGCTCAATTTCTTGGATGGGTCTCATTGGCATCTCATTGCGTTTGGAGATATTCCCGGTCCGTTGGCATCTATCGCACCCCTTTACAAAGTCGTGGGTGTCTCTAAACATTGTTGGCCAGAAGAATCCACTCTGTAAAATCTTAGCGGTTGTTTTAGAGGCGGCATGATGTCCCCCGCATGGCAGACCGTGGCAATGCAAAATGATAGACGTTGCCTCCTCTTTAGAAACACACCTCCGAATAACACTATCTTTGCATATCTTGAAGAGGTATGGATCTTCCCAAAAATAGCTACGGACCTCATGCAGAAATCTCCTCTTTTGATGCGTGGGCATCCCATGCGGTTTAATTCCACAAGCCAAGTAGTTGACGAAGTCCGCGTACCAAGGTACTTCTCCGGGCCTTATGGCATATAGCCTCTCATCCACAAATGTGTCGTCGATAGGTAAACTCTCATCCTCCTTGTCACGAATAAGCCTAGACAAACGATCCGCCACGATATTGTCCGTACCTTTCTTGTCTCTGATCTCCAAATCGAATTCTTGCAACAAGAGTATCCACCTAATCAACCAAGGTTTGGCCTCCTTCTTGTTTAAAAGATACTTCAACGCCGCATGGTCGGTGTGGACAATCACCTTGGAACCAAGGAGGTAGGAGCGAAACTTCTCGATGGAATAGACGACCGCTAGAAGCTCTTTTTCGGTAGTTGTGTAGTTTTTCTGCGCGTCATCCAATGTCTTGCTCGCATAGAATATCGCATGAAGCTTCCTATCTTTCCTTTGTCCCAATACCGCTCCAATGGCTTGGTCGCTAGCATCACACATTAGCTCAAAGGGAAGGCTCCAATCCGGTGGTTGTATGATGGGCGCGGAAACTAGTGCTTCCTTCAAGGTATTGAAGGTTTGCAAGCATTCCCTTGAAAAAATAAAAGGAGTATCTTTAGCGAGCAGGGAAGTAAGCGGTCGGGCAATCGAGGCGAAATCCTTGATGAAGCGGCGGTAAAACCCCGCATGACCAAGAAAGCCTCTAATGCCCTTGACATTAATATGAGGAGGGAGTTTCTCGATTACCTCAATCTTTGCTTTATCTACATCAATTCCTCTCGAGGAGACAAGGTGCCCGAGAACTATACCTTCCGTGACCATGAAGTGACACTTCTCCCAATTTAGAGTGAGATTGTTTTGTTGGCACCTTTTAAGGACTTTAGTAAGATTGGCCAAACAAGAGTCAAACTCATTTCCATAAACCAAAAAATCATCCATAAAAACTTCCATAATATTTTCAATGTAATCGGAAAATATGGATGTCATACACCTCTGAAAGGTGGCGGGAGCATTACAAAGACCAAACGGCATCCTTCGGTAGGCATAGGTACCATAGGGACAAGTAAAAGTGGTCTTTTCTTGGTCATCTTCGTGCAAAGGGATTTGGAAGAATCCCGAATACCCATCTAGATAGCAAAAGTATTTATGTTTAGCTAGGCGTTCAAGCATTTGATCAATGAAGGGAAATGGGTAATGGTCCTTTCGGGTAGCTTTATTTAGTTTCCTATAATCAATGCACATTCGCCATCCCGTGACGGTGCGTGTAGATATGGGCTCACCTTTATCATTTTTTATGACTGTCATCCCCCCTTTCTTGGGGACGACGTGAATGGGGCTAACCCATCTACTGTCAGAGATAGGGTAAATAATACCGGCGTTGAGAAATTTTAGAATTTCCTTTTTAACCACCTCTTTCATGTTCGGGTTTAACCGCCTTTGAGGCTCTATGGAAGTGGCGTCGGTATTCTCCAAATGGAGCCTATGTGTGCAAAGCCTAGGGCTTATTCCTTTTAGATCGGAGATAGTGTAGCCAAGGACATCTTTGTGGCTCCTAAGAACGTCTAGGAGTTTTTCAAGTTGATCTTGCGTGAGCTGGGAGTTGACTATCACCGGGAAAGTTAATTTATTGCCCAAAAAGGCATACCTTAGATTCAGAGGTAATTGTTTAAGTTCTACCTCAAGAGGTGCTGCTCCTTCTACTTCATCAGCTCGCATGAGTTCGGCTTCTTCCTTGTCATCCGGGTTTAGCTCATGTTCAGGTGGCGCGCTCTCTTGCGAAGACTCAGACTCACTACTCAGTGAGGACGATGCATCGAAATAGGCGCTCTCCGATTTTGTGCTAGCATCGTCAAAACCTTCACTCTGCTCCGGTTCGTTCCTGGAATCAAGAAACACATCAGACGATTCATAAAAGCAAGAGTGAGCGTCATAGAGTGTAACTCCCTGAACGTCGGTTTGCTCGAAAGATTCTTCGGGAGTATAGTGCTCTTCGACACTTGTTCTACCGTCTTCGAAATATAACTTGTCGTCCATCACATCAACTCTGACATTGCCCTTGATAGTCCCATCTGGGGAGACTTGATCCATCACAAAACTAGCAAACAGTTGTTCGTCGGGGTCCTTGATATCGATAGCAAAAGCTCCGGTAGCGTGGACCTCATCGACAAGCTCCTTGAGGAGATCTGTGAAGGAGTCATAATCTTCCTGACTGAGTTCTGTTGTCGACATTGCATCCTCCATTCTCCCTGTTAAGATCTTATGCAAAATACGGGGAGAATATGCAAATAGGGCTGCAAACAGAGTTAGAACAAGATATAGAAGAAAGTAAAGAAATAAAGAAAGAAAAATAACCGGGTGGTCGATGCCGAACACCGTCAAAATGTCCTCCCCGGCAACGGTGCCAAAAACTTGATTGCATCCCGGATACACGTCCCAGAGCGACGGTTGTAGTTTTACCGCAAGCGCACGGTGTAGTGGCGAGCGGGTTATCGAACACAGGGAGGACGAATGAAAGTGCTTGCTCCGAACAACCTGGCTATTAAGAACGGAAAAGAGAGAATTTGCCTTTGACGATCCTGTCACAATCGTCAGACAAAATATGGGGATATAAGATCAAATAAAGGACGCCTAGGGAATGGGGAATCCCCGCTACTCACCGTATCTCGTCAATGTGATTCGTTGGCATCAATATTGCTAGGGTAGAATTTCGGATGAACTAGTTGCAGCTGAATGTAAAACCTAGCTCACGCTCTCGCGCTGTTGCCGGTCTATAGCTATCCTAGGTCTTGGGTCCAATCTCTTGCAAAACCTAGCCTAGGCAAGCTAGCATTAGGATCAACATCATCGTTCAATCGCGCCCCGAGCCCACTCTCATGCAAACTCGGGCCGCGACCTAGGTTGGGATAGTTCCTACCCGTCCAATCTCTTGTAAACGGGTATCGGCATGGAATTGCAACCGAGAACCCTAGTATCGGTCCAATCTCTTGCAAACCGATACTGCGGAAACTCGATTCCAACCCAATTCGGATTTCTAGGGTTTCCTATCGAATTGGGATCCAATCTCTTGCAAATCCCAATAGATATGAACACCTAGCTATCCGTAGTAAATCGATCCCAATCTAACCCTAATAGCAATTCTAGCAATATTTCTACCAATTCATCACAAATAAGAAATTGGGCTCGTAGGGTTCATCCCCACGCCCCAAGACGTATAGACTACTCACAATTCATATCACGAATGCAAGAATAAACAATTGAAATCACAAGAGAATTCATCACAATATTCAAATAAGCAATAAAAATGAGATTTTTAATGGAGAGGGAGACAAACCAATAGAGTTCTCCAAGAATCCAACAAAAATAAACTTTCCTCTCCTCTCCAATCACCAAAAATCAAAAGCTAAAAAGTTAAATCTAAAAAGCTGCAAAAAGTCAAGGGAAAAGCCCCCTAACCTAGGTTAAAAACTGGGGTTAAATACCCCCCAAAATCGTCCAAAAAACTGTGAACAAAATGCCCATGCGCAGCCTGAAAATCGCAATTTTCGATACAGGCAGCGCGTCGCACTCGGCCGAGTGACAAAAGTCGCTCGGCCGAGTGACAAACCCTGAGAATTTCCAGTAAGTCTGGGTCTTCGGGGGTCTTCACTTCGGGGGTGGCTCGGCCGAGTGAGTTGTCGTCACTCGGCCGATGGCTTCTATGTACTCGGGCGGTCGGCATTTTCCACTCGGCCGAGTGGGCCTTCTGAAGCTCAGGCAGACGAAAAACAGTAAGTTGGCACTTTTTGATGGGCGTCGTCTGAGTGCCACTCGGGCGGACGGGGTCTCGTCACTCGGCCGATGTGGCTTCCGACGCTCGGCCGAGTGCACACATGAAATGTGTCCGATCTGGTCGGCCGAGCGGTGTCTCGCTGGTCGGCCGAGTGACTCCTTCACTCGGCCGAGTGAGACACCAAAAATACCCAAACAACTTGTTTCTGCCTCCTCGTCGCTCCTGCGACGTTCTTTCTTCTTCCGCTCCTCTCCAATAGTAAAATACCCCTCGGGGAAGTCATCGGTGACACTCTGGAGTAGGCGTTTCAGGGGATCACTCCAAATCGCTCCAAATCTCCTGAAATACGACAAAAACAACAAATCGTGAAAAGCATCGCAATATTGTCGATAAATCGTGAAAAACATGATTTGAGCGATCTAAATGGCATGCAATGATGCGGAAAAAAGGTGTAAAATAAGGAGTGATCAAGCACGAGCCGAGGCATGAGTAGCCTCCACCGTCCCCTCAAGGGATCCATCCATCGGGGGAGTCCCTCCGAGAGGGCATGGCTCGTTCTCTATGGGATGTTTGCCAAGGTTAGGAAAGAGTTGAGGTGTATGAGATTTGTCATGGGTGTGATCCTTAGTTCCCACAAACGGCACCAATTGTTGCGGGTCAGATCCGTACACAATGAAATTTGTATTGATGTGGGGGAACCAAATTTACGATGGTTACATGTGTTTGAGGGTGATGACGAGGCTAATCATGATCTTAGGACGATTGAAAGATGAAGATCCCAATGTCGCCCGTTAATCGGAGTAGGTAGCCCGTTAATTGGTGAATGCCACTTGTCACTTGACGAAGGTCGCTGTAGGTCGCACGTCCGTAGGCAGCTGGGACGAACTCCCTACATGGTGAGTAACTCGTCAGAAAGGCTGGGCAGGCTGTCTGTCCATAGACTATCTGATGCCTAAGTCAGCTGATGACATAAAATATAGGCGCCGGGCATGCTTGGCAAACTTAAGACAGATCGGCAAAGCATGACGAGCTTATGAGAAAGGCGCAGATATATGGAAGATATATGACCTTGTGTATCGAAATGAGTTAGAAGATTTAACTGACCAACCAGCCAGCCCCTCCTCGTTGGAGGAGAGGGGGTATTTATAGGGTATAGAGGCGGTTGCTTGCCATCCTGTCAGCTGTTGAATCAACCCAGCTGTCACTCGAGTGGTGAAGAGAAAGGTGGCAAGTGGTGTCAGAGATATTTTCTGCATTAATGGCTTCAGGTGGTGTCAGGTGCATCAGGTTGTTAGAGCCGTAAATGTCAAGCACGCTTTTGGTAGGCTATCAGGCGGTGAAGCAGCCATGTATGTTTTTGTCAGAGTTTGTCTGTAGTGAGACTGGCGATGATATTTGTGGCGGGTTACCTACCCTCTTGGATGAACTGCTTCGGGGCCAAGAGGTGGGCGAGCTGGCTCTGGGGTGAGTTGCTCTGGAGCGAGCTAGCATAGAACATGTGTGGTCGGTCGGATGCTCTTCTCTTTGATTCGGATGACGAGCTTGGTGGTCTGCAAGGGCGCACTACTCTGAGCCTCGACGGGACCTTCTTAGCCTTGGAGAACTGGTCCTCATTGATGAGGATTGTTGAGGGGTTATTTGAATGGTCCTGTATCAACTAGGCCGGCTTTTATGGCATAACAAACTGGATGCGATGCACGCGCGCAAACGAAAATGAGTGGGAAGTATGGGTGTATGTGTAGGTATCGTTAGGGGGTAAAGGGGAAAAAGCTTGGATTTGGGGTGTTATTTGAAATTGTGTTTTTTAGTGGGAGGGGTGAGATTTTGGGCTTTTTTGGGTGCAAATAGGGTCTGGGTTAAGTGGATCCCATGTGATGATGTGACATCGCCACATATGACAATTGGAATAAGATTTGTTCACTTGATTCATTTGCATTTTCGAACATAAAATTAATAGAAATAACACGTGCACTGTGTGCACGGTGAAAAAAAACCCACATGAACAGGAAGCGGTGCACGCGTGCAAACGAAATGGAGTGAGAAGTGTGGATGTATATGTAGATATTGTTAGTGGTTAAAAGGGGAAAAGATTAGGTTTGGGATGTTATTTGAAATTGTCTTTTTAGTGGGAATGGTGAGATTTTGGGCTTTTTTCTGGATGAAAAAATAGGGTTTGAAGATGATGTGGATCTTATGTGGCGATGTGACAAAGTCACATGGTGACAAAATCACATCATACACCCTCAATTGGAATATAGATAGCCGGTTGGTAGTATGGTAGGTGGGGCACCAGGATAATACATCTACATCACCTCACTTGATAGAGAACCTAACTGTTGAGCGGTGTGGGCACAAACTGTTCAGGTCATTGGCTCAACGAGCAGTATGTATTTGAGAATTTGCGCCTGTGTTTCCACTTTCAACATGCATAAGCTTTATGAATTACAAAAAAATTTAGTACGGAAAAGGCTGGAAAAATGATTCTATCCATACATCTATTATGAAATTTGAGATGAAAATTTGATTCATCGTTCATTAAAGCCTCAATGGTAAATTCTATTATACAAACAAGTAGTTTTCTTTATGTGACAGAGTTTGTCCAATATGATGTGTATCCCATGTGACAGTGTCACATCGTCACATGAAATGTCACCTCAGCCCCCCCAAAAACAACCCAAAAAGAATCCAAAACACAAACCAAGCTCAAATGACACCCAAAAACAAACCCGACATCAACACCCCA
This sequence comes from Scilla litardierei, assembly GCA_030789695.1. Lineage (NCBI taxonomy): Eukaryota > Viridiplantae > Streptophyta > Magnoliopsida > Asparagales > Asparagaceae > Scilla > Scilla litardierei. Next base: position 119,155,666 of record CM061136.1, read on the forward strand.
ATCAAAAAACCACAAATACCCCAAGATGATACTTACACTCACATCCACTCTTCCCATTTCTACCGGTTTGGGTTTAGCGTCATTATTGTGTGGGTGTTCTTTTGGGTGCCTGTGCACTTTGCGCACGAGTTATTTCTATCTATAATACAATTGAGGGGGGTTTGTCCTACGTGGCAGCGTCACATCACCACCCACTCAAACAACACCTGAAAACCCCCTATTACACACCTCCAATCAAAAAACACAAAAAACCCAAGACAATACCCACACTCACACCCATTATTCCCATTTGCACCCAGGGAAACACCCTTTAGGGCCCGTTACTTGGTTGTGTGGTCAGGGGGGTGTGTGTGGATTGCATGTGCACTATGTGCACATGTTTTTTCTGGTAAAATTACAAACAGAGGAGAGATGTTCATCTTTATGAGATAAAACAAAACAATAACATTTGTTGTGTCTCATTTTTCTTGGTGCACAATTTAGAGATTCAAAGAGATTAGGTGTAGTAATTTTGGTCCAGACCGATAACCTGGCATGGGCCTGGCATGATAAACACGTGCATTGGCCGTCGATTTTGGCCCGAAATCCTTATCGGGTTGTGCTGGTTTGGCCTGATTCCTTATCGTGTTTGCCCGATCCAAGCTATCCAGCATATTACATCCTTGGGTTGGCCCTCAAAGGGAAAATGACATGTTCCCAACTAAGCGGAGTAACCCACAAAGCAGAAGCTGCGGGCCATCAAGCCCGCAAAGCCCACGTGAGAGATTAATCGTCCGACTGGTCAAAGCCCATGCACAATTTTCCAGTTGAGCTTCTGAAGCATAAGAAGATGGTTAATTATGGGTTCGTTAATGGCGGGACGAGTGGACAATGATTATGCCTATCTTTCAGGCATGAACGTGTTCGGAGATGTGTCTGCCCTCGATGCAATTTATCTTTGTGTGTGTGTGTGTATATATATATATATATATATGGTGTTAGGCGTGTACAGTCTCTATTTACATATCTTGGTCTCCCTCTATCTCCTAAATACCCTAATGCTGCCATGTACAGTCGTTTGATTGATAAATGCAAGGGAAGGCTTCAAGGGTGGTCCTCATCCTTACTCTCCATAGCTGGGCGCATTGAGTTGGTTAAAACAGTTATCTATGGAATGGTTAGTTTCTGGATGCAGGCTTTCTGGATGCCCAAGTCTGTGATATGTACTCTTACCTCCATGTGCATGAAATTTATTTGGGGGAAAAACCATTTATGGGCCTGGAATGATTTGTGTGTCCCCAAGCAAGAGGGGGGTGTGGGGATCAGAAATTTCACTGAACTTAACACTGCTTATGGGGTTAAAATGACTTGGTGCATGCTTACTCACAGAGGTATTTGGGCCTCTCATAAGAGGAGACAGTATATGAGTAATACATGATTGTTTTGTGCCAAGGCTCATCCTATGCCATCTGGCACTTGGAAATTCATTCTTCATTGTCGTGAGTTCACCAAAAAACTCATTAAGCGTAAAGTCAGAGATGGTTCATCTACTCTTTTCTGGTATGATAATTGGCTTCCCTGTGGGCCCCTTAGCAATGCTTATGAAGTCCCTGCTGGGGAAGAAGGAAAGATGGTTAGCGATTATTGGTCTGATGTGGGTTGGATGACCTGCCACTCTCTTACTGCTGTGCACCACATCATTGAGGGTGTGACTTTGTACTCAGGCACTGACTCTTGTAATGACCTACAAGCTACTGCACAAGTACTAGATGGGGGGGGGGGGGTGAATAGTACTTTAAAAATAACGAGGAGTATAATTCCTAATTATCGTGAAAACAACTACCAAAACAATTTGCGGAAGCTTAAATTGAAGACAACAACAAAATTAACAGTGCTAACAATAGATATTACTGGGTTCGGATCCACCCAAGTCTCCCCGACTTGTTCCCGGTGATCCTACGTCCCAACCACCCGGATCCCTTCTGGATACTTGAGTTAGAAACCCTAACTCAAGATTTCCACTATGAAATACTTGTGAAAAACCTTCACAAGTCAAATCATACACAAAGTAATTTGTGACTCCCACAACCCGGGATCACAACCACACTCTCACAACCGAGAGTGAAACTTACAATATGAAATTGAAATGAAATAAGAAACTTCTTACCGACGAAATACCTATGCCTTTAGTAATGCTTACGAATTAGGGCAAGGATGATTTTGAGGAAGAAGAAGTGGCACCAAACCCTAGCTCCAAGATGTAGATCAGCGATGGAGAACTATGGGGATGTTGGTGACCTAGAATCAAGCACTTGGCTTGGAAGGCTTCACACTTAATGAATCTCTCTTTGGAAGTAAGAGTGAGGAGAGATTATTGAATGGAATGAAAGAGCTTTGAATGAGCTTGGAATGATTTCTCTTGATCTCTAAACTTGCAATAATATCAGCCTTGACTGCAATGAATGCAGCCCATCAACTATTTATAGGATAGAGGAGAGAGAGAAAGAAAAACGTTTCAATTAAAGCTCCAACGGCTCTTTTCTGAACCCAACTAGTCGGTCAAAGAACAACCACCGATCGACTAGTTCATCAACTAGTCGGTCGGTCAATCAACGTATACCGACTAATGAGTGAACATAGAAAAGATCAAAGCTCAGACAAAAGGAACTAGTCGGTCCAAGAAGAGTAGCTGACCGACTAGTTTCACAACTAGTCGGTCGGTTACTCAACTGAGACCGACTAACAGATAAAGCTGAAGTCTGAGCATAAATAGACTTAGTCGGTCCAAGAACAAATGTTGACCGACTAATTCACCAACTAGTCGGTCGCCAAATGAGCATAGACCGACTAACGATAAACAGTAAGTTCGGTGAAAAATTGGCATGTACAGTAAAGCTAAACTAGTCGGTCCAAGAAGGAAAGTTGACCGACTAGTTCATCAAATAGTCGGTCGATCAATGAACACAGACCGACTAATGATAAACAGTAGCTCAGGCTCAAATGTGCATGTACAGGGAAAGCTCAACTAGTCGGTCACAGAAGCATCACTGACCGACTAGTTCACAAACTAGTCGGTCGGTGAGTCAACTTAGACCGACTAACTGTAAACACTAAAGAGCTTGGAAATGACTGACAAAAACTAGTCGGTCCAAGAAGCTTTGCCGACCGACTAGATCACCATCTAGTCGGTCAGTGACGTGCGTTTATATTTCATATATTCACGCACGTTTTCTTTTGTGTTTCTGCGTATTTTCCGCCGTCTTTTATTCGTTTTCTCATATTTTCTCGTTTTCTTTCACTTTTCTTTGTTTCTCCATGTCTGCAGGAGATTGCCCGCGTAGGGGACGTTTAACGACGATATCTCAAGTCCCCGGAGCAACGGGAGGAGTCACGCGTGATCCAGGGGGCCAAACGACGAAGATTTCATCTTTCAGCCCCTCACCTGATCAGTTGGTCATCTCCAACCGATTGGGTGATGCATGCGTGCACCACCCGGTCTCAGCCGGAGCTCAAGTGGAAGTCACCCGACCGGTTCACAGGCCGGTTCAACGGGGGCCAACTCTTTGTCTTCTCGAGCCAAATTCCAACCGATCGGGTGACTCTCACCCGATCGGTTCATCTGTAGCTGATGCTGAGGAGCCGGAGACACGGGCACCCAACCGATCCCTTCACCCGATGGCCCCAAGATCCAACCGGTCACTCCAAGAACTCACCCGACCGGTTCATATGACCGGGTGAAAGTTCGCCGTTTTCTGTTTATTATCTGTAACGGATCACCCGATCGGTTGACTTGTCAACCGATCGGGTGATACGAGAGCCTATAAATAGAACCCCTAGGGTTCCAGAAACGGGGAGCTGCTAGTTTTTACTGTTTTCTCGTATTTGTGACGGCTGTAATTACTGTTCTATTGTATGTTTTTGGATCTTTCTTAAACTTTAGTATTATCTTAATTGCTCTATTACTTCCGCATTCCAATCGTCTGATTATGATTTCAACGGTTTATTTTCGTTTAGATCGCTTTTTAATGAATATTTGTGAGTAGTTCCCAAATCTGGGATTTTGGCGGAAACCCCTTCGGGGGCTCTTCCCGATGCATCCATAGGGTTAGAAAATCGATAGGGATTAGGAATCTAACGGTTACGCGGGGTGTTTCATTGTCATCGGCGGAAAAAAGACCGCCTTTGACCGTTGGGCCAAGGGGGAATAAACTTGGCGGTTGACTCCCTAGCCATAGCTCACGCCCTTAGCGTAGACGCCGAATCCTAGCGCGCGGGAGCGGCAGGATGAGACGTTGGGAGTTATCGTTGCGAGCTTAGTGCTCCCGGAATCGATCAGTGTTAATGGACACGGGAGTGCCCACTGATCGAATCCGGGAAGTCCGGTGTATCATCCTGGGCACCGACCGGAATATCGGGCCCATGGGATGCCGGTACCACTTTCAGAGGCAACGTCTCACCATTAGACCCTAATTCAGATCGCCATCCTACCTGTAGGCCGCATCGGTGAGAGTCGCTCGTTGGAGTGGAAACCAAAGTCCCGGGTTTATTTTCTTATTGTTCATACCTTGCATTCCTTTCTGTGACAACCCATCAATCGATTCAGGCTAGCTCGCCCACGGGGTGATTTTGGTCCTCCTTGACACAAGCACATCCTAGCCTCCCTGTGTTTGACCCCCAAGCCACACTACAACACCGTGCGCTTGTGGTTACAAATATCTAAACCCCCACGCGGGTCCCCCGACCATTTGCGGTTAGCAAGCCAGGGCACACGTCAAGTTTATGGCGCAGTTGCCGGGGAGGCAACGTGCTTGTTATTTTAGGATCTCTTGAACCCTAGTGTCTAGCTCTTATCCCTACCTCGCGATAATTTTCGCATTCTCCTTTTTCCTTTTTATTTTCTTTTTTTTATTTCTTATCTTATCTGTTTCTTTCCCACTTGTCGCTTCACAGGTGTTTGTTGTTTTTCATGCGCAGGAGTTCAAGAAGTCTCGACGACTTGATCCCCGTTAATCCAGAGATTAACGCCACCCTTAGGCGCTTGGCCGCTGAGAAGCGAAGAAGAGAGGATCCTGAATCCATGGAGGAGAACACCCCGCCTCACAAGTCCCTGTTGGAGTACTCGATGCCATCTATCGAGTCCACTTCCGCCTTCCGTTCTCCAGCTATTGCGGCCCAAAGCTTTGAGCTAAAGCTGTCTTTGGTGACATGGATCCAGCAGGATCAGTTTTCGGGTGCACCCATGGAGAGCCCGATCGAGCATCTAGACTCCTTCTTGGAGAAATGTGACACCTTCCGGATTAATGGTGTCACGACTGAGGCGATCCGTCTGAAGCTGTTCCCCTTCTCGTTGCGAGACAAAGCCAAGCAATGGTTTAGGGGGAAGGACCCCAACACTTTCAATACCTGGGAGAAGCTCTCCAACGCTTTTCTGACGAAGTTCTTTCCTCCGGGGAAGACCATGAAGTTGAGGAGTGAGATCTCCTCCTTCTCCCAGGCCAGCCACGAGTCCTTGCATGAAGCTTGGACGAGGTACAAGGAGATGCAGAGAAGATGCCCTCACCATGAGCTTCCGAAGTGGCAGATTATTAATCTGTTCTACAATGGGCTGAGGGATGACCTAAAATCTTATATGGACACCGCGGCTGGGGGTTCCTTCATGTCAAGGAGCGAGGAAGATGCCGGACATATTCTGGAAAATATGGCATCCAACAATGAGCGGTGGTGTGACGAGAGAGCCACACCCAGGTCTGGGGGTATACACAGAGTCGAGGATGTCGACAAACTTTCAAGCAAGTTCGACTTGCTTTCGACCCAGATCTCCGCACTAATGGTAGGAGCCGGTGGGGCCGGTACACAACAGATTTCAGCGGTAGAATCGGAATTCTTTGGGGAGTTCGACGGTGGTGACGTCTCACCACCGTTGGATCAGGCGAGCGCACTATTTTACAACCCCACAGGAAATGCGCCGTATCCACCAAGAACCAATTCCAACCCGGCCTACTCTCTAAACAACCGGAACCACCCTAACTTTGGTTACCGGCCACCATTCCAGCCCTCACCGCCTCAGCAGCCACAGCAACAAACATATCAGCTGACTAGGCCACAACAGAGTCAGATTCAGCAGCAACAATATCAGCAGCAACCTCAGCAACAATTTTACGCCCCCAGGAATCAGCAGCCAATCCAGCAGCAGCAACAGTATGGCCAATAGAGGGCCGTCTCTCCGGTTGAGTCTCTCTTGACTCAATATATAACCAACCAGGAGAAGATCAATCAAAAGCTGGAAATGGGTCAGCGGGCCCTCATGGACCAAGTAACCCAACTGGGGTTACAAGTGGCGAACCTTTCAAGGTCACAAAACCAATTGCCGCCACAACCGGAGGTGAACCCGAGGGGAGCAACCCAAACGTCGGCACTCGTGCACGAGCACGCAAATGTGTCCGCTATCGTTCTGAGAAGCGGGACACAAATTCCTACTAGAGTTCCCCCTAACAGACCGGAAGCACCGTTGGTCGTCGAGCGACCGATCGAAAAATCAAACGACGCCGGTGCTTCGTCATCAAATCCTACGACTCCGGAGGGAGTCTCTGAAGAAGATAAGAAGAAGAACGAGGAAGGGAGCCCGAAAGTGTTCAAACCCGTTGTGCCTTTTTCACAACGGTTAGCTCAGGCCAAAATCGACGAGAAATATGGCAAGTTCTTCGCCATGGTCAAGGACCTGAGCTTGAAAATCCCCTTCCTGGAAGCAATCGAAACAATCCCCTCCTATGCGAAATTCCTGAAGGATTTAGTGACTAGAGGGTCTAGAAAGGAGAAAGTAGTGTTGACGGTGGAGTGTAGCGCTCTCATCCAGAGGGCAAATCCGCCGAAACTTAAAGACCCGGGGAGCTTCTCAATTCCTTGCACGATTGGGGCAGTAAAGATTCATCGTGCACTCGTCGATCTCGGAGCGAGTGTCAGTTTGATGCCCTTATCGATGTATAAGAGGATAGGAATGAGTGATTTGGAGCCCACCGGTATGACCCTACAACTTGCTGACCGGTCGGTCAAATATCCGGTGGGGATTGTGGATGACCTCCCCGTTAATGTAAAAGGGGTGCATGTGCCAGTGGACTTCGTTGTCATGGACATGCCTGAAGACGCACACACACCCATCATCATGGGACGGCCTTTCATGGCCACTGCTGGCATTTTGATTGATGTGAAGAATAGAAAACTTTCGCTAAACGTCAATGGAGAAAAGGTTGAATTTGATCTGGGGTTGTCCATGAAGTACCCCGATCCCCCAGATGACCCTCGGTGCAATTTTCTTGAGGTGGAAGAAGATAAAGCTGCTGAAGAGAGCTCCTGGGAGATTCTCTTAAGAAACACCCCCGATGACTTGGGGGATTCAGAAGACCAAGACGGCCCCAAGAACAACGATGCTGCTGGGAAAGCGAGTGCAGTACGAACGACCCCTCCCGGGTTCCCCAAGGCTTCTCCTGCGAGGAGAACGTGGAAAGAACCCATGGACCTCACCAAAGACGAGGTCCGGATCCTTAAGAAGATGGCGGTAAGCGTCAATACGAAAGAGAAGCCCCCGGATCCCAAAAACAAGGAGAGGGTAGTCGAGCAAATCTTTCTCCAACCGCTGACTACTCCAAAGGCCGTAAGCTCCAATGAAGGAGAGATGCCAAACTTTGGGCATCACCCGTATCAACCACCGTGAACATCACTTGCGGGCGTCAAGCCAACGACGTTAAACAAGTGCGCTTCATGGGAGGTAACCCATGCTCTAAACTTTTGCCCCGCTTTTTAGTGTTATTTTTACTTTATTTTATCTATTTTTATAAATAAAATCAGCCACAAGAGCATCCGTTCAGGGACTTAGGCAATCTGTTGGTTTTTGCAGGAAACAAGGCCCCAACCGATCGGTTGATAACTCAACCGATCGGTTGGGATGTATCAGATACAAGCCGCAGCTGTCCCTAAAGGAACCGGTCGGTTGAAGAATGGAGAGACCGGGTGACAGACCGGGTGATCTGGGGAGAATTCTCGGGAAATTTTTGGGGAATATCAACCGATCGGTTGAGTTAGAGCACGATCGGTTGAGGCGACCGGGTGAGCAACCCTCAGTTCTCAGGAAAATGAGTGGAGTGGCCAACCGATCGGTTGACAAGTCAACCGACCGGTTCGCCTGTAGCACTTCTTCGGCAAGAATTTTTGACCTAACCGTCAACCGATCGGGTGACAAGTCAACCGATCGGTTCGAATTAAAACCCTATAAAAACCACCGACCACCCATTCGCATTCACCCTCGCCCGATCGCCATTTCCGCCGTCGTTTCGCCTGCCTCTCCTCTCCGACAGCCCGATTCACTCCCCCACGCCCTCCACTCCTCCAATACTCCCTCTCCCCACCTCCTCCATCAATCTCTCCATCATTTACACTCCCTCTCTCCTTTCATTTCGAGTTTCTGACCTAATTCCCCCCCAAACAACACCCATTTTGAAAATTCTTGCTGAAAGAGGTCGCCGCGGCTCCACGTTACTCTCATTGCATAGTGTGGGGACATCTACGAGCAAGCTTCGCCATTTCGCTTGGGTACACTCGCTCCTACTCTCATATTTCTATTTTTGCCCTATAAATTGTGCTTGCTCATTTTGCTTGTGTTAGTGTGCATTCATTGCTTTTGCACTCATTCATACACGCACACTCACGCATGGCTAAGGATAAAGACAAGGGGAAGGGGATTATGCGGGAGGAGGAACCATCTCGAAAGAGACGAAAACAAACACGTCCCCCTTCCCACACACGAGCACTTACACTTGGCCCTCCCCTGCCTGTTATCCCCCCTGTGGACCCAATGTTGGGCCCGCATGGGTATATCTTTAGGAACCAGGAACACAAGGATTTTTATCGTAGGCTCGATGCTCGGGGGCATCTATCAACTAAGTTCCCGCATACACAATCACTGGTCGATCTCGGTGTCTACACCGAAGTCGCATCTCTTTTCGCTAACTTAGGCTGGTTGGCCTTTCTTAATGCATCTGCTGTATCCTACCCGGCACTCACCCTTGAATTTCTCTCTACACTTGTTTGGGAGTCCGGGTCGATCATAAAATTCCGGGTGCGTAACAAGAGTGTCACCACAAATCTGAATACCATTAACGATATAATTGGTTTCCCCAATCTTGGGGATGACTCCATCCGACACTACGGGTACACGCCCGAGTTTAACGTCGATCAATTCTGGTTCCGCCTCACACTGCTCCATGACTATCCCCGAGGAAGGGCCAAGGCCTCCTCCATCATTCATCCCGTGTTTCGTTTGGCCCACAGGATCATATCATCTGCATTTTTTCCCAGGGACGAGTCCGGCACCGTGACTATCCCTAACCTTTTTATCCTCTGGGCCATGACTTTTCCTTTTGTCCGGGACGATGATGGGATTAGCTTCAGAGCCCCTACCGTCCCCATCCATGGCGGAGATTGGCTTGTTTACAAGCTTCTCGAGATCAGCCGGGCCGGTAAGGGGAAGTTTTGTTGTGGGGGCATCATTACTATCATTTTCTCTTACCCCCAATTGAATATTCCCATCCCCAATAATCTTCCCGCTGCCGCAGGACCCTCACAGCTAGATATTGATGTCCTGCGGCACATTCACATGATTAGACCCCACTCCGATGGCCGCTTCATCTTCAATTATGGCCACCCCCAGCCCCTTACAACATTCTCCCCAACCCCGCACGCATGACCATAGCTCTTGTGGGAGATTGGACCTTCCCACCCGATCCGAACTTCTTAGTGGGGTTGAACCTTCCTTTCCTTCCCGCGGACGCACGCAGACCACCGTCCCCTGCCGCCCACTTAGGCGAGTAGGATATCCCTACGTCTTGGGGAGATATGGGGGCTGGCCCGAGTCGTCCTGTTTCTGTTCCGGGGACCATCACGTCTGAGCACCTCTTAGCGGCCATTTCTGGCCATGTCTCCTGTGCTGGCATGACCACCGCCGCCGGTACCACTTCCACCTTACCTGGCGGCACCACTTCCGCCTCACGTCAGTCCACATCCTTTGGTCGTCACCAGGTCTCCGCCCGTCTTGGTCTTGAAAGGGAGGTCACTGCCCTCCGTGAGCTCGCCATGTCCTCTGCCTCCTCAGACCCATCACCGTCCTCTTTTCTCACTCACCCACATTTCCTCGCACTTGAGAGAAACGTGGCCGCCATTCTTCGCCTTCTCACTCACATCCACGGTCCACCTCCACCTTCACCACCTCGACGATCTCCACTTCCACCTTCACCGCCTCGACGATCTTCTCCTCCACCCTCCCACACATCCCCACATCCATCACCTCCCTCACCACATTCTTCTCCTCCCTCATCTATTCCCATCCCGGTATCCACTTCCCCCCTCCTGACCACTTTCATCGCATCCACGCTACCTCCTCCCTCCGCCTCCATCACTGCATACGTGCGTCGGAGGAAATTGCCGGTGCGCTCCAGATCTCTCCCACCACCACCCACTACCGTCACCACCACATCTTCTTTCCCCATTTCTATTCCTCTCACCACCGCCTTGATCGCCGTCCTACCACCACCACCCACCACCACCAACACTCCTTCCATCGTTCACACCACTGCTGCCCCTATTCCTCCACCTCGTTCCCCACTTCTCCGCACACCCCCAGCCTCCCCCGACCACCCAGTCACACCCTCTTCTGAGGAGGACGAGGACTCACCTTCTCCTGCTTTCTGATTTCACCTTGTTTGTTTTTGACTCCCCCTTGCATATCTCTGCATTTCACGATCACATTTTATTTGCTAGCACTGTCATGTCTAGCTTGGGGGACGTCTATTTTGGTGTGTTGTCGTGTTTTGTTGTTTTTCTCATTTTTGTGTGTGTGCTTGTTTTTCCCCTTTTGATTTTCGTGTCGTGTGATTTTATTTCTATTTTCGTGTCGTGTGGCTTGATTTTGATCTTTCTTTATTTTCAGTTTCATCTCTGTGTTTTCCTCGTTTTCATTTCTTTTTGTGTAGGTGCGTATTCCCCCCATCTTCATTGCCCTCCCGTACTCACTCATATTGCATTGAGGGCAATGCAAGATTCAGCTTGGGGGAGTCGCACTATGTGCGTCATTTGAGTCCTTCTTTTTCGTTTTTGTGTCGTTTTCATCGTGTTTTTTATTTTTTTATTTTTTTCTCTTCTCTTCTTTTTATCTCTTTCTCCTAGAGATGAACCCTATGATGAATCGCCACGAAATCACACACACCTAGCATGGCATCGATAATCACACTCACTGACCCTAGAATTTCGAGTTCTCTTGCATTTCACGCATCGTGGGTCCACTTAGCTTTTTGTGAGTCGTGCGTCGTGCCTAGCTGTTTGGTGTGCTTCTACTTTCTGATTTTACTTATATACCTGTTCAGGAATGACCCCTAGATTATCATGCTTCGATTTGAATATGCGGTATTTGCTTCTACTATATGCATGCTATATTTATATCGTATATTTCAATTCGCATGCGTCGGGATTCCACAATTAAGGACTAGGATAACCCATTTAGCCTATGCTCTATTTAGCGAGAATAGTTTCCTTTGTCCAAGTGTTTAGATTTTGACTTCTTTTTTGTTTTACTTGGTGCAAATCCCCTCGTCGTGTACCGTTCTCCCACTTGGGAGAGTACGTGTATAGCCAAAAACCCAAAAATCCAAAAAAAAAGAGAAAAGAAAAGAAAAACCCAAAAAGAAAAGAAAAGAAAAATTTTGTATAGCCAAAAAGCCAAAAAAAATACAAATACCCAAAACCCAAAAAAATTTCAAGTGTGAATATTTTTCCTATCTACAGAGAATAAAGGGAAGGCGAGAATTTGCACCGAGTGTTCTACTCCACATCATCTCAACCCCCATCGTTTTCGAAAACACTTGGCTTAGGAACTTTTTAGCTAGTATCTAGGCTATAGTGGCGTGATTTCCTTAACCCTAGTTGTGGAATCCCCGATGCATGATACGCTTCTATTCTTAAACTCTTCTTATGCATGCTTGAACTAATATTCACCGCAATTTCAAATTCGAATCGGTACTTGGGTCGTTTCTTGGGTCTGTGTATATCGAGCTTTATTGCACATCATAGATAGCGACACCGACTGCTAGCGCACGACCACACTCACTCGCGCTTCACCCCGTGGGCCCACGACACTTATTTGGACTCGTTTTCCTAGGTTTAGTGATGTGATTTAACGTTTGCTTGCTTGGTGTGTCATTTTTGATTTTGTTGGCTCTGACGGACGATCTAGGATATAGAGTTTTCTTTTTCTCTCTTTCTCTCTATTTTTCCCTCCGAGCTCCTACTCTCACTCGTCTTCCTCGAGGACGAGGAAGAGTTCAGCTTGGGGGATTTTGACGTGCGTTTATATTTCATATATTCACGCACGTTTTCTTTTGTGTTTCTCCGTATTTTCCGCCGTCTTTTATTCATTTTCTCGTATTTTCTCGTTTTCTTTCACTTTTCTTTGTTTCTCCATGTCTGCAGGAGATTGCCCGCGTAGGGGACGTTTAACGACGATATCTCAAGTCCCCAGAGCAACGGGAGGAATCACGCGTGATCCAGGGGGCCAAATGACAAAGATTTCATCTTTCAGCCCCTCACCCGATCGGTTGGTCATCTCCAACCGATCGGGTGATGCACGCGTGCACCACCCGGTCTCAGCCGGAGCTCAAGTGGAAGTCACCCGACCGGTTCACAGGCCAGTTCAACGGGGGCCAACTCTTTGTCTTCTCGAGCCAAATTCCAACCGATCGGGTGACTCTCACCCGATCGGTTCATCTGTAGCTGATGCTGAGGAGCCGGAGACACGGGCACCCAACCGATCCCTTCACCCGATGGTGCCAAGATCCAACCGGTCACTCCAAGAACTCACCCGACCGGTTCATATGACCGGGTGAAAGTTCGCCGTTTTCTGTTTATTATCTGTAACGGATCACCCGATCGGTTGACTTGTCAACCGATCGGGTGATACGAGAGCCTATAAATAGAACCCCTAGGGTTCCAGAAACGGGGAGCTGCTAGTTTTTACTGTTTTCGCCTATTTGTGACGGCTGTAATTACTGTTCTATTGTAAGTTTTCGGATCTTTCTTAAACTTTAGTATTATCTTAATTGCTCTATTACTTCCGCATTCCAATCGTCTGATTATGATTTCAACGGTTTATTTTCGTTTAGATCGCTTTTTAATGAATATTTGTGAGTAGTTCCCAAATCTGGGATTTTGGCGGAAACCCCTTCGGGGGCTCTTCCGGATGCATCCATAGGGTTAGGAAATCGATAGGGATTAGGAATCTAACGGTTACGCGGGGTGTTTCATTGTCATCGGTGGAAAAAAGATCGCCTTTGACCGTTGGGCCAAGGGGGAATAAACTTGGCGGTTGACTCCCTAGCCATAGCTCACGCCCTTAGCGTAGACGCCGAATCCTAGCGCGTGGGAGCGGCAGGATGAGACGTTGGGAGTTATCGTTGCGAGCTTAGTGCTCCCGGAATCGATCAGTGTTAATGGACACGGGAGTGCCCACTGATCGAATCCGGGAAGTCCGGTGTATCATTCTGGGCACCGACTGGAATATCGGGCCCATGGGATGCCGGTACCACTTTCAGAGGCAACGTCTCACCATTAGACCCTAATTCCGATCGCCATCCTACCCGTAGGCCGCATCGGTGAGAGTCGCTCGTTGGAGTGGAAACCAAAGTCCCGGGTTTATTTTCTTATTGTTCATACCTTGCATTCCTTTCCGTGACAACCCATCAACCGATTCGGGCTAGCTCGCCCACGGGGTGATTTTGGTCCTCCTTGACACAAGCACATCCTAGCCTCCCTGTGTTCGACCCCCAAGCCACACTACAACACCGTGCGCTTGCGGTTACAAATATCTAAACCCCCCACGCGGGTCCCCCGGCCATTTGCGGTTAGCAAACCGGGGCACACGTCAGTCAGTTCTTCTTCTTGAACCAGCTAACATGCACAAGAAGTCGCGAATCGAAGCGCGAAGCTTCAGGAAGGATTATATGGACTTCTACTAAGATCCTAGATCTAAGATATGAGCATTATGAAGATTTAAACCGTAAGACCTACTCAAGGCTTAACATTCTACGAAAGAATCTTAAAGACTATAAATAAAACTTGACGATACCGTCTTCAATAGCTTCAATCGAATCTTCATGACTTCTAAAAAGGTCCATAAGCTTCAACGAAGCTTTAGGCATATGATCACGTGCATTGAGAAGTCTTGAGACGTCGTAATTGATATTCATATGAATTTGCGACGATCTCCATAACTGCGCTCACAAAGTGTTAGTTCACGTTATATTTATGTTTGTTCATCATCCAAAACCAAATCCGGGGAGTCCAATATCCAACATTCTCCCCCTTTTTGGTGATGACAAACCAACATAAATAATAATCAAAAATAATAATTCAAATGAAATTTACTTACTCCCCCTGCATTGATGACACGTTAATTCCAATTTAAACAATAATAATACGCATCAAGCAGACGAGTGAAGTATATAAAATTAGAATCGATTATTGAAATATCGAATACCAAATGTAGGTTATTGAAATATCGGATTTGAAAATCCTTTTATATATCTTAACTCCCCCTGAATCTAACATATCAAGTTAGATTCTTGGAATAATGCTTTAAATTATCATTTAGCACATCGTTATTATTATATATCTCCCCCTTTGGCATAAGCAAAAAGAGCGGGAGGAGAACAACGACAACAACAATGGCTTCAAAATAAAAAGCACGGGAGTCGTAGAATACGACGACGGTTCTAGTGACACCAAAGAAAAATACGAATGAAATCAAGGCGTGTTAATGAAACCATAGTCGAAAACCATAAAACGAAATCATTAAAACTCAAATCATTTTTACGGATTGAGTTATGGAATATACTCTCCAATATCAACATTCTTGGTGAATTTAGTGCATGGAAAACAATTCTATGTTTCCATAGAAGAAATTTCTATTAAACCAAGTTAATATCGTCGAGTGACGAAATCAAAACATCAGAGACATAAAAAAAATTATAAATTGTGCACAATAGAATGAAATGTCAACTGCGATGTATATATAAAAGATATGAACCAGAGTACATCAAAAATAAACATCACTAACATACAAAACATCGATCCACTGATCGGGGCACAAAATACATCAGCATATCACACAGATATCAGAGTGTCACATAACATACAACATCATCAAAATACATCAAAATACATCATCAAAAAGATCCAAAAACCCACTCTATCCTAACCAAACTCTCTCACACTAGATGTATCATCCAAGGAGCATCGGAGAGTCCTCAAAGAAGCTCAAGAGGAACCGGCAGGATCTGCAGCAGCAGCAGGCTCTGCAGGAGAAGTGGTGTTGGACATCTATGTGTTTCGAACGGGAATGGTGTACCGGGTTCTTGGAAAGACATATTGCACTTTGGTTGTCAACCATGATAGGGCAAGTATCACAGTTTATACCAAAGTCTTTAAGTGTGTGTCTCATCCAAAGAACTTGAGCACACGCGGCACCGGCGGTAATGTATTCCGCCTCGGTGGTTGAAAGTGATAAGGAATTTTGCTTCTTGGAAAACCAAGAGACAAGGGAATTTCCTATAAAATGGCAAGTGCCACTAGTACTTTTCCTGTCGGATTTGCATCCCGCATAATCGGCATCACAATATGCGATTAACTCATACGTGCTAGATTTTGGATAAAGTAATCCAAAATCAAGTGTATAACTTAGATAACGGAAAATACGTTTTACCGCTACTAAGTGAGACTCCTTAGGTTGAGACTGATAACGAGCACATACGCATACGGCAAACATAATATCGGGCCTACTTGCGGTAAGATAAAGTAAACTACATATCATACCTCGGTATAGACGAATGTCTACATCCTTACCGCCCGTATCCTTATCAAGATGCGTAGTCGTGCTCATTGGAGTCTTCTTTCCGGAGGCATTCTCCATTCCAAATCGCTTAAGCAACTCCACCGTATACTTCGTTTGGTTGATGAAGATTGCATCATCCATTTGGCGAATTTGGAGACCTAAGAAATATTTGAGCTCATCCATGTGGCTCATCTCAAATTGTTCCTTCATCACATTAGAAAACTCTTCGCAAAGAGCAAAGTTAGTAGCACCGAAAATGATATCATCAACATATATTTGAACTAAAATTATATCATTATTCGAATGCTTAACAAAAAGTGTAGAATCGGCTTCTCCCATTTTAAAATTTAAATCCAAAAGAAAATTCTTTAGGCGATCATACCAAGCTCGAGGAGCTTGTCTCAAGCCGTAAAGCGCTTTCTTTAGTTTAAAAACATGATTTGGAAATTTTTCATTAATAAAACCCGGAGGTTGAGAAACGTAAACTTCCTCAACAACATCTCCGTTTAAAAATGCACTTTTAACATCCATTTGAAATAATTTAAAATCCTTATGGCATGCAAAAGACAATAATAATCTAATTGATTCTAATCTAGCTACCGGAGCGAAGGATTCTTTGAAATCAATACCTTCCTCTTGACGGTAGCCTTGAGCAACTAACCAAGCTTTGTTCCAGACGACGACTTGGTTTTCGTCGGTTTTGTTCTTGAAGATCCACTTTGTCCCTATGACGGTGTGGTTCTTCGATGGCAATGAAACAAGCTCCAAAACTTCATTCCTCTCGAATTGAATGAGTTCCTCCTCCATGGCTAAGATCCACGCGCTATCTTCGCATGCTTCATTAACATTCTTTGGCTCTATCGAGGAGGCAATGGCACAATGAGCGAAGTAGTTCACTTGCGATCTCGTCTTGACACTGTCATGGATATTGCCAATGACTTGCTCATGAGGATGGTCACGAACGGTATGAAGCCGTTTGGGAATACCTTGGTCACTAGGAATATTCTCAACAACTTCATTAGACGGGTTAGTCTCAATAGAATCAATAGAATCATTAGAGTTAGAATTACCAATTGAATCACATAAGACATCCATAGAGTCATCATCATTAGTAATTCTAGTTGGAACAAATCCTTCATTAAATGACACATGAAGCGACTTCTCGATCGTTGAGGTTCGTTTGTTGAATATCCGGTAGGCTTTGCTACGTGAAGAATATCCAACAAAAATGCCCTAATCGGATCTTGGATCGAATTTGTCCAAACTACCATACGTGTTCTTAATAAAACATTTCGAACCAAAAACACGAAAATGTTTAACTTGAGGCAACCTACCAAACAACAATTCATAACAAGTTTGTTTAGTGCCAGGCCTCAAAAGTATTCTATTAAACACATAGCAAGCGGTGTGTACCGCTTCCGCCCAAAATTGATGGCCAAGTTGGCTATCATTAAGCATAGTGCGAGCACACTCCACTAGCGTCCTATTCTTTCTCTTAACTACACCATTTTGAGGAGGTGCGCGAGGGAATGAAAAGGTGTGTGTAATACCAACTTCATCACAAAATGTCTCAAAAGACTCATTCTCAAATTCACCTCCATGATCACTACGAATAGTGACAATGATGGTTCCTAAGAGATTTTGTACTTTCTTAACAAAAATTGTGAAGTTTTCAAAAGCTTCATTTTTTTACACAATGAAAATACCCAAGTAAATCTAGAAAAGTCATCAACGATGACAAGTCCATATCTAGCATTACCTAATGAAGCAACTCTAGTTGGCCCAAATAAATCTAGATGTAATAGCTCTAGAGGCCGCTTAGAAGAAATGCTTTTCTTCGGTTTAAATGAAGATTTTGGAAGCTTTCCTCGTTGACACGAGTCACAAAAGCTTTACTTTTGAAAGACAAGCTTAGGGAAGCCTCTAATAGAATTTAACTTGGAAAGCTTAAAAAGTGTTCCAAAGTTCACATGACCAAAACGTCGATGCCATAAGTGTTGTTCACTTGTGTTGGCAATAAGACATTGTTCATGTGATCTTGGAAGATCTAGGATATATATATCCTTATGGCGTGTGCCGGAAAACAATAATTCATTATTATCTTTTCTTAAAATATGGCACATTCCTTTCGCAAAGTTAACTTTGTAACCTTTGTCACAAAGTTGACTTATTGAAATAAGATTGTGGTTTAATCCTTTAACAAGGTAAACATCACTTATAATGGGTTTAGAAGGATTACCCACTTTACCAACACCTATGATGGTTCCACTCTCGTTGCCTCCAAATACGACGCGGTTTCCATTTGCAATGGGAACCACTCCGGAGAGCAATTGAGCGTCACCTGTCATGTGTTTTGAACACCCGCTATCGAGTATCCAATTCCCCTTGGAGATAAATTTAAAATTGTTGCTCCTTTTCTTTTTCTTTTCATTGAGTACCTAAAGATAGAAAATTTCATATCATGGTACCCAAGGTCATTGGGTCCAAAAGATTAGACCTTTGGAAGCCAAGTCCAATTGGACTTAGACTTCCCCACATAATTTCTACTATGCACAACATCCAAAAAATAATCATTCATGTAGTTTTTCATCCATGCTTGTGTCCTTTGGGCTCCAAATAATGAAAATCTTGGGAGCCCTCATCCTATTGGGTGCATGCATGCGTTGTTGGTTTCTACGTGATGCATGTCATGGATAGGCATAAGGAACATGATGGAATGGTGCATGCGGATAATTATTCATATGATGTTGTGGGTGAACATATGCATGTGTGGGAACACGTGCGTGAGGGTGTCTCACATGGTTTGCACGTGCCCGTGAATGTGTTGCATAAAAATCATCATATGTGTGAGCCGGTGGAGTAGGACGTGTGTTCCTACATGGCATAGTATTGGTGTACATATAAGCATGCCCCTTCTTTGGAGGTCCACCCAAAGTGGGTTTCTTTCTGAAAGAGGGTGTGGACGAGGTGGAAGCACCATTGGTAGAAGAACTACCAATAGAGTGTTTGCTACCACTCGTTGAGTCACCGGAAGTTGGCCTAACAAAAGTAGTGGCCGATTTGGATGAACTTCCCATCGTATACCCCAAGCCAATGTGGTGATTGGCCGAAATTAAGTCACTTAGGATTTTATCCAAATAGTCCTTACCCTTATTGAATTTATTAATTCGGCCTAATGTGTTCTCATATTTCTCGGTGAGAGAACGCATAGAAGTATCCAAGTTGGATACTTGTGATGTGAGCACATAAACACGAGATTTAAGACTCTCATTCTCAATACTCAAAGTCGAGTTTTGAGAAGTCAAATCCGCTATCTTGTGCTCTTCCGGATCTTCAATGCTAACATGTTCAAGTTGAGTCTTGAGATTAACAATCTCATTCCTCAACCCTTCAACAACGGTGTCGTTGTTGGTGATGATAGTTTTAGGCGAGGTTTGAATGCTAGCTAGGTCATCTTTTACTTTAGTATACCTATTTACTAATTTAGTATACTTAGACCATAATTGAGAATTAGCATTCCTAAGGTCATCCATAGTTACCTCATCGCCTTCGTCGTCACTATCATCGGAAGAGGAGGATCCTTGATCATGCTCCTCTCTTGCCATGAAGCACATGTGCGCTTGCTCCACTTGCTCATCGTCTGACTCTCCGCTTGAGGAATCCTCGGAGTCGATGAATGTTGCCCCGACAAGCCCCTTTTTGTTCCCTTTCTTGTACTTCTTGGACTTATCGAATTTCGGCGCCTTCCACTTCTCCTTTTGCTTATTTAGAGGACACTCGGCTTTCATGTGTCTTGGCTTATTGCACTTGAAACACAAAGGAGAGGAGGAGGTGTTAGAAGAACCAAATTTAGCTTTGTTCTTATAGTTACCTTTTCGGAAGAAACGGTTGAACTTCTTGGCCATGAGTTCCATGGACTCCAAGTCCAACTCGTTTTCCGAGTCTTCATCATCGGTTGATGTGGATGTGGATGGAGCGGCCTTGAAAGCAATAGCCTTCTTCTTTGGCTCGTCTTGCTTTAGGTAGGACTTCATCTTTTCCTGTAATTTTAACTTGCTGTCCTTGCGTACCTCGTATGACATTAAAGTACCCATTAGTTGAACTACGGTGTACTTGTTCATATCATTACCTTCCTCGATGGCGAAGATACGCTTTTCCCAAGAAGAAGGAAGTCCTTCGATAAGCTTCGAACACTTCTCCTTTTGGGTGTAGGTTTTACCGAGAGCCTCCAACTCGTTTATGATGTCGACGAAGCGAGCGTAATACTCCTTCATCTTCTCGCCCTGTTGCATATGAAACATTTCGTAATCTTTGTTAACAACTACGAGTTTAGAGTTTCTTACCCTACTCGTCCCTTCATGTAGTATGAGGAGGGAGTTCCAGATTTGATATGTACTCTTACATGTGCATATCTTATTGAAGTCCTCGGGCTCCAATGCGCATTGCAAGGCGTTCATTGCCTTGGCATTGCTTACCTCCGCGGCGACCTCCGCGGTTGTCCATTTCTCAAAGTCTTCTCCGGTGGGCTCGACGTATTCCTTCATCGTGGTCCTCCATAGAGATGCACTCCGGAGGAAAGTTTCCATCCGGTATTTCCAGTACCCGTAGTTGGTACCGTTGAAGAATGGAGGCCTCGTTGAGGAATGTCCTTCCATCACCGAAGATGCTCCTTCACGGTTCCTGAAGGTGCCATAGTCGGAAGGTGGACACACGGTCTTGTTGTCGTTGGCAGACATAGCTAAGTATCTGGCTCTGATACCAAATGTAATGCCCTACAAGCTACTGCACAAGTACTAGAGGGGGGGGGGGGGGGGGTGAATAGTACTTTAAAAATAACGAGGAGTATAATTCCTAATTATCGTGCAAACAACTACCAAAACAATTTGCGGAAGCTTAAATTGAAGACAACAACAAAATTAACAGTGCAAACAATAGATATTACTGGGTTCGGATCCACCCAAGTCTTCCCGACTTGTTCCCGATGATCCTACGTCCCAACCACCCGGATCCCCTCCGGATACTTGAGTTAGAAACCCTAACTCAAGCTTTCCACTATGAAATACTTGTGAAAAACCTTCACAAGTCAAATCATACACAAAGTAATTTGTGACTCCCACAACCCGGGATCACAACCACACTCTCACAACCGAGAGTGAAACTTACAATATGAAATTGAAATGAAATAAGAAACTTCTTACCGACAAAATACCTATGCCTTGAGTAATGCTTACGAATTAGGGCAAGGATGATTTTGAGGAAGAAGAAGTGGCACCAAACCCTAGCTCCAAGATGTAGATCAGCGATGGAGAACTATGGGGATGTTGGTGACCTAGAATCAAGCACTTGGCTTGGAAGGCTTCACACTCAATGAATCTCTCTTTGGAAGTAAGAGCGAGGAGAGATTATTGAATGGAATGAAAGAGCTTTGAATGAGCTTGGAATGATTTCTCTTGATCTCTAAACTTGCAATAATATCAGCCTTGACTGCAATGAATGTAGCCCATCAACTATTTATAGGATATAGGAGAGAGAGAAAGAAAAACGTTTCAATTAAAGCTCCAACGGCTCTTTTCTGAACCCAACTAGTCGGTCAAAGAACAACCACCGACCGACTAGTTCATCAACTAGTCGGTCGGTCAATCAACGTATACCGACTAATGAGTGAACAGAGAAAAGATCAAAGCTCAGACAAAAGGAACTAGTCGGTCCAAGAAGAGTAGCTGACCGACTAGTTTCACAACTAGTCGGTCGGTTACTCAACTGAGACCGACTAACAGATAAAACTGAAGTCTGAGCATAAATAGACTTAGTCGGTCTAAGAACAAATGTTGACCGACTAATTCACCAACTAGTCGGTCGCCAAATGAGCATAGACCGACTAACGATAAACAGTAAGTTAGGTGAAAAATTGGCATGTACAGTAAAGCTAAACTAGTCGGTCCAAGAAGGAAAGTTGACCGACTAGTTCATCAACTAGTCGGTCGATCAATGAACACAGACCGACTAATGATAAACAGTAGCTCAGGCTCAAATGTGCATGTACAGGGAAAGCTCAACTAGTCGGTCACAGAAGCATCACTGACCGACTAGTTCACAAACTAGTCGGTCGGTGAGTCAACTTAGACCGACTAACTGTAAACAGTAAAGAGCTTGGAAATGACTGACAAAAACTAGTCGGTCCAAGAAGCTTTGCCGACCGACTAGATCACCATCTAGTCGGTCAGTTCTTCCTCTTGAACCAGCTAACATGCACAAGAAGTCACGAATCGAAGCGCGAAGCTTCGGGAAGGATTGTATGGACTTCTACTAAGATCCTAGAGCTAAGATATGAGCGTTATGAAGATTTAAACCGTAAGGCCTACTCAAGGCTTAACATTCTACGAAAGAAGCTTAAAGACTATAAATAAAACTTGACGATACCGTCTTCAATAGCTTCAATCGAATCTTCATGACTTCTAAAAAGGTCCATAAGCTTCAACGAAGCTTTAGGCATACGATCATGTGCTTTGAGAATTCTTGAGATGTCGTAATTGATATTCATATGAATTTAGCGACTATCTCCATAACTGCGCTCACAAAGTGTTAGTTCACGTTATATTTATGTTTGTTCATCATCCAAAACCAAATCCGGGGAGTCCAATATCCAACAACTCTTGGTCTTGGGCTATTAAGTCTCCTTCACTTTCCAATGCTTGGGATGGTTCGAGGGCCATCAAGCCCCTCTTCCATTATTATAAAGTTGTCTGGTTCCAGGGACATATCCCCAAGATGGCCATCACACTTTTGCGAGCTTTTCACGGGAAACTCCTCACTCGTGACAAGCTCGTCCAATGGGGAGTCCCTACTTCACCTTATTGTATCTTATGCTCGGACAACATTCATGAAGATTTGAATCATATATTTTTTGAGTGCAGTTATACTAATTACATCCTTTATAGGAGCTTTCTTAAATTGGGGATCACCACTGTCTTGCCATCCTCACTATCTGGGATTGGTGATTTGATTCTTGCGTAGTTTAATGCTAAGAATGGTGTGGGCAAGCTGGCCAGGACGGTACTAGCTGCTTTAATATGGCACATTTGGAGAGAGCGCAACAGAAGGATCTTTGATGGATCTTGCCTAATGTAGACTTTACTATTTGATGCTATTGCTGAGGATGTTAAAATCGCCTTGAGGCATGTGACCTGGGAGCATGATGTTGAGGATCCTATTCCCTCAAATTGGGGCCTCTTAGGCTAGGCTGTTATTACTTGTAATTTTGTTTTCTAATTTGGCACTACGGGTAGCGGATGGTGTTTTGTATGGGTGGGTGTTGGCGCCTGTGCCTTTGCCCATCATACAGACATTCTTCTTCCACCCGTGAGTACCTTGTAATTCTTTCTTGAGATCAATAAAGAGGCAAAGCATATTCTTCAAATATATATATATATATAGGAAAATTTTCAAATGAGAACATTTCGCACAGTGCGAAAATGTTTTTATCTTTTTTTTTGAAATTTTTTTTTTCAAAAATTCTTTTTTCCACCCTCATTATATGTTGTTATACCCCCCTCAAAAAATAATGGTTGAGAAATAATGTCATTTGGCCTTCGATCAAGGCATTTCATCAAATTTGCACGTTTTGAGACCGTTAAATTTGTAACGGGTGGATGGGTGCTCTAATGCCCAACGGGTTCACCCATTATTTTCCCTAGGGTATATAATTGTATGGATTAAACATCAAAAAAAGAATTTTTGAAAAAAAATTTCAAAAAAATAAAAAATGTTTTCGCACGGGCTTTCGCACGGGTTTTTTCGCTCCCGAAGATCACTCTATATACATACATACATACATACATACATCTTGTTCAAAATAATAGTAAGCTGTTTGGTATAAATTTACCTAAGTAAATAATAATGTAGTCCTTATTAGAACTTAGGTAAAGTTCTGAGACTTAATACGAGGGCAAACATGTATCAAGAAAGAGATCTCGATCATGAAAAAATACTGACTGTTTGGTGCATAAGTCTACAAACATTCGTGGTCGTAGATGTTTCGAGAAATGGATATCGACACATCAGATAGACCATTGTGTCTTTGTCTTCACCTTGGAGTGGTGACGATGATCTCATGGTTGTTCGACTTCGCGAAGTCAAAGACGAGATACATGTGCTCATTAGAGAATGAGTTCATTAAATAACCCAACGAGAGTTATCATATGGTTAACACAAAATCTTTTGTCAATGATAACTTTCAGTGATGATAGGCAAGTTGGTCCTTAGACTTGAGGTCATTGTATAAAGCTGTTTGTGAACGATGTCACTTACATCTCTGACCTAGCTTCAAGGCAGGGCCTGTTGAATGGTTTTTGGTTGGGTGACACTTGAAGCGTGAGAGGAGAGTAATGACCAAGAGGGAATTCGTCTCTCCTGTTTATGGGGAGTTAGTGTCGCATGTGTTGGTTTGGTCTTTAGTGAAAACTTTGGCCAAAGAATATTTGAAGAAGTCCAACATTATTAGATTAAAGACCGATGGACACATTCAATGTGGTCCCGACAATACTCATGTCAATGGGCTAAGCACATAATGATGATACCAAAATAGGGACGACACCTGCTGCTTGTGGTCACTGCCATCTGGGGTCTTGAGCCCCACATGTAGTAGGGTCAGGCTGTAGAGTCTCACACAGAGTGGGACCTTCGTCAAGTAATATGTAGTATTAGGGAAATATTACATTGGATATATGTAAATTAATTATGTCACAAAAGGTTTGCGATATAGCCAAAAGGATATTAATAATGTGGGATTAAAGCATATGATTCCAAGGTTTTAAATATGTCGTAAAATGTTTACAAGCATATTTTATATAATGAAGGCAAAGAAAATGGATATATGGGTTACGTGAATGTCTCGGTCGAAACTCGTGTTCGAATGGCTCTAAAATAGATCGAAACGGCTCAAAAATGAGCCAAGAACAAACCGAATAGCCCACAATGGACACTGCAGGTCGGCCGCGCCTGACCTGTGGGATGTGCACATGCTTACCGAGCGGGCACATACAGTGCCCACTAAGCGGGCATGTTCACTGCACGCATCTGCTGGGCGCATGCGCGGCACGGACCCCAGTGGTGTTGAGTATTGGTGTTTCATACCAATGTTATTTTGACGATGATCACAACATTATGTTGTTGCTAATAACTCTCTTGTTTTAGTCGCATAGTTAACATTTCCAGAATATCAATTTTGGAGACTAAACACTTGGTGCAAGGATGGACATCAAGAGGAGCTATGCCAAAGCTTGGACTTAAGGGGTGTCAAAGCTTGATGATGATGGGGAGCATCAATGCATCAAGTTTGAAGTCATAGACTCTAAGGAAAGCAATGTAATCCATGTATTATTTCATTTATTGCTTTTCTCTTTTTGAGTGTAGGTTTAATGTAATGCCTTGATAGATGGTCTACTTATTCATGCATATGCATTTAACCATCTTAATGAGCCTTAGGATTATCATAGAATCCAACCCAATAGGTTCTTTTTGCCAAAAGATTCAATTGGAGTCTCTGGCTCTCCAACAATCGCCTGATGAAGGTTTTACGGTCGACTGGGTGATTCCAGTCGTCTGTCGAGCCTTCTACAATTGACTGTAGTGCACTGCTCAAGTCAACCTTTTATTGACTCATACTTGAGCTTTTGTAACAGTCGACTGACGGTCAATTTACAGTCGCCTGTCTTCCAACAGTCGCTTGTGAATTGTTCTACAGTGGACTGTGCGCAACTTGCATTGTCTGGGCTTCATCCCAATTTGCAAGTCAGTCGACTGTTGCAATTTTTACAGTCGTCTGTCCATTTGACTGTTTCCTGTACACTGACCATCAGTCGCCTGTCTTCAAACAGTGTGTAAGTTGCATCTCTCTGTTTATTTCCATCCCCTGCAACAGTCGCCTGCTAAGGATTTACAGGCGCATGTCCTGTATACAGTCAACTGTATAGTCTTCATCAGTCGACTGTCCTTGGTCAGATTATAGCCATTGTGAATTATTTAGCCGTTTGACAATCGACTGTCATTTGTTCATCAGTCGACTGTCGATGACGTTTTTGCCCAGACTCTAGCCGTTGCAGCCTTTTATTTTTGGCTATTTCCTTGGGTTTTGAGAGTTCATATAGGGTTCATATATATATATATATATATATATATATATATATATATATATATATATATATATATATATAATAAAACAGGGATGTTATCAAGAGATTTTGGATAAGAGTTTTTGGATAAGAGTTGAGAAATTGGAATATATATGAGGAGTTGTTAAGAGAAATTGGATAAGATAATAGAAATTAGATAAGATAAGAGAAATTGGATAAGTGAAGAGAAATTGAGTTTGAAATTTTAAATTTGAAACAAAATTTTGGGGGGAAATTAAATTCTGGGGAGGGAAAAACAAATCAGCGCTAAAAAAACCCCCGCTGCCTCTCAAAAAATCCCGAAAACAATTCAACGCTAAAAAAACCCCTGTTGCCTAGCAAAGAAAACCCTGATGCCTCTCCTCCGTTCTCATGCTTCCTCGCCCCCCCCCCCCAAATCAGCGCTAAAAAACCCCCGCTGCCTCTCAAAAAAATCCCGTTGCCTCTCCTCCCTTCTCATGCCTCCTCTCCTCCCCTATTCCGCTCATATCGGACATCGCCCCCAAATCGAGTCAGGTTCGGGTCCGAACCCACCGGCGCCCGACCAAAGGGCCCGATCAGCGCCTCCTGCCCACCCACGATGGCTGATCCGATGGAGGGGTTAGCGGCGGTGCCCAACAATGTTACCGACACCGCTGGTAAAATCATCCGCAAGTACTTCCTCCATTCCTTCGATCTCAGTCACTCTTTTTAACTCTGCAAATGCTATGCTTGCGTTAAAGATGCCAGCTTATTTTTAGTGATGGTTGGTTAAAGATGCCAGCTTTAGTAAATACAAATGCTATGCTTGCGTTCAGATGCTATAGTGATTTTTGTGATCAGATGCTATGCTTGCGTGAAAAGATAACCATGAATTTGAAGAGGGGTGATGGCAGGAAACAATGTTACTATAATGTAATCAGCTGATACTATAATTTTTATCAATTGTGATCAGAAGAATGTAGAAAATGAACAACAAATTTGATGGTTCATACTGTAATGAAGTTTAAAAAAGAATTTGCATTTTATTTGAATGCCAAATTCTATTTGTGTTTAATGTTAATTTTCCAATTTCTATTTGAATTCCAATTTCTATTTGTGTTGAAAGCTAATGCAATTCAGTTAATCATTGCATTCAACAAAAATTCTATGTCAGTTCATGGAAATTCAGACTACATATCAATGTTATCAATGGCGAATGGCGGCCTATAGCGGTGAGACAAAAATCCGCCATAAAGGGGCCATGCCATTCAGCCATGGCGATGCCATTTGCGATTAGACCAAATGGATGGAGAATTGCGATTCGGCCAAAAGGGGCCACGCCATTCCACTATGGCGGCCGTGGCGGTGCCATTTGATAACACGGGTACATATTGAATGTCAGTTTTTTTAATCTACTAATGATTTAACTGAATTGTGATATAAGTTTTAACTGAATTGAATGTCAGTTTTGACTACATATTCACAGCTTTTAAATGATTTTAACAAAATTAGTCACAGAATTATATGTTAAAAATGGATATAGTTAAATAACATATCAACAAAGTTAGTTGATGTTGGAACACAATTAGTTAACAGAACATATCACAGAATTATATCTTTTTTAAATGAAACTGAAATTGGAACATAATTAGTTGATGACTACCATATCAACACAATTGGAACTCATTTGTATAGTCACAGTTTTTAACATATCAACATACGTTAACATATCTACACAGAAAAATTAGTCACAAAATTATATGTTAAAAACTGATATAGTTAACAACTGTTATTATTGATGTGCATTGCTTTCTCAAACCTATATCAATGCAATGCAGAGAAAGCAATGCAAATCAAGTTGATTAGTCACAGAATTATATCAGTTGTGATCAAATTTGAGTTGGAGGGAAAGTTTCAAATATCTCCTCTGCATTTTTCTACTCATTTATTGTTGATGTACATTATTCTACTCATATTTATTGGATAATGAGAGTTCTTGGAGAATGTTGTTATTGTTGTTCTGGGTGTAAATTCATTTTGTGTTGAAATGCATTTTTAACATATCAGTTTTTTTTAAAATATCAGTTGATATGGAAAATTGTTGAGTTGATATGCATTTCATTTGATTTCAGTTGATGTGCATTTTTAACATATCAGTTTTTTATTCTAATATTGTTGTTGTAAATTTTTTATTTGAAATAATATTCGGTATTGACCACCGATCATCCAACTGACCGCCAGGGTTTTGCTTCTTCGTTGCCGTTGCTGCCGCGTAAGCATCATCCACTTAGAAAAACTTCGGGTTTGGGTTTCATCGATCTCATTTGAGTTCTAACTCTAGCATCTTGGTTGCTGGTCATTAGGCCTCCCTGATCTGTTTCATGGCGGCCATGGCGTGCTTTCGCTCACCGTGAAGTAGATCAGGGAGGCCTAATGACCCGTCCAACTTCGTTGTTGATGGATTCATCTCCCCACTCTCCAACCAAAACAGGAACTGTACATATAATCCAAATGTATGCTACATATAAGATGTTACTCTTCACATAATATTGTAGATTTCTCACAAATTATCCTTTGTTCATGCATGCCAATCTCTTTTCTATATGTCATTTTAAATTTTATTTGTTTCTGGAACTTAGGCATGGTCCACCATCCCCATTCACAATGTTATGCAACACTGGATACGGAAAGATGAGCTTTTTGGGCTTCATCAAGCGACTTCGTAGGGTCAATTCTTCCTCGATAACAAAGGTATAGCGTAAACGCTAACAACATGATCTGGATTCAATTCAATAGCTGAGTTTTTTGGATTTCATGTTTCTGTCATGTTTCAGTTGGGTATCCGAAATTTGGTGTTTCATGTTGCAGTTGGATTTCAGGTTTGTTTCTAGAAATTCTATTGTTCTAGAAATTTTGGTGATATGGTGTTCTGCGTATTTTGGTGTTCTGCAAATATTTCCACCTCCACTGAGCTCTTGAAACAAGATTGCAACATATCACATTGGTGAGTAAATTGGTGAGTTTTTTTGTTTCTGGAATATGCCACTACATTTAACTTGGCTCAATACAGGGCAAAAAGTTATGCCAACATATTCCACAAATATGCCTGCAGACTGGAATAACTTATTCCAACATATTCCCCAAACCTAAGCCAGGATTTTAACTTGGCTAGGATATTTCCCAAACCTAAGCCAACATATTCCCTTAATGTCTGCAGACTGGAATAACTTATTTCAACATATGTTGACATGACTGGAATAACTTGGCTCAATACATTTAACTTGGCTCAATACTGAAATAACTTAAATCTTCTCTTAATGACTGCAGATTTAATGTTTGCACTCTGATTGAAAATATTGAAAATATTAATGGCTTAATGATTGCAAATCTTAATGACTGCAAATATTAATGATTGAAATGATTGAAAATATTTGTTGCACTGAGAAAATATTCCAGTCATTGCAATATTCCCTTTTGATCTTCTCATTCCAGTCCGGGTGTAACAAATATTCCAGTCAGGGTGCAAACATTAATGGTGTAACTTATGTCTTCACCCTGACTGGAAAAGGGGAAAAAGAGAAACAAATTTGGGTCATCATCCTGTTGTTTCAAATGCTGTTATTTCAAATAATGCTATTTCAAATGCTAAATGTATACAAAAGCATGGATGATGGAAACATCATATATACAACGTAATAAAGCAATCGTTTAGAAAATAAGATAATGTGCAGCCATTTCAACTTATGGAAAACAAGATAATGTACATGAAAAACATTCATAGTTATGAATCTAGCATTATAAAAGTTAAAAATCTATGCTTAGTATCATGCATAGTGCAATGATGTGCAACAGTATGCAATAACCTGAATAGTCTCTTCAAATTCATGTCCTCTATGATAAGTCAGCACGCAGCATGTATATGCTTCATTCTGTTGCATGATCTCAGAATCAAAGCTCCTGATAAAAAAATCATGCCAAAAAAATGGAAATGTCAAGGACTTGCTTTACTAAAACCATTTCCCCAAACCTAAGCCATGATTTTCCTATATCAACAGACACAGAAATTTCCTATATCAACAGACAGATAAGGATTTTTTGTTTTCTCATTTTTTTCTCATTTTTTGTAATTATGTTGTAACTTATACCTTCGTTTGGTTGTAGAATGTAGGTAGATTAATTGAAAAGCATTTGTGTAGGAATGTATTGAAAAGCATTTTTTATAATTATGTTGTACCTTTTTTTGAACCTTCTACCAGATGTTTATTATCTCCAATTGGTGAACTTTCTTAGTTCATCAATCATAGAGTGTGCTTACTAAATATTTTTGAGGTTTCTATTTCTAGATTATGCATTTGATAATCGCAAATTTGGTTTGGGGTTTGCTATTGCAGTTTCTTTAGCGAACTATGCGGCAAGTTTTCTGATATTTCTCTTATTATTTTGTGTTTTGGCTAGAAATTATCTCCTAAGATGTCATTTTTTATGTACTTAAGATGGAAGCTGAGATTTTGAACAACCATAGTGTGTCATATATTTGATACATATGTGATCGCTGAAATTAGTAGTTTGGATTTATAGTTATAATATCACTATTTATTTAACAATAAAATTTTGAAATGCAGGCAAGAGTTGATTGTGAGATCCTTCTTTGCTTATTTGACTGACCAATTATTTATCCTGTTGATTCCCACACTAAATTATTGACACTTTCATAAGAAGTATTATTTTGGTTTTATTGTTCTTCCCGTTGGTTGTTAAAGTTTATCTGGATGTGTTTTCTATTCCTAAGTGCCTTCATAAGTTTTAGTAGTTTACCTAACAATTGTGTACAAATAGTTTCTTTGACTATGTGATTTTTCCTTATTCACTCTTACCACTTAATATATCTCTACATTTTTATTCTATATCAATTGAAGTTTAATACATTCCAGTTATCTGTTAATGAACATATTGAAGTGAAAAGGGTCATCTACCTCTTTCAATATAATATTCTCTGATTTTTTGCTCTGTTACAATTCAGATCTACCTCTTTCAATGAAATATTCTCTGTCAAGGTATCCCAATTTTTTTAAAAAAATTTATTCATGTTTCTTGGGTTCTTCCCCTTTATGTTCATATTGAGACTGAGAAACACATTTTGTCAAACCAATTGGTTTGTTACTCCATCGAAAAATTTATTAAAAGGACTTCTGAAGTAAGATTTTGATTGGGTGCTTCCCCATTATGTTCTTATTGAAACTGAGAAACACATTTTGTCAAACCAATTGGTTTGTCACTCCATCGAAAAAATTTATTAAAAAGATTTCTGAAGTATCGAGTATGCGTTTTTCTTTCCAAATTTGAATTTTTCTGGAAGGAACACGAATTTCTCTTATTTGATCAACTATCTATCAAACTAGCAATGCATTCAGGTTATTCAAGTATTTTTATTTTACTTTCTTTCTTCTTTCATCTACTGTAACGACTGCTTTTCATGAATCTGGATTTTAATATAATATAATATATGTTTTGGTGGATTTTCTCCTCTTGTGTGGTTTTCGTCTCCGTAGCTTTCATTTTCGATCGATTCGTCGTATTTTCTCGCTTCTTCCTTAGGATTGTCGATTTCGAAGTATGTCTCTCGTGACGGACTTCATAACGGTCGTATCTAACTGTTAGATCAAGCCTAGGAGTCATAGGAATCGATCCCGGGGCCCCGCGCTCCGTATCGGTACTTTCTGTGCTCATTAGCCGGTGTAAGAAGGGCCACCGACCGACTAGATGACGATCCAGTCGGTCGGCAATCCTTCTTGGACCGACTAGTGAGCTTTCTAATTTTCTGAGGAAGCTACTGTTTATCGTTAGTCGGTCTAAGAACGTTGGTTGACCGACTAGGTTGCAAACTAGTCGGTCGGCGATGCTTCTTGAACCGACTAACTCATCATCTTATTTTTGTATCAGTTACTGTTTACTCTTAGTCGGTCTAAGAACGTTCATCGACCGACTAGATGCTAAACTAGTCGGTCAGTACTTGTTCATGGACCGACTAACTCTAGAATCCTATTTTCGTTCAGGAGTTACTGTTTGCACTTAGTCGGTCTGCGTTGGTCGACCGACCGACTAGTTGCCAAACTAGTCGGTCAGTGGTTGTTCTTTGACCGACTAGTCTGTGTTAAAACCCTAATTTCTGGGCAGCCGCCAGCCTAGCCTATAAATACCCCTCCCAAACGACTTCTTCTTCTCCAACACGACCCTAAGCCCTAGTTTCTCCCCCATTGAGCCCCCATCTTCCTCCAAGCTCCAT
Source organism: Scilla litardierei (assembly GCA_030789695.1). Taxonomy (NCBI): domain Eukaryota; kingdom Viridiplantae; phylum Streptophyta; class Magnoliopsida; order Asparagales; family Asparagaceae; genus Scilla; species Scilla litardierei. The sequence goes on from CM061136.1 coordinate 119,187,983, forward strand.
TCCTTCATTCCAAGCCCTAAATCCATCATCCAAACCATCCATCTACCCTATCTACCTCTCATCGTCCTCAAATCACACTCAAAACCCATCAAAATCCCCAAATCCCCCAAAATCCTAGTTTCCCCAAACTTCTCCAATCTTTTCCAGATCTGGTCCTAGGGTTCCCCGGAGTGTTCCTTCCGCCTCCTCTCGGTAAGAAATCGATCCGCCGTTGTTTTCTTACCCTATTGCAATTTTTATGAAACCCTAATAAAATACTTGTGTTTTGATGATTGTTCCCCATAACATCGATTCCCCGTAGGCTAGCATCCGCGGAGACGAACTTTCGTAACCGTTCTCCCCGGTGATAGGCAAGTGAAACTTGCATCTCTTGATTTAGGCCATGTTTTGGGCCATTTACCTTGCTTTAGCGTAAAAGAGACTAGACGGTGAAAGGATAGCCGTTTAGACGCCATTGACCTAGCTTGACAACGAAGCTTGGTCCGTCACTTTCATCATGCTTGTATGTCACGTTTACTTTCCTTAACGGTACGCGAAAATAACTCTTAATGTCATCCATGCATCCTTAACTGCTATTGCATTTTAACTGCCATGTTTAATTTAACTAACGGTACGCGAATATGTTCATGTCATTGCATTTCGCCTGTCACGTTTAATTTAATTAACGGTATGCAAATTATCTGCTCATGTCATTGCATGCTTGAATACTCATCGTGATTGCGTAGCATCGCTACATACTAGTGTTACTCGTTCCGGCTAGGTGCACCCCTACGCCATACTTATCAAATACACTTTCTGGCTCGTGTTCCAGAGGACGAGCTCCTCACAGCCTGCGGGCAATAGGGCACTCGTTGAGTGACCCCTTGTACTTGATACTTGAACACAGCCTGCGGGCAATAGGGCACTCGTTGAGTGATCCCTTGTACTTTACTTGTTACTTGACATTACATGTCACCCCTACCACTTGATACTTGCCACTTGTACTCTCCTTTACCTTACTTGTTACCACCGTACTTTACTTGCCATGCACCATGTTTTAATTGCTAGGTTGCTAGTTTACCATTATTCCTGTTTCCTTGCACAAGTCGTTCGACTTGCTGACATGTGCCCCTTTTCTCTTTTGGGTGACACATGTTAGAGCCCGAGCCTGAGTTACTTGTTGGGGACGAGGTGTTTGCAGACGCCGTGCCCGTGCTTGTGTTTGACGGGGAGTACGTGGACACTGGGGACCAGTCCTAGTGTCTTCGTTGTGCTTTACTTTTGTTTAGGCAGTTGTTTTGTTATCGGTGCGTAGCACCCATACTTATTGTTGTTGCGGTTTTTGTTGGCCTTGTTCTGGGCCTTTGGACTCTTTTCTTTTAGCCTGGTGGCTTTTCTGGATGTTGGACTTTTGTTGATGTTGGACAATTTGTGAGATGTGGAATTTTATTTCAGTCTCGCCTTGTGTTATTATTGCTATTCTGTTGTGGTTACAGGGACCTGCTTATGTATTGTGGACGCTTATCGGGTTTGGGGCTTCACAGCTCCACTCCCGTGCGGACCTTTTCACGTCTCGCCTCCATTTCAGGGAAGCGGGTCGTGACATCTACTCTTTGTAGCAATTTGGAGAAGATAACAACTGGATTTCGGTGCAAAGATTGCATCTTTGTGAGAGAAATGTTGCATTGTTTCTTTTTTTCTGTTGAAATAGCCAGTGTTATCTTTTTCAATCTATATTATAAAACAGGGATGTTATCATGGGTTATTGGATAAGAGTTGTTGGATAAGAAAATTTGGATAAGAGAATTTGGATAAGAGATAAGAGAATATGGGTAATTGAGTATGTTGGTTAATACATTTTGTGTGAGAGAATTTGAATATGAGAAATTGGGAGATGAGAAATAGGGATGACTAGAACAAAGTTTGTAATTTGGGGGGAAATAATTTGATGGGCATGGCTTTTGGGGGGAAAGAATTTGAAATTTGGAATGGCAACCAAAATTTTCCGGGGGGAAATACCATTAAAAATCACCCCAGCTCCTCTCTCCGCAAACCGTATGCATGCCTCCCCGACAAACCCTCGTCCTAGCCCCTTCCAACCGAAAAAATCTCCACCGCCCTCCCCTCCGCCACCTACACAGTCGCTTCCTCCTCCCCTCCTCCCTGTCCTCCTCATCACAACCCCTCTCTGCTCCGGCAAACTCCGACCAAGCCCAGGATTTCGTTGAGGCCCATTCACTGTAGGCGAATCTGATCTCCTACAGTGGCCCCACAATGGTGGCCAACACCCTGCATGCGGTGGCAGTCCTGCTGAAAGAGGGCAGGGATTGGGATTGGTTCATTAATCTCAGCGCTTCGGATTATCCGCTGGTGATGCAAGATGGTAATTTACTGATTGTTTTGGTTTCTTTTGCGATTTTCTTGATGGTTTCTTGCTTCTGAATTGTAGACCTCTACGCAATCTCAATCGGTTGAAGAATTTTTTGGTCCCAGTGAGGCGAGCGTTCAGGTTAAAAAAGCCACTTATTTTCTCTATCTCTATCGATTTTGTTTGATTTATCGGAAATCTTTCTAGGTTTTTACAGAAATGAGATGACATAATCTTCACCATGTCGTGTTCTTCCTTATCTCAGGAACTCATTCACTCTGTTTGGAGGAGTTTCCATGGATTTGGTAGGTGGTTTCTACCGAGCCCTAGAATTGAACGCAAACTGTGGTCTTGCCGATTGCAGATGCGGTCGACTTATTTCTCCACGATCCATTCTAAGGTATCAATTTTCAACTTGATTTATATTTTTTTTGCATTTTTATTCCTAACTATTGTAAGTATATAATAATACTATTGTGTAAGTTTGGGTTTATTTGAATTGGGGACTTGACCTTAATCTGAAGTTGGCAAGAGACTGGCTATGTGATGGAGATGGCTGGGTATTGTAATGGCATAAGCTGAGTATAGCGCATTTGTTAAATTGGCACCAATTGATAAATAGGTTACAGAATTAGAGTGGGAAGGTGCTTTTGGAATTAAACAGTTTGCAAGTTGATGATCTTCTGCGATTGTCAATCTTATGTTTGAATCATGGTGTATAATAAGAACACACATATGTCCGCACTCACATCTGCCATGACGAATTGAGGCAAGTCTTTTGCTGCAACTTCTAACGCCACAATTTCCTGAATACTATATATTCACCTAATAATGAACAAAAGGATGATGGCTTTGGCGTTATAGGTATCAGATCCTTTTCCTCAAGTTCAGTGGGTGCCAAATTTAGGGAAACATGGATGCTTTTCTACTATTTTCACAATGTGTTAATTGTTGGTCAGACAAGTATACGTCTGTTAGGTTGTGTATGTTTGGTTCTACCTTTATTTTCTTTGTTTTAAGCACTTGAAATAATTGAAGTGTTAAGAAATTTGCATAATAATATTTTTTTTCTTTTGAAAAATGTATTTCAGGGAATGAAGATGTAATGTATGCTTCCTCGGGGACTTAAATTTCATGCTTTGAAGTTAAAATGGTAAATTGCTTTATTCTTTTTCACACACAACAATTATTATATACCTAGCAATCATTCTTGCCAGATATATTGTTGTATCAATAGCTGATAGCTTTGATGCAAAGGAAATTGCCACTCGCTTGAGATTATCTAATGCAAAATGAATATTTACTCAGGTGATTTTTTTCCTAACTTATCACAACCTTTTATTTATTAAAAAATATGCAAAAAAGCAGTGATTCAGTATTTTCTGTCATTTGATTTGTTACTCTGATTTTTATTTTTTGTTACTCTGATATGCAAAAATATCACAACGTTATTTTAATCAGTGATTCAGTGATTCAGTGATTCAGTATTTACTCTGATTTGTTTCCATGATATTTTCTTTCCTAGGTAATTGTAGTCACACCAACCTACAACCTTAACTAAATGGGTAATTCTATACTCAACCAATTTTGCATTGCACAAACACCAATTTACACACATCCAGTTTCCAGTCCTCTTTTGATTCATGGAATATTTACTGAAAATACAAGCTGTATTAAGGCTTTGCTTGGGTAGACTTCATCGGTACAGATGATTTAGGGCATGCGTGCGTGCGCGTGGGTATGTGTAATTTATTATTGACCGAGTCAAGTACTGTGTAGCTTGCAAATCGTGGTTAATCAAAATTTTGGTTGGTTGTCAATATTATATGCAAGTTAATATAGATTGTTTGTCTTCTTACATGGAAATTAAACATGCTAACAAAATGGGTGGAGACGGCAATGTGAATGAATATGCAAGAATCTTGGTAAAGACTATCCAAGAACCTAACAGCTTGAATGAAAATGCAAATAATGCATCAAATTATTTGAAATAAGATTTAGTAGATGATGAAAAAGACATTAAGGCTTAAGATACACCGACATTTATAGAGAAGAGAGACAACCTCCAAAACGACGAGCAAGTTTCAACAAAAAAGAAAAGAAAAGGTATTCCAAAGTAAAATCATAAGGCAATGTATACTGTTCCTCAACTTCTCACTATCATCTGAGAAACCAATGTCAAAGGTGATAAGTAGACTGTAATGATCCAAGCCATGCTTAACCAGGTCTCTTGGCTTCATGTAAGTTGTTTTCATAACTGGCACATGGGTATTGAGCACTTTGTTTATGTTTTCCTTTTGTTTAATTTTTTTTTGCTTCACACACTTCTCAAATCATATGCTACCTATTTTTTGTTGCACATATCTTGAAGCAAATGCCAGATATACATATGATAATTTTATAGTTACTATGATAACTTTTTGAGCAAATAATATGATAAACTATTTCTTGAACTAATTTTTTCAGGAAAGATTACTCCATATTTGCATTATTTGAGGATGGCTTTCTTAATAAAACACAAGGAGACACGTCCATGGTTCATTACTATAAGAGTATGTAGAAGAGTATCTGGCTTAAAATGCCTTTTAACCGATTATACAATTACGGGGTGTTTTTGAATGGATTATTTTGCTGTTAATTTGCTCAATGGGTTTGTTTTGTAAAATGAGGATGCTAATAGTATTGATTTTGTTTTCCTTACAGAAGATTGAGGTGAGCTTGCTCATTACAGACTGTATCCCTGGGATGACAGGATATGATCTACTCAAAAAAACTAAGGTACGGTCTTTAATTATGTGGTTTTGTTTTTTCTCTTTCAAATTGAAAGGTTATATTTTTGATGTGTATGGTTTTGATTGATTGTGAAATCAGGAGTCATCATATCTGAAGCATATCTGGGTGATCATGTCATCTAAGAACGTGCCTTCCAGAATTACTAGGTGATGATCTTGGAATGTGGTTTTCATATTTTTTTTTCATATTTCTCCCTTTGTCTAAATTGGAAAGTGATCTTCTGATTTTATTTCATTCTATTAAACTGATGGTATATATTTGGAGGGAGTAGAGGAATTTTTTCTGAATGTGCGGAGGCCTCATCTGTTAAAATGCATGTCCAGAGAAGAGAAGGATCAGCAGCAGAAGCACTGCAGCCGCAGGAAGATGATGGCAATAACAGTGACACAAGAAGCAACAATGGTAGCTATAACAACAGCAACAACAACATCAACAGAAAGGCAATGAACGAAGAGAGTCTGTATGAGAAGACAAGGCCAAGATTAAACACATCTAGCCTGACAACAGAGTGAATATACAATGGAGTCAATACTCAAAATGAAATCTCTTTGATATATTTACCTGTAATTAGAAAAAAGTTTCATGAATGCACTCCAATTTTGTTTGGATCGGATACCATAAGTATATGAAGCCTTTTTGTTACTTTGGTTCTTTTGAGGTTGAGAGGGATCAAATATTATAGAATGTAAATTATTGGTTTAAGATTAATGATATGAATTAGTACAAATTTAGTTTTTTAATACTTCTGTTTCATATTATGTTTGGCATCCTAACTTAAGAGTTCATCAAATATGATGACATTGATAGAAAATACCCAAACTTTTCTCATCATTAATGAAATGGTTAAGATCACATCTCACAAAAATACATGTTTGCTCAGATCTATACAAATGATTGGTGTTATATGATTGTAACTCATTCCAATTTCTATTAGACAAGTTCTTTACTAAACCAAATTTATTATTCAAATGAGGGAAATAATGGATGATTTTTGAAGGGGTTTGCTGTTTAGGACAAAGGGGATGGTAGAAAGATTGTTGGTATTGAATCTTGAGGGATCAATGTGTAGGATGATGGTTTGTAAAAAATTTCGAAGAATTAATTTTAGAAGGAACTAAATTTTGGGAGGAACTAAAATTTTTTGGAGACTTAATCATTATTATTGCGCTTTAATTATTGTTGTTCGTTTAAAATTAGCAGATCCAAGCTTTTGAGTGGAGATTATTTTAACTGAATGGAGAACTATAATTTTGGAATGAAATTAAGTAGCAATTATTGCGTTTTAATTGCTGCAGTTTGTTTAAAATTAGGTGATCTAAGCTTTTAAGGTGGAATATTTTAAACGAACGGATAAACTAAATTTTGAAAAACTAAAATTTTTTGGTCCAAACTAAATAACAATTTTTACGCTTTAATTATTAATATTCGATTGCGTTAAGGGATCTAAGGTTTTGAGGGGGTGATATTTTAATCGAACCATGCCCTAAAGACACGTGTTAAATCATTGGAGAACTAAGTTTTTGGGGGAACTAAAATTTTGGGAAGAACTAAAAATTTTCTGGGGGCTAAAATTTTAGGTGGGGAACTAAATTCTCTTAAGTGAACTAAATTTTAGGGTGAATTAAAATTTTTTGGGGAGCTAAATGAAATTATTGCAGTTAAGATATTCGTTTAAAATTAGGGGATCCAAACTTTTAGGGGGAATATTTTAATTGAAAATAAGAACTAAATAACCATTATTGCGCTTTAACCATGATTGATGTTGAACTAAATTGTTGTAGGAACTAAACTTTTTGGAAACTAAATAACAATTATAGTGCTTTAATTATTGTTGTTTGTTTAAAATTAATAGATCTAAGCTTTTAAGTGGAATATTTTAAATGAACCGTGCACTTAGGGCACGGGTTATAACTATATATCTATTATACAATTGACGGCCTTTTTTGAATCTTTGTCCTACCTGGCATCAAAATATGACTATGACAAAATGTTTGGGAGAGTGGGGGGCCTAATGGAGTGTGGGTGCGTGGTTGGGTGTGGAGTTGGGTGTTTTGGTGAAACACCCAAACATAAGCCCACCACATATACATATACACATATACATACAACATTTATACATTTGACAACCATTTTTGACTTCTAGGGCTGACTGGGACACGATAAAGAGTGGCTAGGATTTGATCTTGGGAAATCAATGGTTGAGATTGGATTTTGTGAAAATTTTAGTGGGAAAACTTAATTTTTTTGGGAAAAGTGTGTTGGAAACCAAAACTTTGAAATTAGAAGTGTCTTGGGAAAGATTGTGGAGATTAAATTTGGGGGAAAAGTGCCTTGGGAACCTAAACTTTGAAATTAGAAGTGTCTTGGAAAAGATTGTGGAGAAGCATGATCCATTTAAATTAAAAAAAATAAAAAATTTAACGTAAAACAATTTAACGGAACAACAAATTAGCGAAAAAATACCCTGAGGTTTGTTGTTCCGCGCCCACGCCGAAGGCGCCCGCAAAATTTTTTTAAGCTAATTTGTTGTTCCGTGTCGAAGGCGTGTGTGCCAAATTGTTGTTCAACGCCGAATTTGTTGTTCTCCGCCGAAGGCGCCTGCACTGAATTTGTAGTTTCACACCGAAGGTTCCCGTGCCACTGAATATTTTTACGCTAATTTATTGTTCTATTAAATTTTGGATGTGTAAATAATTTTTCGGGGAACAAAGATTTCGTGGGGGAAATCATAAATGAACCGTGCCCGCGGGCACGAGTTATGACTAGTATATATATATGAGAGGGCTGAGTTTATTAGAACTTCTTGATGCTATTGAAAATCATTAGAGTTTAATTAAGCCACTTTCAAACTCTCACATATCCCTCTTAGAGCTCATTCTCTCCTTCTTGCATTGAACTCAAGCTCAAGGGAAATCATCCAAGTGCTTTCAAGCAGATCTCATCACTTGGAGATCCTCTTCCATGCCTTGCATTCAGTAATGAGTAAGTTCATCTCAAGGCATAGGTAAGAGTATTAGTTTTACTTTGTGTTTCTTTGAAACCCTAATTCTCTTTGTGGGAATTAGATACTCTCTTTGTGGGAATCAGATACTCTCTTTGTGGGAGTTTGGTGTTCTAGTGTAGGGCTAACCCTAATTCTCTGAGTGGGAGTTAGTAATTCTCTGTGTGGGAGTTTGACCATTGTGTAGGGTTGGTTTGGTTCTTGTATAAGACAAAATCCTCTAGGTGAGGTATCTCTTTGTGGGATTCTATTCACTTCTCTTTGTGAGAATTATAGTGAATTTTGGTGTGGTTGGACGTATCCAAGTTTTGGGGAACCAGTGTAAAATCTTGTGTTTGCGTTTGATTTGATTGTGTTGATTAATTCCTCTTGCATTTATTATTCCGTATTTGCAAGTTAAATTTTAATCGCACAATTTCTTGCCATTACTCTATTCACCCCCCCTTTAGAGTGTTTGTTGTTAGTATTGCAAGGGTAGGACGATCCTTACAATTGGTATCAAAGCGAGGTTATAGCATACTGCAACGATGGTATTCGACGCTACATCCACGTCTCATGAAGAAGGTCACTCTACCGTTCGACCATCGCTCTTCAACGGAACCAACTACCCAAGTTGGAAGATCATGATGATGATCTATGATCGCTCCTTATTTTACACCTTTTTTCTGCATGTTTTCATGTCATTTCTATCGCCCATATTGCATTTTTCACGATTATTCGATGATATCGCATTGCTTTTCACTATTTCTTATTTTTGTCGTATTTCAGGAGATATGAAGCGATCTGGAGTGAAAATGAGATCAAGGGACTTTCACGCACACCGAAGCATCGCCCACAGCTTATTTGAGGAGTTAGCAGCGCTAGAGGATGAGCGGAAGAGGAAGAAATCTGATAGAATCGACAAAGAGGCGAGGAGAAGAAGGAAACAGTCCAGAAGCAGCTCACTCGGCCGAACAGACAGTTCACTTGGCCGAGTAAAGGAGTGCGTTCGACCGAGTGAAACGGATACAGATCGCTGATTCTCGTAGTTCACTTGGCCGAGCAAGAAATTTCACTCGGCTGAATGGAGAATACCACTCGCCCGAGTGGTGCATGGATTTTTCTTCGGAGAAGCGGCCAACTTACTGGAAATTTGGAGAAGACCCACTCGGCCGAGCAAGACTGCTCATTTGGCCGAGTGAAGAAGCCCACTCGCCCGAGTCAGACAGAGCGACAGACCCCCAATTATCCTTGATTCTCTGTTTTATTATTGGGTCTGTCACTCGACCGAGTAACATTGTCACTCGGCCGAGTGGTGCTGTCCAACTGCTACGCAAATTAGGCTTTCTGGGCTGCACAGGAGCAATTCTGTCCGGAGTTTCTTGACGAACTTGACTTGTAATTAAACCTAGTTTTATCCCCAGTTTTAGGAGAGACTTGATATTATTTTGACGACTATTCCTTTTGTAAATCTCAGCTGGAGATCATAGACATGCAATTTGGTTTGATCTTTCTCTTTAAAACTCTTATTTTTATGAATTGCTTTCTCTCTACAATGAATTGTGCTATGATCTATTGCTTTATTTCTGAGATTTCCATGATGAATTGTGAGTAGTTTCGTCGTTCTAGGGCATGTGGATGAACTTTATGGACCCGACCTTTGAATTGTGATGAATGAATTGAATTATTGCTAGGATTGAAGAAAGTTTAGGTTGTGATTGATTTATTACGAGTAGCTAGGAATTTCCATCAATTGGGATTTGCAAGAGATTGGATCTCAATTGATGGGAAGGCCTAGATATTCGATTTAGGTTTATAATTGAGATTCTCTAGATTTGGTTTGCAAGAGATTGGACCAAAGCTAGGATTTTTATTATAAATCTATACTAATATTCGTTTGCAAGAGATTGGACGAATACGAACTATCATAACCTAGATCGTAGCTCGAGTTTACACGAGAGTGGGCTCGAGGTGCGATTGGACGATGATGTCGATCTTCATGCTAGTGGCTTAGGTTAGGGTTTGCACGAGAGTGGGCCCTAATCTAGGTTGCAATAGACAGGCAATAGCGCGAGAGTGTGAGCTTGGTTCTACATTCAGTTGCGACTAGTTCACCTCAATTCATGTCTTGTAACATTGAGATTCATGAACCACAAGGACGAGAGACGGTCCGTAGTGGGGATTTCCTATCCCTAGACGCTTTATTATATTGAATTCTATTTTCTATTCCATTATTCCATCAGTAGCTAGGTGATCAAAATAGAGTACTGTCAATTGTCCTTCATGAGTTCGATACCCACTTGCCATTACACCGTGCGCTTGCGTTAAGACTACAATCGTTTTTCGGGTGTATATCTGGGCGCGACCAAGTTTTTGGCGCCGCTGCCGGAGAGGCCACGGTTTTTTATTTTCTTTACTTAGTTATTTCTTTTCATTTTTATTATTTTCTCTTTTATTCCTCTATTGTGCTAACAATTTTATGGAGATTCTCTTTTATGTGCATATACACGAGATCGAAGGCACACCAAGAAGATATATTAGTTGATCCCGAGATCGAGCGTACAGCAAGGAGACTTAGAGCCAAGAGGAGATTTGCCATAGAGGAAGATCATATGGCCCGACCGGAAACACCAGTGGAGTTAGCGGCACGTATGGCTAGGCTTGTCTCCATCCGAGATAGGCTACGTCCTAAGACCACCTCTACGACCTCTTCCATAGCCATGCCGAAATTGGCAGCCTACAAGAACTTCGAGCTTAAAACCAGACTAGTAGTGTTGATGCAACAAGACCCATTTCATGGGAACTCTCAAGAAAACCCGTACTACCATCTTCAATTGTCTTGTCCAAGTGCGCCACTTTCCAAATGCCCGGCGTGTCAGCCGACGCTATTCGACTGTGCTCTTCTCGTTTACTCTCCGAGACAAGGCATTATATTGGTTGAGAACGCAAGCCGAGGGGATCTTCACTACTTGGGATGAGTTGGCAAGCGCATTTGTTAACACATTATACCCACCATCCAAGACTATCAAGATAAGAAGCGCCCTCATGTCCTTCAAGCTAGGACCTCAAGAAACTCTATATGAGGCTTGGGAGCATTTCAAGGATCTACAATACCAATGTCCCCATCATAGTATTGAGGCATGGAAGCTTGTGCATAGTTTTTATAACGGATTGTAACCAAGCACAAAGCAAATAATTGATGCAAACGCCAATGACGCTATTTTGTCAAAGACGCCGGATGATGCTACGGCCTTACTCGAGGAGATGGCCTCAAATAACCGACAATGGAGCGATGAGAGTGGACATTCTTCGTCATCCTTGAAGCAGACAAGTATATATGAGGCAAAGGCCGTAGCGGAGCTCTCTACAAAGTTTGATTCTCTTCACAAGGTCGTGGAGAGATTGGAGAAGTTGATTAGTAAACCACATGGAGCCAAGCATGAGCGATTGGCAAGACCAAGCTCATGTTATGTTTGTTGGAAGGGAGCAAGGAGAAGGAGCTACAGAGCAAGTTCAATATGTTGCGGGAAGCACCGGTTATTGGGCAAACCCGGCCACGAGAAATCACCCGGGATTTTCATATGCTAATAATGATGGATCCTTAAATTCGCCATCGCAACAACCACAAACCCGGCCTCCACAACAACCGTAATATCAACCAAGAGGGCCCCAACAACAAAACTTCCCACCGAGGCAACAAACGGGGCCATATAGACCTCCGGGGTACAACCAAGGATGGAGGGCACCCAATCCACACAAGCACTGCCAAGGCCGGAACAAGAAGCGAGGGTTGAAGAATTCATGACCGAACAAAAGAAGATAAATGCTAGATTGACGGCCCAACAAGTCTCCCTAAACATCGTCGTGGCACAATTTTCGGAGCAATTATTACTCAATAAGAACACTCAACAATTTCCGGCTCAATCGGAACAAAACTGCAACGCCCCGCTCCTCGGGATACCAGATAAGTACGAATTCGTATCAGGTATCCCCGAAGCAGCGAGTGTTACAAAGGAAATACAAAAATTAAAAACACAAGCAGCAGGTCCACTGTGCACTGCTGGAGTAGTACATGTAATGTTTCCAAAGCACAACCAATAAACAATAACATAAACATAGAAAGAATCACAGAGGGAAACTGTATAACAACTAAACCCAAAGAAGGTCTGATATCTTATACATCCTCCATCTGTACATACATCCATCATTATCATCTAGTCACTACCCAAGCAAAATCCCAAGAGTACAAACACCCTCTCCTCACCCCTCGCCATCCCAACCTAACTCATCCACAGAACTCCACTGCTCCACCTCCTAGCCGTCAACCAACTCTATCACCAACACCTAAAAAGTCAACGGTAGGGCACGTCAACGCGTGACCTAGTAGGAATTCCATATCTCACCTAGTCCTTACATGAAGTGTGGATAGGGTGCACGTGAGCAGGCAGAGTGTATGTCATGACATAAACATATACTGTAGTAAAGAAAGTAACAACTATAGTTATGAACATGTGAAAGCGTGCACGTGCAACAGGCAAGGTGTACAACAATGGTATGCAACATAAAAGAACCACATTAAAGAAACACAAGTAAACAACATATACATTTACTATTGCTACAAGAATAATGAGGGTTAAAAATTAATTCATTGGTTAGCATTTTGGAACCCGGATAAATCGTAAAATGCTAAGGAGCTGGACTTCACCCAGGATGGGTGAAAAGTGGTACGGCAACCAGCGACACGAGCACTGAAGGGGCCTCTCGTAACTCTGTGCCCGAACGGGGTAAGGCACTAGAGCGAGACTCATCTCGGTTTTTCTGTGGACAAATGGAGCAAACCATCAGTTATCATCATGGTGCATCACGAGTACACCAGCGGCCTCTCCAACTCTTTCAAACTCCCCCTTCCGGGAGTAACACATTGGGTAAGAATTCATATCATATGTCCGCTCCTTAACTCCTATAATTGACCCGTGTTTCCCCCAAACCTCATGTCACCCTCCTTTAAGAGGACTTAGTCATTGTCATAAAACATAACACTTTTCATTTCTTTCTTTCCACATTTCACCACACATTTGGGACATGCATTGCCTTGTGCATTCCCTTTCTCATTTGACATAATATACATGAAACATATAACCATATTCACATCATCGTTTTGCATGTGCCAAGAACATAAACCACATATCATCATGTAACAGAAATGATCAAGAACATTAATGGCAAGTTTAACCTCAAAAAGAGCTTAAAACAACATTCAAATCTTTCAGCTTGCTGGAAAAGCAGAATAGTTAGAATAAGAAGCTCATTTCTCCAGAATTTTGTATCAAACATGCATATAAAATACAAATGCAAGCTGTAGATATAGTTGTGCTGGATTGACCCATAAATTTTCATGCAGAAATATGAACTGGGTGATTTATGGTGAATTGTTTGGTGAGACCTGTCGAATCTGTTTTTCAGACAGATTCTGAAGGCTGAAACAATTGCTATTTTAAGACATGTTGCAGTTAGAATCTCAAAAACATGCTCACAGGGAAAGTTGTAGAAAAAGTTGTTATCTTTTCAACGAGACCTAGATTACCAATTTCTATGAAGTATGTAGGGACTGATCTACGTTTTACAAAACTGTATCCAGACTGGATGAAATTTCGACATGTTGTAAAGATAGAATTTTTACTCCTAATTACTATACTAAACATATGGCATATTATGTATGATTTTTGGCATAGAATTTCAAGGGCTACACGAATATAATTTTTCCAGAATGCAAGTCTAGATAAAACTCAGAATTACTCACCGCACACAACCATACAAACTTAGAATTGCTCACCGCACACAACCACTCAAAACTCAGAATTGCTCACCACACACAACCACTCAAAACTCAGAATTACTCACCGCATAAAACAATACAAAACTCAGAATTGCTACCGCATAAAATCATACAAAACTCAAGATATATGAACGGTGCATGAGTTATCTTGGATAAATAAAGATGCAAGCTTTCTTATGAAACTAAACATGCAACTCTAAAACTAGTTGGAGATGGAATCCTACCTTAGGGGTGATGAGAGACAAGGGGGTAGCCCAAATCCCTATGGCTCCTCCTTCAAACCCTTCTCCTTCTTCCTTAAATCCTTCTTCTCCTCAAGCTCCTAGAATGAGCAACAAAACCCAAACGATGACATGGATGCTACGAGGGTGTGCAGAGTGAGGGTGACGTAGCCCTACGGGTGCTCTGCCTCCCTAATCTGTAAGAGTGAGCAAGGGGAAGTGATGAATTCGGCATGATCTTAGGGAGAGAGTGAGTAAATGAAACCTTCTTTCTTTACTCCTAGAGTAGCCACCTCATCTCCCTAAAATCATCTAAGCATGCCACCAAGCCATGGGTTAGGTAAGGATCAAGGATATCTTGACACATCAAAGGTGGAGGTATCCATTAGGAAAAATTAGGATTTTTTAAAGAAAAATAACTATACCCCTTAATACACATACAATACTTAATACTCATCAAGACATTAGTATTCCAACCATATATTTTATTTAATAAAATCATATGTCATACAAAATTATTTAAAAATAATTTTTAGCTTGACAAAATTAAATAAAATACATAAGGATTCTCCAAAACTTATACGCACATATATACGCTCAAAAATACGTATTAATACACATGTATGAATTTTAGGGTCATTACATCCTACCCATCTTAAATTAAAAGTCCGTCCTCGGACTTTCCAACTCAGGACATAGGTAAGGGTGAATATAGATATACAGGGTCAATCTACCCCTAACTCATACAAAGGCAAAGGACACTGATATACAAATACTTATACAGATACTTCAACCATGTTTACTGACTTACATCCATACGTATATTTACGCTATTATACATATATCGGTAAACACATAAGCGTTTATGCATACATACATACTTACATCTCTATATATCGATATAGACATACGACCATGTATATCTCCTAATATATACCTAAGCACACACATATATTTCATCACAGAAAGTCTATATAACAATACCAACACACACAGATATTCATTTAATGATATATCTATCCTAAACACCAATGTAAGCGTATCCACTTACCGCCAGACATGCAATCATATACATCTTCCAGATATATATATATATATCAAACACACAATACTAATACACCTAGGGCATGCCCACTCATACCCGAGTGGAACACAAATATCCGCACATGGATCTTCACAATCAGCATGTACATATACATCACATATTACAAATATAGGCGGCATGACATATCTATACATCGCATAGAGCTCAATCAACTATATAGGTCCATGATACAAACTTCTTATAGTTACCATATGTTAACATATATACACATGCACCTCTATACTCAGACATACAATCATGTATGTCTCCTAGTACCCATCCAACATTCACAGATGTATCATTGCACAAGATCTACCATATCAATATCAATACATATATATAACCATACAAAATTATATTCATCTATACACAGGCGTAAGCGTACCAGCTTACATCCATACATGTATTATATACTCATCACATACATCAACTCATAACACTACTACTTTTACGACATATCCACACATACATGGGTGGAACTCAAGGGCCCACACATGCATTTGCACACTATACATATGCATATATCAATACAGTATATAGCCACAACACAGTACATCTATACACTACCTGGAACTCAATCAAGTATATAACTCAATTCTACTCATTACTCATAAGTCAACCATGTATTAACACATATACTTCAAATACAATCACATAGCCATAAAACCATTCGTACATATACCATAGTCATATGCACATGAGCATATCATCTCAATATGCTTGATAAGCCATATTCAACACTTATAGAGCGACAGACGTATAGGTACACATACATACAAACATAGATATGTACACACATTCTTATTTAATCAACACTCTAGTGCCTACCCTCAGGGCTCTATACCTCAAGCTTCTGATATCAGGGCTCTATCTTAAGGCAGAACTCCTACCCACCTTAAGACTAAACTACTTCTGGAACACTACACACACTACCGTTACACAGCCGTAGTGCGGAGACCGGCATGGGCCGCCACCTGCAATGCCCCGCTCCCCGGGATACCTGATAAGTATGAATCTGTATCAGGTCTTCCCGAAGCAGCGAGTGTTACGGAGGAAATACAAAATTAAAAACACAAGCAGCAGGTCCACTGCGCACTGCTGGGGTAGTACCTGTAATGTTTCCAAAGCACAAACAATAACCAATAACATAAACACAGAAAGAATCACAGAGGGAAACTGTATAACAACTAAACCCAAAGAAGGTCTGATATCTTATACATCCTCCATCTGTATATACATCCATCATCATCATATAGTCACTACCCAAACAAAATCCCAAGAGTACAAACACCCTCTCCTCACCCCTCGTCATCCCAACCTAACTCATCCACAGAACTCCACTGCTCCACCTCATAGCCATCAACCAACTCCATCACCAACACCTGAAAAGTCAACGGTGGGGCACGTCAACGCGTGATCCAGTAGGAATTCCATATCTCAACTAGTCCTTACATGAAGTGTGGAAAGGGTGCACGTGAGCAGGCAGAGTGTATGTCATGGCATAAACATCTACTGTTGTAAAGGAAGTAACAACTGTAGTTATGAACATGTGAAAGCGTGCACATGCAACAGGCAAGGTGTACAAAAATGGTATGCAACATAAAAGGACCATAGTAAAAAAACACAAGTAAACAACATATACATTTACCATTGCAACAAGAATGATGAGGGTTAACAATTAATTCATTGGTTAGCATTTTGGAACCCGGATAAATCGTAGAACGCTAAGGAGCCGGACTTCACCCAGGGTGGGTGAAAAGTGGTACCGCAACCCGCGACACTAGCATTGGAGGGGCCTCTCGTAACTCTGTGCCCGAATGGGGCAAGGCACTAGAGCGAGACTCATCTCAGTTTTTCTGTGGACAAACAGAGCAAACCATCAGTTACCGTCATGGTGCATCACGAGTACACCAATGGCCTCTCCAACCCTTTTAAACTCCCCCTTCCGGGAGTGACACATCGGGTGAGAATTCATATCATACGTCCGCTCCTTAACTCCGATAATTTACCCATGTTTTTCTGAAACCCCATGTCACCCTCCTTTAAGAGGACTTAGTCATTTTCATGAAACGTAACACTTTTCATTTCTTTCTTTCCACATTTCACCACACATTTGGGACATGCATCGCCTTGTGCATTCCCTTTCTCATTTCACATAATATACATGAAACATATAACCATATTCACATCATCATTTTGCATGTGCCAAGAACATAAACCACATATCGTCATGTAACAAAACTGATCCAGAACATTAATGGCAAGTTTAACCTCAAAAAGAGCTTAAAACAACATTCAAATCTTTCAGCTTGCTGGAAAAGCAGAATAGTTAGAATAAGAAGCTCATTTCTCCAGAATTTTGTATCAAACATGCATATAAAATACAAATGCAAGCTTTAGATATAGTTGTGATGGATTCACCTATAAATTTTCATGCAGAAATATGAACTGAGTGATTTATGGTGAATTGTTTGGTGAGACCTGTTGAATCTATTTTTCAGACAGATTCTGAAGGCTGTAACAATTGCTATTTTAAGACATGTTGCAGTCAGAATCTAAAAAACATGCACACAGGGAAAGTTGTAGAAAAAGTTGTTATCTTTTCAACAAGACCAAGATTACCAATTTCTATGAAGTATGTAGGGACTGATCTACGTTTTGCCAAACTGTATCCAGACTGGATGAAATTACGACACGTTGTAAAGATAGAATTTTTACTCCTAATTACTGTACTAAACATATGGCATAATATATATGATTTTTGGGGTAGAATTTCAAGGGCTACAGGAACATAATTTTTCCAGAATGCAATTCTAGATAAAACTCAGAATTACTCATCGCACACAACCATACAAACTTAGAATTGCTCACCGCACACAACCACTCAAAACTCAGAATTGCTCACCGTACACAACCACTCAAAACTCTGCATTACTCACCGCACAAAATCATACAAAACTCAGAATCGCTCACCGCACAAAACCATACAAAACTCAAGATATATGAACGGTGCATGAGTTATCTTGGATAAATAAAGATGCAAGCTTTCTTATGAAACTAAACATGCAACTCTAATACAAGTTGGATATGGAATCCTACCTTAGGGGTGATGAGAGACAAGGGGGTAGCCCAAATCCCTATGGCTCCTCCTTCAAACCCTTCTCCTTCTTCCTTAAATCCTTCTTCTCCTCAAGCTCCTAGAATGAGCAACAACACCCAAACGACGTCAGGGATGCTACGGGGGTGTGCAGAGTGAGGGTGGCGTGGCCCTACGGGTGCTCAGCCTCCCTAATGTCTAAGAGTGTGCAAGGGGAAGGGATGAATTCGACTTGATCTTGGGAAGAGAGTGAGTAAATGAAACCTTCTTTCTTTACCCTAGAGTAGCCACCTCATCTCCCTAAAATCATCTAAGTATGCCACCAAGCCTTAGGTTAGGTAAGGATCAAGGATATCTTGACACATCAAAGGTGGAGGTGTCCCAAAGGAAAAATTAGGATTTTTTTAAGAAAAATAACTATACCCACTTCATACACATACAATACTTAATACTCATCAAGACATTAGTATTCCAACCATATATTTTATTTAATAAAA
Source organism: Scilla litardierei (assembly GCA_030789695.1). Classification (NCBI taxonomy): domain Eukaryota; kingdom Viridiplantae; phylum Streptophyta; class Magnoliopsida; order Asparagales; family Asparagaceae; genus Scilla; species Scilla litardierei. The sequence continues at coordinate 119,206,838 of CM061136.1, forward strand.
TCATATGTCATACAAAATTATTTAAAAATAATTTTTAGCTTGACAAAATTAAATAAAATACATAAGGATTCCCCAAAACTTCTACGCACATATATACGCTCAAAAATACGTATTAATACATGTATATGAATTTTGGGGTCATTACAAAAACCAACAGAGCAATACCGGCCACATAAATGCGGTTGTGGCGGTAACTACAAGGGATGGGAAGGACACTATCCCCGCCATGATTTAAACCGAGGAGCCGAGGGAAGAAATTTTGGATGACAAGGAGCCGGTCAATGAAGAGGAGGGCCCAAAAGAGCCAAAAGACGGTGAAAAATCTGAAATTGATAAGCCACAAAAGGAGCGCACTTACATGCCACCGGTACCCTTCGCACAACGGTTGGTGAGGGCAAAGATTGAGAAGCGACTCGCCAAATTTCTAGAGTATTTACGAGGTGTAAGCTTAAATATTCCCTTCTTGGATGCACTTGTAGAAATCTCGTCTTATGCTAAGTTCCTAAAAGACTTGATTGCAGGAAAGAAGCGAAAGGAGAGGATAATGCTCGCCGAGCAAGGTACGTGGTTTACCTGAAAGGAGAAAGCGCCTACAAAGTTTAAAGATCCCAAAAGTTTCCGAATTTCTTACACGCTTGGAGGAGTCCCACTTCAAATGGCTTTGGTAGATTTGGGAGCAAGCATGAGTCTCATGCCCCTCACAATGTTTAAGAAATTAAGTACGGGGACTGACCTAAAAACGACAAACATGAAGATACAACTCCCGGACGGTCGGATCACTAGGCTGGTTAGGATTGCGGAAGACATACCACTTCAAGTACCTGGCGAAATTTGCTCACCATGCGACTTCATGGTGATGGATGTTAAGGAGGAGGGCAATACTTCGCTAATTCTTGGACGCCCCTTCTTGGCCATCGCCGGCGTGATAGTTGACGTGAGAGAAGGAACCTTGTCCTTGAACGTTGGAAACATTGAGGTCGAGCTTCACATTCCTAAGGTGATGAAGCACATGCCTTGGCCGGAGGACGTCGATTACGTGGACATCCTCGACGAGGTCATTGATGACGCCATGCCATTCGCCATTGGAGCTAAGCACCATGACCGCTTTGAATAGGGCCATTCTTCTAAAAATGGCGAGATGATGGGAGACCCGTCGGATCCTTCTACAGACGATGACAAAGATGACACTGATGTCGTAAAGATTAGAGAGCTATGCAAGCTCTTTACGGCGGAGAATATGAAGAGACCCCCACCGGACAAGAAATTATCGTCGCCGGTAAAGAAAAAGGACGTTAAAAGCTTAAGCTTGGGGGACTCATCCCCCACTATCACCCATGATGAAGGGGAGCTGAGGAACGCCAATGAACACCAACAACTCAACCCAAGCAGCCTTCCCGACAAGTTTGACAAGCGCATCTCACATGCGCTGAACATCGAGCATTAAACGCGTATCTTAGGGGGTCGAGCTCAAGACCTTAAACGAGCGCCTGTCGGGAGGCAACCTGACGGTTTCATCTTATTTTTAGATTGAATTTTTCCTTTTATTTTTGTGTTAGATCTTTGTTAGTGTTTAGAGTCAAGAGTCGATGAAAATCCTGACAACGGGCTCTATTTTTCATGACAGGAGATGTAAGGAACCATTTGAATGGAGGACAACCATAGCAATGGAGAGTGCTCTAGGAATGCGCTTTAGCTTCAGGAGAAGAAAGAAACTGACGGGGAGAAGAAAGACTGAAAGTGAACAAAAACAGAGAGTCAGAGCTGAAAATAGTAGCCCACTCGGCCGAGTGACTTAGTCATTCGGCCGAGTGAAGACCCTACTCGGCCAAGTAGGGTACTGATCTGGGAAGATTCTGAAAACCCATCTCTGTAATTTATATGCCACTCGACCGAGTGACTTTGTCACTCGCTCGAGTGAATCAGACACTTTTTAGCACTTAAAAAGCTCTGAGTGGCCTTGACACTCGGCCGAATGGCTTTTTTCTACTCGCCCGAGTGGTAAGACATACTCACCCGAGTTGCTACTTTAAAGAAAAATTTTCAAAAAATTTTAAACTGAGCCACTCGGCCGAGTATACGTGTCACTCGGCCGAGTGACTAACCCTATGTATTCGAAACCGTGCAGATCATTTCCCAAAATTCCCAAAAATCACAAATTTCAGCCTGAGCTTTTTGACTTCCCCCGCGATCACCCGAAGCTAATCCGCCTTCGCCCGATTCGCATGGATCCTGTATCCGAGCCTCTCTCCCCTCACCGCCGACCACACCCCCTCAGTCTCCGTCGGCGTCGCTCCTTCCCGCCGCCGATCACCCCCATTTCGCCCAATTTCCCCTTTTCTCCATTTCTCCACTTCGTAAACCCAATCCCGCTCCAAATCCAAATTAATTCCTATATATATCTATTACTCTTGGTCTTACCCCATACATATTGATATTTATTGCTAATTTGTCAATTTGTATTTCAGGCTAGCTTGGGGGAGATACATGAGTTGATTTGGAGCTTCTCGGAGGAGGCGATTCTCCGCACACATCCATCACTTGCACTCATGTCATGTTTGGGTACACTCGTTCCTCTTATACAGCACTTTGCATTTGGGTTGGTACATTTCACGGCTCACATGCCACCACGCACTAGAGCACGCTCGCGGGCGCCCGCCTCGAAGCGAAAGAGGACCAGCGAGCCTGGCTCATCTTCTACTAGGGCAGACTCTCCACCACCTAGCCCGCCTCACCCACACTTCCGCCTCCTACCGCACCTATTCCACCTCCAACCGGCACAGCCCGCTCATGCTTTCGACACGATGGGGATTACGTTCAGAGATGACGCACACCGCGCCAGATTTGAGCGTATCTCTCATCGTTCGATCATACCCTCTAGGTTCATGCACCTTGTAGATTTTGAGAGCCTAGGGGTACTTGAGGGCCTACTGCAGTTGTATGACAACGTGGGGTGGCGTGACTTTTTGTCCGTGTCGGCGGATACTTACATCCGTCCGACACTAGAGGTTCTGAGTTCTATTTCTCGGACTCCTAGGGGATGCTCCTTTCGCTTGATGGATCGTGAGTGCGAGGTCACTCTCGATATGCTCCGAGCCTACTTTCAGTGGCCCCTAGTCCCGGACCCAGACCGAGCCTATAGTCCCACGCACATCCCCCGCCGTCATTTGACACTCACGCCTTCTGGACACGTATCACTGGATCACCCCTCACCTTTGACCCTAGCCAGTCCAAGGCCTCTGCTATCCTCCACCCATGCCTTCGCATTGCACATCGCCTTATGGTGACCACTTTCCTAGCGAGGTATGATCCGGAAACGATGTCTACGCCGGAGCTTTACATGCTTTACGCGATGACTCGAGCGCGAGCCTTCGAGAGAGGTGGAGACGTCTTGCTCCCCGCAGTTCAGATTGACATAACTAGTTGGTACTTGGACCTCATCGTTATTCTGTCGGCGCTAGGACGCCTATCTGTTGCGACGGTCTGATTACTCTTCTAGCTCCCATGTGTGGGGTGGACCTTCCAGCTGGTTTACTTCGACCCTCGGGCCCCACTTCCCTTTCCATTGACGTTATGGCCCGCATAAGGATGCTGCATCCTCATGGTCAGCACCACTGGGTATGGCTGCATAGTCCTTTTGGCGCAGATTACATGTTTCTTCCGAGCCCCGCTCGGACTCATATTGGACCTACAGGAGGGGAGTAGATTCCAGGTATGGACGTCCTCATCCCTGCTGCGTACGTGTTAGAGCCTGAGGGCGCTCAGCAGGAGCCCCTCCTTCCACCTCTGGACCCAGAGATCCCTCAGCCTACACCTGATTTGTCTGCACCTTCCGACACCTCTGTCCACACTTCTTTTAGTTTCAGGAGTACACTTACTGAGTACACCACCACCACCACCTCTGTGCCGTTGACCGTCGACCCTATTTCTTCTGCGAGTCCTGAGCGCCACACCACCATCATTGAGAGCGGCAAGCCCTCTTTCATTTTTGCAGTGGAGACCCTGTCCACTTTCTTATTCTCGACCCCTGTGGAGTCATTTTCTGCACAGTTCACGGCCTCCCCAGTCGTCGGCCCTTCTGTCTCCACTGCAACTGTCATCACCGAGAGTGTCGTGTGTCTGTCCTCATTTTTGTGTCACCGATCTCTCTGACCTCCTCGCCCTCTGTCACCGTTTCTGCTTCTGCTGCTGCTCCCTCTTCTTCGACCATTCCTGTGTCTCAGCCTACCACAGAGGCTGAGCGAGTCCTAGTGAGCACATCACCATAGCCCCACCGGGTAGTTGCACCTGTCGTCTACGGCAGCCGTGCGAGGCAGCCCCGTTTCCCACCTGTTCGACCATCTGTCCCACCGCCCACGACACACTAGTTCAGCACCTGCGTGCTCTAGAGGGGGCCGTTAGTGAGCTCAGAGGAGATTTCCGGGCTCTCTCCGCTACCGTAGTGCTGTACAGTCCCGCGTCACTTTACTCCCTGGTATTCAGGCTAGCCTGAACCAGATTCTTACGCGACTGTCACAGCTGCCACCTGCCACCACCCGTCCCTCTACCCAGCAGCCACCGCCACCACCACCTCCTCCACAGAATGGTGCTGGTGCTCCACCACCTATTTAGGCACACACTGGATGCCTCTCATACTTTTGCTGCTATCATTCTGACAGCTGATTTTTCACCCCTCCTCCACACACATTTTGGTCACTTTTTGCTCATATTTGTCTATATCATCTTGGGAGAGAGGAGGTACTTTTGGGGACACTTATATTGCCCGTTCTTGATCTCTGCATGCATCATTTGCATATTCATCTTATTTTCTTTTATTTTCATCATGCATGCATCCTCACCCATCCCACCCATATTTTATTTCTCCGTGTGCCACACTTTGCACATTGAAGACACTGTGCCATTTAGTTTGGGGGAGTGAGTGTCTCACGCACTTTTCATTTTCTTCATTTCCATTTTCATTTTTTCTACCTTTCTTTGTTTTACACTTGTTTTCACCCATTTTTTCATCTTTTTTCTCATGCATCACGTTTTCTTACTTTTTATGTGTGCTGCATATGTATAGTAGTTCTTATTTTTTTAATCCTTATTTCCTTTATCTATATCTAGAGATGAATTTTCTGTGATGACGACGACGTGGAATTAGCCTACCTCTATATGCATATTATCTTGTCATGCCATCGTTTTTATTTCAGATATCATATGCCATGCTTGCTATGCATTCGAAATAGTAACCTGCACCTTCATATATGAATGTGAATGAAATTCTGCTATTAGCTGAGTCTGATGATTTATAATGTATACTTTTTGTCACGACCCGCTTCCCTGAAATGGAGGCGAGACGTGAAAAGGTCCGCACAGGAGTGGAGCTGTGAAGCCCCAAACCCGATAAGCGTCCACAATACATAAACAGGTCCCTGTAACCACAACAGAATAACAATAATAACGCAAGGAGAGACTGAAATAAAATTCCACATCTCACAAATTGTCCAACATCAAAATAAGTTCAACATCCAGAAAAGCCACCAGGCTAAAAGAAAAGAGTCTAAAGGCCCAGAACAAAGCCAACAAAAGAAATGACAACAACAAAACAAGGTATAGGTGCCACGCACCGATAACAAAACAACTGTCTAACAAAAGTAAAACACAACGAAGACACTAGGACTGGTCCCCAGTGTCCACGTACTCCCCGTCAAACACAAGCTCGGGCTCGGCGTCAGCAAACACCTCGTCCTCAACGAGGTACTCGGGCTCAGGATCTAACATGTGTCACCCAAAAGAGTAAAGGGGCACATGTCAGCAAGTCTAAAAGACTTGGGCAAGGAAACTGAAAGTAAGGCAACTAGCAACCTAGCAGTTTAGTATGGTGCATGGCATGGCAGTTATAACATGAGTGCACAATTTAAGACATGGCAAGACGGTTTGTACAAGAGAACAATCATCGGGACAAGACAAGACAAGACAAGACAAGAATAGCCACGCTACTATCAATCTCAATCAATTCACATTGTTGGTGTTTACGCCCTTCGCTGAATGGTAAACATTCAGACCGATCGGCACTAAACACGATTCACATTTCACGGTTGTTTTGTAGATGTTTGCGCCCTTCGCTGAATGGCTAGCATGTCAGTCCGATCGGCCCCAAACACTACCCCACCCCAAAGAGTTTACGCCTTACAACTGCAGTTGTTAATCAAACAGACTCCCAGTTGAATGGCCGCTTAACCCTCACCCCCTATACCCACACGTAATGGAGCCAGGGTCCCCGCACAATGAACTCAGCTAGTGAGCCTGGGGTTGCCCCGCACATTGAGCTCGCATTCTTAAACATTTGGCGTAGGGGTGCACCTAGCCGGAAACACGCAATTCGGGCATTGGCTATCAACCAACACATGGCCCGCTTCTGGAACACGAGCCAGGAACACAAGCATTTGTAGCAAAGCTACGCAATCACATAAACACTTAAAGAATGCAATGACATGACATTTAATTTGCGTACCGTTAATGGAAAGTAAACATGACATGGTTATCGTGCAACATGCTAAATGTCAGAACTAGCTTCGTTGTCAAGCTAGTTCCCCAATTTACGCCTAGGCGAGTATCATTTCGCCGCCTAGCCTCTTTTACGCCTACAACATGCAAATGGCCTAAAACATGGCCTAAACCCTAAGTGGCAAGTTTCACTTGCCTAGCACTGGGGATGGCGACTACTTCGTCACACGGATGCTATCTACGGGGAAAATCGCTGTTAAGGGGGGAACAAACATCAAACACATGAAATTAATTAGGGCTTTTATAAAAATATAAATAGGTTGAGAAAACAACGGTAGATCGATTTCTTACCGAGAGGAGATGGAAGAAACACTCCGGGGAACCCTAGGATCAGATCTGGAGGAGATTGGAGAAGTTTGGGGAAACTAGGGTTTTGGGGGATTTGGTGATTTGATGGATTTGAGTGAGATTTTAGGGAAGATGAGAGGTGGAATGAGTGAATGGATGGATTGGATGATGGATTTAGGGTTTGGAATGAAGGTTTGAAGCTTGGAGGAAGATGTGGGCTCAATGGGGGAGAAACTAGGGCTTTAGGTCGTGTTGGAGGAAGAAGAAACGTTTGGGTTGGGTATTTATAGGCTAGGCTAGCGGCTGCCCAGAAATTAGGGTTTTAACACAGACTAGTCGGTCAAAGAACAACCACTGACCGACTAGTTTGGCAACTAGTCGGTCGGTCGACCAACGCAGACCGACTAAGTGTAAACAGTAACTCCTGAACGAAAATATGATTTAGAGTTAGTCGGTCCATGAACAAATACTGACCGATTAGTTTAGAAACTAGTCGGTCGATGAACGTTCTTAGACCGACTAAGAGTAAACAGTAACTCAACTAAAATTAAGATGATGTGTTAGTCGGTTCAAGAAGCATCGCCGACCGACTAGTTTGCAACCTAGTCGGTCAACCAACCTTCTTAGACCGACTAACGATAAACAGTAGCTTCCTCAGAAAATTAGAAAGCTCACTAGTCGGTCCAAGAAGGATTACCGACCGACTGGATCGTCATCTAGTCGGTCGATGGCCCTTCTTACACCGGCTAATGAGCACAGAAAAGTACCGATACGGAGCGCGAGGCCCCGGTATCGATTCCTAAGACTCCTAGGCTTGATCTAACAGTAAGATACGGCCGTTATAAAGTCCGTCACGAGTGACTTACTTCGAAATCGACGATCCTAAGGAAGAAGCGAGAAAATACGACGAATCGATCGAAAATGAAATCTACGGAGACGAAAACCACACAAGAGGAGAAAATCCACCAAAACACATATTATATTATATTATAATCAGATACAAGAAAAGCAGTCGTTACACTTTTCATAGAAAACACACCAAGCTTCACGCATTGATTGCCTATATTTGGAGTACTGCTTTGTTGTCTGATATCACTTCTTTTTGCATGAAAATTGTATGCTTCACTTTCAGGTTGACTGAATGTATGCTATGTTGATATAACTGGATTAGTTTACTTTCTGAAATCAAACTGAGTAGATTACATTACTCTGCTGAAAGTTGTCATGCACATTCTATAGAGTGAACTAAGCGTTACATACTTTTCTTTCTCCACATATCTTGAACATCATTTCTATACCTAAAATCATTGGTGAATCTCACTTTAGCGAATCTTATATTGGCATATCCCCCTTGCTATAAAAATCCATGCTCCAACACCCCAAATCGAAAAGAAAAAAATACATGTATATCTCTCTATCTTTTGACTTGGGATCTTTATTGTATATATTGATTAAAAAAAGAAAAAAGGAGAAAAAAGAAAAAAAAAGAGAAAGAAAAGAAGTTCATACACGATCCCATTTTATTTCTTTCTCACTTTCTTCCCTCTTTTATTTTTCATTCTTTTATGGAGCTTCAAAAATGGGGAAAAGTCTTATTGTTTTATCTGATGCCACCTCGCTTATGGATAAGCTTAGGGGAGAGGATCCAATGATGTGTGAGAGAGCGACTACTTGTCTGTGTATGACAACCTAAGCTAGGTAATTTTCTATACTCGGGGAGATTTCTAAAAGTATTATGAAGTCCAGGAATTGAGATTTGGCATGCATTTCATGAAAACCACGCCTTTCTATTATTATTGCTTCATATTGTGTGATACCTCTTATACTCCAAATAGAAAGCTATCAATTGACAAGTGTGCGGTCTATGATTATGTATATTACTTTAGATGCTTCAGATGATGCTAATTCTAGAATAATTTCATATTTCATATTTTTTTGATATTCTTGGGTTTCAATATTGAATGCATCTTTATATGATCATGATATCGAGATAAAAATCTTTGGCATGTTTTTATTCGTTGTATGCTATTTGAGTAAGCAAGTCCACGTCCTGTGAAAATGATCTAGCACCTCCCTCTTCTTTTCTTTTCTATCTTCTTTTTCCGTTTTCCTTATTCCTTATTTTTGCCTGCCAGGTTCGTCTTTTACTCATCTTCCTCGAGGACGAGTAAGAGGTAAGCTTGGGGGATTTTGATCGCTCCTTATTTTACACCTTTTTTCTGCATGTTTTCATGTCATTTTGATCGCCCCTATTGCATTTTCCACGATTATTCGACGATATCGCGTTGTTTTTACTATTTCTTGTTTTTGTCGTATTTTAGGAGATATGGAGTGATCTGGAGCGAAAATGAGATCAAGGAAATTTCATACACATCGAAACGTCACCCACAGCTTATTTGAGGAGTTAGCAGTGCTAGAGGATGAGTGGAAGAGGAAGAAATCTTATATAATCGACGATGAAGCGAGAAGAAGAAGAAAACAGCCCAGAAGCAGCTCACTCGGCCGAACAGACAGTTCACTTGGCCTAGTAAAGGAGTGCGTTCGACCGAGTGAAACGGATACAGATTGCTGATTCTCATAGTTCACTCGACCGAGCAAGAAATTTCACTCTGCTGAATGGAGAATACCACTCGCCCGAGTGTTACAGGGATTTTTCTTTCGAGAAGCGGCCAACTTACTGGAAATTTGGAGAAGACCCACTCTGCTGAGCAAGATTGCTCATTCAGCCGAGTGAAGAAGCCCACTCGGCCGAGGCAAACAGAGCGACATACCCCCAATTATCCTCGATTCTCTGTTTTATTATTGGGTCTTTCACTCGGCCGAGTAACATTGTCACTCGGCCGAGTGGTGCTGTCTGACTGCTACGCAAATTAGGTTTTCTAGGCTGCACAGGGGCAATTCTGTCAGGAATTTCTGGACGAATTTGACTTGTATTTAAACCTAGTTTTATCCCTAGTTTTAGGAGAGACTTGATATTATTTTTGACAGCTATTCCTTTTTTAAATCTTAGCTGGAGATCATAGACGCGCAATTTGGTTTGATCTTTCTCTTTAAAACTCCTATTTTTATGAATTGCTTTCTCTCTACAATGAATTGTGCTATGATCTATTGCTTTATTTCTAAGATTTCCATGATGAATTGTGAGTAGTTTCGTCGTTCTAGTACATGTGGATGAACCCTATGGACCTGACCTTTGAATTGTGATGAATGAATTGAATTGTTGCTATGATTGAAGTAAGGTTAGGTTGTCATTGATTTATTACGAGTAGCTAGGAATTTTTATCGATTGGGATTTGCAAGAGATTGGATCTCAATTGATGGGAAGGCCTAGATATTTGATTTAGGTTTATAATTGAGATTCTCTAGATTTGGTTTGCAAGAGATTGGACTAAAGCTGGGATTTTTATTATAAATCTATACTAATATTCGTTTGCAAGAGATTGGACGAATATGAACAATCATAACCTAGATCGTAGCTCGAGTTTGCACGAGAGTGGGCATGAGGTGCGATTGGACGATGATGTCGATCTTCATGCCAGTTGCTTAGGTTAGGGTTTGCACGAGAGTAGCCCTAATCTAGGTTGCTATAGACCGGCAATAGCGTGAGAGTGTGAGCTTGGTTCTACATTCAGTTGCAACTAGTTTACCTCAATTCAAGCCTTGCAACATTGAGATTCATGAACCACAAGGACAAAGACGGTCTGTAGTGGGGATTTTCTATCCCTAGACGCTTTATTATATTGAATTCTATTTGCTATTTGAACGATTGTAACACTATTATCAAAACCATTCCATTATTCCATCGGTAGCTAGGTGATCAAAATAGAGTACTGTCAATTTTCCTCCCTGAGTTTGATATCCGCTCGCCACTGCACCGTACACTTGCAGTAAGACTACAGTCGTTTTCCGGGTGTATATCCGGTCGCGACCAATCTACATGAAGGGTTAAGACCTATGTGACAGCACAGAGTTACCATTTGAGAAGCCTTCTACTCCTGCAGCTTTAAGGACAAAGGCAGCGAAGGACTCGATCAAATTAAATGCGAGGGCTATGAATGCATTCCATTGCGCCCTCACTGCAAATGAGTTCAACCGCATCTCCATGTGCAAAATGGCCAACGAAATTTGGCATACTTTAGAGATATGTCATGAAGGGACTTCAAAGGTAAAGAAATCTAAACAAACTGTGTTTAGATCTAAATATGAAATGTTTAAGATGCAGGAAGGATAAAGCATTTCAGAAATGTTCACAAGGTTGACAGACATCGTGAATGCTTTGGAAGGAATTGGGAAGATGATTTTCCAAGAGGATCGTGTAGAGAAGATCCTTGACTCACTCACATCTCATTGGGTGTCAAAGGCCAACGGAATTTTGGAGTCAAATGACATGTCTAAATACACAGTTGAGGAGTGCATTGGAAATCTCATGGTGTATGAAGTGAAGCTTTAACACAAGAAGGAGATTCAACCATCCAAGCCTGAGAAGCCAGAGAAGCAAAAGGGGGTTGCATTCTTTGCTGAGAAGGAGCCAATCGAGTGGAGAAAAATTCCATCGAGAAGCCTCAAGTGAAGAAGATGGAGAAGAAAATGTTGGCGATGATGAGTACATCGAGCTTGCTAAGCAATTCAAGGCATTCCTCAAGGGCAAGCAAGGTAAATCTTTGTCAAAGTTTGCCTCGAATTCTATAAAGGTTCCTACTCGTTACACTTGCAGTGGTAAAGGTCATCGATCTACCGAATGCCCTTCCAAACCCTCTAAAGATCACTACCAAGGGAAAGGGAAGAAGCATTGGAAAGGAAAGTCCAAGTTCAAGAACCAAAAGAAGGGGCTAGTCGGGACATTTAATGATTCGAGTGAGGATACATCAAATGACGAAGAAGTGGATGACAAGGAGAAAGCTCACGTGTGCTTTGCGGCATTTGATGTCTCTTCGCCAATCTCCTCTAGCTCAAGTGAAAGAGAAGTAGTGGCATGGCTCAACCCCAATGAAGAAATGTGCTTCATTGCAACCAGGAAAGAATCGTCGTCAAGCTCTAGCGAGGAAGAAGACGGCGAAGAAATCGAGGAGGAAAAGATATCATACGAGGAGCTCGAATATCGTTTCGATATGTTCTCCGAAGAAGCTAGTACGTGCATCAACTCTTACAATAAATTAAGAGCAAAATATAAGGATGCTAAGAGTAGATTGCATGAACTAGAATCTTCTAGTGTAAACAATAATGATATGCATATTTGTAAACCAGTGAGAGAGACACACTTCTCTCTCAAGTTAAGGAATTAAGCATGTCTAATGATAATTTAGTGGCTCAAAACCTTAGCTTAGAAACTCGCATTCAACAACTTACATTGAAATGCGAAGAGGAATCCCGAAAGCTAAAAAGCTTTGTTTATTCTAGGGATTCACTCCACAGTTTGCTTGAAAAACAACATCCGGTAAACCATAGAGGAGGTTTGGGGTATATTCAAAATGTGGTACCCAAACCCACCTCTAATTTCTCTTATGGTGTAAATACAAGAAATATTGCAAAAGCACCTAAGAAGAATCACCATGCTTTCTTGTATAACAATAACACCAACAAGAAGCATGTAAATCACAAGGTGGTGAGGAAAAATGAAAACTCTTTATTTTTTAGCTAAGAAGCAAAATCCTCATTCTATGCATGCTAAGAAAATGTTTTCTACACCTAAGCATACCACATCCACCCCTCTTGCTAAGGTAAAACCCTTGCCTAGGAAATCCTTGAGTTTATGGATTCCCACTAAGTGTACTGTGCAAGAGAGGGATATATACATCAACTCTCTAGTTAGGGATGTGATCACCTCATGTGATTAGTTAGAAAATCAAACTCCTCTTGGGTTTGGTTCCCTAATGTTTAGGTTCCTCACACATATGCATATTGCATGGATATTGTGCTTAAATGTTTATTTTTAGCATACCCATTGGTTGGTGTGTTTCATGATTTTGAAAATTTTTTCAAATTTATTTTTCATGAAAATGGGGACCTTGGGGAATACATTGTCATACATGCATTCATTGATCCATATATATGACAATGGAGGAGTTAATATGTTGTATGTTTAAAATTATTTTTAAAACATATTTTGACTCTCAGTTCGGGGTGTTTTTGAGATCAATGTTTACATTTGGTTAGTTTTGGTCTCAAACTCAACCCTTGGATTTTGCCAACATGTTTCATGTTATATTTTGTTTTGGTAATGTCACTGTGTATTAATGAAGCTTGATTTTTCCATATCTATTTGCTTTAATACACTTTGAGCCCATGGCTCCAATTATGATTAACAATTGGTAATGAGTATTATCGTTCAAGATTCTTTTTCTACAATTGGTATTTTCGCAATTGTTAGAGATCGTTTATCTCTTTCTTTACAATTGCTATTAGATCCTAGAAGTCAAAAATTTGACCATTTCTATGATCTAGGTGGAGCATGAGATAGTGATTGATACACACTAATATTTTTTCAAATTTGGTATCATACATCTCCTTTTCTCTTGCATATTGTCACATCTTTAATTAAGATGACAAGTGGGATATTATTGATGTCCACCTTTTTGACAAGGACAAGGGGGAGAGATATATGCATTATGTAAATCTTGTATTTCATACATATGCATTTGGAGAGAGAGATATATCTATAGGGAGAAATATATATATGGGGAGAGATATGTGGGATTATGTAAACTATTCATGTGTGCATGTTATATTCTTATTGCAATTGGTTTATGTAATCCATGCCTATTATATGTCACCATAGTTTCTCATTATTTCATTTGGTATAATGAGTATTTACAATTATGTATCTCTTTTTACAATTGGTGCATATAAGTAGGGGGAGCTCATTAGCATTGTGCTTTATTTTCCTTATGTTTACATAATGTGTGTCATCATCAAAAAGGGGGAGATTGTTGAGTATTGGTGTTTCATACCAATGTTATTTTGATGATGATCATAATATTATGTTGTTGCTAATGACTCTCTTATTTTAGTCTCATAGTTAACATTTCTAGAATATCAATTTTGGAGACTAACACTTGGTGCAAGGATGGACATAAGGAGGAGCTATGCCAAAGTTTGGACTCAAGGGGTGCCAAAGCTTGGTGATGATGGGGAGCCAAGGCATCAAGTTTGAAGCCATAGACTATAAGGAAAGCAATGTAATCCATGTATTATTTCATTTACTACTTTTCTCTTTTTGAGTCTAGGTTTAATGTAATGCCTTGATAGATGGTCTACTCATTCATGCACATGCATTTAACCATCTTAGTGAGCCTTAGGATTATCATAGAATCCAACCCAATAGGTTTATCTTTCCCAAAGACTCAATTGGAGTCTATGGCTCTCCAACAGTCGCCTGATGAAGGTTTTACGGTCGTCTGGGTGATTCCAGTCGCCTGTCGAGCCTTCTACAATCGACTGTAGTGCATTGCTCAAGTCAAACTTTTATTGACTCATACTTGAGCTTTTGAAACAGTCGACTGACGGTCAATTTATAGTCACCTGTCTTCCAATAGTCGCCTGTGAATTGGTCTACAGTCGACTGTGCGCAACTTGCATTGTCTGGGCTTCATCTCAATTTGCAAGTCAGTCGACTGTTACAGTTTTTACAGTCGACTGTCCATTTGACAGTCGCCTATACACTGACCATCAGTCGCCTGTCTTCAAACAGTGTGTAAGTTGCATCTCTCTGTTTATTTCCATCCCCTGTAGCAGTCGCCTGCTGAAGGATTTACATGCGTCTGTCCTGTATACACTCGACTGTCCTGGCTCAGTTTATAGCAGTTGGGAATTATTTAGCCGTTCGACAGTCGACTGTCATTTGTTCATCAGTCGACTGTCAATGACGTTTTTGCCCAGATTCTAGCCGTTGTAGTTTTTGTTTTTGGCTATTTCCTTGGGTTTTGAGAGTTCATATAGGGTTCCTATATATATGAGAGGGCTGAATTCATTAGAATTTCTTGATGCTATTGAAAATCATTAGAGTTTAATTAAGCCACTCTCAAACTCTCTCATTTTCCTCTCAGAGCTCATTCTCTCATTCTTGCATTGAAGTCAAGCTCAAGGGAAATCATCCAAGTGATTTCAAGCAAATCTCGTCACTTGGAGATCCTCTTCCATGCCTTGCATTCATTAATGAGTAAGTTCTTCTCAAGGCATAGGTAAGAGTATTTGTTTTACTTTGTGTTTCTTTGAAACCCTAATTCTCTTTGTGGTAATTAGACATTCTCTTTGTGGGAGTTTGGTGTCCTAGTGTAGGGCTAACCCTAATTCTCTGAGTGAAAGTTTTCTCTGTGTGGGATTTTGACCCTTGTAAAGGGTTGGTTTGGTTCTTGTGTAGGACAAAATCCTCTAGGTGAGGTATCTCTTTGTGGGATTGTATTCACTTCTCTTTGTGGGAATTATAGTGAATATTGGAGTGGATGGACGTACCTAAGTTTTGGGGAACCAGGGTAAAATCTTGTGTTTGCGTTTGATTTGATTGTGTTGATTAATTCCTCTTGCATTTATTATTCCACATTTGCAAGTTAAATTTTAATTGCATAATTTATTGCAATTACTCTATCACCCCCCTCTAGAGTGTTTGTTGTTAGTATTGTAAGGGTAAGACGATCCTTACAGGTGGGTGGGGCACATGTCACTAGGGCTTTGTGCCCTTTTTCTGGCCGATTCATTTTGCACAAACACACTGTTTTTTGCCAACTTTGAGCCAACGTTTGAGGGGTCAAATGAACACGGAATTGAGCGCCGTTTCTATGCTTTCACTGTTCAATGCGTTTCAAATTGATATAGATAGCGCTTGCAAAGCTCAACGGTGAGAGAGGAAAAATTCGTTAAAGTTTGGCATTCATGGAGGGCAAACTTGTAATTGATTTTTACCTCCAATTAATTAGTCCCACATCAGTTATTTTGAGAAGGGGGGGTCAGCTCTCTATTTAAATAGGGGATAACTTCCCTCCTTGAAACCCGTACAAAGCCTTGGATCAAGTGGGTTCTCAAAAGTTAAGAGCACAGCTAGATCGAATATGCAAAAATAATTATTCTATCTTTCTCCCTTTTTTCTTCCTTGCGCCTGCTCAGGCTCTAACAAAGCTACGAAGAAGTTCAGATCGGATCCGAAGTCTTGATGGAGGATCCACTCAAGGTGAAACTTTCTGGAGTGCGTGGTTGGCTCGGCGACAAGGGGATTATTCGCCTTAGGATGCGGTGCGGCTCAAGTGTAGCGGTTCAGCCCCAACGCGGGGCACTGGTTCGTGGGATTTTGCGCTTTGCTAACGTGAAAAGGTTAGTAGTCTATTTTTATGCATTTTAATTGTAGTTAACTTTATAGATCTATCTTTATTGGTTGGTCAGACCCACCTCGGGATATTATAGATTCTGGCTAGGGTTTTATTCCTTAGGTCTTTACTTCAAATTGTTTTAAGTTAATATTCCGCTGCTTCATTTTGATTTCGTCGTCTGCCCAACTTAGGCCGGACGTCAAATTTGAGCCCTTAGACCATCAGAAAACCATTCAGTGGTACCAAAGCTAGGTCTACCATGATATATAATTTTCTGCAATTTTTAATTGCATGTTCTCCATGATATGGAGGTTTGACACTAGCTGATAAAAATTTCTTTTATGCAAGTTGATGTTTTATATTTTCGAAAAACAGTTTTTGAAAATTAGATCTCCTTTTAAATCAAGTGATAGTTTAAACAAATAGATCTGTATAATTATGTGATAATTATGTTAGATTAATATTATAAGCTAAATTTTATGCGATAATTATTTAGATTCCTAATACGTGATTAGGATAGCCATTAATAAAATTTTTAAATGATAATAATTTTGGAAAAAATGGTTTTCTTGAAAAAATGATCTTATTCTATTATTTGATAATTTAGATCTGAAGATTATCATGTGATTTATTAATGTTGCTATGATCTGAACATTTATTGTATGTTAATTATTCAGATACCTAATACCTGATTAGGATAGCCATTAATAAAACAAAATTATTATGAAACATAATTGTTATGTGATAATAATTTTAATTTCCTAATAGTTGATTAGGATTTCTTATGCAATTAAATTATTAATCTTAAAATGTCTGTTTTAGGATATGCCAAGTTGATTGGGATTAATTAGGAAAGGGTAACCCAAAATTAAATCGAGAAGGACACATTTTAATAATGGCCATTCTTAAATCGTCTACGAAACGATGTTTAGAATCACTTGCGTTAGGGCTTTGGATCACCTCAGCTCTGACTGGGAATAATGGTCCTAACCTACCAAACCTGCCTGGCCGTATTTGATAGGACCAAACTAGAATGACTATTATCATAATGTGACACTGTAAATTATATCTAGTTAATAACATTAAAAATCCTTTTCGGGATTAGCCATAGCGCTCCTTGATTTTGGAAATTGGAAACCATGGATTCCTATTATATCTGTTGAGTCAACTCAAGCTATAACTTGTCTATCTTTTAGGAACCAATTCCATTCAACAAATGATGTAGTTTAACTTAACCCAAACTGTTGCGTCGTGAACATAACCGAGTGTTGGTGTAAGTTATGATTGTACAAGAAAGCAATGGTCAAACTATACTAGTCATTATGATTTGTTGAGCCAACTTAAGGTCATAAGTGACTAGGGGTTAAAACTGATACGGGAATCACATACGATGTGATTGATGAAAAGTCATCTATCGTTCACAGAGTCAAGCAACTTGTTGAGCCAACTCAAAGTTGTGAAACTCGTGGTGGTTGGGTCCCTTTTCCACTAAATTTCTAAATTCATTCATCTATATGGGTTAAAATTCGCAAAAATAGTAAGAGGTGTAAGGACCCTGTCTATGGGGAAACACTAGAAGGGGGGGGGGGGGTTGAATAGTGTTTATGCAAATTTAAAAGGAATTTACGCCAAATAAAATGCAATCCAACAAATAGTGCGGAATAGAAAACAACCCAAAGAGAAACACACGCAAACGCAGTTATGTTTCAAGGGTTCGGATTACCCAAGTCAACTCCCGACTTGTTCCCGGTAATCCTAAGTCCCTACCACCCGGATACCACCGGATACTCAAGTTAGAACCCTAACTTGAGGTTTCCTTAAAACACCACTTGTAGCAACCCTACAATTGCAATCGAATACAATCGATGTCCTTGACTCCCACAACTAGGGAGCAAGCAAAAACCACTCTCACAACCGAGAGCACAATTCAAATAATGAAGTTATGAAATCTAAAAGCAACACTTACAATCACCTATGCCTTGAAGTAGAACTTGAAGGAGAAGTGTGATGTGTGTTGAAGAACTCTCTTGGAAGAGAGGAGAAAAGCCCTTTCTCTTGACTGCACCAAATGTCTAGAGGATCAATCTTTGGTTCTAGGTTGGAGAGCAAGAGAACAAGATTTGGAAATGATTAGGGCTTTGGATTTGAAAGCTTTGATCTTTGGAAATGAAAGCTTGAAGGATTTTGCAATGAATGAGTAACCTTCCAATGAAACAGTATAAGCTCTATTTATAGCTTTCTCAAATCCACAAAACAGTTTAGGCAAAAACCTAATCGAAATCCGTGAGAAAAATCTCAACGGATATAATCTGAACTTGAGACAGGCGACTGATGAACAAACCACAGTCGACTGCTGCACAGTCAGCAAGGGTAGGTGAGAATTCATAACGGTAACTTACCACGTGGACAGTCGACTGATGAAGCCAAGAAAGTCATCTGTAAAACCAACAGGCGACTGTACATACTTCGACAGGCGACTGGTCGAGAGAAGAGTAAGTTAGATGAAATACTGGAAATCTCACAAGATACAGGACAGACGACTGATGCAAGGAACACAGTCGACTGTTAATCAGAACAGGCGACTGTATAACCTTAAACAGACGACTGTCACAGACAGGAGAAATTTCCAGAGAGCCAAGTCAAAGAATAGACTTACAGACAGGCGACTGTTGCAGCATAGACAGTCGACTGATCTAATATACAATCGACTGTATATACAACATAAGTCGACTGGCCGTAGAAATAGGATCAAACAGAGTTTGGGCAAGGAGAGACATGCGACTGATGAACCATTCGCAGTCGACTGTCGCTAAGACTGGCACCTGATAAACGTTCAACAGTAGCCTGTGCGAGATAATCAGAGAGGACCCAAAAACTGCATTGTAATAGTCTGTGCATAACAGGCGACTGTAGAACAAAACACAGTCGAATGTTTTTGAGACAGGCGACTGTAAACCGTTAGCAGTCGGCTGTTATAAACAATCCTATCACAAACAAAAGAGAATTGAATTGAGATCAAAGGACAAAGGTATAGAGATGTCCTATGACCGAAAGTAGATGTGTGTGAGTGCTCCATCAAAGTTCTACTTCTAAGCTACATACTAGAAGAGATAAAAGAAAAATTACATTGACGAATAATCTCTTCTTTCCATCGTATGAGCTTGAAGTCTTTACGGAGCTTCAATCATCAATCTACGATCATCCAATTCATATCATTTGCCTTCAATCACATTTGTGAGTCATCCATTGCTAGTTGATCTTCATAGTAAGCTTAGGCAATGGATTAACTGCAAAATAGGGGATTAGTCACAAGTATTTATGTTTGCTCATCATTAACACCAAGTAGGGAGAAGTCCAATACTCAACATTCTCCCCCTTTTTGATGATGACAAACAAACATAAACAAAAAGATAAATAGTTGTGCGTAATGAAAACTTACTCCCACTACATAGATGCCAATCAAGTTAGCCAACAAATATTAGAACATGTATATAGTAATTGAAGCAAATGAGTGAGATATGAATGAATTTAATTCAGGAAATCTAGGAAATAAAATCCCTATTCATTGTAATCTTACTCCCCCTGAATCTAAGGCAACGAAAATCTTAGATTCAAGCGTTAAAACATACTTAGCACATCTATTATGAATCTTGTATGTTTATTTCTCTCCCCCTATGGCATTATCCAAAAAGGTGGGAGCAAATAACAACAACAATAATAGAGTTAAAATACGAACTAACAACAATTAAGGAGTATAAAGATATATCGAATCAAAAACTCATAAAATCTCATCATATACACATGTGAGTAATGGAATTGAAATCCAATATCAACATTTTAGATATTCGAAAAGAAAATAATTTTCACAAATTCATCACTTCAATGAAAGAGCATGAATTAACCAATATCAAATTCTTGTATTGTCTCAGAAGCACATCAAGAAGAGTGAAGCATACATAGAGACAATATATCATACATCACACAGAAGTTAATCAATATAGCATAGTGTGACACAATATAGAGAGATGCAACATCATATATATATAATATAAAGCAGCTGAGTACATCAACGGATGGTCAGCAACATGGCCATACCAAAAAGATACATCATGAGAAACAAAAAAATACATCATGATGACATCAACAAGACTATATCATCACACATATATAAGAGTATCGCATACAACATCATCCATCATACAACGACAAAACATATATCATCATCACACACCCTACAAAATAAAAACAAGGTCTTCAGGTGAGTGATCAGAACAGCACCAGCAGCAGCCTCAGTCGATCTAAATTACTGAGGGGTCCGACGGACGGCCAGAAGAACGAAACAAAAACCGAGCAGAGCGATGAGTAGGAAAAGCTGGAGACTTCCTCTTGGAAGACGAAACACGAACAACAAATGAACAAACAGGAACATGAGGAGGAGTCTAGACAATTGAGGTCGGAGACACATGGGGTTTTGACGTGAAGCCAGGAGGAGGAGAAACACAAGCAGGAGAAGTGTTCTCAGAGGTAGCAAACAGGTCATGAAGCTCGGGAGGAACAGGACAAGCAAGATGCTTACACGAGATAAGCTGAAGCTTAAGCAAAAGCGAAAGCGTCTCATCAAGGGAAACATACAACATTTCAAGAGCACAGATACGAGCGTCCAACTGCCGAAGTAGAAACTCCATGGGCCGAGAAGGATGCTCAGCAGCCTGAGATGAGTGTTCCGCAGCATGCACGGATGGGATAGGGTCACCGACGGAGATAAGAAGAGGCTCTCCCAAAGATTGAGGCGAAGAGGGAGCCGGATCAGGTTTTGGTGAAGGAACAGGCTCAGTGAGGAAGTCGAGTGAGACATTAGGGAAGAAATGATCGAACAGATCCATGGCCGAGCACGGAGCTAGGGCAGGAAACAGAATGATCAAACCCTAAGAAGACACGAGGTAGACGGAAGGGACCTAACCTTGTTGAGTGACAGAATAAAAGACAACGACTCCTCGAGATTGACGCACGAAAAGGAGCAAGACAGCCGATGAAGGAGCATCAATCGAGCGGGAAGAACGCACAGTCGAAACGGAGGAGAGAGAATCGACGAGGGGAAATGATCGCATCGATTGAATATAAATTAGGGAGAATCAATCTGAGCCGTTGGATCAAAGAATCGACGGCTCGGATCAAATCAAATGAACCGACACAGCCGGAGACAGTCGACTGGAGAACAAAAGTCAGTCGACTGTAAGAAGTGATAAAATTAAATCTCAGAGAGATGGGCAGTCGACTGGCAAGTATAATGCAGTCGCCTGTCCGCTGGACAGTCAACTGACATATACTCAACAGTCGGCTGGCCGAGAATAAATACAGATCACAAGAAAAACAGAGAATACTGTAAAAAATTCGACAGAGAGTACAGTCGCCTGATGACTAAATTGCAGTCGCCTGTTAAATTAACAGTCGACTGTAAAACAGTCAGCAGTCGACTGTGCGAAAAATATCAATTCTCATATGAAGGATATAGAGTAGGTCAGTCAACTGTCAAAAGAAACACAATCGTCTGTCCTGGTCCAAAAATGCACAGTGAGATAGAATTCCAGAGAATAAGAACACTCACCCTAGGACCTATAATCTAATCACAAATACATCTTAAAATCATTATGAAAACAATAAATCTATTGAAACACAAATTATTCCAATCAACTTCGAAAAATCATGAAATCAAATAAGTCATAATTGCCTTTCTTAATCTCATAAAACAATAAAGCACATGAAGAAAGACAATCACAAATATATGAGCTCAATA
This sequence comes from Scilla litardierei, assembly GCA_030789695.1. Lineage (NCBI taxonomy): Eukaryota > Viridiplantae > Streptophyta > Magnoliopsida > Asparagales > Asparagaceae > Scilla > Scilla litardierei. Next base: position 119,228,762 of record CM061136.1, read on the forward strand.
AGGAGTTATAGCATGAAAATTGAGCTTCTAGATTTCAGATTCACCCATAATTCCCAATTCTCCACGCAACCTCACAAATGAATCTTCTTTAAGAGGTTTAGTGAAGATATCGGCAATTTGTTTTTGGGTTTCAATGTACTCTAAGATGATGTCCTTCTTAGCTACATGATCATTTATAAAATGGTGTCTCACGTCTATGTGTTTGGTACGGGAGTGGTGTACCGGATTCTTGGAAAGACAAATAGCACTTTGATAATCAACCATGATAGGGCAAGTATCACAATTGACACTATAGTCACTAAGAGTGTGTCTCATCTAAAGAACTTGTGCACATGCAAGACTCGTGGTAATATATTCCGCTTCAGTCGTGGACAATGACACCGAATTCTGTTTCTTAGAGAACCAAGAAACTAAGGAATTTCCTAAGAAATGGCATGTGCCACTAGTACTTTTCCTGTCGGACTTGCATCCGGCAAAGTCGGCATCACTATATGAGATTAACTCATACGTGCTAGACTTAGGGTAAAGTAACCCATAATCTAGGGATTGATTGAGATAACGAAATATTCGTTTAACCGCAATCTAGTGTGACTCCTTATGTCTTGCTTGATATCTAGCACAAATACATACGGAAAACATGATATCGGGCCTACTAGCGGTTAAGTAAAGCAAGCTACCGATCATACCTCGATATAGACGAACGTCTACATCTTTTCCGCTTTCATCCTTGTGTAGATGAGTAGTAGTACTCATGGGAGTCCTTTTGCTTGAAGACGATTCCATCCCGAATCGCTTAATAAGCTCCCCTGTGTACTTTGTCTGATGTATGAAAGTGCCATTCTCCATTTGTCGAATTTGCAATCCAAAGAAGTAGGTGAGCTCTCCCATGTGGCTCATCTCAAACTCATCCTTCATAGACTTGGAAAATTCTTGACAAAGATGAAAGTTAGTAGAACCGAAAATAATGTCATCTACATAAACTTGAATCAAAAGAATGTCATTTTCATAATCTTTAATAAAAAGTGTAGAATCAACTTCTCCCATTTTAAAACCTAAATTCAAAAGAAAGGTCTTAAGGCGATCATACCAATCTCTAGGAGCTTGTCTCAATCCATACAACGCTTTCTTAAGTTTGAAAACATGGTTTGGAAATTTCTCATGAATAAAACCGGGATGTTGAGAAACATAGACTTCTTCATTTACAAATCCATTTAAAAATGCACTTTTAACATCCATTTGAAATAATTTAAAATTCTTATGGGATGCAAAAGATAAAAGCAACCTAATAGCTTCTAATCTAGCTACGGGGGCAAAGGATTCTTCGAAATCAATACCTTCCTCTTGCCGATAGCCTTGAGCTACTAACCTTTCTTTGTTCCGTGTGATTACCTCGTTTTCATCCGTCTTGTTCTTAAAGATCCATTTGGTCCCGATAGCTTGGTGACCACTTGGAAGAGGTACAAGTTCCCAAACTTCATTTCTCTCGAATTGCGCTAGTTCTTCTTCCATTACCATTATCTAAGAGCTATCCTCACAAGCTTCTTGAATGTTCTTTGGCTCAATGGTAGAGACGAATGCGCAATGGGAGAATTCTTCAATTCTTGATCTCGTTCGAACTCCCACACCAATATATCCAATGATTTGGTTATGGGGATGGTTGCGAACGGTTGGATAAGCTTTGGGTAAACCTGGATCACTAGGAACAACTTCAACAACTTCATTAGAAGTGTTAGTCTCAACAATATTATCATTAATCTTAACATTATTAAGAGAATCACAAAGAATATCTACATTATCATCATCAACATGAGGAAAATCAAAATCTTCATAAAAAGATACGTGAAGTGATTCCTCAATCGTTGAAGAAGTTTTGTTGTATATCCGGTAGGATTTGCTACGTGTGGAATATCCAACAAAAATTCCTTCATCGGATCTTGGCTCAAATTTGTTTAAATTACCAAAGGTGTTCTTTATAAAACATTTTGAACCAAAGGCACGAAAATATTTCACTTGAGGCTTTTTATCGTAAAACAACTCAAAACAAGTTTTGTTTGTTCGGGGTCTCACTAGGATTCTATTGAGCACATAACATGCCGTGTGCACCGCTTCTGCCCAAAATTGTAGTCCCAAATGACTATCATGGAGCATAGTGCGAGCACACTCAATAAGAGTCCTATTTTTTCTTTCTACAACACCATTTTGTGGTGGTGCACGAGGAAAGGAAAAGTTATGAGTTATCCCGGAGTCATCACAAAACTTAGTAAAAGACTCATTCTCAAATTCTCCTCCATGCTCACTACGAATAGTGATAATGGTGGATCCTAAAAGATTCTGAATCTTCTTTGCAAATTTGGTAAACTCTTCATGAGCTTCATTCTTATTAGTTAAGAATGAAACCCAAGTAAATCTAGAAAAGTCGTCAACGACAACTAGTCCATAATGAGCATTACCTAAAGAAGCGGTTCTAGTTGGCCCAAACAAATCTAGATGTAGAAGTTCTAGGGGCCTCTTAGAAGTAATCCCTTCTTTAAGCTTAAATGAAGATTTACTTAGTTTACCTATTTGACATGAATCACAAAAGTTTTTCTTATTAAAAACAATCTTAGGAAAACCTTTGACTAGATCATGCTTAGCTAACTTATATAAGTGCTTGAAGTGAACATGACCAAAACAACGATGCCATAATAGTTGTTCACTTGTGTTAGCAACTAAGCAATGTTCTACGGTTTTAGGCAAGCTTAAATAATAAATATTTTTACGCCTAATACCGGAAAATAAAACATTTGAATCACAATCAACAATAGTACACAATCCTTCTCCGAAGTTAACCTTGTAACCTTTGTCACAAAGTTGACTTATGGAAATGAGGTTGTGACATAAACCACTAACAAGATAAACATTAGTAATTAGGGGTTTGGAAGGATTACCAACGATACCTACTCCAATGATGGTTCCCTTTTGATTACCTCCAAAAGTGACCGTTGCACCATCTTTGATGCTAATCACTTCGGAGAGCAATGAGGGATCTCCCGTCATGTGTTTGGAGCAACCGCTATCAAGAATCCATCCTTTCCCTTTAGAGCTAATAAGGCATTTATTGCTCTTCTTCTTTCTCTTGGTTACCTATATAATATACCATAAGCTTATGGTACCCAATGTTTGTTGGGTCCAATGGGATTAGCCCTTTGGAAGCCAAGTCCAAGTGGACTTCCGCTTCCCAACATAGTTACTATTTCTAATTACATCATGAAAGTAGGAATCAACATAAGCATTCCTAAGATTTAGACTAGTGTTCTTAGGACCCCAAATAGTGTACATCTTGGGAGTCCTATTCCTAGTTGCATGCATATGAGTTGGATTTCTATGTGGTGCATGCTTCTTAGGAACATGGTTTCTAGCATAGATATGAGGTGGAGGATATGCATTGTACATTCTTGAATGATATGTATTCTTGGGAACATGCATATTATATGAAGCATATTGATCATGCATGACATGTGGAGAATTAGCATACATGAAAGAATGATGCGTAAGAGCATATGGGTGTGTGGGAGCACGTACATGAGTATTTCTCATGTGTGGTTATGTACGTGTCCATGGGTGCGGAGCATAAAATGTGTCATGATTATCCACTTGTGAAGTAGGATGTTTCCTACGTGGATGAGTATTAGTGTACATATAAGCATGGATTTGCTTTTGGTTTCCACCCATAGCGGGTTTCTTGCCAAAAGGAAGAGAAAGTGATGTGGTGACATTCTTGGTAGGATTGCTACCTATAGTGTCTTTGACACCACTTGTGGATGCACCGGAGGAAGGCCTCACAAAATCTATAGTGACACAACTATAGGATGTGCGATCATTAGATGCATTCGCTTTAACAAATCCAAGGCCAACACGATGTGTGGCCGGAAATTGATTTGCAAGCAAATCATCCAATTGTCCTTGTCCCTTATTGAATCTCACAATACGGGAGGACATGAGCTCAGATTTCTCCTTTAAAGAAGAAATGTTGGTATCCAAGGTGGACACCCATGCTTTGAGCTCGTGCACTTGGGTTTTAATAGAATCAATCTCTAGTCCCAATTGTGTGTGACATGTAACTAGATCACTATTATCCATGGGATGTGTTTGATCTAGTTGAGATTTGAGGGAATTCACCTCATTTCTCAATGTGACATTTTGAGAAGCTAAGTTTGCTTTCTCAAGGGTTAAAGTATCAACAATGGTGTCATTGTTGATAATGCATGGAATGGATGACTTGCTAACTTTTGATTTCTTTAAGCTAGAGTATCTAAGCATTAAAGATTGGTATTTAGCAAATAGTTCTTCATTAGCTATGCGAAGTTCATCCATTGTTACCTCGGTGTTATCCGTATTGGAATCACTCTCATCCGAGAGTGGGTCTTCAAGTGCCATGAAGCACATGTGGGCGCTCTCACCCTTCTCATCATCGGAATCGCTTGATGAGTCATCACTTGAGTCATCAAAGGTACCAACGAGTCCTTTCTTCTTGTCTTTCTTGTTCTTGTTGGACTTGTGGTACTTTGGTGCCTTCCACTTTTCTTTGTTGTTTAGCATTGGGCAATCCCTCTTGATGTGCCCTGGCTTATTACACTTATAACAAAGAGAGGAAGTAGCATTAGTGGATTCAAAATGTTTATTGGAGGGAAATTTACCTTTGCGGAAGAAGCGTTGGAACTTCTTCGCCATTTGGGCCATTTCACCCAAATCCATCTCGTTCTCGGATTCATCACTTTCAGAGGATGACGAATTGGCGTTGAACGCCAAAGCTTTCTTCTTGGCCTCCGAGGGATTCATCATGGCTCGAATCTTCAATCGGTTATCCCGTCTTACTTCGTAAGACATAAGAGTCCCGATGAGATTCACCACGGTGTAGTTCTTCAAGTCATTGACCTCTGCAATGGCGATTGCTCGTCTTTCCCATTTGGAGGTCATCCCCATGATAATCTTCCTTACCTTTTCAGGTTCGGTGTAGATTTGGCCAAGGGATTCCAATTTGTTTGTGATGTCGGTAAAGCGTCCGTACATCGACGCAATGCTCTCATTTTCCTGCATGTGAAACAAGTCGAAGTTTTGCATGGCAACATATAACTTTGAAAGCTTTACCTTATTCGTTCCCTCGTGGGTAATGATGAGATGGTTCCAAATTTGATATGCACTCTTACATGTGCATATCTTGTTGAACTCATTCGGGTCCAACTCACAATGAAGAGCATTCATTGCTTTAGCGTTGTTGACTTCGGCGTACTTTTCGGAAGTCGTCCATTTCTCGAAATCATCTTTGGAGGGCTCGACATACTCCTTGTGGAGAGTTCTCCAAAGAGAAGCACTCCTAAGGAATGTCTCCATCCTACACTTCCAATAACCAAAGTTAGTATCATTGAAACGTGGAGGACGTACCGTAGATTGACCTTCTAAAAGTGTGGACGCTCCATCACGGTCGTGATTGTTGTACGAAGGCGGCGGAGGAACGTTATTGTTGTTGGATGCCATAGATAAAACCTTGAGCTCTGATACCAATTGTAAGGACCCAGTCTATGGGGAAAACACTAGAAGGGGGTTGAATAGTGTTTATGCAAATTTAAAAGGAATTTACGCCAAATAAAATGCAATCCAACAAATAGTGCGGAATAGAAAACAACCCAAAGAGAAACACACGCAAACACAGTTATGTTTCAAGGGTTCGGATTACCCAAGTAAACTCCCGACTTGTTCCCGGTAATCCTACGTCCCTACCACCCGGATACCACCGGATACTCAGTTAGAACCCTAACTTGAGGTTTCCTTAAAAACCCACTTGTAGCAACCCTACAAGTGCAATCGAATACAATCGATGTCCTTGACTCCCACAACCAGCGAGCAAGCAAAAACCACTCTCACAACCGAGAGCACAATTCAAATAATGAAGTTACGAAATCTGAAAGCAACACTTACAATCACCTATGCCTTGAAGTAGAACTTGAAGGAGAAGTGTGATGTGTGTTGAAGAACTCTCTTGGAAGAGAGGAGAAAAGCCCTTTCTCTTGACTGCACCAAATGTCTAGAGGATCAATCTTTGGTTCTAGGTTGGAGAGCAAGAGAACAAGATTTGGAAATGATTAGGGCTTTGGATTTGAAAGCTTTGATCTTTGGAAATGAAAGCTTGAAGGATTTTGCAATGAATGAGTAACTTCCAATGAAACAGTAGAAGCTCTATTTATAGCTTTCTCAAATCCATAAAACAGTTTAGGCAAAAACCCAATCTCCGTGAGAAAAATCTCAACGGGTATAATCTGAACTTGAGACAGGCGACTGATGAACAAACCACAGTCGACTGCTGCACAGTCAGCAAGGGTAGGTGAGAATTCATAACGGTAACTTACCACGTGGACAGTCGACTGATGAAGCCAAGACAGTCGTCTGTAAAACCAACAGGCGACTGTACATACTTCGACAGGCGACTGGTCGAGAGAAGAGTAAGTTAGATGAAATACTGGAAATCTCACAAGATACAGGACAGACGACTGATGCAAGGAACACAGTCGACTGTTAATCAGAACAGGCGACTGTATAACCTTAAACAGACGACTGTCACAGACAGGAGAAATTTCCAGAGAGCTAAGTCAAAGAATAGACTTACAGACAGGCGACTGTTGCAGCATAGACAGTCGACTGATCTAATATACAATCGACTGTATATACAGCATAAGTCGACTGGCCGTAGAAATCGGATCAAACAGAGTTTGGGCATGGAGAGACATGCGACTGATGAACCATTCACAGTCGACTGTCGCTAAGACATGCACCTGATAAACGTTCAATAGTATCCTGTGCGAGATAATCAGAGAGGACCCAAAAACTGCATTGTAATAGTCTGTGCATAACAGGCGACTGTAGAACAAAACACAGTCGACTGTTTTTGAGACAGGCGACTGTAAACTGTTAAGCAGTCGGCTGTTATAAACAATCCTATCACAAACAAAAGAGAATTGAATTGAGATCAAAGGACAAAGGTCTAGAGATGTCCTATGACCGAAAGTAGATGTGTGTGAGTGCTCCATCAAAGTTCTACTTCTATGCTACATACTAGAAGAGATAAAAGAAAAATTACATTGGCGAATAATCTCTTCTTTCCATCGTATGAGCTTGAAGTCTTTACGGAGCTTCAATCATCAATCTACGATCATCCAATTCATATCATTTGCCTTCAATCACATTTGTGAGTCATCCATTGCTAGTTGATCTTCATAGTAAGCTTAGGCAATGGATTAGCTGTAAAATAGGGGATTAGTCACAAGTATTTATATTTGCTCATCATTAACACCAAGTAGGGAGAAGTCCAATACTCAACATTCTCCCCCTTTTTGATGATGACAAACAAACATAAACAAAAAGATAAATAGTTGTGCGTAATGAAAACTTACTCCCACTACATAGATGCCAATCAAGTTAGCCAACAAATATTAGAACATCTATATAGTAATTGAAGCAAATGAGTGAGATATGAATGAATTTAATTCAGGAAATCTAGGAAATAAAATCCCTATTCATTGTAATCTTACTCCCCCTGAATCTAAGGCAACGAAAATCTTAGATTCAAGCATTAAAACATACTTAGCACATCCATTATGAATCTTGTATGTTTATTTCTCTCCCCCTATGGCATTATCCAAAAAGGTGGGAGCAAATAACAACAACAATAATAGAGTTAAAATACGAACTAACAACAATTAAGGAGTATAAAGATATATCGAATCAAAAACTCATAAAATCTGATCATATACACATGTGAGTAATGGAATTGAAATCCAATATCAACATTTTAGATATTCAAAATGAAAATAATTTTCACAAATTCATCACTTCAATGAAAGAGCATGAATTAACCAATATCAAATTCTTGTATTGTCTCAGAAGCACATCAAAAGGAGTGAAGCATACATAGAGACAATATATCATACATCACACAGAAGTTAATCAATATAGCATAGTGTGACACAATAGAGAGAGATGCAACATCATATATATATAATATAAAGCAGCTGAGTACATCAACTGATGGTCATCAACATGGCCATCCCAAAAAGATACATCATGAGCAACAAAAAAATACATCATGATGACATCAACAAGACTATATCATCACACATATATAAGAGCATCGCATACAGCATCATCCATCATACAACGACAAAACATATATCATCATCACACACCCTAAGCAAAAGCAGACCCTACAAAATAAAAACATGGTCTTCAGGTGAGTGATCAGAACAGCACCAGCAGCAGCCTCAGTCGATCTGAATTATTGAGGGGTCCGACGGACGGCCGGAAGAACGAAACAAAAATCGAGCCGAGCGACGAGTAGGAAAACCTGGAGACTTCCTCTTGGAAGACGAAACACGAACAGCAGATGAACTAACAGGAACATGAGTAGGAGTCTGGACAACTGAGGTCAGAGACACATGGGGTTTTGACGTGAAGCCAGGAGGAGGAGAAACACAAGCAGGAGAAGTGTTCTCAGAGGTAGCAAACAGGTCATGAAGCTCGGGAGGAACAGGACAAGCAAGATTCTTACACGAGATAAGCTGAAGCTTAAGCAAAAGCGAGAAAAGAATGTTTTGTTTATCACGAGAAAAGGCAAAGTAGGAGGAACTAAAAATGGGACATATTTGATGCCTTAGTATCAGAATAATTGTTATACAAAAGAAAAGATTGTCTTACATGTTGGAAAAGGAGCAAATGTTGTTTCTTGGGCCATAGAGGACGTCTAACACATTTTGGCAAATGTTGTCACCTTGGATTATTTTGTATAACAATATTGTTTTAAGTGTTAATACATGAATGCACAAGTTAGTATTAAAATCTATGTATAGTAAAATAGACTAGGCCGTACTGAAGAGAAGAGAATTGGCAAGTTACATAAAGAGGGGGCTCTTGACCTCTTGTATTAAGAGTCCAAAGACACTTGTGAGTCTTTTTTCAAATGTACAATGGCCAAAACTCCTTCTGTAAGATAGTGGGAGAATGAGTTGGAGAACTCGTTGTAACGACTGGTTTTTGTCTATGTATTTTCTATTATATATATATTATGGTTGTTCTCTTCCTTGTGTGTTTTTCCCTGTTGGACGTTTTCTTTCAGTTCTTTCTGATCTTCTACTTTCCGTTGCATATCATGATGGGCTTGGAGTAAGTATTTTTACGATGAGCTTCATAGCGTCCATATCTTAGAGCTAGGTTGATCTTAGAAGCCATATGAATGTTTCCTGAAGCTTCACGCTTCAATTCGAGACTTTTCATGACTCTTAGTTGGTTCAAGAAGGAGAACCAACCGACTAGATTGCAATCTAGTCGGTCGGCAACTCTTCAGGAACCGACTAGTTCATCTTGATTATTTCAACTGAGTTACTGTTTACCCTTAGTCGGTCTAAGCACATCCATCGACCGACTAGTTGTGAAACTAGTCGGTTAGAACTTGTTCTCAGACCGACTAATTCAAAGTTCTTTCTATCAGCCGAGTTACTGTTTACAGTTAGTCGGTCGAAGAACGACTATCGATCGACTAGTTGAGAAACTAGTCGGTTAGAGTTTCTTCTCAGACCGACTAACTCTCAGTACTTATTGTCTATCATATTCAACCCTTAGTCGGTCAATGAACATTCACCGACCGACTAATTCCCAAACTAGTCGGTTGACGAGCCTTCACAGACCGACTAAATCTGTCTACCCTGTATTGACCCTGTTCTCAGTTTGCCTTTTACTCGGTCACAGTTGGACGACCGACCGACTAGTTCCCAAACTAATCGGTCGACCACTCTTCACTGACCAACTAATCTACCCAGAAACCCTAGATTAAGTTGCAGCCGCCGCTTGTTCTTTCTATTTAAACCCTATATTTTTTTCACTTCTTCCCACACTTTTCCTAGCCGACCTTATTCCCCAATCATCCCCCATCTTCCTCTTGCCTTACCTCCTCCTCCCGTGCTCCCTCTCACCCCCCATTGCGCCTGCAACCACCCTGCAGGCCGCCGGCCGACTCTAAAACCCCCCAATTCTCCTTTTGCTCCAGTTTCCCCCTTCATTCTCCCATCTCCAGATCCGTTATATCTCAGCCACCAGTAGATCTCTTCAGCCGTAGTTTTCCCGGGATCGCTTCTTCCATTGCAGTGCTAGATCAGATTTGGCGACGGCAATCCGGATACGTCGAGATCCTCTCCTACCTATAGATTCGTAGGCGTCTTTGATCGTCGTTTCTTCCACTTCATATACGGTTAGTTATCTACCCTTAATCTTTCCATAACCCACACTATAAATTTAGAAAACCTAATAAAAATGGATTACTAGACGTTGTAGGATTCCACTACAAATCCGGATTAGATCATCCAATTCTGATTTTCTGTTTTGCCATAACAATGACCCATCCCCGTAGAATAGCGATTTTTGAGACGACTCTCGTCGATCAACAACCTCGGTACCAGGCAAGTAAAACTTGCCAACCTTGTTTTAGGCCATGCTTTAGGCCATTTCCTTGCTTTTAGCATAAAAGAGACTAGACCGTGAAATGATAGCGGTCTAGGCGCAATTTCAAATTCTAGCTTGACAACGAAGCTAGAACTGCCTTTTGTCATGTCATATCAAGCATTTGCCTGTCACGTTTAATTTCTCTAACGGTACACATTTTTATTTAAATATCTGCCATGCATTTGCATTTTTACATGTCATCTGATTTGCATGTTGCATCGTAGCACACGCTACAAAATACTTGTACAATCCTTGTTTTCGGCTAGGCACCTGCTATGCGGACATAACCCTACGCCATACTTGTTAAAAACACTTCCTGGCTCGTGATCCAGAAGCGGGCCACATGTGTTGGTTAAAAACCAATGCCCGATACACGTGGAGGGGTAGGGATAAGCGATCACTTGAGCATAAGAGTTGGCCCGTACAGCCTCTCTAGCCAAAAGGCGTAATCCATGTGCACGACGTGCTACTAGACTAGGACATTCCTTATGAATGTTTACTTGTTTCCATGTCATGTTATTTGTTTCCATGCCATGTTCTTATCTGCCATGCTATCATATATGCCATGTCATAACTGCTGTTTACTTTACTTGCTGCACTCATTATATAAATGTCATGTCATACAATACTTTAGAATTGCTAGGTTGCCTTTACTTTTCTACTAGTTTCCTTGCACAAAGTCTTGTAGACTTTGCTGACATGTGCCCCTTCTCTTTGGGTGTCGCATGTTAGTTGCTGAGCCAGAGTCCGTAGTTGAGGGCGACGAGTTCGTGGAGTTCGTGCCTGATTCCACAGCTGACGTTGAGTACGAGGACACTGGTGACCAGTCTTAGTTCCCTCCGCAGTTTCTTTGTTAGTTGTTGTAGCTTGATGGTGAGTAGCACCATCTTGTTAGTTGCTTTCCTTGTTGGCCATGCTGGGCCCTTTTTAGACTCTTTTGTTAGCCTGGTGGTTTTTCTGGTGGTTGTTGAACTTTTATTTAGACATTTGAGATTGATAATTTATTATTCGTCTCTTTCTATTATTCTTGTCTTTGTTCCGTTTTGCATTACAGGGATCTACGTGGTATTTCTAGACGCTTTACAGGCTGGGAGCCTCACAGCTCCCAGTCTGAGCGGGCCTCGTCACGCCTCGCCTTCATTTTAGGGAAGCGGGTCGTGACACTCGTGGTCTTGTACATACGAATGTATCTGGACCCAAGTCTAAAATTAGCCAGGATATGGTATTCTTGTTTTATTACGACACTGTTCTTGATGAAACACAAGTCTGATGAAATAGAGAGCACAATGGTAGAAATATTTGAACTACTTTGATCAGATCAAAGATGCAAATACGTAGCTATGTAATTTTTGCGTATTTAAAAGAGAATGAGATTTTCTCTCAGGTGTGTTGGAGATCATGAATTGCACTCTGTTAGACATGGTGCAATACATCATTGACTCTGAGTTACAATCCTTCCACTGTAGTTAAGCCACAGATAATAGTGCCTAGTGTCTTGATATGGTCCTTGTTGGATCTGGATATAAGCCTAGGGGGGTGAATAGGCTAATAAAAAATTCTCGTGCAACCACGAGATATCACATGCAGTTATAATTACAAGCAATGTAAATAATAATCAGTCACAAATGCACAACAGATTTACCCTGGTTTGGTCGATCACCACGACCTACGTCCAGCCCCCGAGAGCAAATATTTTCTTAATTTGTACATGCACAACCTTAATAGTAAGAGAACCAACATCTCTACACTCACCAGGCTCAGTACCCCACTCACATGTTCAACACTATCAATCCTAATAAATGCTCTCACTTGACGACACCCGTCAAGTTCCTCTTGTCTAGAATACCATTAGACAAGATCCCAAAGTATCACAAGTAATGGGGTAAAGTTTCACCTACGGAGATCAAACAATACTACACAAAAATAATAATAATAGTTTAGAAAGCTCAGTTTTGTGTAGCCGTCGTCGTCTCCGTCAATCAGCACGGGTCAGATCTGAGTCTGACAAGATGTAGTCGTCACGTCGTATAACTCAAGTTACGGCATGTCTCCTCTCTTTCAGCTAGCACCCCAATGGTGATAATGATCCTTCAGGGTTACAGCACTGCTTGAAGATGACCCTAGGAAATTGCGGCTATAGTTGCTATGAAATTGCAGCAAGGCTCTTTGATGAGGAGAGTCAATGAATGCCGCAAGTTTGTTGAGCCCAAACAACTCAGCCTCTTTGATAATGATGGAAACCTCTACGTAATTCTTCTCTTAAGCTTCCTTCGTAATTAACTCTTTAAGGCTTGAATGTTGTGCCTGCAAAACAAAAAAAACAAATGTTCAGCCAAGTGAAAAATAGTTTTCAATAACAACAAATTTTACGGCTGCTCCCAGAGTAAAAAAAATGCGGCACTTTGAGGTTGAGGGCTTGGCTTTGCACATGGAAGAAGTTGTACCTTGCAGTCGAAAGATGCGGCTGCACATGGGAGTATTAAAATTGCTTAGTGAATTGTTCAAAGCTTGAGTCCTCCATAACTTTTGGCAGCTTGGAGAGTCAATTCTTGCGGCAGCTGCACATGGAGACTTCAAAATTATGCGGCAGGCACTGGGAGATGCAATGGGCAGCTTGGTTGACATTTGATTGTTTCGGTCGGCATCCAAGGGAACAACTTGATGGTCGGTCAGCTGTATTGATTGTGGCAATCAAGCTCCTTGTAGCTTGTGGCTGATTGAGTCACCAATTGCGGCAATGGATGATCCCTCTTTTGCTACACCCCTGAGAAAAAAAATGCGACTGCCCCTAGTGTCAACAATTGCGGCAAGAAGAGTTCGAGTCAAGGATTGCGCCAAAGGAGAGCTTTGCTTGAGATGCTTGATGTTATGAGGAAGAAGCTATCTTTGCTTGTGGCTATAAGTTATGTAATAGGGTTTTGAGCCGTGGGCTTTTCTTTCTTGTGTTGGCTGCCTCACTTTTCTTCTAGGGGTTTTTCTCTTGGCCGCAATGTTCATTGTTTTGGGAGATGGGATTAAATAGGTGAACATGGAGGGGTATTGCACATGGAGAGATCTAATCAAATCCCACAAATATAGGAAATGGAGATCTAATGGGATTTGTATTGCAATACAAATTCGATGGCTAAACTGATTTTAAATTGGATTAATAGGATATGAGATTTGTTAGGATCTTGTTGCAATGCTAATAGGCTTAGGATTTGAATTGAATCATAAATTGATTTGAATCAATCCAAGGAAGATCTGAATGAGATACTCCATATCCTTCCATCTTTGACCAAGTCCAAATTGCTATATGGATATCAATTTCTCCATCTTCCAATTTTCTATGTGTATAGCAATTTCTCCAACAATTGACTTTGTCATCACTTTGAAGATTTACAAGCGTGCCACTCCTGAAAACACTTAGCACACACATTAGAATGTTCACACATGTTTGTTATCATCAAACACGAAGTCATCGATCGTTGAATCTAACACACGTTGTATCCAACAATCTCCCCCTTTTGATGATGACAAACTTTTATAAGATTTGCACTAAAATTCCAAATAATACACCGTGACATGTGTGTGTAGTGTGGTAATGGGAGGATGCATGCAACAGTATAACACTTGATGTACAAGCATACAAGCATGCAATGATGCAATGATAATGTGATACAAATAAGCATGGCATGATCCCCCCATTTTCATGCTCCCCCTTGAGCACATATTCACATATTCGATAATTCATTAATGCTCCCCCTTAAACCAATATTCAGATATGCACATATAAGCATTAATACAACACAAATCTTCAATATTTCTCCCCCTTTTGTTATCATCAAAAGCGTATACACAAAGTCTTGTTCATGTCACATGAAAAATAAAGTATTATAAATTACAACTAGCACTTGCATGGCATTTTTCTTAGAATAAGCACTTCATATTCAATGAAAAGAGTAACATAGACTTCTACACCATCGTGTAAGTGTGATGATTAAATAATTGAAGCACAAAGGGAGAAACTCTCATAGAAATCAACCAAAAACAATCCTTATTTTCTAATAAACATGATATCACTAGGATTGATTTTCCCCACCTCATTAAAAATGAGTTCAAGATACCACACCCCAAAAACATACCATACAAGTACTCTTAGATGTGGGGGTGGCATTGCTTGATGAGTAAAATACACCAACACTAAAGATTACACATATAACATATGTTGGATACTCATGGGTAGTATACTTGCCATGAATTGTATCTATTTTACATACGGAGCAATATTCATACCATTTTCATTTTTTCTTTTTCGTATTCAATTCTTTTATGCTAAATTGTTATCCATGAAAAATACACATCATATCCCTTAGATTTTTTCAGTTATTTTCAACCTACATTTCACTTTCCAACATTTCATAAAAGAATCTCCAATTGTGCAACAATATTCAATACTAATGGAAGTGAAGGTGTAGGTATAGAAATCAAGTTATTCAATTCATTAAACATGTCATGACTACTTAGGAATCCTAACATGTGCATGTAGCTATAACAATAATACAATGATTTCTACAAGTATATGAATGTCATTCAATAATACTACTGGAATGATACAAAGGGAAAGATATACAGTAAGCACCCAATTTTTTTGCTTTTTGTCATTTTCATTTTTTTTATTTATATATATAATGAACGAACTAAGCAAACTAACATCAAGCACACTAGCACACAAATAAAAAATAGTTCAAGCATGCAAAATCTATGAAGGTATGCATTAATTTCAAAGAGAAAGATATACCTTCGCGTTTCGTTTGGCTGAGAAGCTTAAGTAATGAAAACATTCAGTCCAAAGCTCCTCACCAAATCTCCATCGTACCTACATGGTAGATGCTATGTGTGACCTTGGAATCTAACAAGGTCCACTCTTGTAAGTCATCAAAGATTTAGGAACCGATACTTGTTTGGATTTCATGTTCGTGTTCTTAAACTTGCAATAATAAGATGTATGACCAAAACTATCACAATTAAAGCACTTTGCATGCATATTTCTGACAATAGTAGGCACATTGTGAATTTTCTTAAATTTTGGCTTTTAAACATTTTTCAAACCAAATCCAAGTCCTCGTCTATTATTGCCATATAATTGATTTTCAAGTATAGTATCCAATGAATGTTTACCAATTGAAAACTTCCTTAATGACAATTCTAGACTGGTTACTTTAGATTTCAATAGAGCATTTTCATTCACAATCAAAGTGCATTTACTTTATTAATAGCAGTCTGTTCAGATAAATTTCTAGAAGGATTGTAATGGTTAGAATGATTAAACCTTTGTTGCATGTCAGCTATTCCTTGAGGAGTCTTGATGTATTTTCTAAAGTCTCTGACCATCAACGCTATCTCCTCCTCATCATCGTCATCTTCATCAGCTTGAAGAGCTAGTGGCTTTGGAGCTTTTTCCTTCTCCTCTGGTTTCCATCTAGCATCCATATTCTGCAGCTTAAGCTCATGAGACATAAAGTTACCAATCATGTCCTCCATTCTCATCTGTGATAGATCTTTCGATTCTTAGATGGCGGTGACTTTAGGCCTGAAAGAGCTTGGCAACACCCTTAAGATTTTCCTTACCTGTCCAATGCTAGAGTATGGCTTACAGAGGGAGCTAGACTTGTAGACGATGTTGGTGAACCTCGCAAACATCTCCAATATGAACTCTGATGGTAGTATGTGAAATCTCTCGTACTCTGTGTTCAGCAGTGCAAGTCTAGACTCCTTCACCTGTGACGTTCCCCCGTGCATCACCTCCACTGTATGCCATATTTCCTACACAGTTTGACAATGTGAGATACGATTAAATTCAGATTTATCAAGAGAGCATATAAGACAATTCATAGATTTTCCATTTAATGAATATAATTTCCCATCATTATCATCCCACTTGTCCTCAAGTTTAAGCATATCAATATTTTCAATTTTAATATCAGGTGTCTTATAACCTTTTTCGACAATGTGCCAAACTTTAAAATTAACAGATATCAAGTAGATTTTCATCCTAGATTTCCAATAAGCATAATCTACTCCATTAAATTTAGGGGGTCGTGATATGGACTGACCTTCAGAAAAAGCACAATCACTAGAGTTGTTCATGGTCAATCTTAGTCTAGATCCTATAACCTGCTTTGATACCACTTGTTGGATCTGGATCTAAGCCTGGGGGTTGAATAGGCTAATAAAAAATTCTCGTGCAACCCACGAGATATCACACGTAGTTATAATGACAAGCAGGGTAAATAATAATCAGACAGATGCAAAGCAGATTTATCCTGGTTCGATCGATCACTATGACCAACGTCCAACCCCGAGAGTAAATATTTTATTAATAGTGTACATGCACAACCTTATTAGTTAGAGAACCAACGTCTCTACACTCACCGGGCTCAGTATCCCTACTCACCGTGTTCAACACTATCAATCCTAATAAATGCTCTCACTTGACGACACCCGTCAAGTTCTCTTGTCTAAAACACCACTAGACAAGATCCCAAAGTATCACAAGTAAAGCGGTAAAGTTTTCCCTACGGATATGAAATAATACTACACAAAAATAATAATAATAGTTTAGAAAGCTCAGTTTTGTGTAGCCGTCGTCGTCTCCGTCTATCAGCACGGGTCAGATCCGAGTCTGACAAGATGTAGTCGTCACGTCGTGCAACTCAAGTTGTGGCACCTCTCCTCTCTTTCAGCTAGTCCCCCAATGGTGATGATGATCCTTCAGGGTTGCGGCACTGCTTATAGATGACCCTAGGAAATTGCGGCTCTAGTTGCTAAGAAATTGCGACAGGGCTCTTTGATGAGGAGAGTCAATGAATGCCGCAAGTTTGTTGATCCCAAACAACTCAGCCTCTTTGATAATGATGGAAACCTCTACTTAATTCTTCTCTTAAGCTTCCTTCGTAATTAACTCTTCAATGCTTGAATGTTGTGCCTGCAAAACCAAAAAAAACAAATGTTCAGCTAAGTGAAAAATAGCTTTCAATAACAACAAAGTTTTCGGCTACTCTCAGAGTAAAAAAAATGCGACTCTTTGAGGTTGAGGGCTTCGCTTTACACATGGAAGAAGTAGTGCCCTGCAGTCAAAAGATGCCACTGCACATGGGGGTATTAAACATTGCTTGGTGAATTGTTCAAAGCTTGAGTCCTCCACAAATTTCGGCAGCTTGGAGAGTCAATTCTTGCGGCAACTGCACATGGAGATGCAATAGGCAGCTTGGTTGACACTTGATTGTTTTGGTCGGCATCCAAGGGAAAAACTTGATGGCCGGTCAGCTGTATTGATTGCGGCAGTCAAGCTCCTTGCAGCTTGTGGCTGATTGAGTAACCAATTGTGGCAATGGATGATCCCTCTTTTGCTTCACCCCTGGGATAAAAAAATGTGGCGGCCCCTGGTGTCAACGATTGCAACAAGAAGAGTTGGAGTAAAGGATTGTGCCAATGGAGAGCTTTGCTTGAGATGCTTGATGTTATGAGGAAGATGCTATCTTTGCTTGCGGCTATAATTTGTGGAATATGGTTTTGAGCCGTGGGCTTTTTTTTCTTGTGTTGGCTTCCTCACTTTTCTTCTAGGGGGGTTTCTCTTGGCCACAATGTTCATTGTTTTGGGAGATGGGATTAAATAGGTGAACATGGAGGGGTATTGCACAAGGAGAGATCTAATCAAATCCCACAAATATAGGAAAAGGAGATCTAATGGGATTTGTATTGCAATAAAAATTGGATGGCTAAACTGATTTGAAATTGGATTCAAATAAGATATGAGATTTGATAGGATCTTGTTGCAATGCTAATAGAATTAGGATTTGAATTGAATCTTAAATTGATTTGAATCAATCCAAGGAAGATTTGAATGAGATACTCCATATCCTTCCATCTTTGACCAAGTCGAAATTGCTATCCAAATTGCTATATGGTTAGCAATTTCTCCATCTTCCAATTTTCTATGTGTATCTCAATTTCTCAAACAATTGACTTTGTCATCACTTTGAAGATTTACAAGTGCGCCACTCCTAAAAACACTTAGCACACACATTAGAACGTTCGCACATGTTTGTTATCATCAAA
Source organism: Scilla litardierei (assembly GCA_030789695.1). Classification (NCBI taxonomy): domain Eukaryota; kingdom Viridiplantae; phylum Streptophyta; class Magnoliopsida; order Asparagales; family Asparagaceae; genus Scilla; species Scilla litardierei. The sequence continues at coordinate 119,247,383 of CM061136.1, forward strand.
CACGAAGTCATCGATCGTTGAATCCAACACACGTTGTATCCAACAGTCCTGACAAGGTTGTTGGATCATGTGGATGGCAAACAACACTAGAAGGGGGGAGGGTTGAATAGTGTTGTATAAAATAAACTTTTTCATTCTTAATAGATTAACACAATTCAAAGCCTTCTAATGTTGCCTAAGAAACCAAGTAGAGTGATCTACGCTTGGTTCTTAATCAACTTAATCAATCAAAAAAATTAAGTCAGAGATAAATATCTTCTCGTAGTCGACCCCTATGAACAGTAGTCGACTCCCAAAGGGAAATTAAATACAATTGAGTAAATGAAATACTCAATGAAGATATATAAAATTACACAGAAATACAGATACAAATACTGATCTTTGCAATATATTATAAATGAGTTATAAGAATAATATTCAATAAACTAATGAATTATAATAATAACAAAGTAAATAAGAATGGCTTGCAGAGATAAATAATCAAACGCAGATGAGCAAATGCAGACACAAGGATTTTTATCGTGGTTCCCCACAACCTTGGGTACGTCCAGTCCTCGACCAATCCGGTACGATATTTCCACTATCTTCCTTGGAAAATACAAGCACCTAACATCACTTGTTAGGATTTCTAACAACCTAGCCTTAACTAGGATTTCCAACTATAACACCTAGACTTGTCTAGTGTTTTCAACAACAACACCCTTACAACAAAGGGCAAAGACAAAGAGAAAAGCGATATCCAGCTCACCACAATTGTTTGGTGGAGATTGGATTTACACCCAAATTCTATAGCCAATAGTAATAGACAATTATGTGCATTAGTGGCTTGATAGAATAAGATTTTAGATCACACAAAGATACGAATGAAGTCTTTGTGATCTAAATCAAATGTTTTTCAAAAATCCTTTTAAATAAAATCAGAGAATGAATAATATGGATTTTGAAAACAAATAGCCGAATAAAAATTGATCTTCAGAAAATAATATCTCAATGTAATACATGATCAAGAATGTAAAACAGATTTGGCTAAGAGAGAATGAGAGCTGAGAATTTGAGAACGTTTAGAACTTTTGCGCAAGAGAATTTTGATTTCAAGAGTTGTGTTCTTTTCTCAAAGAAATAGTTCTATAATTATAGGTGAAAATGAAGAATTCAAAATTCAAATTCATTTGACTTTTGCCCCGAAAAGCATGGGAACAATAAATTAGAGATTTGTCAAAAGTCAGGTCAAACGTCGAATTTCGACAGCTGGTAGCCGACTCCCTGGGATTGGTAGTCGACTCCCAGTGTGTTTCAGGAGAAATTAATTCTCAACTGGTAGTCGACTCACACCCCTTGGTAGTCGACTCCCAGAGGAGTTTCTTTTGAGACACCGCTAGTAGGTCATATAGTTAGCTCCAGGGTGTAATGGAGTTTCACTACGAAAGTGCAAAGCGAGTATCAAAAAGCTCTCAATAACTTTGAAAATGATTTTAAAAGTATTTAAAATGTTTATCTTTGAAACCATTTTTGTGTGTGTGTTGTCTACATGTTTGGCTTTAACATAACCCTAAGAAGGACACAACTTACACACTATAGACCTGGACACGTCTTCGGAGGCTTGATCAACTGATGATGATGTAGATGTGAGCTTCTCTTGAGCTTCTATTCCATTTAAGCTTTGAGCTTCATCATCGATCTAGCAATGGGCGTCCTTCTTGATATGTGTTTATATTTCATATATTCGCGCACGTCTTCTTTTGTGTGTTTTTTCGTTATTTTCCGCCGTCCCGTATCCGTTTTCTCGTATTTTCTTTTTTTCTTTCACTTCTCCATATTTTTACGTGTTTGCAGGGTTTGCCAGCATAGGGGAAATATAACGAAGATATCACATGTCCCTGGAGCAACGGGAGGAGTCACGCATGATCCGGGGGTCAAACGACAAAGATTTCTATCTTTCAGACCCCCCACCCGATCGGTTGGACAGCCAACCGATCGGGTGATGCACGCGTGCACGACCCGGACATCAGCTGAAGAAACACAAGTGTCAATCGACCAGGTCGGAGACCGGTTCAACCCATCTGTCTTCTCTGGAAATTGGAGCTGAACTCGAACCGATCGGGTGACCTTCACCCGATCGGTTCATCTGTATCCGATTCCCCCAAAGAGATGACCCAAAGAGCTCACCCGACCGCCAGCAGACCGTGCCAAAACTTCGTAACTTTCTGTTTATTTGGTCGACGTTTCCAACTGATCGGTTGATTTATCAACCGATCGGTTCACCCGACGACACCAAGTTCCAAACGACGAGCTGCTTCCTCCAACCGATCGTGTCGTCTGACCGGGTGATGTTTCTGAAGACCGCTGCTGAAGATCGCAGCAGGTCACCCGATCAGTTGATTCTTCACCCGATCAACTGATGTCGTTTTCTATATATATTAGCCATAGGTTTTCAGAAACGAAAGCTGTGTTTTTGGGCTGTGTTTATTTTCTGTTTTTCCTCTATTGCGACGGCTGGAATTTTATACATATTTGTAAGTGTTCCGATCTTTGTAAAACTTTAAAACATTGTTAATTACATTGCTACTACTTCATTTCTATTGCCCGATCATGTTTTTAACTGTCTATTTTCATTTAGATTGCCTTTTACCTAAAATGTGTGAGTAGTTCCCAAATCTGGGATTTTGGTGGAAACCCCTTCGTGGGTTCTCCCTGATGCACCATAGGACTAGGAAATCGATAGAGATTAGGAATCTATTGGTTACACGGAGTGCTTTATTGTCATCGGTGGGAAAAAGACTGCCTTTGACCATTGGGCCAAGGGGGAATAAACTTGGCGGTTGAATCCCTAGCCATAGCTCAAGCCTTTAGCGTAGACATCGAATCCTAGCGCGTGGGAACGGCAGGACGAGATGTTGGGAGTTATCGTTGCGAGCTTAGTGCTCCCGGAGTCTGTCAGTGTTAATGGACATGGGAATGCCCACTGACTGAACCCGGGTAGTCTGGTGTATCATCCTGGGCACCGATCGGAATATCGGGCCCATGGGACCCTGGTATCACTCTTAGAGGCAACGTCTCACCATTAAACCCTAATTCCGATCGTTATCCTAACCGTCGGCCGTATTAGCAGGAACACATGATATGGTGGAAACCAAAGTCCTGGGTTTCCCTTTATATTGTTTATCCCCGTGTATACATTTCGTGACAACCCATCTATTGATTCGGGCTAGCTCGCCCCTTGGGTGAATTTGGTCCCTTCTGACACAAGCACAACCACGCCTCCCTGAGTTCGACCCCCAAGCAACACTATAACACCATGCGCTTGCGGTTATAAAAATTTAAATCTCGCGCCCCCAATCTCTTATCGCACACTTTGCACATGATCACAAACCGTGGGGACGCCAAGCTTTATGGCGTCGTTGCCGGGGAGGCAACGTGCTTGTTATTTTTGGATCTTTTGAACCCTTGAGTCTAGCTCACATCTCTATTTCGCGATAATTATCGCATTCTACACTTTTTGATTTTACTTGGACATATTGTAAATATTAGTTGTATAGAATTGGCTGACTAAGTTGCCATACCGCCATCGCTACTCCTCACCTCTCATTCATGCAACCGGTGCTTTTGACGTGTTTTCTATCCTTGCAGTTCTCCCTCCCTCCTTTTCTCACAGGTTTTCTACTCCCCGACAAGGATATTGTGTGCCGTTTCGGGCGATATCCGAGATCATTCATACCACGTTCGCTGTTTGGCACAGAGTTTGACAGAATCCCTATGTGCTTCGAACGTTCTATCACTTCCGTCCGCTACTGTGGAAAATCAGAGAAGGTATCATGACATGCAGTAGAATCCAGTCACGACAACTCTCCTTCCTCCATATGAGGTGGCGTACATTAACGCGCCCAATTCCGAATTCAGTGGGGGAGAATTGTTCACCTATAAGGGGTTTTGTCAGGAGAACTACCAGGCAGAGTCTGTCAAGTACGTTGAACAGGAGTCGATCTATTCCTTGCAGACTTCTATAGAGCATCCTGGATCTTGGGGCAATGAGGAAGCTGGAAGCAGTGGTGGGGAACCATCGACTGTTGAAACCTGTTTTCGAGTTGAAGCCTTCTTCCCGGATAATTATTATGAGCTTGAGAAAGCCCAGAGCCTTCCCCCGTTGCCCCTTCGTTACCTTGTGAGGCTTCGCCTTGCGAAACCAAGGTGGGGAGTGAAGTTTCGGATGATGGCTTTCGAGAGATCCACGAGGAAGTACTTTCACTGGAGGATGCTCAGCTTGAGAAATATGCGTCGGGACCCCATGACGTTGAGATGAAAGAGTTGCCTCCGGGATTGAAATATGAATATTTGGGGAAGGATTCGACACTACCAGTCATAGTAAACTCCTCGCTGCCTGAAGACCAGATGACCAAACTTCTTGGTGTTTTAAAAAGGTTTAAGAGTGTTTTTGGTACGCAATTGAAGACTTGAAAGGAGTGAGCTTGGGGCTTTGCTCACATCGAATTCTGCTTGAAGACGAGCAAGCCTCCTCAATTGAGCCGCAACGAAGACTGAATCCCATCATGATGGAGGTGGTCAAGAAGGAGATTGTTAGGCTTCTACATGCCGGTATCATATACCCTATCTCCGACAGTCAATGGGTTAGCCCAGTGCACGTTGTACCCAAGAAAGGAGAAATGACGGTGATTCGCAATGAGAAAAACGAGCTCATACCCACGAGGACCGTCACGGGGTACCGGATGTGCATCGACTACAAGAAGCTGAACAAGGCGACAAGGAAGGTTCACTATCCTCTTCCTTTCATTGATCAGATGCTCGAAAGGCTAGCAAAGCATAACTACTTCTGCTTCATAGACATGTACTCCAGCTTTCTTCAAATCCCCATCCATAATGATGACCAGGAGAAGACGACTTTCACTTGTCCATTTGGGACATATGCTTACTGGAGAATGCCGTTTGGGATCTGTAACGCCCCGGCTACATTCCAAAGATTAATGTCCACAATCTTCTCCGACTACTCCCAGGATATCATGGAGGTTTTCATGGACGATTTCTCTGTCTACGGAATGGAGTTTGACTTATGCCTCCACAATCTAGCCAAGGTCCTGGAGAGGTGTTAGGACAAGGGTCTAGTCCTGAACTAGTACAAATGTCATTTCATGGTCTAAGAAGGAGTTGTGCTAGGACACGTCATTTCTTCAAGGGGAATCGAGGTAGATAAGGAAAAAGTAGAGGTGATTGAAAAGCTTCCACCTCCGCTCAATCTTCGAGGGGTCCGTGGTCACGCAGGATTTTACCGCCGCTTCATAAAAGACTTCTCCAAGATTTCCAGGCCGCTGACCCAACTCCTCATGAAGGATGCACCTTTCGTCTTCAACGACGAGTGTATGGAAGCCTTCCACCTTCTGAAGCAAGCCTTGATTTCCGCACCCGTGATTATGCCGCCGGACTGGAATTTACCTTTCGAGCTAATGTGCAGTGCTCGTGATTATGCCGTTGGAGCTGTCTTGGGGCAGAGGAAGGATAAAAATCTCCATGTTATATATTATACGAGCAAGACCCTTGACGTTGCCTAAAGAAATTATACGACCACAGAGAAAGAATTGCTAGCAGTCATCTATGCCATGGACAAGTTCCGGCAATATCTCGTTGGTGCGAAGGTGATCATGCACACGGATCATGCGGCTCTCAAATACCTATTGAACAAGAAGGAGGCTAAGCCGCGACTCATTAGGTGGATTCTCCTCCTTCAGGAATTGGACCTGGAGATCAAGGACAAGAAGGGGGCGGAGAATGTTGTTGCGATCACTTGTCCAGATTGCCTACTCTCGATTTGAATGCTACTCCGGTTGATGACTCGCTCCTTGACAAGCATCTCTTCTCCATCTCTTCCGCTTGGACTCCTTGGTACGCCGACATCGCAAATTATCTGACTTGTGCCATCGTCCCCCACAACATGAGCTACCAGCAAAAGAAGAAATTATTTCATGAGGTCCGTAAATTTTATTGGGATGACCCCCATCTGTACAAGACCTGTAATGATGGGGTGATACGAAGGTGCATTCCTGAAACTGAGGCGACCTCCATAATCTCCCATTGCCATGATCAGCAGTGTGGGGGACATGCGAGCGCCTATAAGACGACGGCAAAATCCTTCAGAGTGGGTTTTATTGGCCGACCCTCTTTAAGGACACCCACGCTTATGTCCAGGCTTGCGACAAATGCCAAAGGACGGGGAACATCTCCAAGAGGAACAAGATGCCTCAGCACTACATTTTAGAGGTAGAGATCTTCGATGTGTGGGGAGTCGACTTCATGGGACCGTTCCCCTCGTCCTCTGGAAATCAGTATATCTTAGTAGCCGTGGACTACGTATCAAAGTGGGTAGAGGCCATAGCCAGTCCTACTAATGATTCCCAGGTGGTCACCAAGTTTTTCAAAAACAACATCTTCCCGCGGTTTGTTGTGCCTCGAGTTTTGATCAGTGACGGAGGGAGCCACTTCATAGAGAAGAAATTCGAAGCTCTATTGAAGAAGTACGGGGTGCAACACCGAATAGGTCGTGCCTACCAACCGCAGACTAGCGGCCAAGTGGAAGTTTCTAACCGGGAGATTAAGAGCATACTGGAGAAGACGGTGGCCAACTCTAGGAAGGATTGGTCATCAAAACTTTCTGACGTGGTCTGGGCTTACAGGACGTCATTTAAAACTGCGATTGGCACGACCCCCTACCGACTTGTCTACAGGAAGGCATGCCATCTACCCGTGGAATTGGAACACTAGGCGTTTTGGGCAATCAAGAACCTAAACTTTGACACCAAGGAAGTTGGAGGCCACCGACAGCTACAACTTAACGAGCTCGACGAGATCAGGCTCAATGCTTATGAAAATGCCCGGATATACAAGGAGAAGCTGAAGCAGTGGCACGATAAGCGCATCTTGAAGAGGGAATTCAAGGAAGGAGACTTAGTTCTCCTATTCAACTTGAGGCTGAAGCTTTTTCCTGGGAAGCTCAAGTCAAGGTGGTCGGGACCCTTCCGCGTCACCAAAGTCTTCCCGCATTGGCTATCGAGATAATTGGAAGAGATGAGTCATTCAAGGTAAACAGGCAGCGCCTTAAACACTATGCGGTGGGAGAACCAGCATTCTCTCTGGTCGGATTCTCAACGACCGACGACTCTTCCTCAAACCCTTCGGATCCTAATTGACCACCAAAAGAGGCGTCGAGCAAACGACGTTAAACAAAAGCGCTTCATGGGAGGCAACACATGTTCTAAACTCTCACCTTTGTTTTTAGTCTTATTTTTAGCTTAATTTTTCCTATTTTTTATAAATAAATCCAGCCACGGGGACTTTCGTCAAGAGACTTAGGCCATTTGTGAATTTTTGTAGGAAACAAGCCCTCACCCGATCAGGTGACAATTCAACCGATCAGGTGAGACGTATCAGACAATGGCCTGTATATGTTCTCCAACGAACCGGTCGGGTGAAGCAAGCTGAGACCGGGTGGTTGACCGTGTGAGAAGGGCTGAATTCTTGGGAAATTTGGGGATTACATCAACCGATCGGTAGAGTGAATCTGCGGTCGTGCGATTGACCGGGTGAAAAATCACAATACTCTCGGGAAGATTTGGGAAGCGGTCAACTGATCGAGTGAAAACTCACCCGATCGGTTCACCTGTAGCTGTTGGCCGACGGAAATTTTCTAAATTTACCCAACCAGATCGGTTCGTTTTTGCCCCTATATATATTCCCGTTCGCACGACTTCGTCCACCCGACCCCCAAACTCCCGTTCGCGCGCGCTCTTCTCCTCCATCTGCCAAATCGGCCTCTTCCATCTACCCCACTACCCCTAAATCCACATCCTCACTCATTCCCATACACCCCCACCATCACCACCCTTCCCATCAACAACTTTCTCTCACCAAACATCCAAACCCTAACCCTAGCCCCCAAATTTTTGAAAATTTCGATTCTTGTCGGATTAGCGAGCGGCGGCTTCCCAAATCGCTTCATTATACTGCATGGGGTCTTTCGGGTGCTTGATCTTACAACATTGATGGGTAACCTCCTTCCACTGTTCACATTTCCTTCAATTATATGCAAGGTCTTAAATTTGTGACTACACACTTCATCTGGTTCATCATCATCATAGACACCATATCCCACGTTATCATTTTTCCCCATGTCGTCACGATGTCTAAGAAGGGAAAGGAGATTGCCTCATCATCACGCCGACATCCCCTATATGGCCCTTTTCCCCCTTCCTTTCTTGGCATCAATCCTTCTTTTGAAGAGCAATCCGATCGTTTGCAAGCCCTTCTTCATCGCCCAATGCGACCTACTCTTTTCGCCGACATCCCCACACTACAATCTCTGGGACTCTTTAGGGGCGTCTGTGCACTTTTTTGCTTTATAGATTGTGATTACCTTCTACGTACCCATGCGCATACACACAGGAATCTCACACTTGAGTTCCTCAGCTCTCTCGAGGCGTTAGAATTGGGTTTCACCTTTCGCGCCTTCAATGACGATTTTACCATGAGTTTTAACGAGCTTAACAATATTCTGAACTTCCCTCACCCCGATCGTCATGTTGAATGCGCAACTCACGATCGGTCTGACATCTTTTCTCACTTTCGGGCTGATGGCGTTTGGCAACGGTTCACCCGATATGCCACCTTTCATGCGATAGCCCTCGCCTCCTACATCATACACACATGCTACCGCTTCGCCCATTGCTTCCTCGCCAACACCATTTTCTCTCGCGTAGATGTATCCACGGTGTCCAGGGATGAGCTCCTCTTTCTTTACGCCATGTCCCATGACAGGATTCATGGAAATATCCCTTTACCCATAAACACCGCTCATTGGATCATCCACGAGATCTTATCCGTTGGCCGCGCAGCTTCTGGCTCTATCTGATGTGGGGGGATGATTACTCTTATTGTTAGTTGTGTTTTGATGATGCCGCCTGACCTCCCTATTGTACCGGGATACAGCCGTATCGATCGCGATTACTTGATCGAGATCGGTATGCTTACTCCCTTTGGTGAGGAGCGTGTAGTCTACCTCTACAGCCCTGCCTACACTCCTTTTGCCATCCTCCCTCCCTCATCTTCGGAGCGCTTCCCCTTACGCATTACACATCTACCCTGTGAGCTCTACCCGAATGCTTGGTACGCCTCACTCGTTCACTTTCCTCACTTGGATCCTCCCGATTGGCACCCGTGTGTCGGTTCACCCAGTGCCACCATTATCCACCACGATCCACCGACAAATCTCGATCCTCCGATGGCCTAGCCTGTTGCTCCTGTTGGATATTGGACTCCCCGGATTTGGTTTTGGATGATGAACAAACATAAATATATCGTGAACTAACACTTTGTGAGCGCAGTTATGGAGATCGTCGCCAAATTCACATGAATATCAATTACGACGTCTCAAGACTTCTCAAAGCACGTGATCGTATGCCTAAAGCTTCGTTGAAGCTTTTGGACCAACTTAGAAGTCATGAAGATTCGATTGAAGCTATTGAAGACGGTATCGTCAAGTTTTATTTATAGTCTTTATGCTTCTTTCGTAGAATGTTCCTTGAGTAGGTCTTACGATTTAAATCTTCATAACGCTCATATCTTAGCTCTAGGATCTTAGTAGAAGTCCATACAATCCTTCCCGAAGCTTCACGCTTCGATTCGCGACTTCTTGTGCATGTTAGTTGGTTCAAGAAGAAGAACTGACCGACTAGATGGTGATCTAGTCGGTCGGCAAAGCTTCTTGGACCGACTAGTTCTTCTCAGTCATTTCCAAGCTCTTTTCTGTTTACAGTTAGTCGGTCTAAGTTGACTCACCGACCAACTAGTTTGTGAACTAGTCGGTCAGTGATACTTCTGTGACCAACTAGTTGAGCTTTCTCTGTACATGCACATTTAAGCTTATGCTACTGTTTATCTTTAGTCGGTCTATGTTCATTGATCGACCGACTAGTTGATGAACTAGTCGGTCAACTTTCCTTCTTGGACCGACTAGTTTAGTTTTACTGTACATGCCAATTTTTCACCTAACTTACTGTTTATTGTTAGTCGGTCTATGTTCATTTGGTGACCGAATAGTTGGTGAATTAGTCGGTCAACATTTGTTCTTGGACCGACTAAGTCTATTTTAGCTCAGACTTCAGTTTTATCTGTTAGTCGGTCTACGTTGAGTAACCAACCGACTAGTTGTGAAACTAGTCGGTCAGCTACTCTTCTTGGACCGACTAGTTCCTTATGTCTGTGCTTTGATCTTTTCTCTGTTCACTCATTAGTCGATTTACGTTAATTGACCGACCGACTAGTTGATGAACTAGTCGGTCGGTGGTTGTTCTTTGACCGACTAGTTGGGTTCAGAAAAGAGCCATTGGAGCATTTAATGACTCGAATTTCTTTCTCTCTCTCCTCTATCCTATATATACTTGATGGGATGCATTCATTGCTGCCAAGGCCGATATTATTGCAAGTTTAGAGATCAAGATAAATCATTCCAAGCTCATTCAAAGATCATTCATTCCATTCAATAATCTCTCCTCACTCTTACTTCCAAAGAGAGATTCATTGAGTGTGAAGCCTTCCAAGCCAAGTGCTTGATTCTAGGTCACCAACATCCCCAAAGCTCTCCATCGCTAATCTACATCTTGGAGCTAGGGTTTGGTGCCACTTCTTCCTCAAAATCATCCTTGCCCTAATTCGTAAGCATTACTCAAGGCATAGGTATTTTGTCGGTAAGAAGTTTTCTTATTTCATTTCATATTTGAATTGTAAGTTTCACTCTCGGTTGTGAGAGTGTCGTTGTGATCCCGGGTTGTGGGAGTCACAAATTGCTTTTTGTATGATTTGACTTGTGGAGGTTTTTCACAAGTATTTCATAGTGGAAATCTTGAGTTTGGGTTTCTAACTCAAGTATTCGGAGGGGATCCGGGTGGTTGGGACGTAGGATCACCGGGAACAAGTCGGGGAGACTTGGGTTGATCCGAACCCAGTAACATCTATTGTTAGCATTGTTAATTTTGTTGTTGTCTTCAATTTAAGCTTCCGCAAATTGATTTGGTAGTTGTTTGCATTATAATTAGGAATTATACTCCTCGTTATTTTTAAAGTACTATTCACCCCTCCTCTTGTACTTGTGCAGTAGCTTGTAGGGCATTACATTTGGTATCAGAGCCAGATACTTAGCTATGTCTGCCAACGACAACAAGACCGTGCGTCCACCTTCCGACTATGGCACCTTCAGGAACCGTGAAGGAGCGTCTTCGGTGATGGAAGGACATTCCTCTACGAGGCCTCCATTCTTCAACGGTACCAACTATGGGTACTGGAAATGCCGGATGGAAACCTTCCTCTGGAGTGCATCTCTATGGAGGACCACGATGAAGGAATACGTCGAGCCTGTCGAAGAAGACTTTGAGAAATAGACAACAGCGGAGGTCGCCGTGGAGGTAAGCAATGCCAAGGCAATGAACGCCTTGCAATGCGCATTGGAGCCCGAGGACTTCAATAAGATATGCACATGTAAGAGTGCATATCAAATTTGGAACTCCCTCCTCATACTACATGAAGGGACGAGTAGGGTAAGAGACTCTAAACTCGTAGTTGTTAACAAATATTACGAAATGTTTCATATGCAACAGGGCGAGAAGATGAAGGAGTATTACGCTCGCTTCGTTGACATCATAAACGAGTTAGAGGCTCTCGGCAAATCCTACACCCAAAAGGAGAAGTGTTCGAAGCTTATCGAAGGACTTCCTTCTTCTTGGGAAAAGCGTACCTTCGCCATCGAGGAAGGTAATGACATGAATAAGTACACCGTAGTTCAACTAATGGGTACTTTAATGTCATACGAGGTACGCAAGGATATCAAGCTAAAATTGCAGGAAAAGATGAAGTCCTACCTAAAGCAAGACGAGCCAAAGAAGAAGGCTATTGCTTTCAAGGCCGCTCCATCCACATCCACATCAACCGATGATGAAGACTCGGAAAACGAGTTGGACTTGGAGTCCATGGCACTCATGGCCAAGAAGTTCAACTGTTTCTTCCGAAAAGGTAACTATAAGAACAAAGCTAAATTTGGTTCTTCTAACGCTTCTTCCTCTCCTTTGTGTTTCAAGTGCAATAAGCCAGGACACATGAAAGCGGAGTGTCCTCTCAACAAGCTAAAGGAGAAGTGGAAGGCGCCGAAATTCGATAAGTCCAAGAAGTACAAGAAAGAAAACAAAAAGGGACTTGTCGAAGCAACATTCACCGACTCTGAGGATTCCTCAAGCGGAGAGTCGGACGATGAGCAAGTGGAGCAAGCGCACATGTGCTTCATGGCAAGAGAGGAGCATGATCAAGGATCCTCCTCTTCCGATGATAGTGACGATGAAGGCGATGAGGTAACTATGGATGACCTTAGGAATGCTAATTCTCAATTATGGTCTAAGTATACTAAATTAGTAAATAGGTATACTAAAGTAAAAGATGACCTAGCTAGCATTCAAACCTCGCCTAAGACTATCATCACAACAACGACACCGTTGTTGAAGAGTTAAGAAATGAGATTGTTAATCTCAAATCTAAACTTGAACATGTTAGCATTGAAGATCCGGAGGAACACAAGATAGCGGATTTAACTTCTCAAAACTCGACTTTGAGTATTGAGAATGAGAATCTTAAATCTCGTGTTTATGTGCTCACATCGCAAGTATCCAATTTGGATACCTCTATGCGTTCTCTCACCGAGAAATATGAGAACACATTAGGCCGAATAAATAAATTCAAAAAGGGTAAGGACCATTTGGATAAAATCCTAAGTGACTTACTTCCGGCCAATCACCACATTGGTTTGGGGTATACGATGGGATGTTCATCCAAATCGACCACTACTTTTGTTAGGCCAACTTCCGGTGACTCTACGAGTGGTAGCAAACACTCTATTGGTAGTTCTTCTACCAATGGTGCTTCCACCTCGTCCACACCCTCTTTCGGAAAGAAACCCACTTTGGGTAGACCTCCAAAGAAGGGGCATGCTTATATGTACACCAATACCATGCCACGTAGGAACACACGTCCTACTCCACCGGCTCACACATATGATGATTTTAATGCAACACATTCACGGGCACGTGCACACCATGTGAGACACCCACATACACGTGTTCCCTCTCATGCATATGTTCACCCACAACATCATATGAATAATTATCCGCATGCACCATTCCATCATGTTCCTTATGCCTATCCACGACATGCATCACGTAGAAACCAACAACGCATGCATGCACCCAATAGGATGAGGGCTCCCAAGATTTTCACTATTTGGAGCCCAAAGGACACAAGCATGGATGAAAAACAAGTGTATATGAATGCTTATTTTTCGGATGTTGTGCTTAGTAGAAATTATGTGGGGAAGTCTAAGTCCAATTGGACTTGGCTTCCAAAGGTCTAATCTTTTGGACCCAATGACCTTGGGTACCATGATATGAAATTTTCTATCTTTAGGTACTCAAGGAAAAGAAAAAGAAAAGGAGCAACAAATTTAAATTTAGCTCCAAGGGGAATTGGATACTCAATAGCGGGTGTTCAAAACACATGATGGGTGACGCTCAATTGCTCTCCGGAGTGGTTCCCATTGCAAATGGAAACCGCGTCGTATTTGGAGGCAACGAGAGCGGAACCATCATAAGTGTTGGTAAAGTGGGTAACCCATCTAAACCCTTAATTAGTGATGTTTATCTAGTTAATGGCTTAAATCATAATCTTATTTCAATAAGCCAACTTTGTGACAAAGGTTACAAAGTTAGCTTTGTGAAAGGATTGTGTCATATTTTAAGAAAAGATAATAATAAATTATTATTTTCCGGCACTCGTCATAAAGATATTTATATTTTGGATCTTCCTAAGTCTTATGAACAATGTCTCGTTGCCAACACAAGTGAACAACACTTATGGCATCGACGCTTTGGACATGTGAACTTTGGAACACTTTATTAGCTTTCAAATTAAATTCCATTAAAGGTTTTCCGAAGCTTGTTTTTGAAAAGAAAAGTTTTTGTGATTGTTGTCAACGTGGCAAGCTTCCTAAATCTTCATTTAAACATAAGAAAAGCATTTCTACTAAACGGCCACTAGAGCTATTACATCTAGACTTATTTGGGCCAACTAGAGTTGTTTCCTTAGGAAATGCAAGATATGGACTTGTCATCGTAGATGATTATTCGAGATTTTCATGGGTGTTTTCTTTATGTAATAAAAATGACGCTTTTGAAAACTTCACAATTTTTGTTAAGAAAGTACAAAATCTCTTAGAACCACCATTGTCACTATTCGTAGTGATCATGGAGGTGAATTTGAGAATGAGTCTTTTGAGACATTTTGTGATGAAGTTGGTATTACACACACCTTCTCTTTCCCTCGTGCACCTCCTCAAAATGGTGTAGTTGAGAGAAAGAATAGGACGCTAGTGGAGTGTGCTCGCACTATGCTTGATGATAGCCAACTTGGCCATCAATTTTGGGCGGAAGCGGTACACACCGCTTGCTATGTGTTTAATAGAATACTTTTGAGGCCCGGCACTAAACAAACTTGTTATGAATTGTTGTTTGGTAGGTTGTCTCAAGTTAAACATTTTTGTGTTTTTGGTTCGAAATGTTTTATTAAGAACACGTATGGTAGTTTGGACAAATTCGATCCAAGATCCGATGAGGGAATTTTTGTTGGATATTCTTCGCGTAGCAAAGCCTACCGGATATTCAACAAACGAACCTCAACGATCGAGGAGTCGCTACATGTCTCATTTAATGAAGGATTTGTTCCAACTAGAATTTCAATTGATAATGATTCTATGGATGTTTTATGTGATTCGTTTGATAATTCTAAGTCTAATGATTCTATTGATTCTATTGAGACTAACCTATCTAATGAAGTTGTTGAGAATGTTCCTAGTGATCAAGGTATTCCCAAACGGCTTCATACCGTTCGTGACCATCCTCATGAGCAAGTCATTGGCAATATCCTTGATAGTTTCAAGACGAGATCGCAAGTGAACTACTTCGCTCATTGTGCCTTTGCCTCCTCGATAGAGCCAAAGAATGTTAATGAAGCATGCGAAGATAGCGCTTGGATCTTAGCCATGGAGGAGGAACTCATTCAATTCGAGAGGAATGAAGTTTGGGAGCTTGTTCCATTGCCATCGAAGAACCACACCGTCAAAGGGACAAAGTGGATCTTCAAGAACAAAACTGACGAAAACCAAGTCGTCATCCGGAACAAAGCTCGGTTAGTTGCTCAAGGCTACCGTCAAGAGGAAGGTATTGATTTCGAAGAATCCTTCGCTCCGGTAGCTAGATTAGAATCAATTAGATTATTATTGTCTTTTGCATGCCATAAGGATTTTAAATTATTTCAAATGGATGTTAAAAGTGCATTTTTAAACGGAGATGTCGTTGAGGAAGTTTACGTTTCTCAACCTCCGGGCTTCATAAATGAAAAATTTCCAAATCATGTTTTTAAACTAAAGAAAGCACTTTACGGTTTGAGACAAGCTCCTCGAGCTTGGTATGATCGCCTAAAGAATTTTCTTTTGGATTTGAATTTTAAAATGGGAGAAGCCGATTCTACACTTTTTGTTAAGCATTCGAATAATGATATAATTTTAGTTCAAATATATGTTGATGATATCATTTTCGGTGCTACTAACTTTGCTCTTTGCGAAGAGTTTTCTAATGTTATGAAGGAACAATTTGAGATGAGCCACATGGGTGAGCTCAAATATTTCTTAGGTCTCCAAATTCGCCAAATAGACGATGCAATCTTCATCCACCAAACGAAGTATACGGTGGAGTTGCTTAAGCGATTTGGAATGGAGAGTGCCTCCGGGAAAAAGACTCCAATGAGCACGACTACGCATCTTGATAAGGATACAGGCGGTAAGGATGTAGACATTCGTCTATATCGAGGTATGATACGTAGTTTACTTTATCTTACCGCAAGTAGGCCCGATATTATGTTTGCCGTATGCATATGTGCTCGTTATCAGTCTCAACCTAAGGAGTCTCACTTAGTAGCGGTAAAACGTATTTTCCGTTATCTAAGTTATACACTTGATTTTGGATTACTTTATCCAAAATCTAGCACGTATGAGTTAATCTCATATAGTGATGCCGATTATGCGGGATGCAAATCCGACAGGAAAAGTACTAGTGGCACTTGCCATTTTATAGGAAATTCCCTTGTCTCTTGGTTTTCCAAGAAGCAAAATTCCGTATCACTTTCAACCACCGAGGCGGAATACATTACCGCCGGTGCCGCGTGTGCTCAAGTTCTTTGGATGAGACACACACTTAAAGACTTTGGTATAAATTGTGATACTTGCCCTATCATGGTTGACAACCAAAGTGCAATATGTCTTTCCAAGAACCCGGTACACCATTCCCGTTCGAAACACATAGATGTCCGACACCACTTTTTAGATGATCATGTTGCTAAAAAGGACATCATTTTAGTGTACGTTGAAACCCAAAAGCAAATCGCCGATATTTTCACGAAACCCCTAAAGGAGGACTCCTTTGTGCGGTTGCGTCGAGAATTGGGGATTATGGGTGAATCCGAGATATAGGATTCATGTTACATTCAATAATCTTGCATGCTATTATATTTCGCAATATTTCATTCATGCTAGACTTATTGGATTTTTCGGGATTTTATGTGATATTTTGAATTTTTGCTCGAATTCATGTTTGAATGTCGTATTTGAGATTTCGATGTTTAATGGGGTAGTTTAGATGATATTTGAGAGGATTACGATGTATCGTCCAAGTGTGTTTAGGAGAGAACTTGATTATCAACTTTTGGACTCATTTAGTCGGCTTCAGTTCAACCACCAACCGACTAGATTTCCATCTAGTTGGTTAGTAGAAGAACTTAGACCGACTAACTCAAGCTTTTTGAGTTTCCTCTCCATCTTAACTCTTTAGTCGGTTCATGTTCAGTGACCGACCGACTAGATTAAGATCTAGTCGGTCAGTAAATGAACACAGACCGACTAATTCTTGTCAGTTAACTTGGGTTCAGTTCCTGTTTGCAACTAGTCGGTTCAAGCTCATTGACCGACCGACTAGATCGTGATCTATTCGGTCAGTGATTGAACTGTGACCGACTAGTTGTGCCAGGGACTGTTTGGTCTTTTAACCTCTCAACCGACTTAAACCAATTTTAGTCGATTCTTTTCTATTCTAGTCGGTTGCCTTTTGATCTCCTGCCCGAAAACCCCCGACCTCCCTCGCTGTCCCTTCGTCTTCCGGCCTATTTCTGACCAATCTCGCCATCGCCGGCCGTCGATCTTCCACCTATGGTAACCCCTCTCCCTCCCTCTCCTGTCTAGGGCTCTTTTTCAGCTTAGGGATAGGTTTTTCACTAGGGTTTCAGCTTCTAGGGTTTCGGTTAGGGCTTTATTTTGGCTAGGGTTCTTTGATTTGATCTTCCTTGCGTCGTGTCGTGCCTCGATTATGGCCCGTACACGTATCCCGATCACTCCATCTAGCCCCTCGCCGATGACCGTAGAACCTACGCCTACGGACCCCGATCAACCTAGGCGAACCCCTCCGAAACGCCGTGCCAAAACCACCCAACCATCTTCGCCTTCGCCTCCTCTTAAGCGTAAGAGGACGGCGACTACGAAACCCCGAGCCAAATCTCAGCCCAAGACCAAGCCTGTAGTTTTTCGTGCTCCTACTCCACCCGGTGCTTCGGATTCCGACACCGAGTATAACCCCGAGACAGAGACTCATATGGAACCCAGTCCTCCTACCCATCCTGAGTCTAGCAGCCACCCTCGTACGTCTACCCGTAAGCCTAAGGGAAAGGCTCCGATGCCGGTAGGCGGTGTCGATATCTCGTTGTGTCACGACGACCCTATGTGTCTCACGGCTTACAACCGTATCGAACATTGCCCACTGCTTCTGGAGCATTTCGTCCAGTTTAGTGACTTCATAGGGTTAGTGTAACGGTACGTTTTCGTTGTACTTTGTTCGTGCACGTGCTTTTGGCCGTGCACGTGTCTATTTTAGACTTTATTTGATTGTGAATACTTTTGTGTGATATGCCGTTGTGAACGTCTCTGAGAGTATTAAATAGTGGCACTATCTTAGAACGACACTTCTCAAGAAGTTTTTCCACAATTTACACTTACTCGATGAGACGTGAGGATTCTCACTCTTGACGGGAGACGTTACTATTTTTAGTTTCGTCGTCTGACGTCGAATTTGAGATCCGTCTTCTTAGTTAGCTCACATTCGTCGTCACGAGCATCACGATATTTATTTTATAATTTTTGGAGTTTATTTGACCACTTTTATATTTTTAACAAGTTTTATATTATTTTTAATAATTGATTTATAAATTATTTTAGGCCAAATAAAATTTATTTGAGTTTTAAACGTTTTAATGAATTTTTGAGCCAATTTCCAGCTCATTTGGACCAAGTCAAACCCTTGGGTGAGTTGGAGTAGTTGGAATTCAAATTTTAAATTATTTTAATATTCTAATCCTATTAGATTTAGCCCTAGACCAAGTCAACCCATCTATACTATATAAGCAACCCCTAGGAAGACCTATTTTCGCAAGAAATTAGCCCTAGCCTCTTCCAAAAGCAAAATTGGACGTTGCGACGATTCGTCGCAACGTTGCGACGTTCAGCTGCCGCACGACCGAGAAAAACGCCCCCGTTCCCCCACTCCGACCGAAGCCCCAACCCAGCATCCATCGCCGCCCGCATCGCTTCACAGCGCCCGCTCCGTTTGCTCAGTCTGACCGACCGCTTGGCCCGCACCCCGCTCCGCACAGCGCTCCGCACCGTGCCCGCTTCGTTCCCCCGCTCCGCACAGCGTCTGACCGGTCGCCCCGCCCGCAGCGACCGACGTTGTAACGTTGCAACGTTGCAACGTCGCAGCCCCGCTCCCCAAGCGCACGACCGACTGCTCCCATCGATCTGACCGAAGGAAGCACCCGCACCCGCGCTGCGGCACACCCCCAAGTTTCGCACAGCGCCGTTCCTAGTGTCTGACCGAGAGATCTCCCCGCACCGAGGCTGTACGACCGAGAGCCACTCGTCGCAACCCCGCATCCGTCGCACCACTTGCCTCCGTGGGCCCCCCAAGTTCTCCAGAGGTATTGTGGGTCCCCCAAAGGTCCCTAGGACTACTGTGGGCCCCACCTAGGTGCGTTCTCTTCGACGACTTGCCGCGTACGACGTCGTCGCACGTCGTAGCCCGTCGTCGCACGTGCGAGCTTTGGAATCTGGAATCGTCGCCCGGGTTGATTGCTCTGAAATTTCCAGCGAGGAATCTAATTGGAATCTGGACTTAGAGCGTGATCTTTTATTCCAACCCCCGGCGTCGCTACCCGACGCCGGTGTAGCTTTCGCGTCATGTTGAGGTAACGTTTTGCACCCCTAGGACCCCCAACCAAATTGCACGTTAACCAAGACTAAAAATCAGTATTTTAAAGTATTTTAAATGTTTTAGCAATCACTAATCAAGATTAATAAAACGGATGTAGGCCGGTGGACTTGTGCACGTAGGAATCGTGACTTTGGACTCGTTGGACGGTGTTTTTTTGACGTGATAGTTGCAGGCAAGTGAAACTTGCCAAGTCTTGCTTAGGGCCATGTTTTTAGGCCATTTACTTGTTTCTAGCGTAAAAGAGACTAGTCAGTGAAATGATAGCTGACTAGACGCCTACTTGATCTAGTTTGACAACGAAACTAGATCCGTCACCCAATTGATCTAGCTTGACAACGAAGCTAGATCCAACCTTTAAACTTGTTGTTCATGCATACTAAACTGTCACGTTTACTTTTCTTACATGTACGCTTTACTACTTTGCCATGTCATGTCATCCATGCATTGAATGTCGCATTCGTAGCACACGCTACAATACTTGTACTTGTACTCCTTGTCCGGCTAGGTGCACCCCTACGCCATACTTGTTAAAAACACTTCCTGGCTCGTGATCCAGAAGCGAGCATTCCAAGTTCGGGGGTAAGGCCCTGGCTCGATACACGTGGAGGGGTAGGGATAAACGGTCGCTTGAGCTTAGGAGTTGGCCCGCGCAGCCACTCTAGCCAAAAGACGGAATCTCTGTGCACGAGGTGCTTACTTTCCTTGTCTTGTACTTGTCTTGTTAATGTCATGCCATGCTCGTACTTTACTTTACTTTACTTTACCTGTTGCACTCATTACTTAAACTGCCATGTCATTGCATCATGCTAGAACTGCTAGGTTGTTTACTTGTACTCTCAGTTTCACTTGCACAAGTCCTTTAGACTTGCTGACATGTGCCCCTTGCTCTTTTGGGTGTCACATGTTAGACCCTGAGCCAGAGACAGTTGCTGAGGACGAGGTGTTTGCTGACGTTGAGCCCGAGCCTACGTTCGTCGAGGAGTTCGAGGACACCGGAGACCAGTCTTAGAGACTGATTTTACTTGATTTTGCTTTAGGTTGCTGTTAGTTGTCGGTGCTTGCACCATTTCCTTGTTTTCGTACTTTGTACTTTGTTGGCCATGCTAGGCCTCTTTTAGACTCTTTTATTTTAGCCTGGTGGCTTTTCTGCGATGTTGAGACTTATTATTATGGATATTCTGATATGTTTCTTTTGTCTCTTTTCGTTATTATTATCTTTGTTTCGTTTCACGTTGCAAGGACCTGCAGTTTAAATTTGATCGATGCTTATCGGACTTGCAGATTTGTAGCTTCAAGTCTGAGCGGACCTTCTCACGCTTCGCCTCCACGTTTTTGGGAAGCGGGGCGTGACAGGTTTTGTTGGTGGCCCATGCAGGTCCCTTTCTTGCGATTGCGAACTAACGGAACAACGATAATAAACGGAATATCCATTAAATAAATTGCAACATCCAAGTCATTAAGCTTTGAGTCTAATTTGTTTGTTCGTTTTCCTTGTCCTTAGATGGCTGGACGACGACAGACCCGATCTGGCAGTGGGCCCAATCGTGCTGAGGAGCCGGATAGAGAGCCCACCAATGCTGAGATCATGAGGATGATGCATCAGATGATGCAGGTGCAGCAGGGCATGCTCCAGAACACCCAGAGTGCTCCTCGCTTTGAGCCAGGAGCGAAGCAGTTTCGGGAGCTGGGCCCGACGTACTTTGATGGATATGAAGGACCGTTGGCTGTAGAGGAGTGGATCAGAAACACTAAGGATAATCTGAAGATGTCGAAGGTTAACCCGGCTGAATGGGTTGATCTGGCGAAGAAGCAGCTTAAGGATAATGCCCGAAATTGGTGGGATGCAGAGGAGGAGTTGTTGGTGAGCCCTATACCTTGGGCTACTTTCAAGTCTAGATTCGATGAGGAGTACTTTCCGAAGGCTGCTAGGAGGGAGATGTTGCAGCGCTTCATTGAGCTGAAGCAAGGGAGTCTGTCGGTGGACCAGTACCACCAGGAGTTTACTAGATTGAGCCGCTTCGCGCCGAAGATGGTAGAGGATGCTGAGGAGAAGGCTCAGAGGTTTCTGCAGGGTCTTTCTCTAGACTTGCAGAGTCTGGTGTCTACGACGGACATGGAGTCATATCAGAAGTTGCTGGTAGCTGCTCGGAGACAGGAGAGGATTGCGAAGCAGAAGAGAGGACTGATTTCTGGAGCTGGGAAGAGGCCTATGGAGCAGGTCAGAGGAGTGGCTAGGCCTGGGACTAGGCCTAATCAGACGGTGCAGTTCAAGAGGCCAGGTGGGCCCACTCTGAAGACTTGCCATTTCTGTGGCAAGACCGGGCATATCAAGGATCAGTGTAGGAAGATGTTGGGACAGTGCCTGGTTTGTGGAGACCATACTCATGCTATGAAGGATTGCCCGAGTTCTAAACTACCTAGGAAGGATCTCGTTGCCGCTCAGCCGTTGCAGCAGAGAGCACCTATACCTGCAGGTCGTGGAGCACCTCTCGCTCCTCAGAGGCAGGCCTTTCAGCAGGCCGTGCAGCCGAGGAGGCAGGCTTACCTGATGACGGCAGTGAAGAGCGAGGCTGTGGATGAGGTTATCGCAGGTAACCCTCAAACTAGTTGATTCCTTCCTTAGGTAGTTTGATTGATTGCTTATGTTTGTTGCTTGCATATGTTTGTTTGTTAGAATAGGGTTTGATTGTTAGATTGTTTGTTAGGTGTGATTTTGGTTTGCACATTTCCTGCACGAGTCCTCTTTGACTCCGGTGCATCGATGTGCATTATTTCTCGGAGCTTCGTGGAGAAGCATTCCTTGACGACTTCCTCTCTTCCCAAGAGTTGGAACATCGTTACAGGAAATGGTGTGATCTCGGTGCATCGTGGGTGCACTTCTTGCCCTTTGGTGGTTTGTGGACACGAGCTTTACGCTGACTTTATTGTCCACGACATCATCAACTACGATGCCGTGCTCGGGATGGATTGGCTTGCGAGCTTCTATGCTACGATCGATTGTCGGAGGAAGAAGGTGGTGTTCGAGATCCCCGGACATCCGGTGTTTGAGTTCAGTCGAGGTAGCAGTTCGCTTGGCCCTGTCAGGTTTCGGGCCAGACCGGTGGAGCTTGTTGCTATGCAGATGGAGCAGGATAGACCAGCTGTGGTACGTGAATTCGACGACGTCTTCCCTGAGGAGATGTCTGGGCTGCCGCCAGATCGAGCTCTCGAGTTTTCGATCGATCTTATGCCGGGAGCGCAGCCTATTTCTAAGGCGCCGTATCGGATGGCTCCAACAGAGTTGGAGGAGTTGCATAGGCAGCTGGACGAGCTTTTGCAGAAAGGATACATCAATCCTAGCGTGTCTCCGTGGGGAGCACCGGTGTTGCTGGTAAAGAAGAAGGATGGCTCGCGTCGCATGTGTGTGGATTACCGGGAGCTGAATGCTGTGACTATCAAGAATAAATATCCCTTGCCTCGGATAGATGACATCTTTGATCAGCTCGGAGGATCGAGGGTGTTCTCTAAGTTGGATTTGAGAAGTGGTTACCATCAGCTTAAGGTGAAGAAGGATGACATCCCGAAGACAGCGTTCAGGACAAAATATGGTCACTACAAGTTCGTGGTTATGCCCTTCGGCGTAACCAATGCACCCGCAGTCTTTATGAACATGATGAATTTGGTCTTCTACGAACTTTTAGACAAGTTCGTCATCATCTTCATTGACGATATTCTGATCTATTCAAGGTCGGAGGAAGAGCATGCCTCGCACTTGAGGACAGTGTTGGAGATCTTGAGGAAGCATCGTTTGTATGCTAAGTATTCCAAGTGCGAGTTCTGGCTGGATAGAGTTGCCTTTCTCGGGCATGTGGTGTCTGGTGATGGGATTTCGGTGGATTCCGAGAAGATTGTGGCTATCAGAGAGTGGCCGGTTCCGCAGTCGGCGTCAGAGATTCGTAGTTTCCTCGGGCTTGCAGGATATTATCGGCGTTTCATTAAGGACTTTTCTCGGATTGCTGAGCCGATGACCCGACTGACGCGAAAGGATGTGCCTTATGTTTGGTCTGATGATTGTGAGAAGGCTTTTGGTACTCTGAAAGAGAGGTTGATGACTGCCCCTGTACTTGCTGTGCCTGACCGGAGTGGGGGATTCGAGATCTTTTGTGATGCTTCTGGAAAGGGTTTAGGGTGTGTGCTGCATCAGCATGGGCATGTGGTTGCGTATGCTTCTCGTCAGCTTAAGGCTCACGAGAAGAATTACCCGACACATGACTTGGAGTTGGCTGCTGTCGTGTTTGCGCTGAAGATTTGGAGGCACTTCCTGCTGAGTGAGAAGGTGAAGATCTTCACTGATCACAAAAGCTTGAAGTATATCTTTACTCAGAAGGAGCTCAACATGCGACATCGTCGATGGTTGGAGCTCATGGCAGACTATGAGATTGACTTGCAGTATCACCCTGGCAAGGTGAATGTGGTCCCGGATGCGCTGAGCAGGCATCCAGTAGTGATGATGTTGACCTCACAGTGGAGATTGCAGCAGGATTTTTGCGAGGCTGGTATTGAGATTATTCTTCCTGGGGAGACTTCTTCGATGATGAGCATGCAGATACAATCGTCGATCGTGGATAGGATCAAGGCTGGGCAGGCTGGAGATGCTAAGCTTGTGAAGATTCGGGAGCAGGTGGAAGCCGGTCTGCGGACTGAATTTTTGATCCACGAGGATGGTTCGTTGAGATTTGGAGCCAGGTTGTGTGTGCCAGCTGGAGATATCAGAGAGGAATTATTGGTGGAGGCACACAGTTCGCCGTATTCTGTGCATCCTGGTGGGACCAAGATGTACAAGGATCTTCGTCTGAACTTTTGGTGGCATGGAATGAAGAGGAGTGTGGCTCGGAGTGTAGCCAAGTGTTTGGTTTGCCAACAAGTAAAGGCGGAGCATCAGCGTACGGCAGGGTTGCTACAACCGCTTCCGATTCCGGAGTGGAAGTGGCAGCACATCACTATGGATTTCGTGACTGGACTACCTCGGAGTCCGAAGCAAAACGACGCGATTTGGGTGATCGTAGACCGGTTGACCAAATCTGCGCACTTTATTCCTTTCCGAGTAGGACAGTCTACCGAGACGCTAGCGAGGAGATACATGGAGGTAAATTCGTTTACTCTCCGTTTCTATTTCCTTTTACTAGTTTAGATAGTGATGTAACGTGAATCGTGCAGGAGATCGTACGACTTCACGGAGTCCCCGTGAGTATCGTGTCGGACAGAGACACGAGATTCACATCTCAGTTTTGGCAGAGTCTGCAGAAGAGCTTGGGTACGAGTCTGAGTTTCAGCACGGCATACCACCCACAGACGGATGGCCAGTCCGAGAGGACGATTCAGATTTTGGAGGATATGTTGCGAGCTTGCATGTTGGACTTTAAGGGATCTTGGGAGGATCATCTCCATCACGTTGAGTTTGCCTACAATAACAGCTACCCGGCGAGTATTGGAATGGCGCCTTTTGCCGCGCTATATGGAAAGAAATGTCGATCGCCACTGAGCTGGGATGACATTGGAGATCGGGAGCTGTTAGGACCGGAGATGATCGTGGAGGCCGTGGATGTTGTGAGGAATATTCGAGAGAAGCTGAGGATTGCGCAGGACCGTTTCAAGCATTGGGCAGATGCTAAGCGGAGGCCCTTGGAGTTTCAGCCTGGCGATCATGTATTCCTGAAGATTTCTCCGAACCGCGGAGTTATTCGATTCGGGAAGAGAGGCAAGCTGAGTCCGAGGTTTATTGGACCGTTCGATGTTCTGGAGAGAGTTGGAGCTGTGGCTTATCGCTTGGCGTTGCCACCGTCGCTTGTGGGAGTTCACGACGTATTTCACGTATCTCAGTTACGTCGGTACGTTAGTGATCACTCACACGCTGTGGATTTCTCGGAGATTACGGTTCGTCCGGATCTGTCTTATGATCAGCAGCCCGTTGAGATTCTGGATCGTCGACAGAAGCAGCTGAGGAATAAGACCGTCGACTTGGTTCGAGTGCAGTGGCGTCACGGTTCCCCTGGTGAGTCTACCTGGGAGCGTGAAAGTGAGATGAGAGAGCGTTTCCCGCACCTTTTCCCGAGCAGTGCTTGATGTTGATTCCGAGGGCGGAATCATTTCTAAGGTGGGGAGGATGTAACGGTACGTTTTCGTTTTACTGTGTTCGTGCACGTGCTTTTGGCCGTGCACGTGTTTATTTTAGACTTTATTTGATTGTGAATACTTTTGTGTGATATGCCGTTGTGAACGTCTCTGAGAGTATTAAATAGTGGCACTATCTTGGAACGACACTTCTCGAGTCGTTTTTTCACAATTTACACTTACTCGATGAGACGTGACGATTCTCACTCTTGACGGGAGACGTTACTATTTTTAGTTTCTTCGTCCGACGTCGAATTTGAGATCCGTCTTCTTAGTTAGCTCACATTCGTCGTCACGAGCATCACGATATTTATTTTATAATTTTTGGAGTTTATTTGACCACTTTTATATTTTTAACAAGTTTTATATTATTTTTAATAATTGATTTATAAATTATTTTAGGCCAAATAAAATTTATTTGAGTTTTAAACGTTTTAATGAATTTTTGAGCCAATTTCCAGCTCATTTGGACCAAGTCAAACCCTTGGGTGAGTTGGAGTAGTTGGAATTCAAATTTTAAATTATTTTAATATTCGAATCCTATTAGATTTAGCCCTAGACCAAGTCAACCCATCTATACTATATAAGCAACCCCTAGGAAGACCTATTTTCACAAGAAATTAGCCGTAGCCTCTTCCAAAAGCAAAATTGGACGTTGCGACGATTCGTCGCAACGTTGCGACGTTCAGCTGCCGCACGACCGAGAAAAACGCCCCCGTTCCCCCGCTCCGACTGAAGCCCCAACCCCGCATCCATCGCCGCCCGCATCGCTTCACAGCGCCCGCTCCGTTCGCTCGGTCTGACCGACCGCTTGGCCCGCACCCCGCTCCGCACAGCGCTCCGCACCGTGCCCGCTTCGTTCCCCCGCTCCGCACAGCGTCTGACCGGTCGCCCCGCCCGCAGCGACCGACGTTGCAACGTTGCAATCTTGCAACGTCGCAGCCCCGCTCCCCAAGCGCACGACCGACCGCTCCCATCGATCTGACCGAAGGAAGCGACCGCACCCGCGCTGCTGCACACCCCCAAGTTTTGCACAGCGCCGTTCCTAGTGTCTGACCGAGAGATCTCCCCGCACCGAGGCTGTACGACCGAGAGCCACTCGTCGCAACCCCGCATCCGTCGCACCACTTGCCTCTGTGGGCCCTCCAAGTTCTCCAGAGGTATTGTGGGTCCCCCAAAGGTCCCTAGGACTACTGTGGGCCCCACCTAGGTGCGTTCTCTTCGACGACTTGACGCGTACGACGTCGTCGCACGTCGTAGCCCGTCGTCGCACGTGCGAGCTTTGGAATCTGGAATCGTTGCCCGGGTTGATTGCTCTGAAATTTCCAGCGAGGAATCTAATTGGAATCTGGACTTGGAGCGCGATCTTTTATTCCAACCCCCGGCGTCGCTACCCGACGCCGGTGTAGCTTTCGCGTCGTGTTGAGGTAACGTTTTGCACCCCTAGGACCCCCAACCAAATTGCACGTTAACCAAGACTAAAAATCAGTATTTTAAAGTATTTTAAATGTTTTAGCAATCACTAATCAAGATTAATAAAACGGATGTAGGCCTGTGGACTTGTGCACGTAGGAATCGTGACTTTGGACTCGTTGGACGGTGTTTTTTTGACGTGATAGTTGCAGGCAAGTGAAACTTGCCAAGTCTTGCTTAGGGCCATGTTTTTAGGCCATTTACTTGTTTCTAGCGTAAAAGAGACTAGTCAGTGAAATGATAGCTGACTAGACGCCTACTTGATCTAGTTTGACAACAAAACTAGATCTGTCACCTAATTGATCTAGCTTGACAACGAAGCTAGATCCAACCTTTAAACTTGTTGTTCATGCATACTAAACTGTCACGTTTACTTTTCTTACATGTACGCTTTACTACTTTGCCATGTCATGTCATCCATGCATTGAATGTCGCATTCGTAGCACACGCTACAATACTTGTACTTGTACTCCTTGTCCGGCTAGGTGCACCCCTACGCCATACTTGTTAAAAACACTTCCTGGCTCGTGATCCAGAAGCGAGCATTCCAAGTTCGGGGGTAAGGCCCTGGCTCGATACACGTGGAGGGGTAGGGATAAACGGTCGCTTGAGCTTAGGAGTTGGCCCGCGCAGCCACTCTAGCCAAAAGACGGAATCTCTGTGCACGAGGTGCTTACTTTCCTTGTCTTGTACTTGTCTTGTGAATGTCATGCCATGCTCGTACTTTACATTACTTTACTTTACCTGTTTCACTCATTACTTAAACTTCCATGTCATTGCATCATGCTAGAACTGCTAGGTTGTTTACTTGTACTCTCAGTTTCACTTGCACAAGTCTTTTAGACTTGCTGACATGTGCCCCTTGCTCTTTTGGGTGTCACATGTTAGACCCTGAGCCAGAGACAGTTGCTGAGGACGAGGTGTTTGCTGACGTTGAGCCCGAGCCTACGTTCGTCGAGGAGTTCGAGGACACCGGAGACCAGTCTTAGAGACTGATTTTACTTGCTTTTGCTTTAGGTTGCTGTTAGTTGTCGGTGCTTGCACCATTTCCTTGTTTTCGTACTTTGTACTTTGTTGGCCATGCTAGGCCTCTTTTAGACTCTTTTATTTTAGCCTGGTGGCTTTTCTGCGATGTTGAGACTTATTATTATGGATATTCTGAGATGTTTCTTTTGTCTCTTTTCGTTATTATTATCTTTGTTTCGTTTCGCGTTGCAAGGACCTGCAGTTTAAATTTGATCGACGCTTATCGGACTTGCAGCTTTGTAGCTTCAAGTCTGAGTGGACCTTCTCACGCTTCGCCTCCACGTTTTTGGGAAGCGGGGCGTGACAGTTAGCTGATCTTCTGTCGTCCTCGGGTCTTCTCGATTACCTTCGATATGACCCGAAGGCGAATCCTCACCCCTACCATCGATTAGTGAAGCTATTCTACGCCAATAGGATCCGGGGTCAGTACGATGAGACCCACTCTGTTGAGACGACTGTTTTGGGGACTCCTATAGTCCTCACGGTAGAAATCTTAGGAGAGATTTTGGGTATCTCTTCGTCTGGCCTCCTCTCCTCTGATATCTCTGTTGACGATATTTCTTCCCTTGATCAGACCGTCCTTTCTGAGATTTTCCATCAGATTCCTCCCGCCATGATTGGCGTGCCATCTAAATCTTTCAAGCCGAATGCATGGGTCCTCAATCTGATTCTGAAGTCGTGCTTGCTTCCCAAGTACAGCTCCTCATCTCTACCGTCCCAGCCCTTTCTGAAGCTGATCTATGCCATATTCATGGGGAGCTCGATTATTTGGGCTCGCATTATACTCGATAAGATTGATTCTTTCGAGTGTATTCGCAAGGCCTCTAAATCAGCTCACATCTCATTTCCGTGCTTGTTGACCCTTGTTTTCCGTCACTTCAGTATCCCCTTGCCTCGTGACGATGAGCGTCCTCTTGGTCCTCCCCTGAACGCGACGGCCGTCAAGAAATCTCTTACGGCGCTTCGTCACGTTCAGAGGACGACACCATCAGCGTCTGCCTCTGCCTCTGCCTCTGCTGCTCCCTCTGCCACCCTTGATGATGTCGTTCGGTTACTTCGTCGTCACGAGTCTCGTTTGGCTCGTACCGAGGAGGTAGTTTGCCGTATGGCGAGTCTGATGGGTGTTCAGCTTCCTCCTTCTGTTTCTGAGGATGAGGAGTTGGATGAGTTGGCTGAGGAGGACGTTGAGGAGCTTTGTCGTGCTTCCACTCGTGCCCCCGAGGGCACTCCTGGTACTGCTGCTGCTGGTGCTTCCTCTTCTGGTGCTGCTGTTGCTGCTTCGTCTGCTGGTGCCCCCGAGAGCACACCTGTTGCCACCGCTCCTGCGGTGGATACTCCGACTGGTGCTCCAGAGGCCACTGCTGTTGCTGCTCCAGAGACTGCCACTTCTGCCGTCGCTCCTGCTGACATTCCGGACGTTCCTGCTGATCCAGTCACCACCTCTGCTCCTGCTGAGCCTGCAGTTGCTTCTGATCCTCCCACTGCCTCTTGAGTTTCTTTGAGGCCTCTCCCGATACTCATTGTATGATATATCTAGTTGTGAGAGATGTTGGGTAGGATAGTGTGGGTGGCTATGTATTTTGGATCTTTTTGATGTACTTTTATGATCTTGTTGATGATGTATTTTGGATCTTTTTGATACTTTTGATGATGGTGTATATTTTTTTTTCACTCCGATATCTGTGATTGATGATGTATTTTGTGTACCGATCGGTGGATCGATGTTTTGTATGTCGGTGATGTACTCTGGTTCAAATTTTATATATATATACATCGCAGTTGACATTTCATTCTATTGTGCACAATTTATAATTTTTATGTCTCTGATGTTTGATTTCGTCGCTCGACGATATTAGCTTGGTTTAATAGAAATTTCTTCTATGGAAACATAGAATTGTTTTCCATGCACTAAATTAACCAAGAATGTTGATATTGGAGAGTATATTCCATAACTCAATCCGTAATATTGATATGAGTTTTGATGATTTCGTTTTACGATTTTTCGACTCTGGTTTCATTGACACGCCTTGATTTTAGTCGTATTCTTTTGGTGTCACTTGAACCGTCGTCGTATTCTACGACTCCCGTGCTTTTTTTGAGGCTATTGTTGTTGTCGTTGTTATCCTCCTGCTCTTTTTGCTTATGCTAAAGGGGGAGAGATATAATAATAACGATGTGCTAAATGAAAATTTAAAGCATTTTTCCAAGAATCTAACTTGATGTGTTAGATTCAGGGGGAGTTAAGATATATCAATGGATTTTCAAATCTGATATTTCAATAACCTATGTTTGGTATTTCAATAATTCAATAATCGATTCTCATTTAATATACTTCACTCGTCTACTTGATGCGTATTATTTTTGTTTAAATTGGAATTAACGAGTCATCAATGCAGGGGGAGTAAGTAAATTTCATTTGAACTATTATTTTTGATTATTATTTATGTTGGTTTGTCATCACCAAAAAGGGGGAGAATGTTGGATATTGGACTCCCCGGATTTGGTTTTGGATGATGAACAAACATAAATATATCGTGAACTAACACTTTGTGAGCGCAGTTATGGAGATCGTCGCCAAATTCACATGAATATCAATTACGACGTCTCAAGAGTTCTCAAAGCATGTGATCGTATGCCTAAAGCTTCGTTGAAGCTTTTGGACCAACTTAGAAGTCATGAAGATTCGATTGAAGCTATTGAAGACGGTATCGTCAAGTTTTATTTATAGTCTTTAAGCTTCTTTCGTAGAATGTTAAGCCTTGAGTAGGTCTTACGATTTAAATCTTCATAACGGTCATATCTTAGCTCTAGGATCTTAGTAGAAGTCCATACAATCCTTCCCGAAGCTTCGCGCTTTGATTCGCGACTTCTTGTGCATGTTAGTTGGTTCAAGAAGAAGAACTGATCGACTAGATGGTGATCTAGTCGGTCGGCAAAGATTCTTGGACCGACTAGTTCTTCTCAGTCATTTCCAAGCTCTTTACTGTTTACAGTTAGTCGGTCTAAGTTGACTCACCGACCGACTAGTTTGTGAACTAGTCGGTCAGTGATACTTCTGTGACCGACTAGTTGAGCTTTCCCTGTACATGCACATTTGAGCTTATGCTACTGTTTATCTTTAGTCGGTCTGTGTTCATTGATCGACCGACTAGTTGATGAACTAGTCGGTCAACTTTCCTTCTTGGACCGACTAGTTTAGTTTTACTGTACATGCCAATTTTTCACCTAACTTACTGTTTATTGTTAGTCGGTCTATGTTCATTTAGTGACCGACTAGTTGGTGAATTAGTCGGTCAACATTTGTTCTTGGACCGACTAAGTCTATTTTAGCTCAGACTTCAGTTTTATCTGTTAGTCGGTCTACGTTGAGTAACCGACCGACTAGTTGTGAAACTAGTCGGTCAGCTACTCTTCTTGGACCGACTAGTTCCTTATGTCTGTGCTTTGATCTTTTCTCTGTTCACTCATTAGTCGGTTTACGTTAATTGACCGACCGACTAGTTGATGAACTAGTCGGGAGCTGGTTGTTCTTTGACCGACTAGTTGGGTTCAGAAAAGAGCCGTTGGAGCATTTAATGACTCGAATTTCTTTCTCTCTCTCCTCTATCCTATATATACTTGATGGGCTGCATTCATTGCTGCCAAGGCTGATATTATTGCAAGTTTAGAGATCAAGAGAAATCATTCCAAGCTCATTCAAAGCTCATTCATTCCATTCAATAATCTCTCCTCACTCTTACTTCCAAAGAGAGATTCATTGAGTGTGAAGCCTTCCAAGCCAAGTGCTTGATTCTAGGTCACCAACATCCCCAAAGCTCTCCATCGCTGATCTACATCTTGGAGCTAGGGTTTGGTGCCACTTCTTCCTCAAAATCATCCTTGCCCTAATTCGTAAGCATTACTCAAGGCATAGGTAATTTGTCGGTAAGAAGTTTTCTTATTTCATTTCATATTTGAATTGTAAGTTTCACTCTCGGTTGTGAGAGTGTGGTTGTGATCCCAGGTTGTGGGAGTCACAAATTTCTTTTTGTATGATTTGACTTGTGGAGGTTTTTCACAAGTATTTCATAGTGGAAATCTTGAGTTAGGGTTTCTAACTCAAGTATTTCATAGTGGAAATCTTGAGTTAGGGTTTTAAAGTACTATTCACACCCCCTCTAGTACTTGTGCAATAGCTTGTAGGGCATTACAGCTCCTCCCTCTTCCGTCGCCGTATCCCCCCCATCTACCGCCGTTTCTACTCCATCAACCACCGCGTTGGCCGCCCTTTCACTCACACTCACCATAAACACCACCACTCCACCCATCATTCACACCTCCACACCCACCGATCCATCACCTCGACCACTTTGTTCACTTCTCCGCACACCTGTCACCTCTCCCGCCCACTCCCCCACATCCCCCACATCTTCCACCAAGGAGGATGAGGATGATTCCTCTCCTGCTTTTTGATTCCATTTTGTTTTCTGACATACCCCTTGCTTATCTCTGCATTTTCATGATCATATCATATCGCTAGCTTTGTCACGTAAAGCTTGGGGGAAGTCAATTTTTTCTGTGTGCTGTCATGTGATGTTTTCTATGTGTGTTTGTTTATATATGTTGTGTCGTGTGATTTTCCATTTTTATTTTCTGTTTTTATGTCGTGTTATGTGATTTTCTTTATTTTCCTTTTTTCGTATGTGTGTTTTTCTTGTTTTTCATCTCCTTTTGTGTAGGTGCGTATTCCCCCCATTTTCTTTGCCCTCCCGTATTCATGTTTATTGCATTGAGGGCAATGCAAGTTTCAGCTTGGGGGAGTCTGATCGCGTCCGAGTGTACACTCGAAAAACGACTTGTAGTTTTACTGCAAGCGCACGGTGTAGCGGCGAGCGGGTATCGAAATCAGGGAGGACAAATGACCGTGTCTCTTTCCAATCACCTAGCTATCAAGAGAATCGAGAATAGTTCGGGGTATAACAACCACAATCGTTCAAATGTCAAGAGAAATATCAATTTAATAAAACCTCTAGGGATAAGGAATCCTCGCTACGCACCTTCTCTCATTATTGTGATTCATAAGTTACATTATTGCTAAACTTGAATATAGGTGAACTAGTCGTAACTAAATGTAGAACCAAGCTCACGTTCTCGCGCTATTCCCGGTCTATAACAAACCTAGGCTAGGGCCCACTCTCGTGCAAACCCTAGCCTAAGCCGCTAGCGTGAAGAACGACATCATTGTTCAATCGTATCTCGAGTCCACTCTCATGCAAACTCGAGCTACGACCTAGGTTGTGATAGTTCCTATCCGTCCAATCTCTTGCAAACAGATATGGGTATAGAATCATAATTAAAAATCTTAGCTTTGGTCCAATCTCTTGCAAACCAAGTCGAGAGAAATCTAATTGTCAATCTAATCTAGGCCTTCCTACCAATTGGGATCCAATCTCTTTCAAATCCCAATCGATATGAATTCCTAGCTATCCGTATTTAATCAATCTCAACCTAACCCTAATCAATTCTAGCAACAATTCCACAAATTCATCACAATTTAGAAATATGGTCCGTAGGGTTCATCCCTACGCCCTAAGACAACGGCACTACTCACTAGACATCATGAAAATCTCAGAAAAATCAACAATAACATTGGCACAATTCATTGCAAAAGAGAAATAATGCATAAAAAATAGAGTTTTCAATAGAAATTGACAAACCAATGTAGATGCCAATGATTTCCAGCTGAGAATTCACCAAAGAATAGCCCTCAAATCCCTAAAAGAAAGTCTAAAATTTAATTGTTCAAAAGCTCTCCAAACTAGGGCAAAAACTGCGTTTAAATACCCTCTAAAATCGACCAAAAAATCGTGGCAAAAATGCCCTTGCGCAGCCCAAAAATCGTAACCTTAGCAGCAGGCAGAGCGGTTTACTCGACCGAGTGACCTTGTCACTCGGCCGAGTGACAAACCCTGTAAAAATACAATACCTTCGAATGTTTCAGGGTCTGTCTTCGGGGGATGGCTCAGCCGAGTAGACTTATCCATTCGGTCGAGTGACTTTATCGTTCGGCCGAGTGACCTTCGACAGGATCTCTGAAAATTACAGTAACTTCGGCCTTTCTCAGGAAAATGTCCATGTACCACTCGGGTGAGTGAGATTTCTCATTCGGCCGAGTAGGATTTCTTCGTACGGCCGAGTATACGCTGAAATTAACTCTGAGTGCATATCCGTTCTGGTCGGCCGAGTGGGGCTTCTTGTTCGGCCGAGTGGCTATTCTGCTCGGCCGAGTGAGGTGCTGAAATGCTTGTTTCTCTTCTTTTTGCCTCCTCGTCGCTCCTATTGATTTCCTTCTTCTTCCGCTCATCCTCCATCGCTGATAAGCCCTCAAATGAGCTATGGATGACACTCCTGAGCGCTTGCAAATCCCTTGATCTCAAAATTTCTCCGAATCGCTCCATATTTCCTGAAATACGACAAAAACAAGAAATAGTGAAAAGCATCGCAATATTGTCGAATAATCATGAAAAACACGATATGTGTCACGTCCCGCTTCCCTAAAATGGAGGCGAGACATGAAAAGGTCTGCACGAGAGTGGAGCTGTGAAGCCCCAAACTCGATAAGCGTCAATAAAACATAAGCAGGTCCCTGTAACCATAAACGGAATAACAATAATAACACAAGGAGAGACATAAATAAAATCTCAAATCTCAGAATTTGTCCAACATTAAAATTAAGTTCAACATCCAGAAAAGCCACCAGGCTAAAAGAAAGAGTCTAAAGGCCCAGAACAAGGCCAATAAAAGGGACAACATAACAAAGTATTGGTGCCACGCACCGACAACAAAACAGTCTAAACAACAACACAAACAGTCTCTACGACTGATCGCCCGTGTCCACGAAGTCCTCGTCAAACACAGGCTCGGGCTCGACGTCTGCAAACACCTCGTCCTCAACAATAAACTCAGGCTCAGGATCTAACATGTGTCACCCAAAAGAGTAAAGGGGCACATGTCAGCAAGTCTAAAAGACTTGGGCAAGGAAACTGAAAGTAAGGTAAACTAACAACCTAACAGTTATAGTATGATGCATGACATGGCAAGTATAGTATGGAAGTGACAAGTAAAGGGAAGTACAAGTAGCAAGAGGCAAGTAAGGCATGGATAACAAGTTTTACAAGTAAAACACGGACAAGTACAAGTCAAGTAGTTCACGTCAAGTGAACACGTCAAGTAAACAAGTTGTGCACAGAGATTCCGCCTGTTGGCTAGAGTGGCTGATCGGGCCAACTCCTAAGCTCAAGTGACCGTTTATCTCTACCCCTCCACGTGTATCGAGCCAGGGCATTACCCCGCACACGGAATGCTCGCTTATGTAACACGAGCCAGGAAGTGTATTTAACACGTATGGCGTAGGGTTATGCCTGCAACGCAGGTGCTTAGCCGGAAACAAGTAGATCGGGCATTGGCTATGAACCAACTCACGTAGCCCGCTTCTGGAACACGAGCCAGGAAACACAAGTATTGTAGCGTATGCTACGAATGCGACATTCAACATGGATAGCATGGATGACAATTAATTCGCGTACCGTTAATTAAAATTAAACATGACATGGTAGTTATGCAACATGATAAATGACGGATCTAGCTTCGTTGTCAAGCTAGTTCCTGAAATTGAGCCTAGGCGAGTATCATTTCGTTGCCTAGTCTCTTTTACGCCTACAACAAGCAAATGGCCTAAGACATGGCCCAAAACCCTAAGTGGCAAGTTTCACTTGCCTAGCACCGAGGATGACGATCACGAAGGTTCGTCTCACGGACACTAATCTACGGGGATGAGGTCGCTGCCATGGCAAAACAACATTAGAACAACATCCAACCTAGTTTTATTAGGGTTTCAAGAAAATCACAAAACGGGTTATGAGAACATCAAGGGATCGATCACTACCTTAGGAAGCGGAAGAACGATATTAGCAAGCACGGCGACGGAAGAAACGATCCGGGGAACTAGGGTTCAGATCTGGAAATGGGGAGAAAATCTGGAGAAATGGGGTTTTTGGGATTTTTGGGGGTTTTCCGACGACCTAGAGGAGGTGGCCGGCCAAAATGGAGTGGGAAGCTCCAAGGGAGGAAGGAATGGCTTGGGGAAATGTTGGAGGGTGATTTGGGGGAGAAAATGGCTCAGGAGAATGAAAGAGGGATGAAAGAAATCGTGGGTGGGGTTTAAATAGGAAGAGCTGGCGGCTGCCCAGAAATTAGGGTTTTAACACTGATTAGTCGGTCAAAGAGCAACCTCTGACTGACTAGTTTGGGAACTAGTCGGTCGGTTGACCAACGCAGACCAACTAAGTGTAAACAGTAACTCTTGACGAAAAATAGGATTTAGATTTAGTCGGTCAGAGAAAAACTACTGACCGACTAGTTTCTCATCTAGTCGGTCGACGAACGTTCTTAGACCGACTAAGAATGAATAGTACTTGGTATCAAAAATGATCATAGAGCTAGTCGGTTAAAGAACGATTGATGACCGACTAGTTTGCAACCTAGTCAGTCGACAAATGTTCTTAGACCGACTAACGATAAACAGTAACTCTTGTACAATTGACAAAGCCCACTAGTCGATCCATGAAGGTTTGCCGACCGACTAAATCGTCATCTAGTCGGTCGGTTCCCCTTCTTGTACCGGCTAACATGCACAGAAAGTTCCGAAATGGAGCGCGAAGCTCCGGGATCGATTCCTAAGACTCCTAGGCTTGATCTAACAATAAGATATGACCGATATGAAGCCCGTCACGAATGACTTACTCCGAAATCGACGATTCTAAGGAAGAAGCTAGAAAATCATGACGAAACGATCGAAAATGAAAGCTACGGAGACGAAAACCACACATAAGGAGAAAA
Organism: Scilla litardierei; assembly: GCA_030789695.1. Taxonomy (NCBI): domain Eukaryota; kingdom Viridiplantae; phylum Streptophyta; class Magnoliopsida; order Asparagales; family Asparagaceae; genus Scilla; species Scilla litardierei. The sequence goes on from CM061136.1 coordinate 119,284,363, forward strand.
TCCACCAAAACATATATAATATAAATAATCCAGATACATGAAAACCAGTCGTTACATCCTCCCAAACTTAAGAAAAATTCCGTCCTCGGAATTTCCCAACACCCACGTGTCCGGGGACAAAAGTGGGAAACGCTCTCACATCTCATCCTCATTCTCCCAAGTAGACTCTCTAGGCGTGCCGTGTCTTCACATCACCCTCACAAGATTGACAACCTTGTTCCGAAGTGACTTCTAACGCCTGTCCAGAATCTGTACTGGCTGCTGGTCATACGTCATATCAGGGCGAACGGTAATCTCCGAGAAATCCACAGCATGAGATGGATCGCTAATGTATCGACGAAGCTGCGACACATGGAAAACATTGTGAACTCCCTCCAAAGATGGCGGCAAGGCTAAGCGGTAGGCTACCTCGCCAACTCTCTCCAGAATGTCAAACGGTCCAATGTATCGCGGGCTCAATTTCCCTCGCTTCCCAAAGCGAATCACTCCACGATTCGGGGAAATCCTCAGAAACACATGGTCGCCAAGCTGAAACTCCAAAGGACAGCGTTTAGCATCCGCCCAATGCTTAAAACGGTCCTGAGCAATCCTCAACCTCTCCCGAATGTTCCTGACAACATCCACAGCCTCCACGATCATCTCAGGTCCCAACAGATCCCGATCTCCAACGTCATCCCAACTCGATGGCGATCGACATTTCCTCCCATACAGCGCGGCAAAAGGCGCCATGCCAATACTCGCCTGGAAGCTGTTGTTGTAGGAAAACTCTACCAGATGTAGATGGTCCTCCCACGAACCCTTGAAATCCAACATGCACGCCCTCAACATGTCCTCCAAGATCTGAATCGTCCTCTCGGACTGGCCATCCGTCTGCGGATGGTACGTCGTGCTGAAACTCCGACGTGTACCCAAACTCTTCTGCAAACTCTGCCAGACTGAGATGTGAACCTCGTGTCTCTGTCTGACACGATACTCACAGGGACTCTGTGAAGTCGTATGACCTCCTGTATGATTCACGTTACATCACTATCTAAACTAGGAAAATGAAATAAAAACGGAGAGTAAAAGAATTTACCTCCATATATCTCCTCGCTAGCGCCTCAGTGGACTGTCCCACTCAGAACGGAATAAAGTGCGCGGATTTTGTCAATCGATCTACGATCACCCAAATCGCGTCATTCTGCTTCGGACTCCGAGGTAGTCCAGTCACGAAATCCATAGTGATGTGTTGCCACTTCCACTCCGGAATCGGAAGCGGTTGTAGCAATCCTACCGTACGCTGATGCTCCGCCTTCACTTGCTGGCAAACCAAACACTTGGCTACACTCCGAGCCACACTCCTCTTCATACCATGCCACCAATAGTTCAGACGAAGATCCTTGTACATCTTGGTGCCACCAGGATGCACAGAATACGGCAAACTGTGTGCCTCCACCAATAACTCCTCTCTAATATTCCCAGCTGGCACACACAACCTGGCTCCAAACCTCAGCGAGCCATCCTCATGAATCAAAAAGTCAGTCCGCAGACCGGCTTCCACCTGCTCCCGAATCTTCACCAGCTTCGGATCCTCAGCCTGGCCAGCCTTGATCCGATCCACGATCGTCGACCGTATCTGCATAGTCATCAACAAAGAAGCCTCCCCAGGAAGAATAATCTCCACACCAGACTCGCAAAAATCCTGCTGTAATCTCCACTGCGAGGTCAAAATCATCACCGCTGGAAGCCTACTCAGCGCATCAGGAACCACATTCACCTTGCCAGGGTGATACTGCAAATCAATCTCATAATCCGCTATGAGCTCCAACCATCGACGCGGTAGCATGTTGAGCTCCTTCTGAGTGAAAATATACTTCAAGCTTTTGTGATCGGTGAAGATCTTCACTTTCTCACTCAGCAGGAAGTGCCTCCAAATCTTAAGAGCAAACACAACAGCAGCCAACTCCAAATCATGCGTCGGGTAATTCTTCTCATGAACCTTGAGCTGACGAGATGCATAAGCCACTACATGTCCATGCTGATGCAAAACACAACCGAGACCCTTGCCAGAAGCATCGCAAAAGATCTCGAATCCTCCACTGCGATCAGGCACAACAAGAATAGGGGCAGTCGTCAATCTCTCCCTCAGAACACCAAAAGCATTCTCACAATCACCCGACCAAACAAAAGGTACATCTTTCCGCGTCAATCTGGTCATCGGCTCAGCAATACGAAAAAATTCCTTAATGAAGAGCCGATAATAACCAGCCAGTCCAAGGAAACTCCGGATCTCAGACGCTGACTGCGGAACATGCCACTCTCTGATGCCCCTGATCTTCTCGGGATCCACTGAAATACCATCTCTAGTCACCACATGCCCGAGAAAAGCAACTCTGTCTAGCCAGAACTCGCACTTCGAAAACTTAGCATACAACCGATGCTTCCTCAAAATCTCCAACACTGTCCTCAAGTGCGAGGCATGCTCTTCCTCCGACTTCGAATAGATCAGAATGTCGTCATTGAAGATAACGACAAACTTATCTAAAAAGTCATAGAAGATCAGATTCATCAGATTCATGAAAACTGCGGGTGCATTGGTTACACCGAAAGGCATAACCACAAACTCGTATTGTCCATACTTCATCCTGAATGCTGTCTTCGGAACATCTTCCTTCTTCACCTTCAACTGATGATAACCACTCCTCAGATCCAACTTCGAAAACACCCTCGAACCTCCAAGCTGATCAAAAATATCATCGATGCGAGGCATCGGGTATTTATTCTTGATGGTCACCGCATTCAACTCCCGATAATCCACGCACATGCGACGCGAACCATACTTCTTCCTCACCAGCATCACCGGTGCTCCCCATGGAGACACACTAGGGTTGATATAACCCTTCTGCAAAAGCTCATCCGGCTGCTTCCGTAATTCCTCCAACTCAGCGGGTGCCATACGATATGGCGCCTTCGAAATCGGTTGCGCTCCCGGAATAAGATCAATAGAAAATTCCAGAGATCGATCAGGTGGCAATCCAGACATCTCCTCGGGGAAGACGTCATCAAAGTCCCGCACAACCGCTGGCCTCTCCAGCTCCATCTGCATAGCCACAAACTCCACCGGCCTGGCCCGAAATCTGACCAGACCGAGCGAACTGTTACCCCGGTTGAACTCAAATACTGGATGTCTGGGAATCTCGAACACCACCTTCTTCCTCCGATAGTCGATCATAGCATAGAAGCTCGCAAGCCAATCCATCCCAAGGACCGCATCATAGTTGATGATGTCGTGGACAATGAAATCAGCGTAAAGCTCATGTCCACAAACCACCAACGAGCAAGAATTGCAACCAAGATGCACTGAGGCCACGCCATTTCCTGTGACGATATTCCAACTCTTGGAAAGAGGGGACGTCGACAAGGAATGCTTCTCCACGAAGCTCCGAGAAATAATGCACATCGATGCATCGGAGTCAACGAGAACTCGTGCAGGAAATGTGCACACCAAAACCACACCTAACAAGCAATTTAACAATCAAACCCTAGTCTAGCAAACAATCATGTTCAAGCAAACAACATAATCTATCAATCAAAACTAGCTAGGAAAGTAGCAGCTAGATTGAGGATTACATGCGATAACATCATCTACAGCCTCGCTCTCCACAGCGGTCATCAGAAAAGCCTGCCTCCTCGGTGGAAAAGCCTGCTGAAAGGCCTGCCTCTGAGGGACAAGAGCTGCTCCACGACCGACAGGAACAAGCACTCTCTGCTGCAACGGCTGTGCTGCAACAGGTGCCCTCCAAGACTGCTTCGACCTCGGACAATCCTTCATGGTATGGGTAGGATCTCCACATACTACACACTGGCCCAGGAATCTCCTACACTGATCCTTGATATGCCCGATCTTGCCGCAGTAATGGCAAGTCTTCTGAATATGCCCTCCTGGCCTCTTGAACTGAGCTGGCTGATTAGGCTTGAAAACAAGCCTAACCACCGCCCTGGCCTGCTCCATAGGCCTCTTCCCAGCACCAGAAACATGTCCCCTCCTCTGACTCAGGTTCAGCTCCTGCCTCCTCACAGCGACCAGAACCTTCTGATAAGAGTCCAGATCAGAGGAAGACACAAAACTCTGAAGCTCCAAAGCAACTCCCTACAGGAACCTCTGAGCCCTCTCATCAGCATCCTGCACCATCTTCGGTGCGAACCGACTCAGCCTAGTGAACTCTTGGTGGTACAGGTCCACAGTCAAGCTCCCTTGCTTCAGATCAATAAAGCGCTGCAGCATCTCCTTCCTAGCAGCCTTCGGAAAGAACTCCTCATCAAATCTGGACTTAAAGGTAGCCCAAGCTATCGGCTCCACCAGCATCTTCTCTTCCGCATCCCACCAGTTCCGAGCATTATCCTTGAGTTGCCTCTTTGCCAAATCAACCCATCCAGCCGGGGTGATCTTGGCCATCTTCAAGTTATCCTCAATGTTCCGAATCCACTCATCGGCAGCCAGAGGACCCTCAGACCCATCAAAATAAGTAGGACCCAGCTCCCAAAATTGCTTCGCTCCCGGCTCGGAGCGAGGGGCATCCTGGATTGCCCGACCAGCTCGAACAACTGGAGCATTCTGGACTTGTAGGAGCACGTCCTGCTGCACTTGCATCATCTAAAGCATCATCCACATCATCTCCCCATTGGTGGGTTCCCGCCCAGGCTCCTCGTCATGAGGGGTGACGTGCGTTTATATTTCATATATTCACGCACGTTTTCTTTTGTGTTTCTCCATGTTTTTCCGCCGTCTCTTATTCGTTTTCGTGTATTTTCCCGTTTTCTTTCACTTTTCTTTGTTTTTCCATGATTGCAGGGGATTGACCACATAGGGGACGTTTAACGATGATATCCCAAGTCCCCGGAGCAACGGGAGAAGTCACGCGTGATCCAGGGGGTCAAACGCCAAAGAATTCATCTTTCAGCCCCTCACCCGATCGGTTGGTCATCTCCAACCGATCGGGTGATGCACGCGTGCACCACCCGGTCTCTGCCGCAGCTCACAAAGAAGCCACCCGACCGGTTCACAGACCGGTTCTGCGGGCGGCTGTTCTCTATTTTTTCGAGCAGAATTCCAACCGATCAGGTGACTCTCACCCGATCGGTTCATCTGTAGCTGAAGAAGATGAGCTGAAGACACGGACGTTGAACCGATCGATTCACCCGACCACTCCAAGATCCAACCGGTCACTCAAGAACTCACCCGACCGGTTCATGAGATCGGGTGAAAAGTCGCCGTTTTCTGTAATTTATCTGTAACGGATCAACCGATCGGTTGACTTGTCAACCGATCGGTTGATGCGGCGGTCTATAAATAGAACCCCTAGGGTTCCAGAAACGAGGGCTGTTATTTTTCCTACTGTTTTATTTCCCTGTGACGGCTGTAATTGTTACTCTTTTGTAAGTTTTCAGATCTTTCTAAAATTTTAGTATTGTCTTTATTACTCTATTACTTCCACATTGCAATTGTCCGATTATGATTCCAACGGTTAAATTTCATTTAGATTACTTTTTCATGAATTTTTGTGAGTAGTTCCCAAATCTGGGATTTTGGTGGAAACCCCTTCGGGGGCTCTTCCCGATGCGTCCGTAGGGTTAGGAAATCGATAGGGAGTAGGAATCTAACGGTTACGCGGGGTGTTTCATTGTCATCGGCGGGAAAAAGACCGCCTTTGACCGTCGGGCCAAGGGGGAATAAACTTGGCGGTTGACTCCCTAGCCATAGCTCACACCCTTAGCGTAGACGCCGAATCCTAGCACGCGGGAGCGGCAGGATGAGACGTTGGGAGTTATCGTTGCGGGCGTAGTGCTCCCGGGATCGATCAGTGTTAATGGACACGGGAGTGCCCACTGATCGAATCCGGGAAGTCCGGTGTATCATCCTGGGCACCGACCGGAATATCGGGCCCATGGGACGCCGGTACCACTTTTGGAGGCAACGTCTCACCATTAGACCCTAATCCCGATTGCTATCCATACCTGTAGGCCGTATCGGCGAGAGTCTCTCGTCGGGTCGGAAACCAAAGTCCCGGGTTTTCTTTCTTGTTGTTCATACCCATTCATTTCCTTTCGTGACAACCAACCACCGATTCGGGCTAGCTCGCCCCTCGGGGTGATTTAGGTCCTACCTGACCCAAGCACAACCTCGCCTCCCTGAGTTCGATATTCCCGCACCCTACACTAACGTGAAACTTGCGGTAAACGACACCGCGCCGCCGCGACGCAAGCGGGGCGCCGGTCAAGTTTATGGCGCCGTTGCCGGGGAGGCAACGTGCTTGATATTTTAGGGTCTCTTGAACCCTCGTGTCTAGCTCACATCCCTACCTCGCGATAATTTTCACATTTTACTTTTTCTTTTTCTTTTTTGTTTTTCTTATTTTTATTTCTTATTTTATCTGTTTCTTTCCCACTTGTCGCTTCACGGGTGTTTGTTGTTTTTCATGCGCAGGAGTTCAAGGAGTCTTGACGACTTGATTCCCCTCGATCCAGAGATTAACGCCACCCTTAGGCATTTGGCCGCCGAGAAGCGAAGAAGAGAAGATCCCGAATCCATTGAGGAGAACACCCCACCTCACAAGTCTCTGCTGGAGTACTCGATGCCCTCCATCGAGTCAACTTCCGCCATCCGATCTCCAGCTATTGCAGCCCAAAGCTTTGAGCTGAAGCCGTCTCTAGTGACCTGGATCCAGCAGGACCAGTTTGCGGGTGCGCCTATGGAGAGCCCGATAGAGCACCTGGACTCCTTCTTGGAGAAGTGTGACACCTTCCGGATTAATGGTGTCACTACAGAGGCTATCCGTCTGAAGCTGTTCCCCTTCTCTTTGCGAGACAAAGCCAAGCAATGGCTAAGGGGGAAGGACCCCAACACTTTCAACACCTGGGAGAAGCTCTCCAATGCTTTTCTGACGAAGTTCTTTCCTCCGGGGAAGACCATGAAGTTGAGGAGTGAGATCTCCTCCTTCTCCCAGGCCAGCCACGAGTCCTTGCATGAAGCTTGGACGAGATATAAAGAGATGCAAAGAAGATGCCCTCACCATGAGCTTCCGAAGTGGCAGATTATCAATCTGTTCTACAATGGGTTGAGGGATGACCTGAAATCTTCTATGGACGCCGCGGCTGGGGGTTCCTTCATGTCTAGAAGCGAGGAGGATGCCGGGCATATTCTGGAAAATATGGCATCCAACAATGAGCGGTGGTGTGACGAGAGAGCCACACCAAGATCCGGGGGTATACACAGAGTCGAGGACGTCGACAAACTATCAAGCAAGTTCGACTTGCTTTCGACCCAGATCTCCGCACGAATGGTAGGAGCCGGTGGGGCCGGTACACAGCAAGTTTCTGCAGTAGAGTCCGAATTCTTTGGGGAATTCGACGGTGGTGACATCTCACCACCGTTGGATCAGGCGAGCGCACTATTTTACAACCCCACAGGGAATGCGACATATCCTCCAAGGACAAATTCCAACTCGACCTACTCTCCCAACAACCGGAACCACCCGAATTTCAGTTACCGGCCACCATTTCAGCCCTCGCCGCCTCAGCAGCCGCAGCAACAAATTTATCAGCCGGCTAGACCACAGCAGAATCAGGTTCAGCAGCAACCGTTTCAGCAGCAACCTCAGCAACAAACTTACGCCCCCAGGAATCAGCAGCCGTTCCAGCAGCAACAGTATGGCCAACAGAGGGCCGTCTCTCCGGTTGAGTCTCTCTTGACTCAATATATTACCAACCAGGAGAGGATCAACCAAAAGCTGGAAATGGGTCAGCGGACCCTCACGGACCAAGTAACCCAGCTGGGGTTACAGGTGGCGAACCTTGCAAGGTCACAAAGCCAATTACCACCACAACCGGAGGTGAACCCGAGGGGAGCAACACAAACATCGGCACTCGTGCACGAGCACGCGAATGTGTCCGCTATCGTTCTGAGAAGCGGGACACAAATTCCTACTAGAGTGCCCCCTAGCAACCCGGAAGCACCATTGGTCGTTGAGAGACCGAATGAAAAATCAAATAACGCCGGTGCTTCGTCATCAAATCCCATGACTCCGGAGGGAGTGTCCGAAGAAGAGAAGAAGAAGGAGGAAGAGAGCCCGAGAGTGTATAAACCCGTTGTGCCATTTCCACAACGGTTGGCTCAGGCAAAAATTGATGAGAAATATGGCAAGTTCTTTGCCATGGTCAAGGACCTAAGCCTGCAAATCCCCTTCCTGGAAGCAATAGAAACGATTCCCTCCTATGCAAAATTCTTGAAAGATCTGGTGACTAGAGGGTCAAGAAAGGAGAAAGTAGTGCTGACGGCGGAATGTAGCGCTCTTATTCAGAGGGCAAACCCGCCGAAGCTCAAGGACCCGGGGAGCTTCTCTATTCCTTGCACGATCGGGGCTGTGAAGATTCATCGTGCACTCGTCGATCTAGGAGCGAGTGTTAGCTTGATGCCCTTGTCGATGTACAGAAGGATAGGAATGGGTGATTTGGAGCCCACCGGGATGACCCTACAACTAGATGACCGGTCGGTCAAATATCCGGTGGGAGTTGTTGATGACCTCCCCATAAATGTGAGAGGGGTGCATGTGCCTGTGGACTTTGTAGTCATGGACATGCCCGAAGACGCACACACCCCCATTATCCTGGGACGGCCTTTCATGGCCACTGCTGGCGTTCTAATAGATGTGAAGAACGGAAAACTCTCCTTGAACGTCAGCGGAGAGAAAGTTGAGTTTGATCTGGGACTATCCATGAAGCACCCCGATCCTCCTGATGACCTCCGGTGCAATTTGCTTGAGATAGAAGAAGAAAAAGCTGTAGAGGAGAGCTCCTGGGAGATTCTCCTGAGAAACCCCCCCGATGACTTGGGGAATTTAGAAGATGGGGACGGCCCCGAGAACAAAGAAGCTGCTGGAAGACCGAGTGCAGCGAGAACGACCCCTCCTGGGTTCCCCAAGGCTCCTCCTGTGAGGAGAACAGGGAAAGAGCACACGGACCTCACTAAAGACGAGGTCCGGATCCTGAAGAAGATGGCGGGAAGCGCCAACACCAAGGAAAAGCCCCCGGATCTCAAGAACAAAGGGAGGGTAGTCGAGCAAGTATTTTTCCAGCCGCTGACTACTCCAAGCGCCTTCAGCTCCAACGAGAAAGAGATGCCGAAATTTGGGCATCACCCGTATCAGCCACCATGAGCATCTCTTGCGGGCGTCGAGCCAACGACGTTAAACAAGCGCGCTTCATGGGAGGCAACCCATGCTCTAAACTTTTTCTCATTTTTTACCGTTAATTTATTACTTTATTTTATCTATTTTTATAAATAAAATCAGTCGCGAGAAGATCCGTTCGGGGACTTAGACAATCCGTTGGCTTTTGCAGGAAACAAAGCCCCAACCGATCGGTTGACAACTCACCCGATCGGTTGGGATGTATCAGATACAAGCCGAGATCTGCCCCCAGATGACCCGATCGGTTGAGTAATGAAGAGACCAGGTGGCAGACCGGGTGAGCTGGGGAGAACTCTCGGGAAATTTTGGGGAATATCAACCGATCGGTTGGGTTCTAGGGCGGCCGGTTGACGTGACCGGGTGAGCAGCCCTAAGTTCTCGGGAAAATGAGTGGAGCGGCCAACCGGTCGGTTGAAAAATCAACCGATCGGTTTTCCTGTAGCATTTCTTCGGCAAGATTTTCGACCTAACTGTCAATCGATCGGGTGAAAACTCACCCGACCGGTTCGACTTAAACCCTATATAAACCCCCCCGACACCCGCTCGTTTTCACCCTCTCCCGATCGCAAATCCCCCCGTCGTTTCACCTTCCCCTCTCTCCCAACAACCGATCTTCCTCCCCCACGCCCTCTACTCCTCCATTACTCCCACTCTCCACCTCCTTCATCAACCCCTTCATCATCTACTCCCTCTCTCTCCTCCCATTACGAATTTTTGACCTAGTTTTCCCCCAAACCACCCCCATTTCGAAAATTATTGCCGAAGGAGTTCGCCGCGGCTCCACGCTACTCTCGCTGAACAGTGTAGGGCATCAACGAGCAAGCTCCACCATTCCGCTTGGGTAAACTCGCTCCTAAGCTTATATTTATATATTTGCCCTATTTGTTGTGCTTGCTCGTTTGCTTGTGTTGGTGTGCATCCACGATTTTTGCACTAATTCTTGCTCGCACACACACACATGGCTAAAGATAAGGATAAGAAGAAGGGAATCATTAGGGAAGAGGAGCCGTCTCGAAAGAGACGAAAACAAACACGCCCCCCTTCCCGTACACGAGCACTAACACTTGGCCCTCCTCCGCCTGTTGTCCCCCCTGTGGACCCAATGTTGGGCCCGCATGGGTATATTTTTCGGAACCAGGAGCACAAAGATTTTTACCGTAGGCTTGATGCTCGAGGGCATCTATCCACTAAGTTCCCGCACGCACGTACACTTGTCGATCTCGGTGTCTTCACCGAGGTCGAATCTCTTTTCGCTAACTTAGGGTGGTTAGCCTTTCTTAATACACATGCCATATCCTACCCGGCACTCACACTCGAATTCCTCTCTACACTTGTCTGGGAGTCCGGGTCGATCATTAGATTCAGGGTGCGTAACCGTAGTGTCACCACAAATCTGAACACGATTAATGATATATTTGGTTTCCCCAATCTCGGGGATGATTCCATCCGACACTACGGGTACACACCCGAGTTCGATGTCGATCAATTCTGGTTCCGCCTCACTTTGATCCGTGACTACCCCCGAGGAAGGGCCAAGGCCTCCTCCATCATTCACCCCGTGTTTCGTGTGGCCCACAGGATCATTTCGTCTGCATTCTTTCCTAGGGACGAGTCCGGCACTGTGACTATCCCTGACCTTTTTATCCTTTGGGCCATGACTTTTCCTTATGTCCGGGATGACGATGGAGTTAGCTTCAGGGCCCCTACTGTCCCCATCCATAGCAGCGATTGGCTTGTTTACAAGCTACTCGAGATCAGCTGGGCCAGTAAGGGGAAGTTTTGTTGCGGGGGCATCATCACGATCATCTGCTCTCACGCCCAATTCAATATTACCATCCCCGATAATCTTCCTGCTGCCGCAGGACCCTCACATCTTGATATTGATGTCCTGTGGCACATCCACATGATTAAACCCCGCTCGGATGGCCGCTTCATATTTCATTATGGCCACCCCCCAGCCCCTTACACCATTCTGCCCAACCCCGCTCGCATGACCATTGCTCTCGTGGGAGATTGGACTTTCCCTCTTGATCCCGACTTCTTTGCGGGGTTGATTCTTCCTTTCCTTCCCGCAGGCGCCCGCAGATCACAGTCCCCTGCCGCCCACTTAGGCGAGCAGGATATCCCTGCGTCTGGGGGAGATTTAGGGGCTGGCCCGAGTCGTCCTGTTTATGCTCCGGGACCGATCACATCTGAGCACCTCTTTGCGGCCATTTCTGGCCTTGTCTCCTGTGCCGGCATGACCACTGCCGCCGGCACCTCTTCGACCTTACCTGGCGGCACCACCTCTGCCTCGTGTCAGTCTACATCTTTTGGTCGCCGTCAGGTATCTGCCCGTCCGGGGCTTGAGAGGGAGGTCGCTGCCCTTCATGAGCTCGCCATGTCCTCTGTTTCCTCGGACCCATCGCCATCCTCCTTTCTTACTCACCCACGTTTCCTCGCACTTGAGAGGAACGTGGCCGCCATTCTCCGCCTTCTTACTCATATCCACGGACCACCTCCACCTTCACCACCTCCACCTTCACCACCCCGGCGATCTTCTCCTCCACCCACCCACCCTTCCCCACATCCATCACCCCCCTCACCACATTCTTCTCCTCCCTCTTCACATCCCATCCCGGCATCCACTTCACCCCTCCCGACCACTTCCACCGCACCCACGCTACCTCCTCCCTCCTCCTCTGTCACTCCATACGTGCGTCGGAGGAAATTGCCGGTGCGCTCCAGATCCCTCCCACCACCTCCCACTACCGTCACCACCACATCTACTTCCTCCATTCCTATTCCTCTCACCACCGCCTTGATCGCCTTCCTACCACCACCACCCACCACCACCGACACTCCTCCCATTGTTCACACCACCACTGCCCCTATTCCTCCGCCTCATTCCCCACTTCTCAGCACACCCCCAGCCTCCCCCGACCACCCATCCACACCCTCCTCCGAGGAGGACGAGGACTCACCTTCCCTTGCTTTCCGAATTCACCTCTTTTGTTTTTGACTCCCCCTTGCACATATCTGGATTTCATCGATCACATCATTTCGCTAGCACTTTCTGGTCTAGCTTGGGGGACGTCTATTTTGGTGTGCTGTCGTGTTTTGTATGTTTTTCTCATTTTTGTGTGTGTGTTTGTTTTTCGTTTTTGAGTGTTGTGTCGTGTGGTTTTATTTTCATTTTTATTCTCGTGTTGTTTGGTTTTGATTTTGATCTTTCTTTCTTTTTCAGTTTTATCTATGTGTTTTCCTCGTTTTCATTTCTTTTTGTGTCAGTGCATATCCCCCTCCATTTTCATTGCCCTCCCGTGCTCACTCTTATTGCATTGAGGGCAATGCAAGTTTCAGCTTGGGGGAGTCACACTTCGTGCGTCATTTGTGTCGTTTTTCTACGTTATTTGAGTCGTTTTCCATCGTGTTTTTCTTTTTTCTTTTTTTTCTTCTTCTTTAGCTCTTTCTCCTAGAAATGAATCCTATGATGAATCGTCACAAAGTCACACACACCTAGCATTGCATCGATAATCACACTCACTAACCCTAGGATTTCGAGTCCTCTTGCATTTCACGCATTGTAGGTCCACTTAGCTTTTTGTGAGTCGTGTGTCGTGACTAGCATTTGGTGTGCTTCTGCTTTGTGATTTTACTTTATATACCTGTCCAGGAATGACCCCTAGATTATCATGCTCCGATTTGAATATGCGGTATTTGTTTCACTATATGCATGCTATATTATATCGTATACTTCAATTCGCATGCGTCGGGATTCCACAACTAAGGACTAGGATAACCCATTTAGCCTATGCTCTATTTAGCGAGAATAGTTTCCTTTGCCCAAGTGTTTAGATTTCGATTTCTTTTCTGTTTTACTTGGTGCAAATCCCCTCGTTGTGTACCGTTCTCCCACTTGGGAGAGTACACATGTGTATAGCCAAAAGCCCAAAATTCAAAAATCCAAAAAAAAGAGAAAAGAAAAGAAAAACCCAAAAAGAAAAGAAAAAAATCATGTATAGCCCAAAAATCCAAAAAAATACAAATGCCCAAAACCCAAAAAAAGAAAAAAAAAGGGAATTTCCGTGTGAATATTTTTTCATACTTGCCAAGAATAAAGGGAAGGCGAGAATTTGCACCGAGTGTTCTGTAATGCCCTGTGGTAGCTACTGCACACGTACTAGAGGGGGGGTGAATAGTACTTAAAATAATCAAGACAGTTATTCTTAATTATTGTGCAAGAAACAAACGACAATGCGGAATTAAACAACTATCAACAAGAATTAAAACATACGTAAACAAACAATATTACTGGGTTCGGATCCACCCAAGTCTCCCCGACTTGTTCCTAGTGATCCTACGTCCCAACCACCCGGATCCCCTCCGGATACTTGAGTTAGCAACCCTAACTCAAGATTTCCACTATGAAGTACTTGTGAACAACCTTCACAAGTCAAATCATACACAAAGTAATTTGTGACTCCCACAACCCGGGATCACAACCACACTCTCACAACCGAGAGTGAAACTTACAATTCAAATATGAAATGAAATAAACTCTTACCTTACAAAATCATATGCCTTGAGTATACTTACCAAATTAGGGAAATGATGGATTTTGAGGAAGAGGGTGTCACCAAACCCTAGCTTCAAGAAGATGACCAGCAATGAAAGCCTAGGGTGGAGTATGGTGACTAGAATCAAGCTCTTGGCTTGAGAAGCTCACAATGGAGAGAATCTCTCTTGAGGAAGATGGCTCAAAGAGTGAAGGGAGAGATTCTTGTGAGGGAGAGAGAGCTTTTAAATAGCTTGGGAGAGCTCTTCTCTTAGGTCTGAAATTGCTTGGAAATAGGACCTCTTACCTCTCTTCAAACGAATCAGGATTCTATTTAAAGGGGCAAGAGAAATCGAGTTTGAAAGAATCCCAACGGCTCTATTCTGAAGCAAACTAGTCGGTCAAAGAAGGATCACTGACCGACTAGTTCATCAACTAGTCGGTCGGTGATACAACGTAGACCGACTAACGGTAGAACAGCCAAGAAGTCGAAGTACAGGCAAAGACAACTAGTCGGTCTAAGAAGACTTGCCGACCGACTAGTTTCACAACTAGTCGGTCGGTGAATGATCTTTGACCGACTAACGTCGAAATAGAATAGGTAGACTTCAAGTTGACTTAGTCGGTTTAAGAACAAATGTTGACCGACTAGTTTCTCAACTAGTCGGTCGGTAAATGTTCTTTGACCGACTAACTCGAAACAGTAGCTCAGGCTGAAAATGACTGTACACGACTAGTCGGTCTGAGAAGGACACCTGACCGACTAGATCGTCATCTAGTCGGTCGGTGACTCTTCTTTGACCGACTAACTGTAGTCATGGAAAGAGCTGAATATAGAGAAGGCAAACTAGTCGGTTCATGTAGAGTTGCCGACCGACTAGATCGTCATCTAGTCGGTTGGTGACTCTTCTTGAACCAACTAACATGCACAAGAAGCCGAGGGAAGAAGCGATAGGCTTCGGGAAAGTTTCTAATGGCTTCTATGATAATCCTAGCTCTAAGATATGAGCGAAATGACGATTATAAAGTAAGTCCTACTCAAGGCTTAACATTCTAATCTATGAAGCTAGAAGACTATAAAAATCAACCTTACAAGCCGTCTTCAAAGCTTCAATCTTCATTCCTCTTGACTTCAATATTGCTCCTTGAGCTTCAACGAAGCTCCAGGCACACGATCACGCGTATTGAGAAGTCTTGAGACGTCGCTTTTGTTGTACGTGGTATTTTGGCGACGATCTCCATAACTGCGCTCACAAATAAGTTAGTATCCATTATTTATGTTTGCTCATCATCCAAAACCAAATCCGGGGAACCATATCACAACATGTTCTTCTCCACATCATCTCAACCCCCGTCGTTATCGAAAACACTTGACTTATGAACTTTTTAGCTAGTATCTAGGCTATAGTGGCGTGATTTCCTTAACCCTAGTTGTGGAGTCCCCGATGCATGATACGCTTCTATTCCCACTCTTCTCATGCATGCTTGAACTTATATTCACCGCTTAATTCAATTCAGATCGATATTTTGGGTCATATCTTGGATTTGTGTATATCGAGCCTCATGGCACATCGTAGAAAGCATCACCATTTGCTAGCACATGACCACGCTCACTCGCGCTTCACTGCGTGGACCCACGACACTTATTTGGACTCGCTTTCCTAGGTTTAGTGGTGTGATTTGGCGTTTGCTTGCTTGGTGAGTGGTTTTTGATTTTGGTGGCTCTGATGGGCGATCTAGGGCTTAGAGTTTCCTTTTTCTTTCTTCCTCTCTATTTTCTCCTCCGAGCTCCTCCTCTCACTCGTCTTCCTCGAGGACGAGGAAGAGTTCAGCTTGGGGGATTTTGACGTGCGTTTATATTTCATATATTCACGCACGTTTTCTTTTGTGTTTCTCCATGTTTTTCCGCCGTCTCTTATTCGTTTTCGTGTATTTTCCCGTTTTCTTTCACTTTTCTTTGTTTTTCCATGATTGCAGGGGATTGACCACGTAGGGGACGTTTAACGATGATATCCCAAGTCCCCGGAGCAACGGGAGAAGTCACGCGTGATCCAGGGGGTCAAACGCCAAAGAATTCATCTTTCAGCCCCTCACCCGATCGGTTGGTCATCTCCAACCGATCGGGTGATGCACGCGTGCACCACCCGGTCTCTGCCGCAGCTCACAAAGAAGCCACCCGACCGGTTCACAGACCGGTTCTGCGGGCGGCTGTTCTCTGTTTTTTCGAGCAGAATTCCAACCGATCGGGTGACTCTCACCCGATCGGTTCATCTGTAGCTGAAGAAGATGAGCTGAAGACACGGACGTTGAACCGATCGATTCACCCGACCGCTCCAAGATCCAACCGGTCACTCAAGAACTCACCCGACCGGTTCATGAGATCGGGTGAAAAGTCGCCGTTTTCTGTAATTTATCTGTAACGGATCAACCGATCGGTTGACTTGTCAACCGATCGGTTGATGCGGCGGTCTATAAATAGAACCCCTAGGGTTCCAGAAACGAGGGCTGTTATTTTTCCTACTGTTTTATTTCCCTGTGACGGCTGTAATTGTTACTCTTTTGTAAGTTTTCAGATCTTTCTAAAATTTTAGTATTGTCTTTATTACTCTATTACTTCCACATTGCAATTGTCCGATTATGATTCCAACGGTTAAATTTCATTTAGATTGCTTTTTCATGAATTTTTGTGAGTAGTTCCCAAATCTGGGATTTTGGTGGAAACCCCTTCGGGGGCTCTTCCCGATGCGTCCGTAGGGTTAGGAAATCGATAGGGAGTAGGAATCTAACGGTTACGCGGGGTGTTTCATTGTCATCGGCGAGAAAAAGACCGCCTTTGACCGTCGGGCCAAGGGGGAATAAACTTGGCGGTTGACTCCCTAGCCATAGCTCACACCCTTAGCGTAGACGCCGAATCCTAGCACGCGGGAGCGGCAGGATGAGACGTTGGGAGTTATCGTTGCGGGCTTAGTGCTCCCGGGATCGATCAGTGTTAATGGACACAGGAGTGCCCACTGATCGAATTCGGGAAGTCCGATGTATCATCCTGGGCATCGACCGGAATATCGGGCCCATGGGACGCCGGTACCACTTTTGGAGGCAACGTCTCACCATTAGACCCTAATCCCGATTTCTATCCATACCCGTAGGCCGTATCGGCGAGAGTCTCTCGGCGGGTCGGAAACCGAAGTCCCGGGTTTTCTTTCTTGTTGTTCATACCCATTCATTTCCTTTCGTGACAACCAACCACCGATTCGGGCTAGCTCGCCCCTCGGGGTGATTTAGGTCCTACCTGACCCAAGCACAACCTCGCCTCCCTGAGTTCGATATTCCCGCACCCTACACTAACCGTGAAACTTGCAGTAAACGACACCGCGCTGCCGCGCCGCAAGCGGGGCGCCGGTCAAGGGGGCGCACCACTACCTCCACCACGGGTGAATCGCCTTCCTGCCATCTAATGACACAGAAAACGACGCAGATTAGACTCATAGCTTATGACTCGGACGTCGAACTTAGTTTATTGGACATTCTAATATTATTATCGTCATTCCGATAATCGCAGTTACAGAAGAGACCTGCATGGGCCACCAACAAAACATGTCACGCCCCGCTTCCCTAAAATGGAGGCGAGACGTGAAAAGGTCCGCCCGAGAGTGGAGCTGTGAAGCCCCAAACCCGATAAGCGTCAATAAAACATAAGCAGGTCACTGTAACCACAAACAGAACAACAATAATAACACAAGGAGAGACAGAAATAAAATCTCAAATCTCAGAATTTGTCCAACATTAAAATTAAGTTCAACATCCAGAAAAGCCTCCAGGCTAAAAGAAAGAGTCTAAAGGCCCAGAACGAGGCCAACAAAAGGGACAACATAACAAAGTATTGGTGCCACACACCGATAACAAAACAGTCTAAACAACAACACAAACAGTCTCTACGACTGATCGCCTGTGTCCACGAAGTCCTCTCAAACACAGGCTCGGGCTCGGCGTCCGTAAATACCTCGTCCTCAACAATGAACTCAGGCTCAGGATCTAACATGTGTCACCCAAAAGAGTAAAGGGACACATGTCAGCAAGTCTAAAAGACTTGGGCAAGGAAACTGAAAGTAAGGTAAACTAACAACCTAGCAGTTATAGTATGATGCATGACATGGCAAGTATAGTATGGAAGTGATAAGTAAAGGGAAGTACAAGTAGCAAGTGGCAAGTAAGGCATGGATAACAAGTTTTACAAGTAAAACACGCACAAGTACAAGTCAAGTAGTTCACGTCAAGTGAACACGTCAAGTAAACACGTCAAGTAAACAAGTTGTGCACAGAGATTCTGCCTGTTGGCTAGAGTGGCTGATCGGGCTAACTCATAAGCTCAAGTGACCGTTTATCTCTACCCCTCCACGTGTATCGAGCCAGGGCATTACCCTGATCACTCCTTATTTTACACCCTTTTCCCGCATGTTTGCATGCCATTTTGATCGCCCAAATCATGTTTTTCACGATATATCGACGATATTGCGATGCTTTTCACGATTTGTTGTTTTTGTCGCATTTCAGGTGATTTGGCGCGATTAGGAGTGATCTCGAGATGCGCGCAATCTAGACGGCCACCGACGACCTCCCCGAGGGGTATTTTGCTGTTGGAGAGGAGCGGAAAAATAATGGACGTCGCAGGAGCGACGAGGAGGCCAAAACAATCAGATTGGGCATTTTTTGTGTCCCACTCGGCCGAGTGGAGGAGCCACTCGGCCGACCAGCGAGACACTGCTCGGCCGACCCGTTCAGACACGATTTCCATGTGTACTCGGCCGAGCGACGGAGACCACATCGGCCGAGTGACGATACCACGTCCGCCCGAGTGGCGCCCAGACGAAGCCCCTTCAAAATATCGAAGTTTCTGTTTTTCGGCCACCTGAGCTTCAGAAGACCCACTCGGCCGAGTGGTAAATCCCGTCCGCCCGAGTGAAGTGAAGCCATCGGCCGAGTGACGACAACTCACTCGGCCGAGCCGCCCCGAACTGAAGACCCCTGAAGCCCACGACTTACTGGAAAATGACAGGGTTTTCACTCGGCCGAGCGACTTTTGTCACTCGGCCGAGTGCGATGCGCTGCCTGTAGCGAAATTTGCGGAAAACAGGCTGTGCAGGGGCGTTTTGGTCAGGATTTTTAGACGATTTTTGGGGCTATTTAAGCTCTGTTTTTACCCTAGTTTTGGGGGCTATCTCTCAGATTTTTTGCAGCTTTTTGAGTCTACTTTTTAGCTTTATTAATTGTGATTGGAGAAGAGAAAAACTTGGATTTTTGTTGGATTAATTGAAGATCTACATTGGTTTGCATTTCTCTTCCCCAAAAAATCTATTTTTATTGTTTATATCATTGTTGTGATGAATTCCATTGCCTATTTCATTGATTATTTTTGTGCTATTGCTATGATTTGTGAGTAGTCTCCACGTCTCGGGGCGTGGGGATGAACCCTACAAGCCCTATTTCCTATTTGTGTTGAATTGGTAGAAATTGAGCTAGGATTGTTATTAGGGATTAGATTGGGATCGAATTACTACGGATAGCTAGGTATTCATATCAATTGGGATTTGCAAGAGATTGGATCCCAATTTGATAGGAAGCCCTAGAAATCCGAATTGGGTTGGAGTCGGATTTTCGAAGTATCGGTTTGCAAGAGATTGGACCGATACTAGGACCTCCGGTTGCAATTCCGTGCCGATACCCGTTTGCAAGAGATTGGACGGGTAGGAACTATCCTAATTTAGATTGTGGACCGAGTTTGCAAGAGATTGGGCTCGGTGCGCAATCGGACGATGATGTTGATCCTAATGCTAGCTTCCCTAGGCTAGGGTTTGCAAGAGATTGGACCCAAACCTAGGATAGCTATAGACCGGCAACAGCGCGAGAGCGTGAGCTTGGTTCCACATTTAGTTGCAACTAGTTCATCCAAATTCTCATTCTAGCGATTTCGATACCGGCGAACCACATTTATGAAATACGGTGAGTAGTGGGGATTCCCCTTTCCCTAGACGTTCTTTATTTGATTTGATATTTCGCAAATTTGTCTGACGATTGTGACAGGATCGCCCAAGGCAATTATCTCTGTTCCTAAATAGCCAGGTTGATCAGGAGCAAGCACGGTCATTCGTCCTCCCTGTGTTCGATACCCGCTCGCCACCATACCGTGCGCTTGCGGTAAAACTACAACCGTCGCCTCGGGACGTGTATCCGGGGCGCGATCAAGTTTTTGGCGCCGTTGCCGGGGAGGCGATTGCGTTTGATTCTTTTTCACCCTAGCTATTCTTTTTCTTTTTATTATTATCACTATTTTTATTTCTTCTTGCCTAACCCTTCCAAGGTATTAATCATTTCTTTGAAACTCTGTTTCCCCTGTGCATGAACACGAGATCTACGGCGGACCCAGAAGACTTATTATTTGATCCCGAGATTGAACGTACCGCGCGGAGACTTAGAGCGGAAAAGAGACAAGATCCGGAAGGGAGGTATATGACCAACCCGGAAACTCCTGAAGAATTGGCGGCAAGGATGGCAAGGATAATCTCGATTCGAGATAGGCTTCGGCCTAAGACTTCTTCTACCACCTCGTCCATTGCCATGCCGGGGTTGGCGGCCGACAAGAACTTCGAGCTAAAGACTGGATTGGTGGTGTTGATGCAACAAGACCCGTTTCATGGGAACACACATGAGAACCCCCACTACCACATCCAACTATTCTTGTCAAAGTGCGCCACATTCCAGATGCCGGGGGTCTCCAACGACGCTATCAGACTGCGCCTCTTCCCCTTTACGCTAAAGGACAAGGCACTCTATTGGTTGAGGACGCAGGCTGACGGAGTCTTCACCACTTGGGACGAGTTGGCGAGTGCATTTATTGACAAATTTTATCCGCCATCCAAGAGGTGAAGATCCGGAGCGCTCTCATGTCCTTCAAGCAAGGACCACAGGAGACGCTCTATGAAGCGTGGGAGCGTTTTAAGGATTTGCAACACCAATGCCCGCACCACAGTATAGAGGATTGGGAGCTAGTTCATAGCTTCTACAACGGTCTCCAACCGGGGACCAAGCAAATTATTGATGCCGCGGCGAATGGTGCAATCTTGTCAAAGACTCCCGAGGAAGCTACGGCCCTAATTGAGGAGATGGCCTCAAATAACCAACAATGGGGCGATGAGCGAGGACACTCCACATCCTCCTTGAAGCCAACTAGCATCTACGAGGCGAAGGCCGTAGCGGAGCTCACGAGCAAATTTGATTCTCTCCACAAGGTGGTGGAGAGATTGGAGAAATATATCACGGAGCCCCAAGGAAGACCATCCACCTCCGCACCGACCAACCAAATGTGTTATTGGCAAGACCAATCTCAAGTCATGTACGCGGGAGGAGAGCAAGGAGAAGGATCCTTGGAGCAAATACAATATGTTGCGGGGAACCAAGGGTATTGGTCCAATCTGGCCGCAAGAAATCATCCGGGATTCTCCTACGCCAACAATGAAGGAGCCTTGAACCCGCCACAACCACCGCCTCAACAAGCTCGACCACCACCACCCCAACAACAAAACTATCCACCGAGGGGGCCTCTGCAACAAAACTTTCCACCGAAGCAACAAGTCCCACCGTATAGGCCTCCCGGATACAACCAAGGGTGGAGGAATCAAAATCAAAACCCTCCACAAGCTCCTCAACGAACCGACTTCGAATCTAGAGTGGAGGCGTTCATGGTCGAGCAAAATAAGGTGAATGCTACTTTAAAGGCGGGGCAAGAATCTCTCAATACCGTAGTGGCTCAAATATCGGAGCAATTAGCGTTGCTCAACCGGAACACTCAAAGATTGCCGGCGCAACCGGAGCAAAACCCACGGGGCAACACGGGCCACATCAACGCCGTAGTTGCCGTCACTACTAGAGGCGGGAAGGACACCACCCCCGCCATGATTCCTATTGAGGAGGCCGTGGAGGAAAGCTTGGAGCCGGGTGAGCCGGTAGTTGAGGTTGATAAGGAGAAGGAGCCACAAGACAAGGAGAAATCTAGGGCGGAGCGATTAATTGAGGAAAGGCGCTTCATGCCACCGGTCCCATTCCCCCAAAGGCTCGCTAAGGCGAAAATGGAGAAGAGGCTAGCAAAATTTCTCGAGTACCTAAGAGGAGTTAGCCTTAACATCCCCTTCCTCGACGCCATCGTCGAGATCCCCACGTATGCTAAATTCTTGAAGGACTTGATTTCGGGGAGGAAAAGGAAGGAGAAGATAATGCTAGCCGAGGAGGGCTCTTGGTTCACCAAGAGAGAGAAGGAGCCGGCAAAATTTAAAGATCCGGGGAGTTTTCGGATTCCTTGCACTTTGGGCGGCGTGCCTCTTCAAAAGGCATTGGTCGACCTTGGGGCTAGTGTGAGCCTCATGCCCCTCTCCATGTTCTTAAAGCTTAACACCGGGACAAAGTTGAAACCCACCGACATGCGCATTCAATTAGCCGATGGACGGATAACAAGGCCGGTGGGGATTGCCGAAGACATCCCACTTCAAGTCCCAGGTGGAATATGCTTGCCATGTGACTTCGTCATCATGGACATTAAGGAGGAGGGAGACACCTCATTGATACTTGGACGCCCCTTCCTCGCCACCGCCGGAGTCATCGTCGACGTGCGCGAAGGCACACTTACTTTAAACGTCGGCAACATCGAGGTGGAGCTCCACATTCCTAAGGCAATGAAACACATGCCTTACCACGAGGAGCTTGATTACATGGACCTCCTTGATGAGGTGATAGAGGAGGCGATTCCTCACTCAATTGGTGCCCTTTTTGATGAAGAATTTGATGAAGGCCCGGATTTAGGCCAAGGTGAAAAGATTGAAGACAATTCCCCCGACTTCTCCGCTGATGAAGATGAAGGCGACGCTGATGTCGCGAGGATTCGAGAGCTCTGCAAGCTCTCGAAATTAAAGTCTCCAAAGAAAGCTCCGCCGGCACGGAAATCGGCATCGCCGGTTAAGCCGTTGACCGGAGCAAATGCTAGCTTGGGGGAGCCTCCCCCCAACACTATTCGAGATAGGAGACCACCGCGGGAGAACGCTACGCCGCCACGTTCGAATCCAAGCGCGCTCCCCGGCAAGTTTGACGGGTGCATCTCATATGCACCAAACATCCCGCATTGATTGAAAATTATAGGGGGTCGAGCTCACGACCTAAAACGAGCGCTTGTCGGGAGGCAACCCGATGGTTTTTGCTTTATTTTTACTTTTTCTTTATTTTCGTTTTAGAAATTTTTAGTATTTTGAGTCATCCGACCAAAAATTTCGTGATAACGGGTCCGAATTTTCTTGACAGGAGAGGAGATAGGTAGATCCGTCATGAGGAGGATGAACGAGACGACGAGGAGCGCCCCAAGAAGGCGCTCGACGCTCAGGAGGAGGAGGAAATCTACTGGAGAAAGAAAGACGGAGTTTAGAGCCAAAACGAAGATAAACAGCAGAAATTAAGGCTCACTCGGCCGAGTATACTAGTCACTCGGCCGAGTACACAAGTTCGTCCGGCCGAGCCGCTCACGAACAAGGGAAGTCTGCTGAACCCAACTCTCTGTTTATTTTCTTGATTTCGATATAACTGCTACTCGGCCGAGTATATATATTCACTCGGCCGAGTAAAACGGATACCCTCCTAGGGTGAGTCATGCCGAGTAGCTTGAGTCACTCGGCCGAATGGACTTACTCCACTCGGCCGAGGCTGGCAGAGCCACTCGGCCGAAGCGATATCGAGGAGAAAATTTCTATTGCCTCGCTCGGCCGAGTGACCTCGTCACTCGGCCGAGTGTCACTCGGCCGAGTCGTAACTTTCTATTATATAAGTGACGAAGGGGGCGCGGATTTCGAAATCGAAAATTCCCAAATCCGCCCGCGCCCCCTCGCCTACCCTCGCCCGAACTCACTTCGTTCTCACCCCCACTCGCCCGACCAAGCCCGCGCGCGCCACCGCTCGGCCTGCCACAGCCGGCCGACCGTCGCCGGACCCCGCCCGAGTCGCCGCCGGCAGCCCCGTCTCCGATCACCTCCGGTTCGCTTATTTTCACCGTTTTCTCCTCTTTTCGTGTATTTTTTGAGGATCCATGTGCTAAACGCCCCCCTAACCCAAATCAATTTCTATATCTATCCATTATACCCCTATTGCTCCATACATTTTGATTATTACTCGCTGATATCGCTTTTTCACGCGCAGGTTGTTTATTGGAGCTTAGGGGAGGCCAGGGGAGCTCCTACGGGCTGTTTCGGACTTCGTGGAGGCGCGGACTTCGCACGCTTCCACCGCTTAGCACTCGCGGCGTGTTTTGGTACACTCTTTCCACTCTTTTTGCACACGCCGCACTTTTTCACTTTTCGGTGCGCTCGGGGCCGATATGCCGCCCCGGACACGGCCTCGGACGAGGAGACCTTCCGCTAAGCGGAAGAGGTCGGATGACGCCGGCCCCGCCCACGAGGCGGAAGAGTCTCCTCCTCCTTCCCCCACACACGCCGTCCACCCAGCACAGCCTGCAGGCCCCGCACACCCCACACAGCCTGCAGTGCACCCACAGCCCGCACAGCCTCTCCCCACCGATCCACAGCCACCACCACCGGCTCCACTGGTCGGGCCGCTCGGGATTACGTTCCGAGACGATGCACACCGCGCCGTCTTCGACCGTATCTCCCAGCGCTCGATCGTACCCTCCAGGTTTGCACACCTCGCTGACCTAGGACGCCTGGGGGTACTTGAGGGGATACTCACGTTGTACGACAATGTGGGTTGGCGCGACTTCCTTCAGGTGTCGGCGGATACTTTTACCCGCCCGACACTTGAGGTTTTGAGTTCGATCGCCCGGACCGATGAGGGATGCTCATTCCGGTTCATGGATCGAGAGTGCCAGGTCACTCTCGATATGATGAGAGCATTTTTCTCATGGCCCGCCGTCCCCGGTGCCGATCGCGGCTACGGCCCTACCCACATCCCCCCACCTTCTTTCGACGCCGGCGCCTTCTGGGCCCGGATTACAGGCCACCACGCCGCCTTTGACCCTAGTAGGGCCAAGGCCTCGGCCATTGTCCACCCCTGCCTACGTATTGCCCAGCGCCTTATGGCGACCACCTTTCTGGCCAGATATGAGCCGGGCACGATGTCTACGCCAGAGCTCTACATGCTCTATGCGATGACACGTCCCTGATCTCTATCTAGGGATGGACACGAGCTTGTCCCCGCCGTCGTGATAGACATTGCGGCTTGGTTTCTAGACCATATCATTGTGTCGGTGGGCGCTCGCTCACCGATATGCTGCGGCGGTCTGATCACCTTGCTTACCATGATGACCGACGAGGACCTACCCGACGACCTGCGGCGAGTATCGGGCCCCACTTCTCTGTCGATAGACGTTATGGCCCGGATGAAGATGCTTCGTCCGCATGGTGAGCGTCACTGGGTCTGGTTGCACGGCCCCTATGGGGCCGATTACATGATTCTCCCGAGCCCTGCTCGGACTCTGATTGCACCAGCCCACGTTGACTGGATTCCGGCGATGGATGTCCTCATCCCCGCCGCCTACGTGCTCGAGGCCGAGGAGGCCGAGCAGGCCCAAACTGCCCACGCTGCCCAGGCTGCCCCCGCAGACCCTGCTGCACACCCTGCCGAGCCTGCTGCCGACCCCGTCGACCCTGTGGCCCCTCAGCCTGTTCCTGACGTTTCCGCTGCTCTTGACACTTCTATCCCCACCTCTGCCAGTGTCGAGAGTACTCTTGCTGAGCCCACTTCCACCACTGTCACCACTTCCGAGGCTGTCCCCACCACTCCCGCTGCCACCTCCGGCCCTCTGTCCGTCGAGCCTCTTTGCTCCGCACTCCCCGAGCGCCCGCAGACCTTTGTTGAGAGTGGAGAGCCCTCGTTCGCCGCGGTCGTGGAGACCATGGCTAGCATGATCTCCGCTGGGATTGAGCCTTTTGGTACACACACTTCCACCCCAGCGGTAGAGTCCTCTGTCTCCACAGCCGCCGTATTCTCCGAGAGCGTCGTGGCGTCTGTCCACACTTCTGGGCCACTGACCTCTCTTGCCACCTCGTTGCCACCTTTGCACGCTTCTTTTGCTGCTGCTGCCTCCACTTCTCACCAGCCGGCGTCCCGGCCTCACACTGAGGCCAGGCCCACATTTGCTGGCGCGGCACCTTTTGTCCCCTTCCCTGCTGAGCCCGTTACATACTCCACTCGCGTACGCCAGCCTCGCCCTGCGCAGCTTAGACCGGTGCGTCCCTCTGCACCACCCTCGCCCGACACTGTACTGCAGAGCATACGTGCTCTTGAGTTGGCGGTGAGTGGTCTTAGAGGAGACCTTAGGACCCTGTCCTCCACCGTCTCTACGATGGCTGGACGCTTCGAGCTGATCCCCCAGATCCACTACTGCCTTACACAGGTTCTGGAGCGTCTCCCACGCGTACCCCCGCCCACCCAGCAGGTTCCCACACACACTTCCGCACACACTAGACCTGCTTCCACTTACACCCTCACCCCAGCTCAGCAGCCCACACCACCACCACCACCTCCTCCGCCTCAGGACGGAGACGTCGCATCACCACCTTCCTAGGCACCCTTGATGCCATCGATTCCTTTTGCCGTTGTGCTGCCCGTTTCTGCTGGGTCCTGATGTCTTTTTGTCCACCCCCCCTCCCCTCACTTATTTTGGGTTTCTCATTTTGCCGTATCTCTATATATCTTTTTTGGGAGAGAGGGAGAGCTTTTCGGTGACACATATATCCTCGTATCACTTATATCAGTGCATGCATCATATCCGCATCATATTTTCACTTCTTTATTTTTCCTTTTATTATCTTTTTTTCTTTCCATCATGCATGCATCCTCACTTGCACCTCTCATTACTTGTCTCTCTGTGTGCCACACTTTGCACATTGAGGACACTGTGCCGTTTAGCTTGGGGGAGTGAGTTCTCACGTTCTTTTTCGATTTCACACCGTTTTTCACTTTTGCACTCATTTTTCTTTTATTTTTCTTTTATCTTGCCATGCATCACATTTTTCTTATTTTCCTGTGTGCCGCATTGCATAGTTCTATTTTCCTTTTATCTTTACTTCTTTCCTTTTTCATCTCATGCTAGAGATGAATTTTCTGTGATGATGTCTACGTGGAGTTCGCTTATTCTATATGCATGCTATATTTGTCGTGTCTTAGATTTCATTTCCGATATCATATGCTATGACTTGCTTTGCATTTAGGAGTAGTAACCCACATTTTTTTTCCACATGAAAATGGATGAAGTTTTATTATTAGCTGAGCCTGAATATTCATATGTATGCTATCACAGAAAACACACCAAGATTCACGCATTGAATGCATATATCTGGAGTACTGATTTCTTTTCCTTTATCACTTCTATATGCATGAATTGTACACTTCACTTCCGGATGATTGAATGATGATTAGCTATGATATATCTGGATTAGTTAGCTTTTTTGTGATCGAAACTGAGTAGATTAGATTACCCTGCTGAAGTTGTCGTGCATGTCTTATAGAGTGAGCCGAGAGTTATATTTATTTCTTTCTCCACAAATCTTGAACATCATTTCTCTACTTTTAAAAATCATTGGTGAATCTCCCCTTAGTGATTCTATTTTATGGCATTTCCCCCGCTATTAATTCCTAGCTCCAAATCTCTTATTCCAAAAAAAAAATATAATAAAAGAGAGAAGAACATTCTTGTATATCATTATCTCTCTTTGAGTTTGGATCATTGTATATATGAAAAAAAAAAGAAAAAAAAAAGAAAAAAAAAAGAGAAAAGAGAGAAAAGAGGAAAAATCCTCAATAAAAGATCCCATCTCGCTTACTTTCTTTCTTCTTTCTCTTCTTTGCCTTTGGAGCCATATAAAAATGGGGATGTAAATATTTTTGTGCCACCACGCTTATAGATAAGCTTGGGGGAGGAGATCCATTGATGTGTGAGAGAGCGACTACTTGACATTGCACGACAACCTAGGCTAAGTAATATTCTATACTCGGTGAGATTGTTTCTAGCTTTACGAAATCCAGAAATCTAAGCCTAGCATTCATTTCATGAAATCCACACTTTTCTATTCTCTCTATTCTATGATGTGATACTCTTATACTCCAGATAGAAAGCGTTCAATTGAAAAGTGTGTGATCTGAGATTTGTATACCGCTTTAGATGATTCAGGCGATGTTAATTTTAAAATCATTCCGTTTTTCATGATTATACCGTTGTTCGTGGGTTTTCTATTTTCTACTTGCACTATTCTACTATGATATCAAAATGAGATTCTTTGACATGTATTTCTCACTCGGTGCATGCTATAAGAGTAAGTGAAACCCGCGTCCTGAGAAAATGATCTAGCATCCTTCCTCTTCGCTTCTTTCTTCCTTTATTTTCATTTCGTTTTCATTCTTCTTCGTTTTTCATTTTTTTTTCGTTTTTCGCCGTTTTCGTTTTCCGAATCCACCGGGTTCGCTTTTTACTTATCTTCCTCGAGGACGAGTAAGAGGCAAGCTTGGGGGATTTTGATCACTCCTTATTTTACACCCTTTTCCCGCATGTTTGCATGCCATTTTGATCGCCCAAATCATGTTTTTCACGATATATCGACGATATTGTGATGCTTTTCACGATTTGTTGTTTTTGTCGCATTTCAGGTGATTTGGCGCGATTAGGAGTGATCTCGAGATGCGCGCAATCTAGACGGCCACCGACGACCTCCCCGAGGGGTATTTTGCTGTTGGAGAGGAGCGGAAGAAGAATGGACGTCGCAGGAGCGACGAGGAGGCCAAAACAATCAGATTGGGCATTTTTTGTGTCCCACTCGGCCGAGTGGAGGAGCCACTCGGCCGACCAGCGAGACACTGCTCGGCCGACCCGTTCAGACACGATTTCCATGTGTACTCGGCCGAGCGACGGAGACCACATCGGCCGAGTGACGATACCACGTCCGCCCGAGTGGCGCCCAGACGAAGCCCCTTCAAAATATCGAAGTTTCTGTTTTTCGGCCACCTGAGCTTCAGAAGACCCACTCGGCCGAGTGGTAAATCCCGTCCGCCCGAGTGAAGTGAAGCCATCGGCCGAGTGACGACAACTCACTCGGCCGAGCCGCCCCCGAACTGAAGACCCCTGAAGCCCACGACTTACTGGAAAATGACAGGGTTTTCACTCGGCCGAGCGACTTTTGTCACTCGGCCGAGTGCGATGCGCTGCCTGTAGCGAAATTTGCGGAAAACAGGCTGTGCAGGGGCGTTTTGGTCAGGATTTTTAGACGATTTTTGGGGCTATTTAAGCTCTGTTTTTACCCTAGTTTTGGGGGCTATCTCTCAGATTTTTTGCAGCTTTTTGAGTCTACTTTTTAGCTTTATTAATTGTGATTGGAGAAGAGAAAAACTTGGATTTTTGTTGGATTAATTGAAGATCTACATTGGTTTGCATTTCTCTTCCCCAAAAAAATCTATTTTTATTGTTTATATCATTGTTGTGATGAATTCCATTGCCTATTTCATTGATTATTTTTGTGCTATTGCTATGATTTGTGAGTAGTCTCCACGTCTCGGGGCGTGGGGATGAACCCTACAAGCCCTATTTCCTATTTGTGTTGAATTGGTAGAAATTGAGCTAGGATTGTTATTAGGGATTAGATTGGGATCGAATTACTACGGATAGCTAGGTATTCATATCAATTGGGATTTGCAAGAGATTGGATCCCAATTTGATAGGAAGCCCTAGAAATCCGAATTGGGTTGGAGTCGGATTTTCGAAGTATCGGTTTGCAAGAGATTGGACCGATACTAGGACCTCCGGTTGCAATTCCGTGCCGATACCCGTTTGCAAGAGATTGGACGGGTAGGAACTATCCTAATTTAGATTGTGGACCGAGTTTGCAAGAGATTGGGCTCGGTGCGCAATCGGACGATGATGTTGATCCTAATGCTAGCTTCCCTAGGCTAGGGTTTGCAAGAGATTGGACCCAAACCTAGGATAGCTATAGACCGGCAACAGCGCGAGAGCGTGAGCTTGGTTCCACATTTAGTTGCAACTAGTTCATCCAAATTCTCATTCTAGCGATTTCGATACCGGCGAACCACATTTATGAAATACGGTGAGTAGTGGGGATTCCCCTTTCCCTAGACGTTCTTTATTTGATTTGATATTTCGCAAATTTGTCTGACGATTGTGACAGGATCGCCCAAGGCAATTATCTCTGTTCCTAAATAGCCAGGTTGATCAGGAGCAAGCACGGTCATTCGTCCTCCCTGTGTTCGATACCCGCTCGCCACCATACCGTGCGCTTGCGGTAAAACTACAACCGTCGCCTCGGGACGTGTATCCGGGGCGCGATCATACCCCGCACATGGAATGCTCGCTTCTGGAACACGAGCCAGGAAGTGTATTTAACACGTATGACGTAGGGTTATGCCTGCAACGCAGGTGCCTAGCCAGAAACAAGTAGATCGGGCATTGGCTATCAACCAACTCATGTAGCCCTCTTCTAGAACACGAGCCAGGAAACACAAGTATTGTAGCGTGTGCTACAAATGCGACATTCAACATGGATATCATGGATGACAATTAATTCGCGTACCGTTAATTAAATTTAAACATGACATGGTAGTTATGCAACATGATAAATGACGGATCTAGCTTCGTTGTCAAGCTAGTTCCTGAAATTATGCCTAGGCGAGTATCATTTCATCACCTAGTCTCTTTTACGCCTACAACAAGCAAATGGCCTAAGACATGGCCCAAAACCCTAAGTGGCAAGTTTCACTTGCCTAGCACCGAGGATGACGATCACGAAGGTTCGTCTCACGGACGCTAATCTACGGGGAAGAGGTCGCTGCCATGGAAAAACAACATTAGAACAACAACCAACCTAGTTTTATTAGGGTTTCACAAAAATCACAAAACGGGTTATGAGAACATCAAGGGATCGATCACTACCTTAGGAAGCGGAAGAACGATATCGAGCAAGCACGGCGACGGAAGAAACGATCCGGGGAACTAGGGTTCAGATCTGGAAATGGGGAGAAAATCTGGAGAAATGGAGTTTTAGGGATTTTTGGGGGTTTTCCGGCGACCTAGAGGAGGTGGCCGGCTAAAATGGAGTGGGAAGCTCCAAGGGAGGAAGGAATGGCTTGGGGAAATGTTGGAGGGTGATTTGGGGGAGAAAATGGCTCAGGAGAATGAAAGAGGGATGAAAGAAATCGTGGGTGGGGTTTAAATAGGAAGAGCTGGCGGCTGCCCAGAAATTAGGGTTTTAACACTGATTAGTCGGTCAAAGAGCAACCTCTGACCGACTAGTTTGGGAACTAGTCCGTCGGTTGACCAACACAGACCGACTAAGTGTAAACAGTAACTCCTGACGAAAAATAGGATTTAGATTTAGTCGGTCAGAGACCAACTACTAACCGACTAGTTTCTCATCTAGTCGGTCAACGAACGTTCTTAGACCGACTAATAATGAATAGTACTTGGTATCAAAAATGATCATAGAGCTAGTCGGTTAAAGAACGATTGCTGACCGACTAGTTTGCAACCTAGTCGGTCGACAAATGTTCTTAGACCGACTAACGATAAACAGTAACTCATGTACAATTGACAAAGCCCACTAGTCGATCCATGAAGGTTTTCCGACCGACTAAATCGTCATCTAGTCGGTCGGTTCCCCTTCTTGTACCGGCTAACGTGCACAGAAAGTTCTGAAATGGAGCGCGAAGCTCCGGGATCGATTCCTAAGACTCTTAGGCTTGATCTAACAATAAGATATGACCGATATTAAGCCCGTCACGAATGACATACTCTGAATTCGACGATTCTAAGGAAGAAGCTAGAAAATCACAACGAAACGATCGAAAATGAAAGCTACAGAGACGAAAACCACACATAAGCAGAAAATCCACCAAAACATATATAATATAAATAATCCAGATACATGAAAATCAGTCGTTGCAATATGGGCGATCAAAATGACATGCAAACATGCAGAAAAAGTGTATAAAATATGGAGTGATCAAAATCCCCCAAGCTTACCTCTTACTCGTCCTCGAGGAAGATAAGTAAAAGGCGAACCCGATGAGAAAAATAATAAAAAGAGAAAACGGAAGAGATAGAGAATAAAGTAAGAAAGCAAAGAGAGAGATGCTAGATCATTTTCTCAGGACATGGGCCTTGCTTACTCATATAGCATATACGAATATAAAACACATGCCAAAGATTTTCACTTCGATATCACAATCATATGGTTGCATTCAAAATAGAAAACCCGAGAATAGCGAAATAGTTTGAAATATGGAATTGTTCTAGAATTAACATCATCTGAAGCATCTAAAATGGTATACATACTCATAGACCACACACTTTTCAATTGAATGCTTTCTATTTGGAGTTTAAGAGATATCACACAATATGGATCAATTAGAATAGAAGGGTATGGTTTTCATGAAGTGCATGCTAAGTATCAATTCCTGGATTTCGTAAAACTTTTAGTAATCTCACTGAGTATAGAAAATTACCTAGCTTAGGTTGTCATGCACAGTCAAGTAGTCACTCTCTCACACATCATTGGATCCTCTCCCCCAAGCCTATCTATAAGCGTGGTGGCATAAGTAAATCAATATTTACATTCCCCATTTTTGAGGCTCCAATAAAAAATAAAAACAAAAGAGGGATGAACGAGAGAAAGAGTATGATATGGGATCATGTACAAGATTCTTTTCTCTTTTTATTTTTCTTCTTTCTCTTTTTTCTCAATAAAAATATAGCATATATACATCTGAGATCCCAAATCAAAAGATAGAAAGATATTCACATGTTTTTTCTTTTTGATTTTGGGCGCATTGGAGCATGGAATTTAATAGCGGGGGAAATGCCAATGATAGAATCGCTAAAGGAAGATTCACCAATGAATATTAGTGTAGAAATAATGCTCAAGATATGTGGAGAAAGAAATAAATATAACACTCGGTTCACTCTATAGGACGTGCACGACAATTTTCAGCAGAGTAATGTAATCTACTCAGTTTAATCTCAGAAAGAACACTAGTCCAGTTATATCAACCTAACGTTCACTCATTCAACCTGAAAGTGAGGCATACAAATTTCATGCAATAAGAAGTGATATAAGAAAGGAAAGCAGTACTCCAGATATAAGCAATCAATGTTGTGAAGCTTGGTGTGTTTTCTACAAAGAGTATACATATAAATTATCAGATTCAGTTAATAAAAGAATTTCACCCATATTCGTACATGAAAGTGCGGGTTATTATCTTAATTGCATACCAAGACATAGCATATGATATCTGAAATGAAAACTATGGCGTGACGAAGTGTTATGTATATAGAGATAGCTAGCACCACGTCATCATCATCACAGAAAATTCATCTCTAGCAAAAAGATATAAGAAATAAGGATAAAAAGGAAATAAAACTACTGTACATATGCGGCACACAAAGAAAGTAAGAAAAACGTGATGCATGGTAAAAGCGAAAAAAGTGAGTGAAAAAGGTGTATAAACAAAGAAAAGGTGGGAAAATAAAACTAAAAGGTAATAAAAAATAAAAAGTGTGAGAACTCACTCCCCCAAGCTAAAGTGCACAGTGTCCTCAATGTGCAAAGTGTGGCACACCGAGAGACAAAAAGTGGGTGGGGTGGGTGAGGATGCATGCATGATGTAGAAAAAAAGAAAGAAAATGGTATGAGAATGCAGGTGATGCAAGCAGAGACCAAAATAATGCATATATGAGTGTCCCCAAAGAGTACTCCCTCTCTCCCAAATATATATACGGATAAGACCAAAATGTCAACATAACAGTGTGTGGAGGAGGGGTGCAAAAGCAGCAGGCTGACAAAAAGTATCCAGCGTATCGACAGCAAGAATGTAGAAGGCATCCAGTGTGTGCCTATGGGGGGTGGGGGTGCACTAGCACCGGCCTGTGGTGGAGGTAGTGGTGGGGGTGGTGGCTGCTGGCTGGGTGTAGGTGGTAGGGGCAGACGAGCAAGAATCTGATTCAGGCAAGCCTGAATACTAGGAAGTATGGCGACGCGGGTCTGGACTGCACTGACGGTGGCAGAGAGAGCCCTAAAGTCTCCTATGAGTCCACTGACTGCCTCCTCAAGAGCACGAATGCTCTGAATCAGAGTGTCGGGGGAGGTGTAGCAGAGGGTCGAACAGGTCGGACAGGTGAAGTACGGGGCTGTCTCACGCGGCCGCCGTAAAGGATGGGTGCAGCTATGGGGTGGTGCTCAGGTGCTGTGCTCGATAAGTGTCACTCAGCCTCTGTGTGAGGCTGAGACACGGGTAAGGAAGACGAGGAAAGATCAGAAGTAGAAGCTGAGGTGGACACAGGCGACGAGGCGGGCAGAGAGGTCAGTGACACAGAAGTGGGGAAAGACGTCACGACGCTCTTAGAGAAAACAGCAGCAGTGGGGACAGACGGGTCAACGGCTGGGGTGGCTGTGAACAAAAGTGAGGACAGGGCCGCCACTGCGACGGTAAAGGAGGTCTCGCCGCTCTCTAAGATGGTGGTGGGACGCTCAGGGTTGGCAGCAGAAATGGGATCGACAGAAATGAGCACAGAGGTGGTGGCAGTGGTGGATGAGGACTCAGCAAAAGTTCTCCCGACACTGACAGAAGTGTGGACAGAAGTGTCGGGAGGTGCAGACAGGTCATGTGTAGGCTGAGGGATCACGGGGTCTTGGGGTGGGATGAGGGGCTCCTGCTAAGCACCATCGGGCTCTAGTACGTAAGGGGAGGGGATGAGGAGATCCATCACTGGAATCTAATCTCCGCCCGCTGGTCCTATATGAGTCCGAGTAGGGCTCGGAATAATCATGTAATCGGTAGTGAAAGGACCATGGAGCCATAACCAGTGCTGATGACCATGAGGACGCATCATTCTCATCCGGGCCATAACGTCAATCGATAGTGAAGTGGGGCCCGGTGGTCGAGGCAAGTCAGCAGGCAGGTCAACTACGCATAACAGAGCCAAGAGCGTAATCAGACCGCCGCAACAAATAGGCGTACGAGTGCTGACAGAAATGATGATGCAGTCGATGTACCAACTGGCGATATCAATCTCTACAGCGGGGGCCAGAACATCAGCTCCATCAAAAACCCTGGGACGTGTCATCGCATATAGCATGTAGAGCTTAGGTGTCGACAACGTACCGGGCTCGTACCTCATAAGAAAAGTAGTCGCCATAAGGCGCTGTGCAATGCGGAGGCACGGGTGGAGGACGGTAGAGGCCTTGGCCCTACAGGGTCAATGGCAAGAGGTGATCCCGTAATCCGGGTCCAGAAAGCGTGGGTGTTGAACGACGGGGGTGGGATATGCGTGGGAGCGTAAGCGCGGTCTGGGTCAGGGACAACGGGCCAGTGGAGGAAAGCCCGGAGCATGTCAAGAGTGACCTGGCACTCCTGATCCATCAGGAGAAATAAGCATCCTCCAAGGATCCGCTCAATAGAGCTAAGGACCTCTAGTGTTGGGTGGATATAAGTGTCCACTGACACCGACAAGAAATCACGCCACCCCACGTTGTCGTACAACGTGAGTAGCCCCTCTAGAACCCCTAGGTGCTCAAAGTCGGTGAGGTGCACGAACCTAATGGGCAAGATCGAGCGATGGGAGATATGCTCAAATCTGGCGCGCTGGGCACCGTCACGAAACGTAATACCCATCGCATCGAATGCGGGGGTGGGCTGTGCTGGTGGTGGAATAGGATCGGCATGAGGCGGTTGTGTAGGTGGTGGAATAGGATCGGCATGAGGTGGCTGTGTAGGTGGTGGTGGTGGGCTAGGTGGAGGGGAGTCCGCCCTAGCGGAAGAGGAGCCAGGATCACCTGACTTCTTCCGCTTCGAAGCGGGCGTCCGCGTGCGTGGCCTAAGGTGAGGCGGCATATGTGCCGTGAGACGTACCCACCCAAAAATAAAAACGTGACGTGCTATGTAATGAAACGAGTATACCTGAGCACGACGCGGGAGCAAAAATCTGAAGTGTGCGAAGAACGCCTGCTCCGCGGGGCTCCGAATGAGTCCAAAAAGCTCCCCCAAGCTCTTCCAAGCTAACCTGAAATGCAAACAATAAAATCAACGAATGATAATCAATATACATGGGGGAGATAGGGATAACAGATATATATATGAGTTGTTACGAGGTGGAACTCGCGTACAATGAATTTGTATTGAGTGGAACCAAGGGCACGGTGGTTATGTTGATACGAGGGTTTAGGTGAGCTATTTAACAAGTGATTAGTGGGGTGAAGAGGCTAGACTTGCCGCCGGGGGTGGCCATGGAGTCAAATCTCACCGGACACGGTGGAAGAAGATCAGGTGGCGGGAGCCAAAGGCTGACGTCGACCAAGGGGCGAGCTTTCCTGCACCACGAGCAACCCGTCAGAAGGGTAGGGTTGGGGTCCAACCCTTAGCCCCTCTGATGCCTAAGTCAGTAATAGGATTTAAAACGGGGGCTAGGCATGCCGGTCGGACTGAGGGTGTGTCGACCGTACGTGGCGAGCTATAAGTGGGAGAACAAAGATGTGGACGACCTTTGCTCTCGTGTGTGAATAATGGATTGAGAGAGAGAATTTGCCAACCTGCTCACCGTAAGAAGTGAGGAGGTATTTATACCTGATGAGAGATGACTAGGTGGGGCTGACCTGGCATGCTGACTCGACGTGCTGAGCTGGCTCGGTTGTCAGCAGAAGCTTCGGACGAGGATGTCAGGAACAGGAGTGCATGCCCTGCTTTTGTCAGACGGCGCAACGGCCAGGGGCAATTTTGTAAGGATGTCAGGGCCGAAAGCATTAAGTGTCAGGGGGCTCAGCGGCCAGGGGGCGCTTTGTCAGATGGTCGGGCGGCGTTAGTGTCAGTCGTGTCCTTACACTAGGTTGTTTGTCGTACGTGATGAACTAAAGGTCTGGCTATGCTATCCCCGGCACCGTGGTTCATGGTGACCAGCCAGGTCGACCTGCTCGGGGGTTGTCCGGCCCGGCCGCGCCCCTTTTTGGTCGTAGGTCGTGGGTCGCTGGCAAGGAGGGATATGCACATGCCTACGTCCGCATCCCAGGTGGCACTGTCTGGGCGCTCCCCAAATGCACTGCCCCTGGCGGGCCGAGCAACTGCGGTTGTACGCCTCGACCGGGAGGGGGGAGTGCTGCGAGGTGTGCCCATTCCCGTGTAGCCTCGGACCTCCGGGATGGCGGCCCTTTCGCGAAGGGGTGAGTTAATGGGGTATGTCTGCGGATCTGGGTGGGAGTCGTGCTCCTACGATCTTTAGGTCGTAACAGGAGTTAATTTGAATTTGGGGCGCAATTGGCGTACGAATTAGGAGAATGGAGAAGAAAATCAAATTTGGGGCGAAATAAGGGTGACCGGCGGCGGGGCGGGGCGACGCCAGCGGTGTGAGGCGGCGGGGCGGCGTCGGCCATGTGCGGCGGCGGGGCGGCGCCGGCGTCGGTCGGCGGTCGACGTCGGCCGGCGGTGGGGTCGGATCGGGCGAAGGGGGCTGCGGTTCGGGTGATTGGGGAAGGAGAAGCAGCGGGCTCTGGCTAAGTTTGGGGAAAGCGACGTTTCAAAATTTGCACTGCCCGCTCAGCGATTATAAATGATAGTTACGACTCGACCGAGTGACAGGTTCATTCGACCGAGTGAATAAAATTTTCGAAATATCTTCCCAACATACGACTCGGCCGAATGACTTATGCCACTCGGCCGAGTGGCTAAGTTTCATTCGGCTGAGTGGCATAGCTACTCGGAAATATTCAGAGCGTGCATGGTATCTGATTCACTCGGCCGAGTGACAAGTCACTCGCCCGAGTGGCAAAATATACTGTAAACCGCAAAAATGACAGAGAGTTGGTCAGAAGGATCTTCCCTGATTTGTACTCCACTCGGCCGAATGGAGTCTTTGCTCGGCCGAGTAACTTATGTTACTCGGCCGAGTGGCACCCTATTTTCTGCAACGGCTCTCTGTTTTCGCTCCATTCTCTGTTTTTTTCTTCCTCCAGTCAGTCCCTGCCTTCTCCTGAAGCCTGAGCGCATTCCCGAAGCGCTCTCCCTTTCCTTGGTCATCCTCCATATGAATGATCTCTCATTCTCCATCTCCTATCATAAAAAATAAAGCCCGTTGTCACGATATTTATAGACGCTAGACTCTAAACACTAAGAAAAATCTAGAATAAAAATGAAAATCAACTAAAAATGATATGAAACCATCGGGTTGCCTCCCGACAAGCGCTAGTTTAAGGTCATGAGTTCGACCCCTTATGATTTTCGTTTAGCGTGTGATGTTGGGTGCATGCGAGATACGCCCGTCAAATTTGCCAGGAAGGCCACTTGGATTTGGTTGTTGGTGCTCGTTGGCCCTCCTTGGCATCCCCTCATCATGTGTAGAGTCGGGGGATAAGTCCCCCAAGCTTGAGCTAGAACCGATCTTCTTCCTTACTGGTGACACTGATCTTCTATTCAGTGGAGCTTTCCTCGATTTGTTGGACCTTGAGAGCTTGCAAAGCTCCCTTATCCTCATGACATCAGCGTCGTCTTTATCATCGGCCGTAGAGCTATCCGTAGGGTCCTCCAACTTTTCTTCAATGCTAGAAATTTAGCCTTCTTCAAGGCCATCATCATGGAGAGCGCCGATAGAGTGCGGAATGGCTTCGTCGATTACCTCATCAAGGAGATCCACATAATTCAATTTCTCTTGATAGGGCATATGCTTCATGGCTTTGGGAATATGGAACTCAATCTTGATGTTCCCGACATTCAAGGATAATGTGCCTTCTCTCACGTCGACTATAACGCCGACGGTGGCTAAGAACGGGCGTCCACGTATAAGTGAAGTGTCACCCTCCTCCTGGATGTCCATAACGACAAAGTCGCAAGGCAAGCATATCCCTCCTGGAACTTGAAGCGGGATGTCCTCCGCAATCCCCACCGGCCTAGTAACCCGACCATCCGCTAGTTGTATTCTTATGTCGGTTGGCTTCAAGTTGGTCCCCGTATTCAATTTCCGGAACATGCTAAGGGGCATTAGGCTCACACTTGCTCCCAAGTCAACTAAGGCCTTTTGCAATGGGACTCCTCCAAGTGCGCATGGGATGCGAAAGCTTCTAGGATCCTTGAACTTTGCGGGCTTCTTTTCCCTCCGGGTGAACCAAGTTCCTTGTTCGGCAAGCATTATTTTCTCCTTCCTCTTTTTCCCCGATATTAAGTCCTTCAAGAACTTTGCATACGAAGGAATCTCCACTATAGCATCCAAGAAAGGTATGTTGAGGCTTACTCCCCTCAAATATTCAAGGAACTTGGCGAGCCTCTTCTCAATTTTGGCTCTCGCCAACCGTTGTGGAAAGGGCACCGGCAGCATGTAGGTGCGCTCCTCATTAGGCTTCTTTGTTTCAGAATTTCCTACTTCTTGCGGCTCTTTCGTGCTCTCCTCTTCAATAGCCGGCTCTTTCTTGTTCAAAATCTCTTCCACGGGCTTCTTGGTTTGGACCATGGCGGGAGTAGTATCCTTCCCGCCTCTAGTTGTGACCGCCACTACCGCATTTATGTGGCCGGTATTACTCCGTGGATTGGGCTCCGGTTGAGCCGGCAATTGTTGAGTGTTTTTGTTTTAGCAACGCAAGTTGCTCTGTAAGTTGCGCAACGATGGTATTTAGCGAATCTTGTTGTGCCGTCAACCTAGCATTGATTTTTCTTTGCTCCACCATGAATTCCTCCACCCTTGCTTCATGATCCGATCGTGGTTGAGCTTGTGGTGGGTTCGGAGCTCTCCAACCTTGGTTATAACCGGGTGGCATATACGGTCCCGCTTGTTTCCTAGGCGGGTAATTTTGTTGCGGTGGCCCCCTTGGTTGGTATTGAGGTTGTGGAGGTGGAGGCCTAGCTTGAGTTTGTTGCGACAGTGGTGGGTTTAGAGCCCCTTCATTGTTTGCATACGAAAATCCCGGATGGTTCCTTGCAGTCGGGTTGGCCCAATAACCGGAGTTCCCCGCAACATATTCCACTTGTTCCAAGGCTCCCTCTCCATGCTCTCCTCCTACGAACATGACTTGAGATTGGTCTTGCCAATCACTCATATTGCTTCCCGTCGTAGGTGTGGAGGAAGCTCCATGTGGCTCAGTGATGTACTTCTCCAATCTCTCCACTACCTTATGGAGAGAGTCAAATTTATTCGAAAGCTCCGCTACGGCCTTGGCCTCATATATGCTCGTCGGTTTTAAGGAGGTAGAAGATTGCCCTCGCTCGTCACCCCATTGTTGATTATTAGAGGCCATCTCCTCTAATAGGGTCGTAGCTTCATCCGGTGTTTTGGAAAGAATGGCTCCGATGGCGGTTGCATCTATGATTTGCTTAGTGCCCGGTTGGAGTCCATTATAAAAGCTGTGGACTAGCTCCCATGCCTCTATGCTGTGATGGGGGCACTGATGACGCAGATCCTTAAAGCGCTCACATGCCTCGTATAGGGTCTCCTGCGGTCCTTACTTGAAGGACAAGAGTGCACTTCTAATCTTCACCGTCTTAGATGGCGGGTAGAATTTATCAACAAAAGCGCTAGCCAACTCATCCCAAGTAGTGAATATACCATTCGCCTGCATCCTCAGCCAATATAGAGCTTCGTCTCTGAGGGTGAAGGGGAAGAATCTCAAACGGATCGCATCGGCGGAGACACCCGGCATTTGAAAGGTGGCGCACTTGGACAAGAATAGCTGAATGTGATAATGTGGATTCTCATGGGAGTTCCCATGGAATGGGTCTTATTGCATTAAGACCACTAATCCCGTCTTGAGCTCAAAATTCTTATCTGTCGCCAACTCCGGCATAGCGATGGAAGAAGTAGTGGAGGAGGTCTTAGGCCGAAGCCTATCTCTGATGGATATAATTCTCGTCATACGTGCTGCTAGTTCCTCCGGTGTCTCCGGGCGGTTCATACAATTATCCTCTATGTTGAGCCTTTTCTCGGCTCTGATCCTCCTCTCAGTACGCTCAATCTCCGGATCAAATATGATATCCTCTGGATTCACCGTCGATCTCGTGTACATGCAAAGAAAAACAGAATTTCGATGGATTTGTTGCACGATAGAGGAGTAAAATAAAAAAAATAAAATAAAAAGAAATAACTAAGTAGAGAAAATAAAACACTGTCGCCTCCCCGACAACGGCGCCAAAAACTTGATCGCGTCCGAGTGTACACCCGAAAAACGACTTGTAGTTTTACCGCAAGCGCACGGTGTAGCAACGAGCGGGTATCGAACTCAGGGAGGACAAATGACCGTGTCTCTTTCCAATCACCTAGCTATCAAGAGAATCGAGAATAGTTCGGGGGTATAACAACCACAATCGTTCAAATGTCAAGAGAAATATCAATTTAATAAAACGTCTAGGGATAGGGAATCCCTGCTACGGACCTTCTCTCATCATTGTGATTCATAAGTTTCATTATTGCTAAACTTGAATATAGGTGAACTAGTCGCAACTAAATGTAGAACCATGCTCACGCTCTCGCACTATTGCCGGTCTATAGCAAACCTAGGGTAGGGCCCACTCTCGTGCAAACCCTAGCCTAAGCCGCTAGCATGAAGAACGACATCATTGTTCAATCGTATCTCGAGTCCACTCTCATGCAAACTCGATCTACGACCTAGGTTGTGATAGTTCTTATCCGTCCAATCTTTTGCAAACGGATATGGGTATAGAATCACAATTAAAAATCCTAGATTTGGTCCAATCTCTTACAAACCAAGTCTAGAGAAATCCAATTGTCAATCTAAATCGAATATCTAGGCCTTCCTACCAATTGGGATCCAATCTCTTGCAAATCCCAATCGATATGAATTCCTAGCTATCGGTATTTAATCAATCTCAACCTAACCCTAATCAATTCTAGCAACAATTCCACAAATTCATCACAATTTAGAAATAGGGTCCGTAGGGTTCATCCCTACGCCCTAAGACGACGGCATACTCACTAGACATCATGCAAATCTCAGAAAAATCAACAAAAACATTGGCACAATTCATTGCAAAAGAGAAATAATGCATAAAATAGAGTTTTCAATAGAAATTGACAAACCAATGTATATGCCATTGATTTCCAGCTGAGAATTCACCAAAGAGTAGCCCTCAAATCACTAAAAGAAAGTCTAAAATTTAATTGTTCAAAAGCTCTCCAAAATAGGGCAAAAACTACGTTTAAATACCCTCTAAAATCACCCAAAAATCGTGGCAAAAATGCCCCTGCGCAGCCCAGAAATCGCAACCCTAGCAGCAGGCAGAGCGGTTCACTCGGCCGAGTGACCTTGTCACTCGGCCGAGTGACAAACCCTGTAAAAATACAGTAACTTTGGATGTTTCAGGGTCTGTCTTCGGGGGATGGCTCGGTTGAGTAGACTTATCCATTCGGCAGAGTGACTTTATCGTTCGGCCGAGTGACCTTCGACAGGATCTCTGAAAATTACAGTAACTTCGGCCTTTCTCTGGAAAATTTCCTTGTACCACTTGGGCGAGTGAGATTTCTCATTCGGCCGAGTATAGGCTGAAATTAACTCTGAGTGCATATCCGTTCTGGTCGGCCGAGTGGGGCTCCTTGTTCGGCTGAGCGGCTGTTCTGCTCGGCCGAGTGAGTTGCTGAAATGCTTGTTTCTCTTCTTTTTGCCTCCTCGTCGCTCCTATTGATTTCCTTCTTCTTCCGCTCATCCTCCATCGCTGATAAGCCCTCAAATGAGCCGTGGATGACACTTCTGAGCGCTTGCAAATCCATTGATCTCAAAATCGCTCCGAATCGCTCCATATTTCCAGAAATACGACAAAAACAAGAAATAGTGAAAAGCATCGCAATATTGTCGAATAATCATGGAAAACGCGATATGTGCGATAAAAATGGCATGCAAACATGCAGAAAAACGGTATAAAATATGGAGTGATCAGAGTCGCACTTCGTGCATCATTTGTGTCTTTTCTTCGTCTTTGAGTCGTTTTCATCGTGTTTTCTTTTTTTCTCTTCTTCTTTTTATCTCTTTCTCCTAGAGATGAACCCTATGATGAACTGCCACAAAAATAACACACATACACCTAGCATGGCTTCGATAATCACATTCACTAACCCTAGGAAGCCGAGTCCTCTTACATTTCATGCATCGTGAGTCCACTTAGCTTTTCTGTGAGTCGTGTGTCGTACCTAGCTTATAGTGTGCTTCTACTTTGTGATTCTGCTTTATATACCTGTCCAGGAATGACCCCTAAATTATCATGCTTCGATTTGAATATGCGGTATTTACCTCTCTTATCTGCTTCTGTATGCATGAATATATATATATATCGTATGCTTCATTTCGCATGTGTCAGGATTCCACAATTAGGACTAGGATAACCCACCTAGCCTATGCTCTGATTAGCGAAAAATCT
This sequence comes from Scilla litardierei, assembly GCA_030789695.1. Lineage (NCBI taxonomy): Eukaryota > Viridiplantae > Streptophyta > Magnoliopsida > Asparagales > Asparagaceae > Scilla > Scilla litardierei. The sequence goes on from CM061136.1 coordinate 119,327,557, forward strand.
CCTTTGCCCAAGTGTTTAGAATCCGATTTCTTTTTTATTTTACTTGGTGCAAATCCCCTCGTCGTTTACTATTCTCCCACTTGAGAGAGTACACACGTGTATATACCCCAAAATCCAAAAAAATTAAAAAAAAGGAGAAAAGAAAAACCCAAAAAAATAGAAAAGAGAAAAGAAAGAAAAAAAAATACATATGTATAGCCAAAAATCCAAAAAAAATACATATATCCAAAACCCAAAAAAAATGTGTGTGAATATTTTCCTACCTGCTGTGAAAAAAGGGAAGGCGAGAATTTGCACCGAGTGTTCTACTCATCATCTCAACCCCCCATCACTTTCGAAAACACTTGGAATAGGAAATTTCTAGCTATTATCTAGGCGATAGTGTGGTGATGTCCAAGTCCCTTGCTGTGGAGTCCCTGACACATGATACGTTTCGATTCTTACTTTCTTCTCATGCATGCTTGAGCTATATATATTCACGGCTTATTTCAAATCGAATCGATACTTGGGTCTTTCCTTGGATTTGTGTATATGGAGCTTATAGCACAAAGTAGATAGTGACATCGTCCGCTAGCACACGACCACACTCACTCACGCTTCACCGCGTGGGCCCACGACACTTGTTTGGACTCGTTTCCTTTGGTTTAGTGTTGTGATTTGGCGTTTTCTTGCTTGGTGTGTCATTTTTGATTTTGTTGGCCCTGATGAGCGATTTAGGATTTAGAGTTATCTTTTTTCTCCCTCCGAGCTCCTACTCTCACTCGTCTTCCTTGAGGACGAGGAAGGGTTCAGCTTGGGGGATTTTGACGTGCGTTTATATTTCATATATTCACGCACGTCTTCTTTTGTGTGTTTTTCGTTATTTTTCGATGTCCCGTATCCGTTTTCTCGTATTTTCTTGTTTTCTTTCACTTCTCCATGTTTTTACATGTTTGCAGGAGTTTGCCAGCATAGGGGACACATAACGAAGATATCACATGTCCCCGGAGCAACGGGAGGAGTCACGCGTGATCCAGGGGTCAAACGACAAAGATTTCTATCTTTCAGCCCCCACCCGATCGGTTGGATACAGCCAACCGATCGAGTGATGCACGCGTGCACGACTCAGACAGCAGCTGAAGCAACGCAAGTGTCAACCGACCGGGTCAGAGACCGGTTCAGCCCATCTGTCTTCTCTGGGAATTGGAGCTGAACTCCAACCGATCGGGTGACCTTCACCCGATCGGTTCATCTGTAGCCGATTCCCCCAAAGAGATGACCCGGAGAGCTCAGCCGACTGCCAGCAGACCGTGCCAAAACGTCGCAACTTTCTATTTATTTGGGCGACGTTTCCAACCGATCGGTTGATTTATCAACCGATCGGTTCACCCGACGACACCAAGATCCAAACGACGAGCTGTTTCCTCCAACCGATCGTGTCGTCTGACCGGGTGATGTTTCTGAAGACCGCTGCCGAAGATCACAGCAGGTCACCTGATCGGTTGATTCTTCACCCAATCGGGTGACGTCATTTTCTATATATATTAGCCCTAGGTTTTCAGAAACGAAAGCTGTGTTTTTGGGCTGTGTTTATTTTCTGTTTTTCCTCTATTGCGATGGCTGGAATTTTATACCTATTTGTAAGTGTTCTGATCTTTGTAAAACTTTAATACATTGTTAATTGCATTGCTACTATTTCATTTCTTTTGCCCGATCATGTTTTTAACCGTCGATTTTTGTAACGGTCACTTTCCGACCGAACGTATTTTAGCGCGTAGCTGTGTTTCGTGTGCGTTTTATGTGTTTTATTTTTATTACTGTTGTCTGTAGTCAGACGCGTGTGCGGATCCCGTATTCTCGACCCTCTCGGAGGCGCGATCACCCCGGTACCTTCCTTGTAAATTTCGGACGCCCATGGACTTACCTGCTTATCTTATTATAAGTAAAAAAATATTCTTTTTATAATTTTTAATATTAATTGGGTATGTGCACTTTCTAAACCCACCTACTACACTGTACACTTTTATACCAATTTTTTTAAACATGTTTCAATGTTTTGTTTCTAAGGGAAACAATGAATCAAACAAATTCTTTTTAAAATGATAACTCCTGTCAACCTAAAATATCATAGCCATGTTCTCTATCCTACTCTTATAAGCCAGCCTATGTTGCAACTACAATCTCAGTCGCACACTTCCCATTGATATTTTTAAATTTTGACCATACCCTAGCTGTAACGACTGCTTTTCATGTATCTGGATTTGTTATAATATAATATATGTATTGGTGGATTTTCTCCTCATGTGTGGTTTCCGTCTCTGTAGCTTTCATTTCCGATCGATTCGTCGTGTTTTCTCGTTTCTTCCTTAGGATCGTCGATTTCGAAGTATGTCATTCATGACGGACTTCATAACGGTCGTATCTTACTATTAGATCAAGCCTAGGAGTCTTAGGAATCGATCCCAGGGCCCCGCGCTCCGTATCGGAACTTTTGGTGCTCATTAGCCGGTATAAGAAGGGGCACCGACCGACTAGATGATGATCCAGTCGGTCGGCAATCCTTCTTGAACCGACTAGTTGGCTTTCTAAATTTATCAGGAGTTACTGTTTATCGTTAGTCGGTCTAAGAACGTTGGTTGACCGACTAGGTTGCAAACTAGTCGGTCGGCAATGCTTCTTTAACCGACTAACTCTTCAACTAATTTTTGGTATCAATACTGTTCACTCTTAGTCGGTCTAAGAACGTTCATCGACCGACTAGATGTCAAACTAGTCGGTCAGTAGTTGTTCTTTGACCGACTAACTCTTAGTTCAGGTTTTCGACTGGAGTTACTGTTTACACTTAGTCGGTCTGCGTTGGTCCACCGACCGACTAGTTCTCAAACTAGTCGGTCAACAGTTGTTCTTGGACCGACTAAGCAGTGCAGGAAACCCTAGTTTTGCCCTTGCCGCCACCAAACTCTATAAATACCCCTCCAAATGTTTTCTTCTCCTCCCTCACGACCTAAAACCCTAATTTCTCCCCCTTTGAGCCCCCATCTCCCTCAAACCCTATTTCCTTCATCCAAGCTCAATCTCCATCATCCAAACTCTCCCTCCACTCATTCTACCTTTCATCTTCCCCAAATCTCCATCAAACCCCCAAAAATCCCCCAAAACCCTATTTCTCCAAACTTCTCCAATCATTTCCAGATCTGAACCCTAGGTTCCCCGGAGCATTTCTTCCGTCACCGTGGTTGCTCGGCGTTATTCTTCTGTTCCCTACGCGGTAATGCTCGATTCCTTTAATTTTAGCATAAACCACATTGACATTGTGAAACCCTAATAAAATGGATTGTTAGATGATTAGGGTTCTAATAAGAAACCTATTTAGGATCATTGTGCTAATAATTGTTTTGCCATAACAGTGAATCTTTCCGTAGTTAGCTTGTGTGACGATCTTCATTTCTCGTCAATCCCGGTATCAGGCAAGTGAAACTTGCATCTCTTGATTTGGGCCATGTCTTAGGCCATTTACCTTGCTTTAGCGTAAAAGAGACTAGACGGTGAAATGATAGCCATTTAGTCGCCATTGACCTAGCTTGACAACGAAGCTTGGTCCGTCACCTTCATCATGCTTGTATGTCACGTTTACTTTCCCTTAACGGTACGCGTATTAAATGTTCATGTCATCCATGCATCCTTAACTGCTTTTGCATTTTGCCTGTCATGTCTAATTTCAATAAACGGTACGCGAATATCTGTTCATGTCAATGCATTTTGCCTGTCACGTTTAAATACAATTAACGGTACGCGTATTAACTACTCATGACATTGCATGCTTGAGTACCCATCGTGATTGCGTAGCTTTGCTACATACTCGTACTATTGTTTCGGCTAGGCACCCACCTTGCGTGGGCACCATCCTATGCCATTTGCACTTTCTGGCTCGTGTTCCAGAAGACGAGCTCATTACAGCCTGAGGGCATAGGGCGCTCGTTGAGTGATCCCTTGTACTTGACACTTGAACACAGCCTGAGGGCATAGGGCGCTCGTTGAGTGATCCCTTGTACTTGTTACTTGACATTACATGCCACAACAACCACTTGCCACTTGTACTCTCCTTTACTTTACTTGTTACCACCTTACTTTACTTGCCATGCACCATATTTTAACTGCTAGGTTGCTAGTGTACCTTTACTCCCGTTTCCTTGCACAAGTCTTTCGACTTGCTGACATGTGCCCCTTTTCTCTTTTGGGTGACACATGTTAGAGCCCGAGCCTGAGTTACTTGCTGAGGACGTGGTGTTCGCTGACGCTGAGTCAGGGCCCGCGTTGATCGAGGACTACGTTGATACTGGGGATCAGTCTTAGTGTCTTCGTTTAGCTTCTTTTGTTAGGCTGCTTAATTTTCGATGCGTGGCACCTAGTTTGATACTCTGTTATGTTTGTGTTATTTTGTTGGCCTTGTTCTGGGCCTTAGACTCTTTTCTGTTAGCCTGGTGGCTTTTCTGTGATGTTGAATATTTTGTGGACAAACTTTGGGATTGGTATTTCATATCCGCCTCTTTATTATTATTGTTGTTGTTCCTTTTGCGATTACAGGGACCTGCTTATACTAAATTGACGCTTATCGGGTTTGGGGCTTCACAGCTCCTCTCTCGTGCGGACCTTCTCACGTCTCGCCTCCATTTTAGGGAAGCGGGGCGTGACAGGTTTTAGTGGTGGCCCATGCAGGTCTCTCTGTAACTGTAATTATCGGGGATAACAATAATAATATAAGTTGTCCAACAAATAAATTCGATATCCGAGTCATAAGCTATGAGTCTAATCTGCTTCGTTTTCTGTGTCACTTGATGGCAGGAAGGCGATTCACCCGTGGTGGAGGTAGTGGTGTGCCCCCTCATGATGAGGAGCCTGAGCGGGAACCCACCAACGGTGAGATGATGTGGATGATGATCCAGATGATGCAAGTGCAGCAGGGCGTGCTCCTGCACGTCCAGAATGCTCCACTTGCTCGAGCTGCCCGGGCTCTTCCAGATGCCCCTCGCTCCGAGCCGGGAGCGAAGCAATTTCGGGAGCTGGGTCCCGCATATTTTGATGGATCTGAGGGTCCTCTGGCTGCCGACGAGTGGATAAGGAACATTGAGGATAACTTGGCAATGGCGAATTAACCCGGCTGGATGGGTTGATTTGGCTAAGAGGCAGCTGAAGGACAACGCGAGGAATTGGTGGGATGCTGAAGAGAAGATGCTGGTGGAGCCGATCGTCTGGGCTTCCTTCAAGTCCAGATTTGATGGAGAGTTCTTCCCGAAGGCTGCTAGGCAGGTGATGCTACAACGCTTTATAGATCTGAAGCAGGGGAGCTTGTCGGTGGATCAGTACCACCAGGAGTTCACGAGGCTCAGTCGGTTTGCACCTAAGATGGTGCAGGATGCCGATGAAAAAGCTCAGCGATTTCTTCAGGGACTTGCCTTGGAGCTTCAGAGCTTTGTGACCTCTTCTGACCTGGAGACATATCAGAAGGTTCTGATTGCTGCGAGGCGGTAAGAGTTGAATTTGAATCAGAGGAAGGGACATGTTTCCGCAGCTGGGAAGAGGCCTATGGAGCATGCCAGGGCGGTGGTTAGGCCTGGTTTCAAGCCTAATCATCCGATGCAGTTCAAGAGGCCAGGAGGGCCTATTCTGAAGACTTGCCATTTCTGTGGCAAGACTGGACACCTCAGGGATCAGTGCAGGAGGTTTCTGGGACAGTGCATTGTCTGCGGAGATCCTTCCCACACCATCCGGGAGTGTCCGAAGTCGAGGCAGCCTTGGCTGGCTCCTATTGCAGCACAGCTGTTGCAGCAGCGAGCTCCTGTGCCCGTTGGACGTGGAGCGCCTCTTGTTCCACAGAGACAGGCCTTTCGGCAGGCTGTTCCGCCGAGAGTGCAGGCCTTTCTGATGACTGAGGAGGAGAGCATGGCCGTGGATGAGGTTATTACAGGTAACGCTCATTCTAGCCATTTATCTTCCTTAGTTAGTTTGATTTTTGATTATATTGGTTGCTTGCTCATGATTGTTTGCTAGACTAGGATTTGATGGTTAATTGCTTGTTAGGTGTGGTTTTGGTTTGCACATTTCCTGCACGAGTCCTCTTTGACTCTGGTGCATCGATGTGCATTATTTCTCGGAGCTTCGTGGAGAAGCATTCCTTGTCGATGTCTTCTCTTCCTAAGAGTTGGAATATCGTCACAGGGAACGGTGTAGTCTCGGTGCATCGTGGGTGCAATTCTTGCCCGTTGGTGGTTTGTGGACGTGAGCTTTGTGCTGATTTCATTGTCCACGACATCATCAATTACGATGCGGTCCTTGGGATGGATTGGCTTGCGAGCTTCTATGCTACGATTGACTGTCGGAGGAAGAAGGTGGTGTTCGAGATTCCCGGACACCCGGTATTTGAGTTCAGTCGTGGTAGCAGTTCGCTGGGTCCGGTCAGATTTCGGGCCAGACCATTGGATGTCGTGACTATGCAGATGGAGTTGGAGTGGCCAGCTGTGGTGCGTGATTTTGGCGACGTCTTCCCCGAGGAGATGTCTGATTTGCCACCTGATCGAGCTCTAGAATTTTCTATCGATCTTGTTCCAGGTGCGCAGCTGATTTCGAAGGCGCCATATCGTATGGCACCTGCAGAATTGGAGGAGTTGCGGAAGCAGTTGGATGAGCTTATGCAGAAGGGTTATATTAATCCTAGTGTGTCTCCGTGGGGAGCACCGGTGTTGCTGGTAAAGAAGAAGGATGGTTCGCGTCGCATGTGCGTGGACTATCGGGAGTTGAATGCGGTGACCATTAAGAATAAGTACCCGTTGCCTCGCATCGATGATATTTTTGATCAGCTTGGAGGTTCGAGGGTGTTTTCTAAATTGGATTTGAGGAGTGGTTACCATCAGTTGAATGTGAAGAAGGATGATGTTCCGAAGACAGCGTTCAAGACGAAGTATGGACACTATGAGTTCGTGGTTATGCCTTTCGGCGTAACTAACACACCCGCAGTTTTCATGAATCTGATGAACCTGATTTTCTACGACTTTTTGGATAAGTTTGTCGTTATCTTTATTGACGACATTCTAATCTATTCGAAGTCGGAGGAAGAGCATGCCTCGCACTTAAGGACGGTGTTGGAAATCTTGAGGAAGTATCGTTTGTATGCTAAGTTTTCGAAGTGCGAGTTTTGGCTGGATAGAGTTGCTTTTCTCGGGCATGTGGTGACTGGAGATGGTATTTCTGTGGATCCCGAGAAGATTCGGGCCATCAGAGAGTGGCCTGTTCCGTCGTCTGCGTCTGAGATTCGGAGTTTCCTTGGACTTGCTGGTTATTATCGGCGTTTCATTAAGGACTTTTCTCGTATTGCTGAGCCGATGACCAGGTTGACGCGGAAGGAAGTTGCTTTTGTTTGGTCGGGTGATTGTGAGAGTGCTTTTGGCGTTCTGAAGGAGAGGTTGACGACTGCCCCTATTCTTGTTGTGCCTGATCGTAGCGGTGGATTTGAGATCTTTTGCGATGCTTCTGGCAAGGGTCTCGGTGGTGTGTTGCATCAGCACGGACATGTTGTGGCGTATGCGTCTCGTCAGCTTAAGGTTCATGAGAAGAATTACCCGACGCATGATTTGGAGTTGGCTGCCGTTGTGTTTGCTCTTAAGATTTGGAGGCACTTCCTGCTGAGTGAGAAAGTGAAGATTTTCACCGATCACAAAAGCTTGAAGTATATTTTTACTCAGAAGGAGCTCAACATGCGACAGCGTCGATGGTTGGAGCTTATGGTGGATTATGATATTGATTTGCAGTTTCACCCTGGCAAGGTGAATGTGGTCCCTGATGCGCTGAGTAGGCTTCCAGCGGTGATGATTTTGACCTCGCAGTGGAGATTGCAGCAGGATTTTTGCGAGTCTGGTGTGGAGATTGTTCTTCCTGTGGAGGCTTCTTCGTTGATGTACATGCAGGTACAGTCGACGATCGTGGACCGGATTAAGGCTGGCCAGGCTGAGGATCCGAAGCTGATGAAGATTCGGGAGCAGGTGGAAGCCGGTCTGCGGACTGACTTTTTGATTCATGAGGATGGCTCACTGAGGTTTGGAGCCAGGTTGTGTGTGCCAGCTGGGGATATCAGAGAGGAGCTGATGGTGGAGGCACACAGTTCGCCGTATTCTGTGCATCCTGGTGGCACCAAGATGTACCAGGATCTTCGTCTGAATTATTGGTGGCATGGTATGAAGAGGAGCGTGGCTCGGAGTGTAGCCAAGTGCTTGGTTTGCCAGCAAGTGAAGGCGGAGCATCAGCGTACGGCCGGGTTGCTACAACCGCTTCCGATCCCGGAGTGGAAATGGCAACACATCACTATGGATTTCGTGACTGGACTACCTCGGAGTCCGAAGCAGAATGACGCGATTTGGGTGATCGTAGATCGATTGACCAAATCCGCGCACTTTATTCCGTTCCGAGTGGGACAGTCCACTGAGGCGCTAGCGAGGAGATATATGGAGGCAAATTCTTTTACTCTCCGTTTTATGTCCTTTTCCTAGTTTGGATAGTGATGTAATGTGAATCGTGCAGGAGGTCGTGCGACTTCATGGAGTCCCCGTGAGTATCGTGTCCGACAGAGACACGAGGTTCACATCTCAGTTCTGGCAGAGTTTGCAGAAGAGCTTGGGTATGCGTCTGAGTTTCAGCACGGCGTACCATCCGCAGACGGATGGCCAGTCCGAGAGGACGATTCAGATTTTGGAAGACATGCTGAGGGCGTGCATGTTGGATTTCAAGGGTTCGTGGGAGGACCATCTGCATTTGGTGGAGTTCTCTTACAACAATAGCTTCCAGGCAAGTATTGGCATGGCGCCATTCGCCGCTCTTTATGGGAGGAAATGTCGATCGCCATTGAGTTGGGATGACGTTGGTGATCGGGAGCTGTTGGGACCCGAGATGATCGTCGAGGCCGTGGATATCGTCAGGAATATTCGGGAGAAGTTGAGAATTGCTCAGGACCGTTTTAAGCATTGGGCGGATGCTAAACGTCGTCCTTTGGAGTTTCAGCCGGGCGACCATGTGTTCTTGAAGATTTCCCCGAATCGTGGTGTGATTCGTTTTGGGAAGCGAGGGAAGTAGAGCCCGCGATACATTGGACCGTTTGACATTTTGGAGAGGGTTGGCGAGGTAGCGTATCGCTTGGCCTTGCTGCCATCTTTGGAAGGAGTTCACAATGTTTTTCATATGCCGCAGCTTCGTCGATACATTAGCGATCCATCTCATGCTGTGGATTTTTCGGAGATTACCGTTCGCCCAGATTTGACGTATGACCAGCATCCAGTGCAGATTCTGGACAGGCGTCAGAAGTCGCTTCGGAACAAGGTTGTCAATCTTGTGAGGGTGATGTGGCGACACGGCTCACCTGAAGAGTCTACTTGGGAGAATGAGGATGAGATGCGAGAGCGTTTCCCACTTTTGTTTCCGGACTCGTGAGTATTTGGAAATTCCGAGAACGGAATTTTTCTTAAGTTGGGGAGGATGTAACGACTGCTTTTCATGTATCTGGATTTGTTATAATATAATATATGTATTGGTGGATTTTCTCCTCATGTGTGATTTCCGTCTCCGTAGCTTTCATTTCCGATCGATTCGTCGTGTTTTCTCGTTTCTTCCTTAGGATCGTCGATTTCGAAGTATGTCATTCGTGACGGACTTCATAACGGTCGTATCTTACTATTAGATCAAGCCTAGGAGTCTTAGGAATCGATCCCGGGGCCCCGCGCTCCGTATCGGAACTTTTGGTGCTCATTAGCCGGTATAAGAAGGGGCACCGACCGACTAGATGACGATCCAGTCGGTCGGCAATCCTTCTTGGACCGACTAGTTGGCTTTCTAAATTTCTCAGGAGTTACTGTTTATCGTTAGTCGGTCTAAGAACGTTGGTTGACCGACTAGGTTGCAAACTAGTCGGTCGGCAATGCTTCTTTAACCGACTAACTCTTCAACTAATTTTTGGTATCAATACTGTTCACTCTTAGTCGGTCTAAGAACGTTCATCGACCGACTAGATGTCAAACTAGTCGGTCAGTAGTTGTTCTTTGACCGACTAACTCTTAGTTCAGGTTTTCGACTGGAGTTACTGTTTACACTTAGTCGGTCTGTGTTGGTCCACCGACCGACTAGTTCTCAAACTAGTCGGTCAACAGTTGTTCTTGGACCGACTAAGCAGTGCAGGAAACCCTAGTTTTGCCCTAGCCGCCACCAAACTCTATAAATACCCCTCCAAATGTTTTCTTCTCCTCCCTCACGACCTAAACCCCTAATTTCTCCCCCTTTGAGCCCCCATCTCCCTCAAACCCTATTTCCTTCATCCAAGCTCAATCTCCATCATCCAAACCCTCCCTCCACTCATTCTACCTTTCATCTTCCCCAAATCTCCATCAAACCCCCAAAAATCCCCCAAAACCCTATTTCTCCAAACTTCTCCAATCATTTCCAGATCTGAACCCTAGGTTCCCCCGAGCGTTTCTTCCGTCGCCGTGGTTGCTCGGTGTTATTCTTCCGTTCCCTACGCGGTAATGCTCGATTCCATTAATTTTAGCATAACCCACATTGACATTGTGAAACCCTAATAAAATGGATTGTTAGATGATTAGGGTTCTAATAAGAAACCTATTTAGGATCATTGTGCTAATAATTGTTTTGTCATAACAGTGAATCTTTCCGTAGTTAGCTTGTGTGACGATCTTCATTGCTCGTCAATCCCGGTATCAGGCAAGTGAAACTTGCATCTCTTGATTTGGGCCATGTCTTAGGCCATTTACCTTGCTTTAGCGTAAAAGAGACTAGACGGTGAAAGGATAGACGTTTAGACGCCATTGACCTAGCTTGACAACGAAGCTTGGTCCGTCACCTTCATCATGCTTGTATGTCACGTTTACTTTCCCTTAACGATACGCGTATTAAATGTTCATGTCATCCATGCATCCTTAACTGCTTTTGCATTTTGCCTGTCATGTCTAATTTCAATAAACGGTACGCGAATATCTGTTCATGTCATTGCATTTTGCATGTCACATTTAAATACAATTAACGGTACGCGTATTAACTGCTCATGACATTGCATGCTTGAGTACCCATCGTGATTGCGTAGCTTTGCTACATACTCATACTATTGTTCCGGCTAGGCACCCACCTTGCGTGGGCACCATCCTATGCCATTTGCACTTTCTGGCTCGTGTTCCAGAAGACGAGCTCATTACAGCCTGAGGGCATAGGGCGCTCGTTGAGTGATCACTTGTACTTGACACTTGAACACAGCCTGAGGGCATAGGGCGCTCGTTGAGTGATCCCTTTTACTTGTTACTTGACATTACATGCCACAACAACCACTTGCCACTTGTACTCTCCTTTACTTTACTTGTTACCACCTTACTTTACTTGCCATGCACCATATTTTAACTGCTAGGTTGCTAGTGTACCTTTACTCCCGTTTCCTTGCACAAGTCTTTCGACTTGCTGACATGTGCCCCTTTTCTCTTTTGGGTGACACATGTTAGAGCCCAAGCCTGAGTTACTTGCTGAGGACGTGGTGTTCGCTGACGCTGAGTCAGGGCCCGCGTTGATCGAGGACTACGTTGATACTGGGGATCAGTCTTAGTGTCTTCGTTTAGCTTCTTTTGTTAGGCTGCTTAATTGTCGGTGCGTGGCACCTAGTTTGATACTCTGTTATGTTTGTGTTATTTTGTTGGCCTTGTTCTGGGCCTTAGACTCTTTTCTGTTAGCCTGGTGGCTTTTCTGTGATGTTGAATATTTTGTGGACAAACTTTGAGATTGGTATTTCATATCCGCCTCTTTATTATTATTGTTGTTGTTCCTTTTGCGATTACAGGGACCTGCTTATACTAAATTGACGCTTATCGGGTTTGGGGCTTCACAGCTCCTCTCTCGTGCGGACCTTCTCACGTCTCGCCTCCATTTTAGGGAAGCGGGGCGTGACACTAGCTCTCTCTCATTTCACTAAATATGATAATAACTCTAAAACCTAGGTATACCCAGCCTAACCCTACCCATGGTCACGCACACGCAGCCACCTTATAGAATAACAAAAAAAAAGGAGAACAAACAGCTTGGCCTAGGCCCTAACTCACGTGACACAGGTACTCTATTTTTATACAAACCCTAGTCTTAGGTCCCCCACTCTCCTCTATTAATAGCCTAGGTCTAGTTTTTCTCCCAACACATGAACAAGTCGCCGCCTCAAACGTTTTCGCATGCAAAACTCCCAAGCGCCGCACACTGCAACACCGGGCTACCTGTCTTCGCCTTCCCCTCTCTCCCGACGCACTCCAGCCCCTCCTCGACCTCAGCCGCGTGACCCTCACCGCCGCTCACAGGCCGCCACTGGCCTGACCGCCGACCGCCACGACGCCAGCCTCCGCCACGACCCGGTGGCCCCTCCCCGCGATGACGACAGCGACGACAGCAACGGCGACCGCCGCTGCCGCCTGTTCCCGACGCCACCACCGCCCCGTTCGACTCCCGTTCACCGTCAGGCGCCGCCCCATCGGTCTATCGAAGCACACCCCCGAAACCCGCTGGCTGCAACCTCTTCTTCCCTTCTCCTCCATGCAAGTCCTCCCTCCGGCGGCCAACTCGACGTCGACCTCCCGACACCTCCGTTCGAAGCCCAGCTGTCACGCCCCGCTTCCCAAGAATGTGGAGGCGAGACGTGAGGAGGTCCGCTCAGACGTGGAGCTGTGAAGCTGCAGTCTGATAAGCGTATAAAATATCAATTGGCAGGTCCTTGCAAGTGCGACACGGGACAACAATAATAACAAGGAAAGTGAGATAAAATATTCAATCTCAGAATATCCACAATAAATTTCAACATCACAGAAAAGCCACCAGGCTAAAAGAAAAATCAAAAGGAAAGTACAAGAGACTGAAAAGAGGCCTAAGGCATGGCCGACATAATACATATCATCAACAAGAAAAGAGAGGTGCTACGCACCGACAGCCTAACAACGACTAAGCAGAAAACAACAACAGCTAGAAGGAGCTCTAGGACTGGCCTCCTATGTCCTCGAACTCAACACCTGCAACCTGCTCGTCCTCAACGACCAACTCTGGCTCACAATCTAACATGTGACACCCAAAAGAGAAAAGGGGCACATGTCAGCAAGTCTAAAAGACTTGGGCAAGGAAACTGAAAGTAACTAACAACCTAGCACTTGTAATGTTAAGCAATGACATGGCAGTTAAGTATGATGCAACAGTTTAAAAGAGGCAAGCATGCACAATGTAGCAAAAGCTACCAAAACACTAATCACTTATCATTTAACACTTATCACTTAGTGCATAGAGAGTCCACCTGCTGGCCACTCGTGGCTCAGTCCGCTTATCTCTATCACTATTAATAACACTTATCACTTAACACTTAGTGCATAGAGAGTCCACCTGCTGGCCACTCGTGGCTCAGTCCGCTTATCTCTATCACTATTAAGTGCACTAGAGAGTCCACCTGCTGGCCGGAGTGGCGGATCAGGCCAACTCGGGGCTCAGTCCGCTTATCTCTTACCCCACCCATATGTGTATCGAGCATTGGCAATGCCAACACACTGGCTCACTTCTGGATCACGGGCCAGGAAGTGTATTTGGCATAGGGTTGTGCCCGCAACGCTGGTGCCTAGCCGGTATCCGAGCGTTGGGGTTTCCAACTACAGGGCTCGCTTTTGGAACACGAGCCAGGAATATAATATTGTAGCGTGTGCTACACAATCACAATAATTAATCACTATGCAATGACATGAACAAATGATTGCGTACCGTTAATTGAATTTAAACGTGACATACAAGCATGATGAGGGTGACGGACCAAGCTTTGTTGTCAAGCTAGGTCAATGGCGTCTAAACGGCTATCCTTTCACCGTTTAGTCTCTTTTACGCTAAAGCATGGTAAATGGCCTAAGACATGGCCCAAAACAAGAGATGCAAGTTTCACTTGCCTGAATTTACGTGCCGGTATCACAATCTCAAAGTCCAACCACATATCATAACGTCCAGAGCTCCCACGCTCAGTCCAACACCAGCCTACAGTCCCGTATTATTATCTTGGATTAGTGAGTTACAAAGCAGTAGAAACACAGTTTTTATCTTGATTAGCATGCAAAATTGGTGGGGGTTCCTACGGTTCAGAATTATACCCTCACACGACGCGAGAGCTATTCTGACGACGGGTAGCGACGTCAGGGGTTGGGTTCCGGTATCGTGCCAGGTACGACGGCGTCGGCTCGGGGAGGCAACAGGTCATGAAGGAAAATCAGATTATACCTGCGACATGGATGTGCAAAACTAAGCTACCAGCTAACAATAATACCGACCAATAATCATATCCGCCCAACATATACCCTATGCTATAGTATACTGCGTATATATATGTATACATAGTACTTTAAAGATTGAATGACAGCACTTGTTACATGCTAACAAGCATGTAACAAACCACTTAATACATTAATAATATTCTATTACTCTTAATCATATAAATCAGTAACTACTATATTATCATAAACAACTTCTTCCTACCTTACTGTTCATGTAGGCCATGCCTAGTTCACAAAGGCAACTCACAGTTTATATTGTGTTGCTTACTCCTTCCACTTACAGGTGACGTTGGCTTGAATTGGAGCAAGGAGTCGCGGCCTGGAGGAGTCCAAGGAGGTGCCAGAAGTGATGGGTTGTCGGCCTGAGTTGACCGCGAGGGGGGGTGCCGTTGGTGGTCGCCAACGGCCAACTAGGGGGCGGCAGCACACAAGTCTGGGCAGAGGAATGGATCGGAAATAAAGAGAGGGTGCCCGGAGCTCTTGTCTGCGGGGAGGAGAAGCTGGGCGCGGTGTTGGGGCTGGCGGTGTTGCGTGGAGACCCAGGCGACCCCGTGGTCGCGACGACGCCGACGCTGCTGAGGGCGGTGCTCGGGCGCTGCCGTGGGGGGGTCGGGAAAAGCGGGGAGAGGGAATACTCTGTCTGGAACAGAGGACGGGATGAAGAACAGGGGAGGCCGGTGTGGGTTCGGGCTCGCTGGAGAGGCGGCTGCGGCCACGCCTAAGGCTGCAGCGAGCAGCTGCGAAGGACCGTGGGCAGCTCGAGGGGGTGCTTGGGCTGCCGTCGCCATGGAGGGAGAAGGGATCCGGCGGCTGCTCGGTAGAAGGCCAGAGAGGGAGTTGAGGCCGGCGGTTCATGGGTTGGGCGGTAACTTACAAGAGCGAAGGTGAAGGAGGAGGGCTCGGTTCCTGGGGATGGCCGGCGGAGCGAAGAGGGGACTTACCGGAGTATTGTCGGCCGGAGGCGGGCTGCCAAAGGGTGCGGCAGCTCGGGTATTCTTGGGTGGCGGCGGCTAGTAGGTTGGTTCTCGTTTGGCTGTGGAATTGAGTAGCCCTAGGTCAATAGTTATAGGGTATGGGCTTCACTCAAGTGGGCTAGGGGCTTGTTTGTTAGGGTGATAATAAAAAAAATGATTTGATCTCAAAACAAATGCACCCAGGTGGTTTAAAGGAATTTTGTTTCAAAAAGTTTATCAAGGGTTTTAAATTTAATAGGTTGTTTTCAAGAGGCCAACGTACAGAACTTAGAACTTTGGATTTAAAAATATATAATTATTTATAGGTTGTAATGAGATACACAAATGATCATTCTACATCCAAAAATTGTAAACAAAATACCGGGACGATCACACCTCTGAGGGGATCGTGAATACGGGGTTCGGTCACGCGTCGGAACTATGGAATTACAATAATAAAACCAAATACGGAAACACGCACACGGATCAACCTACACACAAAATACGTACAACCAGAAGTGGCCGTTACATCCTACCCACCTTAGAATAAAGTCCGTCCTCGGACTTTCTAACATATCTAGTCGCCCTATTAACTATCCCAAAACATTTCATGTCATACTTTGAACCAAGGGTAGTCATTACATGTGCTTATACATATACGCACTAGATAGTCAAACATTATTACTACTACACGTTTTCATTCACGTATGATATGCTCTTACACCTATCACAGTCATTTGTATTCATACATGTATTTCAATCATTTGTATACCTCCATTATATAGCTACTACTTACCTAGCACAAACAATAGTTCAGATTTTCACAAAAGATTCGTCTCACACTTAGCAAATACAACCATCGCTCTACGTGTAGATAGCTACCTATGCAACAAGCAACCATGGGTATATTACTCCCTAATATTTCCTAGTATACATCCAATACCAAACACATCGACACATGTAGTCGCGCCACGCCATCATTCAAACAAGTCTTACTATATCTAATACACATTCACCATTACTATAATTTCATAAATATAGCCATTCAAAGTGCATGTAAATATTTCACCATATCTTCACATCACATACGGCCCTATAACTATACTCACGACACGCCAAACATATCATACTCACCAAAACTTATAACTAGGCACATACTTACCCGTGCATGGTGCACACCCATACACGCTAACGATTCATCCATGTATACCAATCATACAATTTCAAACTCAGTACATTGACACGCTTAGTTTAGCTAGCACACATACGTTCACACGGGCAAGTCCTTAGTAAATATCTATAACACAAGACCAACACCTATAGCTATATACTGGTTAGTGACCCACAATCATGTGCGTAACACAACCGGAAACAAACAATCCAAACATTATACATACATCATCCATCACTATACACCAACCACATACAAATACACCAACGTACATACAGTATACCCACTCAAGCTTGAGTGAGACTCAAAATCATAGCAGAATAATTCCATATACATAACATAGCATCCATACATATGCCAATACTATCTAATGCATACATGTCTACCAACATAACCACATACATATCTAAATGTCAACACCCTTAATATCTAATCAGGTAATATCGCATATTTCAATCACTTCATATACCATGACATTATTACAAACATTAGCACACCTATAATTACATTATTCTCCCTAATAAGTACAGTCATCGTATAGTCACATACATGTATCATATATTCATACCATATCCATCCATCTATAATTGGCACACCAATACACTTACTTCATCCATTAGTTAAGATATGCAATAGCCGGGTATACCTCATGGCATACACGCACACAACATCCATAAAAGCAAGCAATACCAATCAAAATTATATTTCTACTACCACAGGTATATCATCTATATACTCACGCAGCAAGAACATAACTACTTACGTCTAAGCGCAATACGTAACTACGTACGAGCACACACTCACGCGTATAACACATATGTCACATAATAGGCCTACCCACTTTAACTATATGTACACCTATTATTATCACACCCAGCATACATATAATTTCACCATTCATATTATTTCAACCATCATAAGTATCTCCAACTACATGCACTCTATTCAGACATTCCAATACAGAATCTTATATACATAGACGCCCCTAGAGTGGTATAGCTATCCTCGCACATATCCATAAATATTAACACACTTACAATTTCATAACATCATGAATAACTCTGAGTATGTATATATTACACAATAGGCAAACATTATCATGCTATAGGGGGTACACTCTTCAAGCCTACATACTCAACTTGGGTACATGCGCTACGACAACATCACCAAAAGTCTAAGGACCCACTACTAAACTGGTGCGACGTAAATAACGGCAAACAATAGTGGGATAACTAAGCAGAAGGAAGGAAACTAAGATCAGATGGCGTAACGAAACAAGATCGTAAAAATGCGTTCAGGTAGGGCGAGGACAAGAAGGTAAATAGATCAAGTGGAACGGAGATATAATTGTGGATGTTTAGGTGGGGAAGAAAGACGTAAACATTTCTCTCATAAGTTTTCGGAAATGGTACGTGAATAGCGAAAGTCAAAAACACTAAAAGTATAAAACGGTCATATTTTGAAAAGTTGGAGTTCTCCTCCGTATAAACGATATTTGAAGATCGATAAAATAAGTTGTTCGAAATAAGTTTGAGTTGAATACACATAATAAGAGGAAATGATTTATTGGCTTAACGGAAATCATTATGAAAGAAAGTAAAGCGTTCATACGAACATTAAGGACGTAGGTTAGAAAATATTACGCGGTAGTAATTTAATAATTTCGGTAAAAGTTTCGAAATTCAAAGAGTGAAATCATATCAACCATAGTGTAGAGAATTTAAGCACGAGCTAAATATTTTTCCAAGTCTCGAAACTAGAGAGAAATTTCAAATAAATAATATTGAAAATAATTTTAGAGAAATCAGAAATTGCCAAACGAAGCTGATTTATACAAAGATCTTAAAGTATGAACACAACGAGCCTAAGACTGATACATAAAAACATAATTGAAGTTCTATTTATCTTAAAGTATATTTAGTAAAAGGATAAAATGAATTTCGTAGTTTAGAAAAAGATGGTATATCGAACTATCAAAATAGTAATAAGGTTTTAAAATCAAAATGCGAGAAATATTGATTAGCATTTAGCTACGAGACAGTAAATAAAAATTTACAACCAATAGACTCCAAAATTTACGAAAGGATTTTAACTCAATCGGTTAGTGAAAGATTTAAATATATACGTAGGGGGTTTAGAATAAAATTTGAACTTAGCGAAAACTTTCAATAAGAGAAATCGAAAAATAACCTTCAGAAGATTCAAGATTCGTAACTGAGAGGTTCAAAAATTAACGATAATCGCCATGAAGCGATCACGTGAATCGAGGCAAGGAAAATGGTCGGATGATCAAAACATACATATGCCTAGGATATGACCAGGAAACCTACGGGGAAACTCCTACGGTCGACCAATTAAGGGTTAAGAAACTTAGCGCTACGTCTTTCTAAGGGACTAGACTATAATGAACTACGTTTAGCTTGGCCCGAAATCAATGGACCCAAGCGAACGACTAACGAAATTCTAGAAGTCTAATATGGTCAGAGTTGGGCAAGAACCACTAAGGTAACTCCTAAGATGATTAAATCAATTCCTAGCATGGAGTCTAGCTAACAATCAGGGACCTCTAACTAGCAAGCACAGACGTCTAACTAAGTCTTCATATCATCCAGTGACAAGGAAAACGATTAGAACTAGACTCAAGGATTGTGACTTGGATGTTTTAATTTATTTAATGGACATTTTGTTTATTATCGTTGTTCCGGTTATTCACAGTTGCAAAAGGACCTGCATGGGCCACCACTAAAACCTGTCACGCCCCGCTTCCCAAGAATGTGGAGGCGAGACGTGAGGAGGTCCGCTCAGACGTGGAGCTGTGAAGCTGCAGTCTGATAAGCGTATAAAATATCAATTGGCAGGTCCTTGCAAGTGCGACACGGGACAACAATAATAACAAGGAAAGTGAGATAAAATATTCAATCTCAGAATATCCACAATAAATTTCAACATCACAGAAAAGCCACCAGGCTAAAAGAAAAATCAAAAGGAAAGTACAAGAGACTGAAAAGAGGCCTAAGGCATGGCCGACATAATACATATCATCAACAAGAAAAGAGAGGTGCTACGCACCGACAGCCTAACAACGACTAAGCAGAAAACAACAACAGCTAGAAGGAGCTCTAGGACTGGCCTCCTATGTCCTCGAACTCAACACCTGCAACCTGCTCGTCCTCAACGACCAACTCTGGCTCACAATCTAACATGTGACACCCAAAAGAGAAAAGGGGCACATGTCAGCAAGTCTAAAAGACTTGGGCAAGGAAACTGAAAGTAACTAACAACCTAGCACTTGTAATGTTAAGCAATGACATGGCAGTTAAGTATGATGCAACAGTTTAAAAGAGGCAAGCATGCACAATGTAGCAAAAGCTACCAAAACACTAATCACTTATCATTTAACACTTATCACTTAGTGCATAGAGAGTCCACCTGCTGGCCACTCGTGGCTCAGTCCGCTTATCTCTATCACTATTAATAACACTTATCACTTAACACTTAGTGCATAGAGAGTCCACCTGCTGGCCACTCGTGGCTCAGTCCGCTTATCTCTATCACTATTAATCACTTGTGCACTAGAGAGTCCACCTGCTGGCCGGAGTGGCGGATCAGGCCAACTCGGGGCTCAGTCCGCTTATCTCTTACCCCACCCATATGTGTATCGAGCATTGGCAATGCCAACACACTGGCTCGCTTCTGGATCACGGGCCAGGAAGTGTATTTGGCATAGGGTTGTGCCCGCAACACAGGTGCCTAGCCGGTATCCGAGCGTTGGGGTTTCCAACTACAGGGCTCGCTTCTGGAACACGAGCCAGGAATATAATATTGTAGCGTGTGCTACACAATCACAATAATTAATCACTATGCAATGACATGAACAAATGATTGCGTACCGTTAATTGAATTTAAACGTGACATACAAGCATGATGAGGGTGACAGACCAAGCTTCGTTGTCAAGCTAGGTCAATGGCGTCTAAACGGCTATCCTTTCACCGTTTAGTCTCTTTTACGCTAAAGCATGGTAAATGGCCTAAGACATGGCCCAAAACAAGAGATGCAAGTTTCACTTGCCTGAATTTACGTGCCGGTATCACAATCTCAAAGTCCAACCACATATCATAACGTCCAGAGCTCCCACGCTCAGTCCAACACCAGCCTACAGTCCCGTATTATTATCTTGGATTAGTGAGTTACAAAGCAGTAGAAACACAGTTTTTATCTTGATTAGCATGCAAAATTGGTGGGGGTTCCTACGGTTCAGAATTATACCCTCACACGACGCGAGAGCTATTCTGACGTCGGGTAGCGACGTCAGGGGTTGGGTTCCGGTATCGTGCCAGGTACGACGGCGTCGGCTCGGGGAGGCAACAGGTCACGAAGGAAAATCAGATTATACCTGCGACATGGATGTGCAAAACTAAGCTACCAGCTAACAATAATACCGACCAATAATCATATCCGCCCAACATATACCCTATGCTATAGTATACTGCGTATATATATGTATACATAATACTTTAAAGATTGAATGACAGCACTTGTTACATGCTAACAAGCATGTAACAAACCACTTAATACATTAATAATATTCTATTACTCTTAATCATATAAATCAGTAACTACTATATTATCATAAACAACTTCTTCCTACCTTACTGTTCATGTAGGCCATGCCTAGTTCACAAAGGCAACTCACAGTTTATATTGTGTTGCTTACTCCTTCCACTTACAGGTGACGTTGGCTTGAATTGGAGCAAGGAGTCGCGGCCTGGAGGAGTCCAAGGAGGTGCCAGAAGTGATGGGTTGTCGGCCTGAGTTGACCGCGAGGGGGGGTGCCGTTGGTGGTCGCCAGCGGCCAACTAGGGGGCGGCAGTACACAAGTCTGGGCAGAGGAATGGATCGGAAATAAAGAGAGGGTGCCCGGAGCTCTTGTCTGCGGGGAGGAGAAGCTGGGCGCGGTGTTGGGGCTGGCGGTGTTGCGTGGAGACCCAGGCGACCCCGTGGTCGCGACGACGCCGACGCTGCTGAGGGCGGTGCTCGGGCGCTGCCGTGGGGGGGTCAGGAAAAGCGGGGAGAGGGAATACTCTGTCTGGAACAGAGGACGGGAGGAAGAACAGGGGAGGCCGGTGTGGGTTCGGGCTCGCTGGAGAGGCGGCTGCGGCCGCGCCTAAGGCTGCAGCGAGCAGCTGCGAAGGACCGTGGGCAGCTCGAGGGGGTGCTTGGGCTGCCGTCGCCATGGAGGGAGAAGGGATCCGGCGGCTGCTCGGTAGAAGGCCGGAGAGGGAGTTGAGGCCGGCGGTTCATGGGTTGGGCGGTAACTTACAAGAGCGAAGGTGAAGGAGGAGGGCTCGGTTCCTGGGGATGGCCGGCGGAGCGAAGAGGGGACTTGCCGGAGTATTGTCGGCCGGAGGCGGGCTGCCAAAGGGTGCGGCAGCTCGGGTATTCTTGGGTGGCGGCGGCTAGTAGGTTGGTTCTCGTTTGGCTGTGGAATTGAGTAGCCCTAGGTCAATAGTTATAGGGTATGGGCTTCACTCAAGTGGGCTAGGGGCCTGTTTGTTAGGGTGATAATAAAAAAAATGATTTGATCTCAAAACAAATGCACCCAGGTGGTTTAAAGGAATTTTGTTTCAAAAAGTTTATCAAGGGTTTTAAATTTAATAGGTTGTTTTCAAGAGGCCAACGTACAGAACTTAGAACTTTGGATTTAAAAATATATAATTATTTATAGGTTGTAATGAGATACACAAATGATCATTCTACATCCAAAAATTGTAAACAAAATACCGGGACGATCACACCTCTGAGGGGATCGTGAATACGGGGTTCGGTCACGCGTCGGAACTATGGAATTACAATAATAAAACCAAATACGGAAACACGCACACGGATCAACCTACACACAAAATACGTACAACCAGAAGTGGTCGTTACACCAGCGGTGCCTTCCTCTTCGACCACCCGCCTGCGCAACCGACCCGCTCCGATCACCACTTCCGACTATCTCGCCATGAGTGCACCTCCAGTGATCCTTGAAGCCGCCGCCCACTTCAACCTGAGATTCGCGAAGAGAATAGCTCATAAGTTTTCTTTTGCACAGTTTGTTATAATATTAGTTTGGGTTAATGTGTATTAGTTTAGTAAATAAACAGCAAGTTGGTTAGATATATATTATTATATATGTGAGTCACCTGATATATTTACATATCATACAAGAGGTTGGTGAGATTTATTCTAATTATTATAATATTAGTTTTATAAGATAAGTCACTTAACTTTGTATTGATTCAGTATGATATGCATGAGTTATTCTCAGTAAATTACACTATAGGGTTACCTTGTAATTAGTAGATTATACTAATAACGGTTAGTGTAATAACAATAATGCCAATTCATAACTAGCGTCATGACAGAAGATAATAATATATATTAGTCGTACTTTTATCTGGTAGTTTGCAGACTAAATACTTAGGGTTATGAAAGTTAGGGTAAATAATATTAATTAAATTCCTTGGCTTGATATTTTTATATCCACGATGCAGATAAATTAAGTATGCCTCATTGCTACCGTCTGGACCCCGACGATCTCCTCTTTGTTGCGCTACTCGCAGTCGAGGAACCGGAGCGGAGGCGACGCGATCCGTTGCCATTTCCAGATCCGACGCCGATTCCCGCGTATTCGTCAACCAGGTTGGTCTCCCTAACTCGTAGAGAACCCACACGTAGAGTAATGTAAAACCAAATCTAAAATCTGTCAACGTGAACTAAATTTACTTTCTGCGCTTGTAAAACGCTGCCCACTGTAGAAATCGACCATCAGACGACTTTTCTGTGCACATAGGGTAGTGGTCGATCTAGGTTGAACGAAACACCAAATTGTGACTTTGACAATTAGGGTAGTCCCGATAACCTAGAAATGAACCTAAATAGGATTATTGAAAAAAACGCGACCTGACACCGTCGCCATGACCTGTTTCAGACGGACTTCCGCAGACGCAACGATTGGACGAGACGCTTCGAGAGGACGACACACTCGCCATCGCAGGCAAGTGTACCCACTTGCGTTTTTGACCGTGCTTTGGTCTTAGATTGCTAGAACTGTTAGACTGTGAATGTATAGAACCGGAGTGAAATGATAGCGTCCGGGACACCCCTGACGACTTAGACTTGACGACGAAGTCTAAGTTCGAAAAACAACAATAAACTGCTGACATCATAGGACTATCTTGCGTGTGCGTGCGTGTGGACACCCTAGAATAACAACTCCCTACACTTGTCATGTCGTGTCCTGTTACACAAAAAGCCTTCGGGCGTTTCGGATGCT
Source organism: Scilla litardierei (assembly GCA_030789695.1). NCBI lineage: Eukaryota > Viridiplantae > Streptophyta > Magnoliopsida > Asparagales > Asparagaceae > Scilla > Scilla litardierei. The sequence goes on from CM061136.1 coordinate 119,351,342, forward strand.
TTCCCCACCGAAGTGATCCCTGTTACACAAAAAGCCAACGGGCGTTTCGGATGCTTTCCTAGCGGAAGTGATCCCTGTTACACAAAAAGCCTACGGGCGTTTCGGATGCTTTCCTAGCGGAAGTGATCCCTGTTACACAAAAAGCCTACGGGCGTTTCGGATGCTTTCCCCCGCGGAATTGATCCCTGTTACACAAAAAGCCTTCGGGCGTTTCGGATGTTTCCCTAGCGGAAATGATCCCTGTAAATCTTGTCCTGAGTTCCGGGGTTGGGGTAGGGTTGAGCGTGCGCACTGTAAGAGGGTCTGATCCCCCTCGAACAGTAAGGCGTGAACCCTTCGTGTCACACTTGTCTTGTCTTGTCTTGTCTTGTCCTACCACATTTCGTCTTGTCACGTCTTGTCTTGACACCTGCTAGGTTAGTCCCGTAGTTGGTAGCACACGCTACGACTACTACATGTCCCGTTTTACTTTCTTGCTGCGCTACTTCCTGTTGTGTTACTCTGTTATAACCACAGCATGCTAATCAACCAGTAAACTATTGTGAAATAGAAACTCAGCATGTTAATCAACCAGTAAACAGTTGTTTAAAGTTCAGTACACTTGCAGTTTGGTCTAACCCTTTTTGTAGACATTACCTGACGTACAGTTCCTTCTTTTGGTGTTGTACGTCAGGTGCTCAGCCAGAGTTCGCGGACGAGGCAGACACACTGGAGTACGAGGAGCCGAGGACGTCGACCCAGAGTACGTGCTCGACGAGGACCAGACCTAGAGGTCTTTTTAGTCGACACTTTCAGAGGTTACTATTTTTGGGTTTGCCTTTAAATCTTTTGTTGCCATGCTTAGGCTTCTTTTAGACTTTGTACCAGTTGGATAGTATATCTCTATTTAATGAATGCAACTTCCTTTCTGTACTTTCTGTTGTTTCGAACTTTATTAATGCAAGAACCTGAAGTTCTTTTTTTAAAATGGTACCCCCCCTACAGACGCTTAATGGGTCCGAGCTTCTTAGCTCTGGCCTAAGCGGGCCTTAGTCACGCTTCGCCTCCGTCCATTTTGGGAAGCGGGGCGTGACAGGCTTTAGTGGTGGCCCATGCAGGTCTTGCAAAAGTTCGGAACAATAAAAGTACCGCATTCATTTAATATCCACGTACGAGTCTGAATTAGTTTCCCAGTCTTAGATAGTAGGAAGACTTAGGTAGACGTCTCAGGTTGATAGTCGGACGCCTTGGTTAAGATTTAGTCGTCCTCGTCCTAGACTATTTTAGCATCCCCATTTGATTCTGATCATATTAGATATCTAGAGTCCTTCTTTTAGTTAGACACTCGCCCAGCTCCATCGACTTCGGGCCCAGCCGAACGTAACCTTGTTTCTCTTATGAACTTTCCCTTTAGATCCGGGGTATAGTCTAGCTCATAGGAAGCCTTTGAGCCGAGTTATCCTAATCTTTAGACGACCCGATGATTAGAACCCTTGTCCTCTAGCATCCCTCTGATCCTTGCAAATTTTGTGCTATCGACCTTAGAGTCCCATCGTAGCTCTTCACGATTCATATCTTACGCGTAATCTTCATGCGATCATTTTTCCATTCTCTCGATACTCGTGATCGTTTCCTGACGATCATCATCGATCCTTCGAATCCCTTCCTTGACCAATTCTACCTCCTCAAAAAAATGATTTTTGACTTTCCTTATTAAGTTTTCGCTCTAGCTTGATTTCTTTGAAAACCCCTATATTATATATTTAAATTTGTTGTTTTGGATCGAGTTAAAACTTTTAATTGACTTGGAGCTTTCTTGGACGTAAATGTTTTAAGTCAATATCTCGCATTATTTGCATTATTTCCAAAATATATATATTACTTTTATAAACTACACAATTTATTTCTACTATCTTGTACTTATTTTCGAATTTTCCCCTTCCCTAAACCTGCTTCCTTTAAAAGTATTTTCGAAATTCATTATTAAATTCTCCGCCCAATTTGACTTCTTTGAAAACTTTTATTAATTATTTAAAATTTCTTACTTTCGGTTGAGTTAGAATTCTTTCGCGAATTTTGAAATCTTTCGGTCGTAAAAGTTTTAAGTTACGGCCTCGTACTTATTTTCGAATCAGTATCCATCGTATTTTAGTTTTAAAACTTTGTTACCATTACGGGAATTTAATATATCATTTTTCTAACCTACGAACTTTATTTTTAACTATTTACGTACGTACTTTAGAATATTTTTCTAAAGCAAAAGGGGATATTTTAAATTTCTTTACATATAAACATCGCTATGTTCATCGTGCTCATACTTCAAGAACCTTTGTTTAAATTTATTTTCATTTGCAAAACAATCGCTACATTATCCTACTTTTATTCCTTCATCTAATTTTTTCCAAATCGTAATAATTTTACTATCTGCTCCTTTTCCCCACTTATTTTTATAAAAGTATAAAGTATACGATATCATATTTTACCCGTAAATCTCCTTCTTCTATCTAGTTATTCTGAGAAATATTTTTGTCTCATCCAACCAACTATCTCTTTACTCCGTCTTATTTGAGCTCGTTCTTTCCGATCTTATTTCGTTTCGCTTTTGATCTAATTTTCTTTTCCTTCTATTATTTAGACATTAGACCTTGTAGTTATCCATGCTATCTCCAGTTTAGGAGTAGGCCCTTTGGTAGGAGATGTCGTTGTGGTGCGTAAGTATATGTAGAGTGTGTAGACATGTATGCGTGTGTTATTGTTAGGATCCTGATGATTGCCCTTGTGTCTTGAATGAGTGCTCCGTGTTAACCATGGTATGATGGGAGTTGTCTGAATGACGGTATTCATGCTTATAAGAATGGCGTCATCGCAGGCAGATCCTTAGTTTTAGTTTTAGTCTTAATGAATGGTTTATCTTGGTTGTATGTGACTGTATCAAAACTTTGTTTTCTTTAAACCAAATCTTTAAAGTTTTCAAACTAGCCCACAAGATCACAAATCACTTAACCTCCCTCATCCATTACCGCAACACCACATGTTTTTTCCAAAAGTTTTAAATAATTTCTTTGGCCTTAAGTCTCTCTTTCTCTTCTCTTCTTTCTCCCTTAAACAAAATTTTCGTGTTTATGGTTGTTATATTAATTGGGACTAGCTATTATCGTTATACGATTTTGTTTGCAGGTAGACTTGGAGTGAGATGAGTTTATAATGGCAATGATTAATTGATTCTGGGAACACAAGGATGATGGATTAGAATATCTTTTGGATGAAAAGAATGAACTGACCAAGACTTATTAAAAAAAACTGAAGTGTGGCGGACTCAATGGGAAATTCTGGTCGGATGAAATTATATGCGAGGGGATGATAACTTATCAGACTTGAGGCTTAGACGGGTGGTAGATAGGAGTAACTGCGGAGTATAGTATGAGTTAGGATGATCATGAGAATGAGTAGACATTGTAAGCATCAAGACTTGGTTGTCGAGTTGACTTGAGAAGGCTTTGAGAATGATACGACGCGTTGAGATAAATGGATGGTTAGGTAGACGGACTTAATATTGATTGGGATTAGTTATAGTACGTAGGTTGAGATGTGATTTTGATAGTCCAAACTTTTTTTTGGTGGATAAATTTATGGGGAAGATATGACGAGAATGTATTGAAGACACAGTGATTGCTGATTGGTGAAGGTATTATAGGATTGACAAAGTTTTTGTCTTGGATTGGTTATTGACTAGAAAATCATTTTAGCGATTGATTAATATTGGGAAGAGATAGAGAGTTAAAAGATGTTTCTGAGCGATGATGTTTAGTGGAGTAGTATGGTATCAGAAGATGATTATTATTTTTATGAGAACTTGGAGTTGGAAATTGGAACTGCAGTGATGGGTCTATAGTTAAGTGTTAAGATAGGAGTTTAGTCGTATCATCATCTGGTGAAAAGACGAGTAATGATGAATTGCGGTGGAACGCTAGTTGAAGTTGTAGGATTGGCGACCTTTATGTAAAATATGGGAGTTGCGGGTATAAGGATATATATAGATATTATTATTCTTAGTATAAACGATTCCGAGGGCGGAATCATTCCTAAGGTGGGTAGAATGTAACAGTCACTTTCCGACCGAACGTATTTTAGCGCGTAGCTGTGTTTCGTGTGCGTTTTATGTGTTTTATTTTTATTACTGTTGTCCGTAGTCAGACGCGTGTGCGGATCCCGTATTTTCGACCCTCTCGGAGGCGCGATCACCCCGGTACCTTCCTTGTAAATTTCGGACGCCCATGGACTTACCTGCTTATCTTATTATAATTAATAAAATATTCTTTTTATAATTTTTAATATTAATTGGGTATGTGCACTTTCGAAACCCACCTACTACACTGTACACTTTTATACCAATTTTTTTAAACATGTTTCAATTTTTTGTTTCTAAGGGAAACAATGAATCAAACAAATTCTTTTTAAAATGATAACTCCTGTCAACCTAAAATATCATAGCCATGTTCTCTATCCTACTCTTATAAGCCAGCCTATGTTGCAACTGCAATCTCAGTCGCACACTTCCCATTGATATTTTTAAATTTTGACCCTACCCTAGCTCTCTCTCATTTCACTATATATGATAATAACTCTAAAACCTAGGTATTCCCAGCCTAACCCTACCCATGGTCACGCACACGCAGCCACCTTATAGAATAACAAAAAAAAGGAGAACAAACAGCTTGGCCTAGGCCCTAACTCACGTGACACAGGTACTCTATTTTTATACAAACCCTTGTCTTAGGTCCCCCACTCTCCTCTATTAATAGCCTAGGTCTAGTTTTTCTCCCAACACATGAACAAGTCGCCGCCTCAAACGTTTTCGCATGCAAAACTCCCAAGCGCCGCACACTGCAACACCGGGCTACCTGTCTTCGCCTTCCCCTCTCTCCCGACGCACTCCAGCCCCTCCTCGACCTCAGCCGCACGACCCTCACCGCTGCTCACAGGCCGCCACCGGCCTGACCGCCGACAACCACGACGCCAGCCTCCGCCACGACCCGGTGGCCCCTCCCCGCGACGACGACAGCGACGACAGTAGCGGCGACCGCCGCTGCCGCCTGTTCCCGACGCCACCACCGCCCCGTTCGACTCCCGTTCGCCGTCAGGCGCCGCCCCGTCGGTCTATCAAAGCACACCCCCGAAACCCGCTGGCTGCAACCTCTTCTTCCCTTCTCCTCCATGCAAGTCCTCCCTCCGGCGGCCAACTCGACGTCGACCTCCCGACACCTCCGTTCGAAGCCCAGCGGCGCCTTCCTCTTCGACCACCCGCCTGCGCAACCGACCCGCTCCGATCACCACTTCCGACTATCTCGCCATGAGTGCACCTCCGGTGATCCTTGAAGCCGCCGCCCACTTCAACCTGAGATTCACGAAGAGAATAGCTCGTAAGTTTTCTTTTGCACAGTTTGTTATAATATTAGTTTGGGTTAATGTGTATTAGTTTAGTAAATAAACAGCAAGTTGGTTAGATATATAATATTATATATGTGAGTCACCTGATATATTTACATATCATACAAGAGGTTGGTGAGATTTATGCTAATTATTATAATATTAGTTTTATAAGATAAGTCACTTAACTTTGTATTGATTCAGTATGATATGCATGGGTTATTCTCAGTACATTACACTATATGGTTACCTTGTAATTAGTAGATTATACTAATAATGGTTAGTGTAATAACAATAATGCCAATTCATAACTAGCGTCATGACAGAAGATAATAATATATATTAGTCGTACTTTTATCTGGTAGTTTGCAGACTAAATACTTAGGGTTATGAAAGTTAGGGTAAATAATATTAATTAAATTCCTTGGCTTGATATTTTTATATCCACGATGTAGATAAATTAAGTATGCCTCATTGCTATCGTCTGGACCCCGACGATCTCCTCTTTGTTGCGCTACTCGCAGTCGAGGAACCGGAGCGGAGGCGACGCGATCCGTTACCATTTCCAGATCCGACGCCGATTCCCGCGTATTCGTCAACCAGGTTGGTCTCCCTAACTCGTAGAAAACCCACACGTAGAGTAATGTAAAACCAAATCTAAAATCTGTCAACGTGAACTAAATTTACTTTCTGCGCTTGTAAAACGCTGCCCACTGTAGAAATCGACCATCGGACGAATTTTCTGTGCACATAGGGTAGTGGTCGATCTAGGTTGAACGAAACACCAAATTGTGACTTTGACAATTAGGGTAGTCCCGACAACCTAGAAATGAACCTAAATAGGATTATTGAAAAAAACGCGACCTGACACCGTCACCATGACCTGTTTCAGACGGACTTCCGCAGACGCGACGACTGGACGAGATGCTTCGAGAGGACGACACACTCGCCATCGCAGGCAAGTGTACCCACTTGCGTTTTTGACCGTGCTTTGGTCTTAGATTGCTAGAACTGTTAGACTGTGAATGTATAGAACCGGACGTGAAATGATAGCGTCCGGGACGCCCCTGATGACTTAGACTTGACGACGAAGTCTAAGCTCGAAAAACAACAATAAACTGCTAACATCATAGGACTATCTTGCGTGTGCGTGCGTGTGGACACCCTAGAATAACAACTCCCTACACTTGTCATGTCGTGTCTTGTTACACAAAAAGCCTTCGGGCGTTTCGGATGCTTTCCCCCGCGGAAGTGATCCCTGTTACACAAAAATCCTACGGGCGTTTCGGATGCTTTCCTAGCGGAAGTGATCCCTGTTACACAAAAAGCCTACGGGCGTTTCGGATGCTTTCCCCCGCGGAAGTGATCCCTGTTACACAAAAAGCCTTCGGGCGTTTCGGATGTTTCCCTAGCGGAAATGATCCCTGTAAATCTTGTCCTGAGTTCCGGGGTTGGGGTAGGGTTGAGCGTGCGCACTGCAAGAGGGTCTGATCCCCCTCGAACCGTAAGGCGTGAACCCTTCATGTCACACTTGTCTTGTCTTGTCTTGTCTTGTCCTGCCATGTTTCGTCTTGTCACGTCTTGTCTTGACACCTGCTAGATTAGTCCCGTAGTTGGTAGTACACGCTACGACTACTACCTGTCCCGTTTTACTTTCTTGCTGCGCTACTTCCTGTTGTGTTACTCTGTTATAACCACAGCATGCTAATCAACCAGTAAACTATTGTGAAATAGAACCTCGGCATGTTAATCAACCAGTAAACAGTTGTTTAAAGTTCGGTACACTTGCAGTTTGGTCTAACCCTTTTTGTAGACATTACCTGACGTACAGTTCCTTCTTTTGGTGCTGTACGTCAGGTGCTCAGCCAGAGTTCACGGATGAGGCAGACACACTGGAGTACGAGGAGACGAGGACGTCGACCCAGAGTACGTGCTCGACGAGGACCAGACCTAGAGGTCTTTTTAGTCGACACTTTCAGAGGTTAGTATTTTTGGGTTTGCCTTTAAATCTTTTGTTGCCATGCTTAGGCTTCTTTTAGACTTTGTACCAGTTGGATAGTATATCTCTATTTAATGAATGCAACTTCCTGTCTGTACTTTCTGTTGTTTCGAACTTTATTAATGCAAGAACCTGAAGTTCTTTTTTTAAAATGGTACCCCCCTACAGACGCTTATTGGGTCCGAGCTTCTTAGCTCTGGCCTAAGCGGGCCTTAGTCACGCTTTGCCTCCGTCCATTTTGGGAAGCGGGGTGTGACAATTTTCATTTAGATTGCTTTTTACCTAAAATGTGTGAGTAGTTCCCAAATCTGGGATTTTGGTGGAAACCCCTTCGTGGGTTCTCCCTGATGCATCCATAGGACTAGGAAATCGATAGGGATTAGGAATCTATTGGTTACGCGGGGTGTTTTATTGTCATCGGCGGAAAAAAGACTACCTTTGACCATTGGGCCAAGGGGGAATAAACTTGGCGGTTGACTCCCTAGCCATAGCTCACGCCCTTAGCGTAGATATCGAATCCTAGCACGTGGGAACGGCAGGACGAGATGTTGGGAGTTATCGTTGCGAGCTTAGTGCTCCCAGAGTCGGTCAGTGTTAATGGACATGGGAATGCCCACTGACCGAACCCGGGTAGTCTGGCGTATCATCCTTGTCACGCCCCACTTCCCAAAAATATGGAGGCGAGACGTGAGAAGGTCCGCACAAACTTGAAGCCGTGAAGCTCCAAGTCTGATAAGCGTATAAAAGCACTTATTATGGCAAGTCCTTGCAAAGCGAAACGAAACAACAAAGATAATAAGGAAATGAGACGACATTTTATTGAATCTCCAAATGTCCATAAACAAATTACAATATCGCAGAAAATCCACCAGGCTAAAAGAAAAAGGGTCTAAGGCCCAAAAATGGCCAACAAAGTATAACATACATACAAGGGTGCCACGCACCGACAACTAACAGGAATCCTAAAACATATAGGGAAACTCAACAAGTCACCGGTGTCCACAAGACTCCTCCTCGGCAAACACAACGTCCTCTACAACAAGCTCTGGCTCGGCAACTAACATGCGACACCCAAAGAGAAAGGGGCACATGTCAGCAAGTCTGAAAAGACTTGAGCAAGGAAACTGAAAGGAAGGTAAACTAGCAACCTAGCAGTTTTAGTATGCATGACATGGCAGTTATAACATGAGTGCACAAGTAAGACATGGTGAACAATAAGTACAAGAGAACAATTATCGGGACAAGACAAGAGTATCCAAGCTACTAACAATCTCAATCAATTCACTATTCACGTTCACGTTGTTTTGTAGATGTTTACGCCCTTCAGCTGAATGGTACATCATTCACACTGATCGGCCCTAAACACTACCCCACCCCAGAGTTTACGCCTTACAACTGCAGTTGCTGATCGGGCAGACTCCCAGTTGAATGGCCTCTTAACTCTTACCCCATCCCACACGTAAACAAGCCAGGGTCCCTGTACATGAGCCCAGCAAGTGAGCCAGGGTTGCCCCGCACGGGAGCTTGTTTTCCAAGTTCACAATTCAATATCGAGCGTTGGGGTTAGCAACTCATTATGCTCGCTTCTGGTCACGAGCCAGGAACTATCAGTTTTGTAGCGTGAGCTACACATTCACGATGAACAATCGATTTATGCAATGTCATGAACAGATATTCGCGTACCGTTAATTGTATTTAAACGTGACAGGAAAAATGCAATGACATGAACAATATTCGCGTACCATTAATTGTAATTAAACATGACATACAAGCATGATAAGGGTGACGGACCAAGCTTCGTTGTCAAGCTAGGTCAATGGCGTCTAGACGGCTATCCTTTCACCGTCTAGTCTCTTTTACGCTAAAACAAGGAAATTGCCTAAGACATGGCCCAAATCAAGAGATGCAAGTTTCACTTGCCTAGCACCGGGGATGACGATCACGAAGGTTCGCGGATGCTAATCTACGGGGAAATCACTGTTATGGGGAAACAACCATCAAAACAACATTTATTCATTAGGGTTTCATAAAAATACAAATAGGTTATGAAAACATCAAGAGATCGATTTATTACCGTGAGGAAGCGGAAGAAACACTCCGGAGAACCTAAGGATCAGATCTGGAGGTGATTGGAGAAGTTTGGAGAACTAGGGTTTTGGGGGGATTTTGGGGATTTGATGAGATTTTGGGGAAGATGAGAGGTAGAATGAGTTGATGGAGGGTTTAGATGATGGATCTTGGGCTTGGAATGAAGGAATAAGGGTTGGAGGAAGATGGGGGCTCAATGGGGGAGAAACTAGGGTTTTGGGTCGAGTGGAGGAAGAAGAAAACGTTTGGGAGGGGTATAAATAGGATGGGCTGGCGGCTGCCCAGAAATTAGGGTTTTAACATAGATTAGTCGGTCAAAGAGCAACCACTGACCGACTAGTTTGGGAACTAGTCGGTCGGTTGACCAATACAGACCAACTAAGTGTAAACAGTAACTCTTGTACAGAATTAGGTTTTAGATTTAGTCGGTCAAAGAACAAATGCTGACCGACTAGTTTCTCATCTAGTCAGTCGATGAACGTTCTTAGACCGACTAAGAGTGAACAGTAATCGACTGTTCAGAAGAACGAAGAATTAGTCGGTCTGAGTACAAAACTTAACCGACTAGTTTGACAACTAGTCGGTCGAAAGATGAACTTAGACCGACTAAACAGATACAGTAACTCCTGAATTATAATCATAGCCCACTAGTCGGTCCATTAAGGATTGCCGACCGACTAGATTGAAATCTAGTCGGTTGGTTCTCCTTCTTGAACCAACTAACGTGCACGAAAAGTGTCGATTCGAAGCGCGAAGCTTCGGGAAGATTTATATGGCTTCTAGGATCGATTTATACTCTAAGATATGAGCGATTTGAAGCTCGTCACGAATGACTTACTCCGAAATCGACGATCGAAAGAAGAAGCTAGAAAATCACGACGAAACGATCGAAAGTGAAAGCTATGGCGACGAAAACCACACATCCAAGGAGAAAATCCACCAAGCATATATTTTAATATAGATAATCCTATTACACGAAAACCAGTCGTTACATCCTACCCACCTTAGAATAAAGTCCGTCCTCGGACTTTCTAACATACCTAGTCGCCCTAGTAACTACCCTCAATCAATATCACATCAAAATTTCAACCAAGTACATTCATTTCAAGTGCTTATATATATATACTCTAGGTAGTCAATTATTAACACCACGGAAGTAAATATATATCCACGCACATAGTACACTTATACTTATTATAATCAAGCAACTCCATTCACGTATTCAAATCATTCATATAGGCAAGTATATTCTATATAACTATAAAACACTTATTACACACTATATGGAAATAACCAAGTCTCTCTTACTTATATGAAAATAATTTCACACTAGAAAATACCATCGGAATCTACACGTATATGTAACTACCTATGGACAAGACAATAAGAGTACACTAGCCCCTATATCTCCTAGTATGCGCCAAACAATCAACATGCGAAATCACACCATACGATTGTTAAAACAAGTTCACTATATCTAATATACATTCACCATCATTATAATTTCACAATTTATAGTCATTCAAATGCATGCACACATTTCACCATATTATCACTCCATATATAGTCCTATAGCTATAATCACGACACACCACACATACCATAGTCACCAATTCCTATAACTATCACATACTTACCCGTGTATGGTGCACACCCACACACGCTAATATTTCATTCATATATACACCAATCACACCACTATATGCTTAGCACATCTACGCACCTAGTTTAGCTAGCGCACATATATTCACGCAACCAAATCCTTAGTGAATAACTATAGCACGAGACCAACTCACATAACTATATATTGGTATAGCTACCCACAGACGTGTGCGTAACACAAACAGGCACAAACAATCCAAACATTATACATACATCATCCATCACTGTACACCAACCACATACAATACACCAATGTACATAGAGTGTACCCACTCAAGCTTGAGTGAGACTCAAAATCATCGCGGAATAATTCCATATACGTAACATAGCATCCATACATATGCCAATACTAGCTAATGCATACACGTCTACCAACATAACCACATACATATCTAAATGTCAAACACCCTTAATATCTAACCAGGTAATATCACATATTTCAATCACTTCATATATCATGATATTATTACAAACATCAGCACACCTATAATTTCAATACTCTCCCTAATAAAAGTATTTACCTATAGTCACACCCAAGCATCGTATATATTCATACCATATCCATCCACCTATAATTGGTACATCAATACACATTCACTTCATACATAAGTTAAGATATGCAGTAGTCGGGCATACCTCATGGTATACATGCATACGACATCTCATAAAAAAAAGTAATACTAATCAAACATTATAATCCTACTATCATATGTTTATCACACTTATACTCATGCAGCTAGTACATAACTACCTACACACAATATACCAATACCAACACACATACAACTTCATATGCACCATGAAATTTAAATACACTACGACGACACATCAAATTACACTAATGGGGCCCACCAAACTATATTAAGGTCGACACGGCGACGACAAGCTCTATTGGCTAGACAAAAGGAAGGAAATTGAAATCAAGGGCGTAACGAATAGAAGGATCGAAAAGCATGAAAACGGTTGTGTAATGATGTAATGATGCTCCATTAGGACACATGGAAAATAGTGTAAATAACATATTCTAAAATACGAAAAGTTTGAAAACCGTTATACTTCAAAGCTTGGAGTCCCTTTCCGTATAAAACATTTAGAGGTCGACAAAACAAATTGTTTAAAATAAGTTTGAGTCAAATGTACATAATAGGAGAAAACGGTTTATTGGCTTACGTGAAGTCATTAAAAGGAAGTACATCATTCACACGAATTAGTTTTAAAAAATATTACACGGTAGTAACTTAATAACGTTTGCAGGGTTTGAAATGAAACTAAATTAATTGAAAATTTTAAACTCAGGTTGAATGCTTTCTAAATCCTTAAGCCAGGGAAAATCTAAAGTAATCAATATTGAAACTACTTTTTAGAGGAATCAAGTTTTGCCAAAAAGAGATTGTTTTACACAAGGATCTTAACATACGAGCACCACGAGCCTGGTGCTGATATAAAAAAATAATTGAAATTCCATTTAGGTTAGAAATTATTCTAAAGGCATGTATGGTGAACGGAAAGATAACTCTAGCTATTAGTAGTATCATCAAAATTTGTAGTGAAATTTTAAAATCAAATTTATGGAGGGTCTAGATCAGAAAAGGTTATGAAATAATGATTTTTACAAAAATCTGTAATAGGGGGAACGAGGAGCATAACGGTCGTAGTACTGATATATAAAAATTGATTGAAGCTCTACTTTAGAAATCGTTTTTAGAAATATGTATGACGAATGGGAAAGATAATAACATCTTAGTGGTATGGAAGTAAGTGGGGGGTATATATACGTATATAGAATTATTAAATTGGTAATAAGCTTTAAAACCGAATTTTGGAGGTCTAAATCAGGAAAGGGTTTCGAAAAGTAATTTTACAAAAATCTGAACTAGGGAAAAAGTTGAGCATAAAATCGACTCGCTGAAAGCTGAAGTCCCATGTGACTTGAAAGGCATATAAGAAGCAAACATGATGCGGTATTCGAATAAGTTTTAATGGCATAAGTAAGAAAAGAAAATTATAATTCAGGTTAGGAAAAACAGAAGCACGGTTCAGAAGAAAATTGGTATATGAAAAGAGGCAAGTCATTTATATTGATATGAAAATATAGGCTGAAGAATATTATAAACTAATAATCAAAAATCTCGACAAAAGTTTCAATGTTTAGAAAAGAACAAATAAATTTAAGTCGCGAAAGAGTACGAAACCTAATATATGCATTAAAAGTTCGCGAACAAATTCAAACTTAGCGAAAGAGGAACATCGAAAATACCTTTAGGGGAAACATGGATTTGCCACAAGAATGGGTTGGTAAAGACTTGAAGTACGGGTACGACAAACTTGTAATTTAGTATATATTCATAAATTAATTGGAGTCCTACTTATCTTGAAAGAAGTATTTTAAAGTACGTACGGTAAATAGCTAAAATGAATTTCACAATAGTAGAAAAGGTGGTATATCGAATTATCGAAATAGTACTAAAGTTTAAAATCAAGTGCGGACGATATATGTTAGAAAGATAGTTACCATATAGTAATTTAAAATTACGACCAAAAAGTCTTCAAATCTAAGAATGACTTTTAGCTCAAATGGAAGTAATGGAAATATGTTGAAAGAAGGTTTAAAACAAAATTTAAAATCAAGTGGAAACTTTTAATAAGGGAAAATTTGAAAACGACCTTGGAGGAATCAAGATTTGCAACGGGAAAGATTTGAAAGGTCAACGATAATAGTAAGGAGGGGATCATGTGAATCGAGGGCAATGAATGCGGTTGTGTGAGGCATGCACCTAAATCACAATGCAAGAAAACCATGAGGAAGATCTACGGTCAGTAACACCAAAGTGTAGTGACCAGGAAAGATTGAATCAGGGGGGGTTCTAATCATCGGGTTAACTAAAGGCCAAGGGATTTGGTCGGATGATCAAAACATAAATATGCCTAGGTTATGACTTAGGAAAATCTACGGAAACTCCTACGGTCAACCAACCAAAGATTATGGAACTAAGCGCTAAGGCTCTCTAGAGAGCTGGTCAGCAACGCAATGAGTTCAGCTTGGTCCGAAATCGATGAACCTAAGCGAACAGCCAAAGAATTCTAGAAGTCTATCTTAGTCAAAGCTAGACAGGAACCACTAAGGTAACTCTTAGGACTATCAAATCAATCACTAACATGGAGTCTAACTAACAATCAAGGATCCATAACTAGCAAGCACAAACTTCTAACTAGGTCTAATTATGGTCCTGATCTAATGGATTTCCTACCAAGCTGGGACAGATGCTCTAACATGCCTACTAGCCACCTAAGGCATATGAACGCTAAAAACTTAGACTCCGGGCTTATAACTTGGATGTTCTAATTCATTTAATGGACATTCTATAATTATTATCGTTGTTCCGATAGTTCGCGTTTTGCAAATGGACCTGCATGGGCTACCACTAAAACCTGTCACGCCCCGCTTCCCAAAAATGTGGAGGCGAGACGTGAGAAGGTCCGCACAAACTTGAAGCCGTGAAGCTCCAAGTCCGATAAGCCTATAAAAACACTTATTATGGCAAGTCCTTGCAAAGCGAAACGAAACAACAATGATAATAAGGAAATGAGACGACATTTTATTGAATCTCCAAATGTCCATAAACAAATTACAATATCGCAGAAAATCCACCAGGCTAAAAGAAAAAGGGTCTAAGGCCCAAACATGGCCAACAAAGTATAACATACATACAAGGGTGCCACGCACCGATAACTAACAGGAATCTTAAAACATATAGGGAAACTCAACAAGTCACCGGTGTCCACAAGACTCCTCCTCGGCAAACACAACGTCCTCTGCAACAAGCTCTGGCTCGGCAACTAACATGCGACACCCAAAGAGAAAGGGGCACATGTCAGCAAGTCTGAAAAGACTTGAGCAAGGAAACTGAAAGGAAGGTAAACTAGCAACCTAGCAGTTTTAGTATGCATGACATGGCAGTTATAACATGAGTACACAAGTAAGACATGGTGAACAATAAGTACAAGAGAACAATTATCGGGACAAGACAAGAGTAGCCAAGCTACTAACAATCTCAATCAATTCACTATTCACGTTCACGTTGTTTTGTAGATGTTTACGCCCTTCAGCTGAATGGTACATCATTCACACTGATCGCCCCTAAACACTACCCCACCCCAGAGTTTACGCCTTACAACTGCAGTTGCTGATCGGGCAGACTCCCAGTTGAATGGCCTCTTAACTCTTACCACATCCCACACGTAAACAAGCCAGGGTCCCTGTACATGAGCCCAGCAAGTGAGCCATGGTTGCCCCGCACGGGAGCTTGTTTTCCAAGTTCACAATTCAATATCGATCGTTGGGGTTAGCAACTCATTATGCTCGCTTCTGGTCACGAGCCAGGAACTATCAGTTTTGTAGCGTGAGCTACACATTCACGATGAACAATCGATTTATGCAATGTCATGAACAGATATTCGCGTACCGTTAATTGTATTTAAACGTGACAGGAAAAATGCAATGACATGAACAATATTCGTGTACCATTAATTGTAATTAAACATGACATACAAGCATGATAAGGGTGACGGACCAAGCTTCGTTGTCAAGCTAGGTCAATGGCGTCTAGACGGCTATCCTTTCACCGTCTAGTCTCTTTTACGCTAAAACAAGGAAATGGCCTAAGACATGGCCCAAATCAAGAGATGCAAGTTTCACTTGCCTAGCACCGGGGATGACGATCACGAAGGTTCGCGGATGCTAATCTACGGGGAAATCACTGTTATGGGGAAACAACCATCAAAACAACATTTATTCATTAGGGTTTCATAAAAATACAAATAGGTTATGAAAACATCAAGAGATCGATTTATTACCGTGAGGAAGCGGAAGAAACACTCCAGAGAACCTAGGGATCAGATCTGGAGGTGATTGGAGAAGTTTGGAGAACTAGGGTTTTTGGGGGATTTTGGGGATTTGATGAGATTTTGGGGAAGATGAGAGGTAGAATGAGTTGATGGAGGGTTTAGATGATGGATCTTGGGCTTGGAATGAAGGAATAAGGGTTGGAGGAAGATGGGGGCTCAATGGGGGAGAAACTAGGGTTTTGGGTCGAGTGGAGGAAGAAGAAAACGTTTGGGAGGGGTATAAATAGGATGGGCTGGAGGCTGCCCAGAAATTAGGGTTTTAACACAGATTAGTCGGTCAAAGAGCAACCACTGACCGACTAGTTTGGGAACTAGTCGGTCGGTTGACCAATACAGACCGACTAAGTGTAAACAGTAACTCTTGTACAGAATTAGGTTTTAGATTTAGTCGGTCAAAGAACAAATGCTGACCGACTAGTTTCTCATCTAGTCGGTCGATGAACGTTCTTAGACCGACTAAGAGTGAACAGTAATCGACTGTTCAGAAGAACGAAGAATTAGTCGGTCTGATTACAAAACTTAACCGACTAGTTTGACAACTAGTCTGTCGAAAGATGAACTTAGACCCACTAAACAGATACAGTAACTCCTGAATTATAATCAAAGCCCACTAGTCGGTCCATTAAGGATTGCCGACCGACTAGATTGAAATCTAGTCGGTTGGTTCTCCTTCTTGAACTAACTAACGTGCACGAAAAGTGTCGATTCGAAGCGCGAAGCTTCGGGAAGATTTCTATGGCTTCTAGGATCGATTTATACTCTAAGATATGAGCGATTTGAAGCTCGTCATGAATGACTTACTCCGAAATCGACGATCGAAAGAAGAAGCTAGAAAATCACGACGAAACGATCGAAAGTGAAAGCTATGGCGACGAAAACCACACATCCAAGGAGAAAATCCACCAAGCAAATATTTTAATATAGATAATCCTATTACACGAAAACCAGTCGTTACAAACCTAGACACCGACCGGAATATCTGGCCCATGGGATGCTGGTATCATTCTTAGAGGCAACGTCTCTGACGTGCGTTTATATTTCATATATTCACGCACGTTTTCTTTTGTGTTTCTCCATGTTTTTCCGCCGTCTCTTATTCGTTTTCGTGTATTTTCCCGTTTTCTTTCACTTTTCTTTGTTTTTCCATGATTGCAGGGGATTGACCACGTAGGGGACGTTTAACGATGATATCCCAAGTCCCTGGAGCAACGGGAGAAGTCACGCGTGATCCATGGGGTCAAACGCCAAAGAATTCATCTTTCATCCCCTCACCCGGTCGGTTGGTCATCTCCAACCGATCGGGTGATGCTCGCGTGCACCACCCGGTCTCTGTCGCAGCTCACAAAGAAGTCACCCGACCGGTTCGCAGACCGGTTCAGCGGGGGTTGTTCTCTGTTTTCTCGAATCAAAACGCCAACCGATCGGGTGACTCTCACCTGATCGGTTCATCTGTAGCTGAAGAAGAAGAGCTGAAGACACGGACGTCGAACCGATGGATTCACCCGACTGCTCCAAGATCCAACCGGTCACTCAAGAACTCACCCGACCGGTTCATGTGATCGGGTGAAAGCTCGCTGTTTTCTGTTAATATTTTGTAGCGGATCAACCGATCGGTTGACTTGTCAACCGATCGGTTGATGCGACGGTCTATAAATAGAACCCCTAGGGTTCCAGAAACGGGAGCTGTTATTTTTTCTACTGTTTTATTTCCTTGTGACGGCTGTAATTGTTACTCTTTTGTAAGTTTTCAGATCTTGCTAAAATTTTAGTATTGTCTTTATTACTCTATTACTTCCGCATTGCAATTGTCCGATTATGATTCCAACGGTTAAATTTCATTTAGATCGCTTTTTCATGAATTTTTGTGAGTAGTTCCCAAATCTGGGATTTTGGTGGAAACCCCTTCGGGGGCTCTTCCCGATGCGTCCATAGGGTTAGGAAATCGATAGGGAGTAGTGATCTAACGGTTACGCGGGGTGTTTCATTGTCATCGGCGGGAAAAAGACCGCCTTTGACCGTCGGGCCAAGGGGGAATAAACTTGGCGGTTGACTCCCTAGCCATAGCTCACACCCTTAGCGTAGACGTCGAATCCTAGCACGCGGGAGCGGCAGGATGAGACGTTGGGAGTTATCGTTGCGGGTTTAGTGCACCCGGGATCGATCAGTGTTAATGGACACGGGAGTGCCCACTGATCGAATCCGGGAAGTCCGGTGTATCATCCTGGGCACCGACCGGAATATCAAGCCCATGGGACGTCGGTACCACTTTCAGAGGCAACGTCTCACCAGTAGACCCTAATCCCGATCGCTATCCATACCCGTAGGCCGCATCGGCGAGAGTCTCTCGTCGGGTTGGAAACCAAAGTCCCGGGTTTTCTTTCTTGTTGTTCATACCCATTTATTTCCTTTCGTGACAACCATTCACCGATTCGGGCTAGCTCGCCCCTCGGGGTGATTTAGGTCCTACCTGACCCAAGCACAACCTCGCCTCCCTGAGTTTGATATTCCCGCACCCTACACTAACCGTGAAACTTGCGGTAAACGACACCGCGCCGCCGTGACTCTTGCGGGCGCCGGTCAAGTTTATGGCGGCGTTGCCGGGGAGGCAACGTGCTTGTTATTTTAGGATCTCATGAACCCTCGTGTCTAGCTCATATCCCTACCTCGCGATAATTTTCGCATTCTCCTTTTTCTTTTTCTTTTTTGTTTTTCTTATTTTTATTTCTTATTTTATCTGTTTCTTTCCCACTTGTCGCTTCACGGGTGTTTGTTGTTTTTCATGCGCAGGAGTTCAAGGAGTCTTGACGACTTGATTCCCCTCGATCCAGAGATTAACGCCACCCTTAGGCGTTTGGCCGCCGAGAAGCGAAGAAGAGAAGATCCCGAATCCATGGAGGAGAACACCCCACCTCACAAGTCTCTGCTGGAGTACTCGATGCCATCAATCGAGTCAACTTCCGCCATCCGATCTCCAGCTATTGCGGCCCAAAGCTTTGAGCTGAAGCCGTCTCTAGTGACATGGATCCAGCAGGACCAGTTTGCGGGTGTGCCCATGGAGAGCCCGATCGAGCACCTGGACTCCTTCTTGGAGAAGTGTGACACCTTCCGGATTAATGGTGTCACTACAGAGGCTATCCGTCTGAAGCTGTTCCCCTTCTCTTTGCGAGACAAAGCCAAGCAATGGCTAAGGGGGAAGGACCCCAACACTTTCAACACCTGGGAGAAGCTCTCCAATGCTTTTCTGACGAAGTTCTTTCCTCCGGGGAAGACCATGAAGTTGGGGAGTGAGATTTCCTCCTTCTCCCAGGCCAGCCACGAGTCCTTCCATGAAGCTTGGACGAGATATAAAGAGATGCAAAGAAGATGCCCTCACCATGAGCTACCGAAGTGGCAGATTATTAATCTGTTCTACAATGGGTTGAGGGATGACCTGAAATATTCTATGGACGCCGCGGCTGGGGGTTGCTTCATGTCTAGAAGAGAGGAGGATGCCGGGCATATTCTGGAAAATATGGCATCCAACAATGAGCGGTGGTGTGACGAGAGAGCCACACCAAGATCCGGGGGTATACACAGAGTCGAGGACGTCGACAAACTTTCAAGCAAGTTCGACTTGCTTTCGACCCAGATCTCCGCACTAATGGTAGGAGCCGGTGGGGCCGGTACACAGCAAATTTCTGCGGTTGAGTCCGAATTCTTTGGGGAATTCGACGGTGGTGACATCTCACCACCGTTGGACCAGGCGAGCACGCTATTTTACAACCCCACGGGAAATGCGCCGTATCCGCCAAGGACAAATTCCAACCCGGCCTACTCTCCAAACAACAGGAACCACCCAAACTTCAGCTACCGGCCACCATTTCAGCCCTCACCGCCTCAGCAGCCGCAGCAACAAACATATCAACCGGCTAGGCCACAGCAGCAACCGTTTCAGCAACAACCTCAGTAACAACCTTACGCCCCCAGGACTCAGCAGCCGTTCCAGCAGCAGCAGCAATATGGCCAACAGAGGGCCGTCTCTCCGGTTGAGTCTCTCTTGACTCAATATATTACCAACCAGGAGAGGATCAACCAAAAGCTGGAAATGGGTCAGCGGACCCTCACGGACCAAGTAACCCAGCTGGGGTTACAGGTGGCGAACCTTGCAAGGTCACAAAACCAATTGCCGCCACAACCGGAGGTGAACCCGAGGGGAGCAACACAAACATCGGCACTCGTGCACGAGCACGCGAATGTGTCCGTTATCGTTCTGAGAAGCGGGACACAAATTCCTACTAGAGTGCCCCCTAGCAACCCGGAAGCACCATTGGTCGTTGAGAGACCGACTGAAAAATCAAGTGACGCCGGTGCTTCGTCATCAAATCCCATGACTCCGGAGGGAGTGTCTGAAAAAGAGAAGAAGAAGGAGGAAGAGAGCCCGAGAGTGTATAAACCCATTGTGCCATTTCCACAACGGTTGGCTCAGGCAAAAATTGATGAGAAATATGGCAAGTTCTTTGCCATGGTCAAGGACCTAAGCCTGCAAATCCCCTTCTTAGAAGCAATCGAAACGATCCCCTCCTATGCAAAATTCTTGAAAGATTTGGCGACTAGAGGGTCAAGAAAGGAGAAAGTAGTGCTGACGGCAGAATGTAGCGCTCTTATTCAGAGGGCAAACCCGCCGAAGCTCAAGGACCCGGGGAGCTTCTCTATTCCTTGCACGATCGGGGCTGTGAAGATTCATCGTGCACTCGTCGATCTAGGAGCGAGTGTTAGCTTGATGCCCTTGTCGATGTACAGAAGGATAGGAATGGGTGATTTGGAGCCCACCGGTATGACCCTACAACTAGCTGACCGATCGGTCAAATATCCGGTGGGAGTTGTGGATGACCTCCCCGTGAATGTGAGAGGGGTGCATGTGCCTGTAGACTTTGTAGTCATGGACATGCCCGAAGATGCACACACCCCCATTATCCTGGGACGGCCTTTCATGGCCACTGCTGGCGTTCTAATAGATGTGAAGAACGGAAAACTCTCTTTGAACGTCAGCGGAGAGAAAGTTGAGTTTGATTTGGGCTTGTCCATGAAGCACCCCGATCCCCCTGATGACCTTCGGTGCAATTTGCTTGAGATAGAAGAAGAAAAAGCTGCAGAGGAGAGCTCCTGGGAGATTCTCCTGAGAAACCCCCCCGATGACTTGGGGGATTCAGAAGATGGAGACGGCCCCGAGAACAAAGAAGCTGCTGGAAGACCGAGTGCAGCGAGAACGACCCCTCCCGGGTTCCCCAAGGCTCCTCCTGTGAGGAGAACGGGGAAAGAGCCCATGGACCTCACTAAAGACGAGGTCCGGATCCTGAAGAAGATGGCGGGAAGCGCCAACACCAAGGAAAAGCCCCCGGATCCCAAGAACAAAGGGAGGGTAGTCGAGCAAGTATTTTTCCAGCCGCTGACTACTCCAAGCGCCTTCAGCTCCAACGAGAAAGAGATGCCGAAATTTGGGCATCACCCGTATCAGCCACCATGAGCATCTCTTGCGGGCGTCGAGCCAACGACGTTAAACAAGTGCGCTTCATGGGAGGCGACCCATGTTCTAAACTTTTTTCCACTTTTTAGCTTTATTTTTTACTTTATTTTATCTATTTTTATAAATAAAATCAGCCGCGAGAACATCCGTTCGGGGACTTAAACAAATCTATTGGTTTTTGCAGGAAAAAGGCCCCAACCGATCGGGTGACAACTCACCCGATCGGTTGGGATGTATCAGATACATGCCGAGATCTGCCCCCATATGACCCGATCGGTTGAGTAATGAAGAGACCGGGTGGCAGACCGGGTGAGCTGGGGAGAACTCTCGGAAATTTTTGGGGAATATCAACCGATCGGTTGAGTTCTAGCGCGATCGGTTGACGTGACCGGGTGAGCAGCCCTAAGTTCTCGGGAAAATGAGTGGAGCGGCCAACCGATCGGTTGATAAGTCAACCGACCGGTTCGCCTGTAGCATTTCTTCGGCAAGATTTTCGACCTAACCGTCAACCGATCGGGTGACAACTCACCCGATCGGTTCAACTTAAAACTCTATATAAACCCCCCCTGACACCCGTTCATTTCCACCCTCGCCCGATCGCCCAAATCGCCGCCGTTTCGACTCCTCTCATGCGCCTGCCTTCTTTCTTCCCCAAGATCAACCTCGATCGTCTTCCCCCGCCATCTCCCTGCACACAAAACCATAAATTTCACCCATCCTTCCCAAACATCGAAACTTGTTGAAGAGATCATTGTTGCTTCACGGCGTGCTCCAATCGAGTAGCATCGGGACGTCAACGAGCAACTATCTTCATCTCATTTGGGTAAACTCGCTCCTTTTCTTAATTTTAATCTTACCGCGAATATTCCACTTGATTGTTGTTCGTATTTCGTGTTCGTGTTGAATTCATTGTACGTTTGCATACCTACGCACACGAACGACACCCACACGATGCCTCCCCGCCGTGTTAAACCCACCGAGGACGGCTCTTCGAACCCCCGGCCCAACAGTCGTACCCGTCGCACACAGCCCGCCACCTCCAACCCATCCACCACTTCCCCACCTCGTGCTTACGATCCCGAATATGGGATGCAATTCCAAACCGATGACCATGCCGACCGATTCACGGCTATGGTCCTCCTAGCTGGTCAGGGCGGTCGGATAACCGAGGAATCCGTCGACCGAGACCTCCCGTTTCTTCAAAGCTTCATTCGCCACATCCGTGAAGACCCACCCGACGTCTCCGAGCTCCGCATTCCACCTCCCACGACTCCTGGTCCACTGCGCAGGCCCCCTTCACCACCCCCAGAGGGTGGTGCCACTGCTTGATTTTTCTCTCACACTCTTGCCCCCCCATATTTGTGCACATCTGTCTTTTCGGGGCCCTGCTTTGTCTCTGTAGGGGGGAGGGGACTATTTGCGTGTTGCTTTCTGAATTCACCTCTTTTGTTTTTGACCCCCCTTGCATATCTCTGCATTTCATCGATCACATCATTTCGCTAGCACTTTCTGGTCTAGCTTGGGGGACGTCTATTTTGGTGTGCTGTCGTGTTTTGTTTGTTTTTCTCATTTTTGTGTGTGTGCTTGTTTTTGGTTTTTGAGTGTCGTGGCGTATGGTTCTATTTTTATTTTTATTTTCGTGTTGTTTGATTTTGATTTTGATCTTTCTTTCTTTTTCAGTCTCATCTATGTGATTTCCTCGTTTTCATTTCTTTTTATGTCGGTGCGTATTCTCCCCCATTTTCATTGCCCTCCCGTACTCACTCATATTGCATTGAGGGCAATGCAAACTTCAGCTTGGGGGAGTCGCACTATGTGCGTCGTTTGTGTCCTTCTTTTTCGTTTTTTGTGTCGTTTTCATCGTGTTTTTATTTTTTTTTCTTTTCTTCTTCTTTAGCTCTTTCTCCTAGAAATGAATCCTATGATGAATCGCCACAAAGTCACACACACCTAGCATTGCATCGATAATCACACTCACTAACCCTAGGATTTCGAGTCCTCTTGCATTTCACGCATCGTGGGTCCACTTAACTTTTTATGAGTCGTGTGTCGTGACTAGCATTTGGTGTGCTTCTGCTTTGTGATTTTACTTTATATACCTGTCCAGGAATGACCCCTAGATTATCATGCTCCGATTTGAATATGCGGTATTTGTTTCCACTATATGCATGCTATATTTATATCGTATACTTCAATTCGCTTGCGTCGGGATTCCACAACTAAGGACTAGGATAACCCATTTAGCCTATGCTCTATTTAGCGAGAATAGTTTCCTTTGCCCGAGTGTTTAGATTTCGACTTCTTTTTTGTTTTACTTGGTGCAAATCCCCTCGTCGTGTACCGTTCTCCCACTTGGGAGAGTACACATGTGTATAGACAAAAACCCAAAAACCCAAAAAAGGGAGAAAAGAAAAGAAGAATCCAAAAAGAAAAGAAATGAAAAGAAAAATTGTGTATAGCCCAAAATCCAAAAAAAAATACAAATGCCAAAACCCAAAAAAATTTCCGTGTGAATATTTTTTCATACTTGCCAAGAATAAAGGGAAGGCGAGAATTTGCACCGAGTGTTCTTCTCCACATCATCTCAACCCCCGTCGTTATCGAAAACACTTGTCTTAGGGAATTTTTAGCTAGTATCTAGGCTATAGTGGCGTGATTTCCTTAACCCTAGTTGTGGAGTCCCCGATGCATGATACGCTTCTATTCCCACTCTTCTCATGCATGCTTGAACTTATATTCGCCGCTTGATTCAATTCGGATCGATATTTTGGGTCATATCTTGGATTTGTGTATATCGAGCCTCATAGCACATCGTAGAAAGCATCACCATTTGCTAGCACACGACCACGCTCACTCGCGCTTCACTGCGTGGACCCATGACACTTATTTGGACTCGCTTTCCTAGGTTTAGTGGTGTGATTTGGCGTTTGCTTGCTTGGTGTGTCGTTTTTGATTTTGGTGGCTCTGTTGGACGATCTAGGGCTTAGAGTTTTCTTTTTCTTTCTTCCTCTCTATTTTTCCCTTCCGAGCTCCTACTCTCACTCGTCTTCCTCGAGGACGAGGAAGAGTTCAGCTTGGGGGATTTTGACGTGCGTTTATATTTCATATATTCACGCACGTTTTCTTTTGTGTTTCTCCATGTTTTTCCGCCGTCTCTTATTCGTTTTCGTGTATTTTCCCATTTTCTTTCATTTTTCTTTGTTTTTCCATGATTGCAGGGGATTGACCACGTAGGGGACGTTTAACGATGATATCCCAAGTCCCCGGAGCAACGGGAGAAGTCACGCGTGATCCAGGGGGTCAAACGCCAAAGAATTCATCTTTCAGCCCCTCACCCAGTCGGTTGGTCATCTCCAACCGATCGGGTGATGCACGCGTGCACCACCCGGTCTCTGCCGCAGCTCACAAAGAAGTCACCTGACCGGTTCGCAGACCGGTTCAGCGGGGGTTGTTCTCTGTTTTCTCGAAGCAAAACGCCAACCGATCGGGTGACTCTCACCCGATCGGTTCATCTGTAGCTGAAGAAGAAGAGCTGAAGACACGGACGTCGAACCGATCGATTCACCCGACTGCTCCAAGATCCAACCGGTCACTCAAGAACTCACCCGACCGGTTCATGTGATCGGGTGAAAGCTCGCTGTTTTCTGTTAATATTTTGTAGCGGATCAACCGATCGGTTGACTTGTCAACCGATCGGTTGATGCGACGGTCTATAAATAGAACCCCTAGGGTTCCAGAAACGGGAGCTGTTATTTTTTCTACTGTTTTATTTCCTTGTGACGGCTGTAATTGTTACTCTTTTGTAAGTTTTCAGATCTTTCAATTTTAGTATTTTCTTTATTACTCTATTACTTCCGCATTGCAATTGTCCGATTATGATTCCAACGGTTAAATTTCATTTAGATCGCTTTTTCATGAATTTTTGTGAGTAGTTCCCAAATCTGGGATTTTGGTGGAAACCCCTTTGGGGGCTCTTCCCGATGCGTCCATAGGGTTAGGAAATCGATAGGGAGTAGTGATCTAACGGTTACGCGGGGTGTTTCATTGTCATCGGCGGGAAAAAGACCGCCTTTGACCGTCGGGCCAAGGGGGAATAAACTTGGCGGTTGACTCCCTAGCCATAGCTCACACCCTTAGCGTAGACGTCGAATCCTAGCACGTGGGATCGGCAGGATGAGACGTTGGGAGTTATCGTTGCGGGTTTAGTGCTCCCGGGATCGATCAGTGTTAATGGACACGGGAGTGCCCACTGATCGAATCCGGGAAGTCCGGTGTATCATCCTGGGCACCGACCGGAATATCGGGCCCATGGGACGCCGGTACCACTTTCAGAGGTAACTTCTCACCAGTAGACCCTAATCCCGATCGCTATCCATACCCGTAGGCCGCATCGGCGAGAGTCTCTCGTCGGGTTGGAAACCAAAGTCCCGGGTTTTCTTTCTTGTTGTTCATACCCATTTATTTCCTTTCGTGACAACCATTCACCGATTCGGGCTAGCTCGCCCCTCAGGGTGATTTAGGTCCTACCTGACCCAAGCACAACCTCGCCTCCCTGAGTTCGATATTCTCGCACCCTACACTAACCGTGAAACTTGCGGTAAACGACACCGCGCCGCCGCGACTCTTGCGGGCGCCGGTCAGTCTCACCATTAAACCCTAATTCCGATCGTTATCCTAACCGTCGGCCGTATTAGCGGGAACACATGATAGGGTGGAAACCGAAGTCCTGGGTTTCCCTTTATATTGTTTATCCCAGTGTATACATTTCGTGACAACCCAACTATTGATTTGGGCTAGCTCGCCCCTTGGGTGAATTTGGTCCCTTCTGACACAAGCACAACCACGCCTCCCTGAGTTCGACCCCCAAGGCACACTACAACACCGTGCGCTTGCGGTTATAAATATTTAAATCTCGCGCCCTTAATCTCTTATCGCACACTTTGCACATGATCACAAACCGTGGGGACGCCACTTGTCTTTGCTAAATGAGTATAGATTGCGCTTCTTTGGAGTATGTATAAGGCGTCGTAATCTGCACACTTAATCGTAGTGTAGTTAGTACACTAAGCTTCATTTGGTGTGCTCATCATCAAAATCACTTGGGGTTGAATTCAATTTCCATCACTCTCCCCCATTTTGATGATGATACCCAAATGAAAAAATGAAGTAAGTTGACATAATAATATGACATGAAAATAAAACTAACTTACTCCCCCTGCTTTGATGCGGTTCTCCCCCTGCATCGAAGCCGTTAGCAAAACAATACATTCATTTTTGCATTTATACATTTTCTCCCCCGTGTCATAAAAAAAATGACATATCATTTCAACACATGAATCATCCAAGTTGTAATAAAATAAGAATTTTGTCAGAAAGGAATTCAATTACCAGTCCTGCAAAAAATATGTTAGCATATGATCAAGCAATATTTATCAGATAAGTTTATCCATAGTCATAGTAATATAAGAGTATCACACCATAGTATAGTTATTACAGACCAGGAGTTTTGAAATCATTGTTTTTAAAACCAAGTGTTTATGAAATCAAGGATGACCGCCGTGTTGGATCTGGATCCTAGCCTAGAGGGGGGGTGAATAGGCTTTTAAAAATAATTCGTGCAACCCACGAATAAGCACACGCAGTTATAGCAGCAACAGGGTAAATAAAAAGCAGACACAGAGTACACAGCAGATTTACCCTGGTTCGGTCGACCCTTCGACCTACTCCAGCCCCCAAAGCAGAACTAGTATTGAATAGCGCAATAGGTACAAAACCACAAGTTAGAGCACGCTCAGAACACCCTCTACGTCTCTACACTCGCTAGGCTCTCAGTACGACACACACAGTGTTTTCTCTTACTATCAGTCCTAGTAACGCTTTCTAAAAGCTAGTCCCAAACTAGCTGGGTCCCACTTGTCTAGTCCCAACTAGACAAGTCCCAAAATAGTCACAGAAAAATAGGTAAAGTTTCTCCACAGAGAACGTTACACTAAGACACAAATAAAAGAGTTTAAGGGTTTAGAAATGCTCAGTTTGTGTCCGTGTAGGCGTCTCTGTCAATCATCACGTCGTCAGCTCCAATCTGATGCAAATGGTGTCTCAGTCTGACTCTTGGATTGCAAAATACACACTGGTCTGTGTGTAAAGAAATTCAGTTCAAATCCTTATAAAACAGAGGTCTGTGCGCTCAGCAACTCCCTTAAATCAAGCGGTCTGTGCGCAGAGAAGTTCCAGCTCAATCTCATTTATCCTCGGTCGATGCGCAGAGCAACTCCTATAAAATCAGTCCCACGTCAGCAGGCGATTTCGAAACCCCTCGTTTCGCTTTTGTGATGCCACGTCAGCTAGGCATATCTCTTCGCTCGCGATTTTTAGGGCATGCAGGTGGGATCTTCTCCGTCCGACGGCCTCGACAACTCAACGTCGACGGCTTCGATTCTTCGACGACGGAGTAAGGCTTTGACGGCGGCGGTCAAACTCCACTGGCTTTGGTTCGCCTTCTCCGACGATGGGTGGCTTTCTCGACACACCTCGACAACGAGCATGCAGCGGCGAGATCGAGCACGTTCTCTCCACGGTGACTTCGAGCGGCGTTCTTCATGTTGTCAGCGGCCTGTACTCTTCTCCTCTGCAACGGTAACTCTCGATGGGTTCCTGATCGACGACCTTGACCGTGTGTGCACCGGTAGTGTCGTCTACTCTTCGTCGACGAATGAGGATGCTTCAGCGACCGGTGGCGACGGTGACAAATTCGACAGCGACAGGCGCCTCTCTGGTGGCAACCTGACGGCAGCGACAGAGACTTCTTCTTTGTTTGACAGCAACAGCGATCTCCGAGCGTTCGTTTCCGATGGTGGACTCTCAGCAGCACTGACTCAGCAACTTCGTGACGAAAAACAATGGATGGGCTTCGAACGTCGACTCCTCCTTCGCGTTCTTCTCCGACTCGGGCATGCAGCGGCTTGTCTCGATGGCTTGGAGTTGTGATTTGTTGGTTCCTCCTTGGGACGTGTTGCTTTTCTTTAAGGATGAAGATGGCAGTAATCTTCGGGATGCTTGAGTTCCTCCTTGATGATGAACTTTGGCCTTTATGGAGACTGTTGCGGCCTATCTATTTTGGGGAGGATGATGAAGTCGTTAGGGTGCTTGGATGATAACGTGAAGCTTTGGAAACGCGATGATAAAAAAATATTGGCTTTGGTCTCCGGAAGAATTTGTTGGCTTGTTCTTTGATTTATTGAAAAGAGAGGCTTTTTGGAATTAATGACCTGCGGCTATATGAAGATATGTTAGGGTTTGGCCGAACTAATTTCTTTTTCTTCTTTGTATTGCCGCAATGTATTTGATAGCCCTCTCCTTGTGGTTGCCGCACCCTAGGCTATGAAGGGGATGTTTGCTTATATAGGATAGCCTAGGGTTTAGGAGAGAATCCCTAAGAGATAGGAATTGGTTATAGGGAATCCTATTTTGAAAGGGAGTTAGAGATTTGATTTATCACTTTGCACCACAAATAGGAGATATGATTTGATGCAAGATGGGATTTGATGGCAATTCAAATTGGTGTTTGAATAGAAGATCAAGTATGAAATACGAATTTTGAATTGAATCTTTATGGCAAATGACTTAATCAAATCAAAAATCAATATTTGATTTTCACCAATCATCAATTGATTTGATCCAATCATCTTTGCTATGTGAATGGCACTAAGACCAAGTCCATTAGTTATGTGGATAGCAAATTCTCCAAGTAGTGAAAGATGTATCGTTTTGCCAATCTTGAAACACACTAAGCACACACGTTAAATATAACAACACGTTTGTCATCATCAAACCAAGAGCCTAGATCGTTGCTTCCAACACGCCGTTCTTCTTTAATTCCTTTATCTTGCCAAGGATTATGCCAAGTGTCTCTTCGATCATCTTGTTGCTCTTCACCACGAATTCCTTGAGATCATCTACTTTCTTGTTGAGGTCGTCAAAACCACTTTCTTGGGATATCTTCAGCTTTCCAATTTTCTTCAAGAGCATATCTTGAAGTTCAATGATGTAGGCTGGTGTTTCGTCGTCGTCGTCGTCTTCTTCACTATCTTTTTCTTCTACTTCTTCTTCTTCATCAGAACATGCAACAATTGGTTTCTTACCCCTCCTTGTAGATGATGATCCTCCTTCAACAGCAAGCTTCTCTTCAGGGATGTTCTGATCAAGATCCCTATGGAGATTCATCCTACCGAGAGCATGAACATCAAAAATGCATGCCGGAACTAGAATTGTGGTTTCATTATCCAGGGGCACATTATAGCAATAAACATGATGGTAAGATAATGGCGGTGGGCAAGGGTAGATGAAGGTCGGTCAGAAGAGGTAGATGCAAGGATGGAGGCCATGATGACTTTGGCCCAATTGATACGAATGTTCCCTAGCAATACATAGATGCACTTAGCCTGTTTCTTAGATAGTACGGAGTGACTTCCAGATTTTTGGGTTATATTGTAGGACAATATATTTGCGAGGATTCTTCCTGGATAGCGAAGATTGCCACAAGTTTTGTTTGGAAATGTTTTCCAGGCAAATACATTCTCTCCAAAATATTTTCATCAGTCATCTCTATATTATATAGTAACACACCAATGTATGGAATTCCTAGGGCTTCTCCTAGAGATTTTATGGTTATGGCAAGTTTAGCATTAAGCACTTTGGTGATAAACCTACTCTTAGCAAGGTCATAATCCATATTGGCATAGAAAAGATGGACCAGTCTGGGATAGTAGAAATACATGTTTTCAGCAGAGAATAGGTTTGCCAAATTTTGAAATTCTAGAATGCTGTCAATGCCATAATTTTCTACATGATCAAGTTTTACGTATCTTTCATGGAGAATAGGTTTCTAGGAAATTTTAACAAAGTGTTCATAGGTAGTGCTTCTAAATAGATAAAGTAAGATGGTTTCTTTCTCAGAGATGGATTCAGTTGTGACCTTCCTCTTCTTTGAAGCCATTTTCTTGAAAGGCATCTAGATAGAGTAAAAATTACTTACACAACTAGATATGCAAGAATATATAAGAGCATTCAAAAAATGAGGTAAGAGTTGATGCGAAGAGTTTTTACCTTGAGAGAATGATGAAACCAAATGATGAGAGGAGGTAGATGATCAAGAGAGCTCCAAGTGCCAAGGGGAATTTTTCAGGAGGATGAGAGAATGGGGTGGTCGGCTACCTTAGGGTTTTACCATGGGGGGTTTTAACCAAGAGGTGAAAGGAGATGAAGGATACGGGCCATTGGATCAAAAGATGGGTGGTTGAGATCAATTTTGACTTATTAGTTTTAAGTTGCCTTTGGATGCAAACCCATTAACTCAATGGAACCCAATAGGAGTTAGAAAAAAAACAAAACATGCCAAACCCAGAAATCCACACAGCCGATGGTAGTCGACTCCCTCTTGTGGGTAGTCGACTCCCTACTGGGCTGAGTCGTTTTCTCATCCCGAGGGGTTTTGGTCCACGACTGAGTGCGTTTCTGAACAAGAAGTGTTTTATAAATATAACACAAACATTTATAATCATACATAAAGAGATTAACAATTATTTACTTATTTAAAACATGTTAGGCATATATTTTTATAGAGAAAAAACTTTTGATGCTGATGCAGTTATTAAGCTTTGGATCTTGTTTCTCCTCTTTGTTTCCGTAGAGTACCTGAAAGATAGACGTTTATGGTACTCTTTGCTTTTGAGTCCAGAGGGTTAATCTTTAGGAAGCCAAACCCAATATGGTTTAATTCCTTCATAAGAGAAATATTTACAATTTTTGCTTAAATGAACTTGCTGAATAAAGTTTGTAGCGTACCTTTTCTTTCTTTGATCAGACACGTTCTTTGGCACCCAGATTCATAGAAAATTATTGTTAGAATGATGCATCCTAGTATGCTTAACCTGTTTCTTGGTATGATTTGAATCATATACGAGTTCGGTTTTGCTAGATGAGGCTTTTTGATTATCTATTAAACTATCTAGCTTCCATTTTCCTTTGTTGAAATTTTCAATAATTTTCATCGTAGCGTCGTATTTATCTTTGACAGATACGAGAAGATTATTCAAATTCTCAACCTTTTCATTTATAGAAAGAATGTCTTTCTGCAACGAGCTATTCTTTTCTTTAAGAAGGCTACTCTCTTTAATAACTTCTTCTTCTTCTTTAACATCCTTTTTAATATTTCTAAGTGTTCTTCTATGTTCTTTTATGAGCTTTTCATGCATTTTGCATAGCTCCTTATATGCTCTCCTATAATCCATGTCTTCATCATCACTTGATGACGAATCATTATCACTAGATGAATCATGATGCATACTTACCTTAGACGATGTGGAAGCTAGGAAGCACATGTGTGTTGTTTCTCTTCTTTCATCATTGTCGTCTGCTGAGGATTCGTCGGATGAGGAGACGTCACTTTGGTCGAATGTTGCGTAAGCTTCCTTCTTTGGTCGTTGGAATTTGTTTCTTCCATTATTTCTCTTTTTATTACTATCTCGGTTTTTCCACGATCTCTGGAATCACGATTGTTTCTTTCCAACAGACAGTCTCTTTTGACGTGCCCTGGTTTATTGCAACCAAAACAAATAATACTGTTAGTAGGTCTAAAAGAGCGTTTATCATACTCACTTGTGATGAACTCTTTAAAGTTCTTTGAGATGAAGGTAATATGGTCTTCTTTGTCCGTGTAGTCGGAATCTTCTTCTTGAGCTTTAAAAGCGAGATTCTTCTTCTTTGTTTTTTTTTTCGATCTTCGTATCTTCTTCAACTTCAATCTCATACGCCATGAGATTTCCCATTAGTTCTTCAATGGTAAGATCTTTTATGCTATAAGCTTCTTGGATGGCCGTTGTCTTTCCCTTTCATTCGGGTCGGAGAGATCTCATTATTTTCATCACCTGCTCGTATTTAGAAAGTTTCTTTCCTAATGTTGCTAGCTCATTTGTAATGTTAGTAAAACAAGTATTCACATCGGTGATACTCTCTCCTTCTTCCATTTTAAAAGATTCGAATTTAGAATGTAAAACATTTATGCAGGATTCCTTTATCTTTTCAGTTCCCTCGTGACTTACCTGAAGAGTGTGCCATATTTGATGTGCTGTTCGCATAGGGAGACTCGATTGAACTCATTTCCTGTTACAGCACAAAATAGTGCATTCGTTGCCTTTGCATTAAGATTCTCTCTCTTTTTGTCGTTAGCTGACCATTTCCCAAATTCTACTTTGGCGGGTGCGATGTACGGAGTTTTAGTGACGGTCCATGCTTCGATGTCTAATGACTTCAGGTGAGTCTTCATTCGGATCTTCCAGCTAGCATAGTTCTTTCCGTTGAACTGTGGTGGCCGCATGGTATTAAGTCCTTCAGAATGGAAAGATATTGATGCCATCACCTTTAAAGCCTTGCTCCGATACCAAGTGTTGGATCCTGTGGATGGCAAACAACACTAGAAGGGGGTTGAATAGTGTTGTATTAAAAAAACTTTTTCATTCTTAATAGATTAACACAATTCAAAGCCTTCTAATGTTGCCTAAGAAATTAAGTACAGTGATCTACGCTTGGTTCTTGATCAATTTAATCAATCAAAAAAAATCAAGTCAGAGATAAATATCTTCTCGTAGTCGACTCCCTATGAACAGTAGTCGACTCCCAGAGAGAAATTAAGCACAGCTGAGTAAATGAAATACTCAATGAAGATATATAAAATTACACAGAAATACAGATACAAAAACTGATCTTTGCAGTATATTATAAATGAGTTACAAGAATAATATTCAACAAACAAATGAATTATAATACTAACAAAGTAAATGAGAATGGCTTGCAGAGATAAATAATCAAACGCATATGAGCAAATGCAGACACAAGGATTTTTATCCTGGTTCCCCACAACCTTGGGTACGTCCAGTCTCCGACCAATCTGGTACGAGATTTCCACTATCTGCCTTGGCAAATACAAGCACCTAACTTCACTTGTTAGGATTTCCAACAACCTAGCCTTAACTAGGATTGCCAACCGTAACACCTAGACTTGTTTAGTGTTTCCAATAACAACACCCTTACAACAAAGGGCAAACACAAAGAGAAAAGCGATATCCAACTCACTACAACTTTTTGGTGGAGATTGGATTTACACCCAAATTCTATAGCCAATAGTAATAGACAATTATGTGCATTAGTGGCTTGATAGAATAAGATTTTAGATCACACAAAGATACGAATGAAGTCTTTGTGATCTAAATCAAATGTTTTTCAAAAATCCTTTTAAATAAAATCGGAGAATGATTAATATGGATTTTGAAAATAAATAGCCAAATAAAAATCGATCTTCAGAAAATAATATCTCAATGAAATACAAGATCAAGAATGTAAAATAGATTTGGCTAAGAGAGAATGAGAGCTGAGAATTTGAGAACGTTTAGAATTTTTCCGCAAAAGAATTTTGATTTCAAGAGTTGTGTTTTTTCTCAAAGAAATAGTTCTATATTTATAGGTGAAAATGAAGAATTCAAAATTCAAATTCATTTGACTTTTTCCCCGAAAATAATGGGAACAATAAATTAGAGATTTGTCAAAAGTCAGGTCAAACGTCGAATTTCGACAGCTGGTAGTCGACTCACTGGGATTGTTAGTCGACTCCCAGTGTGTTTCAGGAGAAATTAATTCTCAGCTGGTAGTCGACTCCCACTCCTTGGTAGCCGACTCCCAAAGGAGTTTCTTCTGAGACACGCCTAGTAGGTCATGTAGTTAGCTCCAGGGTGTAATGGAGTTTCACTACGAAAGTGCAAAGCGAGTATCAAAAAGCACTCAATAACTTTGAAAATGATTTTAAAAGTATTTAAAATGTTTATCTTCGAAACCATTTTTGTGTGTCTGTTGTCTATACGTTTGGCTTTAACATAACCCTAAGAAGGACACAACTCACACACTGTAGACTTGGACACGTCTTTGGAGGCTTGATCAACTGATGATGGTGTAGATGTGAGCTTCTCTTGAGCTTCTGTTCCATTTAAGATTTGAGCTTCATCATCGATCTAGTAACGGTTGTCCTTGTCTTTGCGAAGTCAGTATAGATTGCGCTTCTTTGGAGTATGTATAAGGCTGCGAAATCTGCACACTTAATCGTAGTGTAGTTAGTACACTAAGCTTCATTTGGTGCGCTCATCATCAAAATCACTTGGTGTGGAATTCAATTTCCATCAAACGTTCGTGCCAATGAATGCATATATGATTTGACCAACCTTAAGATATATTAAGGTGTGTGGTTTTCCTACGTAAGTCAAGTGGCTTAATCTAGACTAAATGTAAGACACATTTGTCGAAATCAGTACATGTGATATTCTTTAAATCAATCGTTATGAAGTTAAAGATTACTCGAGCCCTTGAATCTTCTCTTAAGATAAAAGAGTCGAGTAAAATATCGGAGTTGATGATGACCTAGTCAACTTCCAAGTTGCCATTCGGAGTAGGGGCTCTGAGAAATGGCTTGATGCAATCCGAAAAAAGTCCTTGCTTGTAAACAAGGTATGGACCTTAAAAGACGTGCCCAACATATAGATGAAAAATAAAGAAGTGCAGGTTATGCTAGTTAAGAAAATATTATCATCAGCACCCCTGTAAATGGATTATGATGAAATTTTCTCGCCAACAGTCGTGTCAAAATCTATTAGAATCAGACTCGATGTCAATGCTTATGATGACCATAAAATCTGGAATATGCATGTAAAGTCTGTTTTCTAAATATGATTTAGAAGAACAAATTTACATGAATCAGCTAGAAAGTTTTCAAGGTCAATAGGAGTGAATACAAGACATGTAAGGCATCAAGGAGTCGAAACATATGTTTTTGACAAAGTAATCAAACAGTTTGACACTTTGTCAGAAACGATTATGAACTGTGCAGATGACCAGTGACTATTTTGAATAATTATCGTAAGGTACCTGAAGGATATTCTTTTAGACTCAAGTGAGGACGATGAGCTGGAAGAATTCCATGCAAGACAAATGCTACGGATTCCAAGAGACCAAGGAAATGATTTGGATGAAATTCAAATCCGTGGTTTAGAAAAAAACATAGAACTCCTTATTGTTGGGACCTGAGATGGCAAAGAGAACACTAGAGGATGGGGTGAATAGTGTTTTTAGAAATTAAAATTCCTCTAGAAATTTTCTCCCTAAGATTAATATAGAATTACATAATATCAATCTTAATCAACAAATACATGCATCAATGAAATAAGCACATCAAAAATAATAAATTGCAAGTAATGAATCAAACTGAGATAACAACCACAAACACGACGATGTATCCGGGTTCCCCACTCACGGGTAGTTCAGTCCCTGAAACTCTTGTCGGGCTTTAATCTACAATTATCGTTAAATAGTACAACCCACCTTCCGCCAAAAGGATTTACAACCACGTTGCCTACAACAAGGATTTTCCATTGCCTCACAAGCCGAGGACTTTTACTTGCCTCATAATCTGAGGACTTTCACAACTCACTACACCCAAATGAGAAAAATACATACAACACTTTTGAAGGATTACTTATAGCCTTTCCAATTTGAAGCCCAAGTGTTGAAGTGTAGCTATAGGATGATATTGAGCTCAAAGATAAGAAATTTTGAAGCTTTAGGAGATCAAGAAAATAAGGCCAAAAATATTTGAAAAGCAATTTAAAATATAGCAAAGAGAAGATTTTGAGAGCTTGAGAAAGAACTTTAAAAAACCTTTTGAAACAATAATTTTAGATGAAAAATCAACTTGTTTTGAAATCCAAGCTCAATCCCTCTATTTATAAAGATGAAAATCATTTCAAAAAACTATTTCAAAAATGCATCAATCAAGGAAATTTGAAATTTGAAATTCAAATCATTTCCAAAATATGTTTGCATTAATCAAGGAGATTTGAAATTCAAATTATTTCCAAAATATGTTTGCATTAATCAAGGATATTTGAAATTTGAAATTTGAAATTCAAATTATTTCCAAAAGACTTTTCCAACATTTATATGCATTTAAACAAGGAGAATTTTGAAAATAATTTCAAATTCATTTATATGCAATACTTAAAATGATTTTGAAAATCCAGCCATTTGACCAAGATGACAGGCTGTCTACGGGTAGTCAACTCCCAAGGTGGTAGTCGACTCCTAGAGCATTTCTAGTATGGGCTTTGAGCTCAAAAACTTAGGAAAAAAATATTTTAAATATTTTAAATCATTTTTGGCATAATCCTAAGTGTGTGGGCTTAATCAAAAGGCTTTAACAAATTCCTAAGACTCAAATAAAATTCAAAACATTATATAACATTATTTGAGCTAGCATGCAACTCTTTGTCCATTTGCCTTGGCTTTCACTTGAGCTTTTGATCCACATATTTTTTGAGCTTGTTCTCCAGTGCTCCTAGCCTTCCAGCCTTA
This sequence comes from Scilla litardierei, assembly GCA_030789695.1. Taxonomy (NCBI): domain Eukaryota; kingdom Viridiplantae; phylum Streptophyta; class Magnoliopsida; order Asparagales; family Asparagaceae; genus Scilla; species Scilla litardierei. The sequence goes on from CM061136.1 coordinate 119,388,352, forward strand.
TATGCAACTTGATTTTGTGCCTTCCTTGATATGCTTGTACCAATATATAAGTTTGACTTTCATTCTTTGAATCATGGCGCTTAAAATTCCATGCTTCATCACCTACATTAAAATGCACTTCCTGCACACAAACTCAATGAAAATAGTAATAGCATAATATGTTGCTCATCATCAAAATAACCACAGGGTGGAGACTCAATATCCAACATTCTCCCCCCTTTGATGATGACAACACATTGCATAAGAACATAAAATCTTAAAAACTATGCAATGTTGTGCATATGTCTCTCTCTCCCCCTTTGGCATCATTTAAAAAGGAAAAAATGAATAATATACCAAGTGTAAACAACATTCTAACATATGCTCCCCCTCAAAAGTTTGCATCATAGTAGTTGGGTCTCCCCCTTAATACATTCATAATATTTTTGATTCTCCCCCTGAAAATGTGCATGTTCTGTGGGATCTTGGGGCAAACAATTTATTCCCTTCAAATATGTGAGTACCTACAAAAATCAAAATTTGGTACTCTTACCTTTCGAGTCCATGAGGTTAAATATATTATTAATCAATGCAATTAATTAAATAATATTCAATATGCCATAAACTTGAGTATCCAAAAAATATACATTAAGCATAGATAATCAACATTATTGGGTTCATGCAATATCATCCAGTAGGAACCCAAACCCATTTCAGATTTGTTTTCCTAGCATACAAAGAATTTCTAGAATTATGCATATTCATCACGATATTACGGATATATGTATTTCTTTGAATCAAACTCAAATTCTTTGGAACCCAACACATATTATCATGTAATCTATGCATGAACATAGAATTATTCTTAGCATATGGATGCGTAGTCACATGATTAGTAGAATCCAATTTATGAATGGAATTATTAAAAACATTGGATTTCATCAATTTATTTAATGCAATCTTACCATACATGAAAGCATATTTCTTTCTAACAACATTAGCATGTATATTCTTTCTAACATGATTCTTTTTGTCTCTAACAACATTCCTAGACATGGAATCTGTTGGATCTGGATCTAAGCCTGGGGGTGAATAGGAATTTAAAAATATTCGTAATATCACTGGCAATTATAAGCGCAATCAATCACACACAGAGTAAATAAGTGCAAGTAAAAGTAATCACAGAGCGCACAACAGATTTATCCTGGTTTGGTCGTCCCAACGACTACTCCAACCCCAAAGAAAATACTAGATTAATAAATTCAAGGGTACAACTATAAAGAGCTACGAGCACCAATTCTATGCTCACCAAGTTTGTACCGCACTCACCAAAGTGCCAAACACTTACTAACATAGTAAAAGCTCTCTCTGACTAGCCCCCCAACTAGTCAAGTCCCTCTTGTCTAGCACCAACTAGACAAGACCCCAAAAGAATGAAAAAGTAACCTACAAAGATCAACAATGAATACCCGAATATAAATAAATATGGAGTTCAGAAAAGCTCAGTTCGTGTAGATGTCATCGTTTCTGTCGTTCAGTGCTGGTCAGATTCAATCTAACAAGATGTAGTCGTCTATCTCAAGTCGTGGCACCCTTAAGATGTTACGGCATTCTTATTTGGATTTGAAACTTGCGGTTATAAAGGAGAACACCCTTGACACTTGAGGCAATGATTGATGATCCCCTTTAAACTTACGGCCTTTGAGGATTGGAGATGAAAACTTGCGGCTTTGAGGTAGATGGATCTCTCTCTCGAGTTGCGACAATGGCGAAGACTCCTTGGGAACTTGTGGCTTGCGCAATGGAGTTGAGTGACCTTCTCTTGGATGCTTGTGCAATGGTGATGAGGATGGACTTCTTTGACTTGTGCAACAGAGGTTGAAGATGGAGACTCCCTTATAGACTTGCGACAATAGGAGGAGGAGTTCAAACCTTGCAAGTTGCATCCTTGAGAGCTTACCTTGTGGTAGGTTGCGGCAATGGTGCTGGGCTTTGGTAAATTACACAATGGAGTAGGATGAATGGCATGGCAATTTGCGCAATGGATGGAGAAGGCGTCTTATTTGTTGCAGCAATGGGTGTGTTGGCCTATTCTTCAAGTTGCGACAATGAGGATCACCTTGGTGCTTGCACAATGGAGGATGAGATGAACCTTGATGTATTATGCAAGGGAAGATGAAGGAGGTTTTGGCAAGGGGGGTTTAGATGTTTTGGCCGCACTATCTCTTTGTGGTTTCCTCAAAATCTTCTCCTCTTTGGAGAGGGGTTTATATAAGGAGAGGGAGAGGATCTTTGGCTCTTGTAGAATCCTATAGAATATGGAGATTGTATGGAATCCTAACTTGAATAGGATTTAGAGTAATCACATGGAAGATCTCTTTCAATTATAATAGTATATGAAGTTTGAATTTGGATTGCAATAGGATTTGAATTTGAATGGCAATGGGATTTGAATTGGATCTCATTTAATCACAAATTGATTTGCATGAGATTTGGTTCAATCACTTTTGATATGAGTGACATCTCTCCATATCTCTCCATCTTTGACCAAGTCCAAATTGCAAATGAATTGCAATTTCTCCATCACTTTGACTAAGTCATCTTTGCATATTTCTTCATCACTTTGACTAGGGCATCCTTTTGAGTATTTACGAGCTTACCACTCCTAAAAACACTTAGCACAAACATCAAATTATTCACACACGTTTGTTATCATCAAACACGAATTCATCGATCGTTTTATCTTACTATGCGTTGTATTAACCAATCTTCCCTTTTTGATGATGATAAACCAATATAAGAATTGAGCAAAAATGATCCAAATAATACATCGTGTCATGTGTGTGTGTGTGTGTGTGTGTGAAGTGTGATGATGGAGGAAATAATACAAGTACAATGATGCATAATGATGTCCAACTAATATGCATGCTTCCCCTATATTCTTGCTCCCCCTATATTCATGCTCCCCATTGAACACATATTCACATTATTCATAAGGCACATTAAGCATTACGCACATCATTCGACCAAATCTTCTCAATATTCTCCCCCTTTTGTTATCATCAAAAGTGTACAATGAAGTCAATGTCATATCATATGCAAAAAGAGAGTATTATAAACTATATCAAACGTTTGCAAGTAGTCATTCATAGAATAAACAAGTCAAATCTAATGAAAATTATAATAACTACTTTTACACCATCGTGTAAGTGTGATGATTAAACATTGAAACACATAAGGAGAACTTTCAAGAAATTCAACAACAACCAATCCACTTTTCCATGTAACATGTTATCATCTAGGATTGATTTTCCCCATCTCATTGAAAATGAGTTCAAGTTTCCACACCAAAATCATAGCCTTTGAGGACTCTTAGATGCGGGGTGGCATTGCTTGACGAGTATAACACCAACGCTAAAGTTTACTTTTAAAACTTATGTTGGATACTCGTGGGTAGTGTCGTTGCCATGAATCGTATCCATTTTTCATACAGAGCTCTTTTCTTTCTTTTTCATTTATGCATATATATATTTTAAATTGAATTCTTTTGAGCTCTATTTTTTATCCAAGGCAATACACATCATATCTCTTAAATTTTCAGTTATTTTTCATTCTACATTCACTTTCCAATATTTCATAAAAGATATCTCCAAATGTACAACACCATTTAATACTTGTGGAAGTGAAAGTGTAGGTGTAGAAATTGAATTATTCTAATCATTGAACATGTCATGGTTATTTAGAAAATCAAACATGCACATGTAGCTGTAACAATAATACATCAATTTCTACATGGATATGAATCTCATTCATTAATACCAATTTAATGATTCAAAAGAAAGATTCACATTAAGCACCATTTTTATAGCTTTTTGTATTTTTCGTTTGTTTTGTGTTTATCAAGAACTAAAGCATCCTAACAAATGAACTAGCACACCAACAAACAGCAAATTAAGCATACAAAAGCTATGAAGGCATTCATTACGCTCAAAGAAGAAACCATACCTTCGCGTTGTCGTTTGGCTAAGGAACTTTTTAATGAAATGCAACGTCCAATCAATAGTTTCTCGCCACTCCATCTTAGCTACACGGAAGATGTTACATGTGACCTTGGAATCCAACAAGGTCTACTCACATTAGTCATCAAACTCTTAGGAACCCAGATTTGTTTAAACTTTATGTTTTTGTTCCTATATTTGCAATAATGAGAAGTATGACCAACACAACCACTTGTAAAGCACTTTGCATGAATATTTCTAGCTTTTGTTGTCACAATGTGAACTTTTCTATATTTTGACTTTTCAACATGTTTCAAATCATATCCAAGTCCTCGTCTATTATTGCCATATATTTGGTTTCCAAGAATTATATCCAAAGATTGTTTCCCCACACCAAACATCTTAATAGTCAATTCTAGGTTCGTGACTTTAAATTTCAAATAAGTATTTTTGTTTATAAGTAATGTGCATTTACTAATGAAAGCCTTCTCATTATCCTCTTCATTCTTTTTCATGTTTTTAGCTTTCTTTTCAAAATCAATCATTTTTCCTTTAAGCTCATTATTTAGCATGCACATTTTTTCACTAAGCTATTTATTTTCAGTTTCTAGCTTAATCAATTTTTCTTTACACATGTCATGTTCTTTTAATAAAGTAGGAAATTAAGGCATTCAATTTTATTATGCATGCTAGATTTTTCTTTTTCAACGCATCAAAGGTAGATTTATATGAACCAATTTTAGCCATCAGCTCATCTATTTCGTTAGACATGTCACAATTTTCTTGTTGCAATTCATAGTTTGAATATTTTCAGCATTCTGCAGTAGATTCTAAATCATCAATTTCATTTTTCATTTGTTTACAAATATTTAGAAGTTCAGCTTTAGTACAAGATTTTACCTCATCATGCTCTCCCATCAAGCAGAGGGAGGAGTGGGTAATCTCCTCCTGAGTTTCATCTTCGCTATCGTCATCCCACGTTACTCCCAAAGATTTTTCTTTCTTCTCTGCAGTGTTATTCCTTCCTTGTGGGCAATTCTTCATAAAATGTCCCTGCTTTCTGCATTTAAAACAATGAGTTTTATCAGTAGTATTCTGCTCAAAAGGAGTTTTAGCAAGATTAAATTGATTGGAGCGATTAAACCTTTTTTGACATTTTAGTTTTTCCTTGGTTTGTCATGATGTATCTTCTGAACCCTTTTACCATCAGTGCATTCTCCTCATCAAGTTCGTCATCTTCATCTTCCTCAGTTTGGAAGGCTAATGCTTTTGAAGTTTTGATCTCAGCTTTCTCTCTAGTTTCAATGCTCTGCAGCTTAAGCTCATGGGACATCAAGTTCCCTATCAGGCCTTCCACTCTCATCTTTGATAGATCTTTGGATTCCTGAATGGTTGTGACTTTGGGACGGAAGGAGCTCGATAACGCCCTCAAGATCTTCCTTATTGGCTCCAGGCTTGAGTATGGCTTTCCAAGAGAGCTAGATTTGTAGATGGGGTCTGTGAACATCGCAAACATCTCTTTGATGGACTCTAATGGAAGCATGCAGAAGCTTTCATATTCTGTGCTGATCAAAGCTAGTCTGGACTCCTTCACATGTGATGTTCCCTCATGTGTCACCCCAAGCGTGTGCCAAATTTCCTGCGTAGTTTGAAATTGTGAGATACGATTAAACTCAGCTTTATCCAAAGAGCAAATAAGTGCATTCATAGCTCTATTATTCAGAGAAAAACATTTTTATCAGCATCATCCCATTTATCTTCTAGTTTAAGCCTTTAGAATTTCAGTTCCTTCAATTTTAATGGTGGGGTGTTTATATCCTTTTTCAACAATGTTCCACACATCATAATCAACAGACGCTAAATATATTCTCATTCTAGATTTCCAGTAAGCAAAATCAGTGCCATTAAATTTAGGGGGTTTAACTGTAGACTGGCCTTCAGCAAAAGCTGAATCAGATATATTCATGGTTTCTAGACTCGATCCTCTAACCTGCTCTGATAGAACTTGTTGCATCTGGATCTAAGCATGTGGGGTTGGGGGAATAGGCTTTTTAAAATATTCGCAATATCACAGGCAATTATCAGCGCAATCAACCACATACAGAGTAAATACGTGCAAGTAAAAGCAATCGCAGAGTGCACAACAGATACCATGGTTCGATCGTCCCAACAACCAACTCCAGACCAAAAGCAAATACTAGATTAATAAAGTAAAGGGTGCAACCATAAAGAGCTACAAGCACCAACTCTACGCTCACCAAGTTCGTACCGCACTCACCAAAGTTCCAAACACTTACTAATCGAGTAAAAGCTCTCTCTTGACTAGCCCCAAATAGTCAAGTCCCTCTTGTTTAGCACCAACTAGACAAGACCCCAAAAAATGAAAAATTAAGCTACAAAGATCAATAAACCAATACACAAATATAAATAAATAAGGAGTTTAGAAAAACTCAGTTCGTGTAGATGTCGTCGTCTTTGTCGTTCAGCACTGTTCAGATTCGATCTGACAAGATGTAGTCGTCTATCTCAAGTCGTGGTACCCCAAAGATGTTGTGGCCTCCTTCTTTGGCTTTGAAGCTTGCGGCTATGGAGGAGAACACCTTTGAGACTTGCAGCAATGATTGATGATCCCCTTGAAACTTGCAGCCTTTGAGGATTGGAGATGAAAACTTGCGGTCTTTGAGGTAGTTGGCTCTCTCTCTCAAGTTACGGCATTAGCGAAGACTCATTGGGAACTTGTGGCTTGCGTAATGGAGTTGGGGGACCTTCTCCTGGATGCTTGCACAATGGTTATGAGGATGGACTTCTTTTGCCTTGTTCAATGGAGGTTGAAGATGGAGTCTCCTTTGTAGCCTTGTGGCAATAGGAGGAGGAGTTGAAGACTTGCAAGTTGCGATCTTGAGAGCTTGCCTTGTGGTAGGTTGCGGTATTGGTGTTGGGATTTGGTAAATTGTGCAATGGAGTAGTGTTACGACCTCAAGATCTGCACAGTCGATCTAGGGCCGCTTGTTCAAAGCCCAAGTCATGGCCTGCCGAATCTCCACAATAAGACCTAGCTCACCGAGTCTTTGGAAAGATCGCCCAAGCAGAGTAGCAAGTTCGTCATCCGAATTAAAGAGAAGAGCCCTCTGGCTGATTGCATACGTTCTGTGCTAGCTCGCCCAGAGTAGCTCGCTCGAAAGCAGCTCAATCCCTCTGCCCCCGAAGCAGCTCGCCTACCTTGTCACCCCAAAGCAGTCCACCCAATGAAGGAGGTGACTCGCCACTTACACCATTGCCATTTTCACTACAGACAAAGTCTGACAAAAGTGCATCTGGTCGCTTCGCCGCCTGACAGCATGTCGAAAGCACGCCTAGACGTTTCGCAGCTAGACAGCCTGATAAAAGCACCACCTGACATTTACGGCTCTGACTGCCTGACAAAAGCATGCCTAATGCGTTCGACCCTGACGCCAACGGTCGAATATTGACATTCTGACACCGCCAGCTCATCAAAAGCAACCGACTCTAGCAGCCTATAAATATCCCCTCTCCTCCAACGAGAGAGGGGTTGGTTTTTGGCTAATCTGTAAGAAACCCTAACACATCTAATTACATTCAAGCTTGAATATCCTCTATATATTTACGCCTTCCACACTAGTTCGCCACACAAGCGTCGATTTGCCATTAAGATCGTCCTTCGTGTCCGACATTCTCTCATCAGTCATCAACTGACTTAAGCATCGGAGGGGCTGTGGGCTGATAGCCGGCCTAGCCTTTCTGACGAGTTGCTCCTCTTGCAGGAAGTTCGTCCCAGCTATCAGTAAGCGAGCGACCTCCACCAGCTGACGAGCGACCCTCATCAACTAGCGGGCGACCTGGAGACCCTGATCTTCCAATCGTCCTTAGATCGTGATTAGCCTCGTCTTCCACCCCAAACTTGTAACCATCGTGCCCTTGGTTCCCCACATCACTATAAATTCATTATAGCAGATTCTACCCCACAAAAATTGGTGCCATCTATGGAAACGTAGGATCACACCCATGTCAAATCCCATACCTTTCGATCCTAGTCCTAACCGTGGCAAACAACCCATGGTGGATGAGCCATGTCCTCTCAGAGGGACTTCCCTGGCAGATGTACGCATTGAGGGGACATCAGAGGCTATTCACGCCTCGGCCCATGCTATTCACCGAGTATTTGAAGCTTTTACAAAGATGATGAATGATTAGGGCACAGGCGGGGCCGGGACATCCATCGTCCCCCTTACACCCCTAAACATGAGGCGCAACCTTCATCACCAGATCAAAGAATAAGATGCATCCCAACATAGGGGGCTCAACGAGGAGATAACAGCCCAGCAGATATATCTCGATGCGAAGATGGAGGCCGCTCGTCAGAGACGCCTCGAAGAAGAAGCTGCTGTTCAACCGAGGCAGCTTGACGAAGAGGTGGAGGCCGTCGTTGAACACTTGCTCATATCGCGTTTTTCACGATTATTCGACAATATTGCGATGATTTTCACTATTTCTTGTTTTTGTCGTATTTCAGGAAATATGAAGCGATCTGGAGAGAATTTGAGATCAAATGATTTGCACGCGCTTAGGAGTCTTGCCCACGGCTCATTCGAGGACTTATCCGTGATGAAGGATGAGCGGAAGAAGAAGGAAATCAATAGGAGCAACGAGGAGGCAAGAAGAAGAAGAAATGAGCTCAACAACACACCACTCAACCGAATAGACCAGTCACTCGGCCGAGTAAGAAGCCCTACTCGGCCAAACGGAACGGATACGCACACGATGTTTTTAGGTATACTCGGCCGAACAAAGGAATCCCACTCGGCCGAGTGAGAAATTTCACTCGCCCGAGTGGTACAGGGAATTCGTCCAGAGAAAGGCCCAAGTTACTGGAATTTTCAGAGATCCTGAGGAGGCCCACTCAGCCGAGTATGAATGTTCACTCGGCTGAATGAAGAAGTCCACTCGGCCGAGCCACCCCCGAAGACAGACCCTGAAAACCCCCGAAGTTACTGTTTTTCTACAGGGTTTGTCACTCGGCCGAGTGACAAGGATCACTCGGCCGAGTGACCCTCTCCGCCTTTGATTCGGAGTGAATATTGCATATTTAACCCCCTAATTAGTCCTATGATGTGCCTATATAATGCTTAATTGCTCTCTAATATGTGCGTATTTTGTACATCATTATTTATTAGAGAATTCACCTTGTTTGAGCACAAAACAGAAATTAATGGATTATTTCTTCACTTTTTATATTTTTCCTAGCATCGTCTCGATCTCACGATTCCAACGACTATTTATTTGTATTTTTCTGAGATCTGTACTAATTACTATGAATTTTTGAATGCAGAATACCAATTAATTGGAGAAATACAATCAAAATACGAGAAATACGGTCGTCGACCAATCAGCGCTCGACACGTGGCCGCATCTACGCCGTCTGCTGCTTCATCCAACGGCTCGCTTCATCAGCACAATCGAATCGATAGTGGGCGACGTGGCGCATTCCGGGGCGTCGGATCGCGATCCTACGGCTGCAAACGTCCCCGCTCGAAGTCGAAGCAGCGGGCGATTTCATCCAGCCACGTGGCGAAAATCTGGCAACCCCCACCCAGATCCAATGGCGAGCAGAGCGAGCAACGTGGAGCTTTGAGGGTCGTTGGATGCAGATCCAACGGTGAGAAGAGGATCCAAATGCGAGGCGAATTCGGAGCGGAGCGAGTGAATCCGCTTCATTGCGAGGACACGTGTCGCCACGGTATTAAATCCCGCATCGATCCTACGGTCGAGATTTGATCCAACTGCGGATCGGGTTAAAAATTGATAATGGGTGCGGTTTTGCACCCGTTAAGCGCCCCAAACCCGCAATGCTTATTATTTAAGCATATTCTAGGGTTTTGGGGCGTATTCTGGCATATTTTGGGACTTTTGGAGCGGCTACTGTGCGTATATCTCCAGGGGAAAATTTTGAAAAATTCCAGAGGCTATTCTTCCTATATTAAGGGAGTTTTTGGTTCTAAAGTGGAGATTTGGTGATAAATTCTTGAACTTATACCCCTTATTTGGTGTATTTCATCGTATTTTGGCTATTAAAACGATGTATTTGGCTATGAACTCTCATTTTCTTTGCACCATGCGTGGCTAATCTCCTTTTGCTATGGTTATAATGTAATTAGGAGTATTTAGTTGATGAATTTCATGTCTTTAGCCCTATTATCAAGTCAAAATTGCTCGTAACATTGATTTCTACAATGTATTTGATGGGTATTTCTCTATTGTCGATATTATTTACGCCCCCTATGGCTAGGCCCTGAAAAGTCTAGCCAATTCATGTTCACTAATCTGAACTTATTGTTGCATTTATCGTTTAATGAAATCATTGTTGCTAGTGATACGTATACGGCCAATTTGACTAGTTTTATCGTTTCATCTTCCGACGTCTTCACGCCTTGACCGGGCGAAGCGTTGAGTTATATGAAAGACATGATATTTCAGCGATTATTAACTCCTAATGAACTCACAACCGTAGCACATCCACTTCATATGTGTTGGTGTAGACGTAGTTAGGGTGTCGTAATTATTGATGCCTATATCTTTTCGCCCTATTTGCACGTGATTAATTCTTTGGCACGCTTTTATATACTTGAACGCCATACTTTCCGACGTCCTCGTGTCCTGACCGGACGAAACGTTGAGTTATAGAAAAGGTATTGATAATCATTGATTGCACATACCCTAACGAAGTCAAACCCAACACATACTCCCCATATTTGTACCCCTACCGAAGTCACCATAAATACCGTAGGATTTTCGTTTCTTATTCCAAACTCCTGATCCTATATCTTTGTGTTTGATAGGTGGTGGGTTATCATCGTATTATTACTCTTTACAGATTGACGTTCGTAGTTTTGCAGGTCAGTTGTCCCGTGGATTCGATACCTGGACTCACCAGGATATTACTTGCACGATCTCCTACGCTTGGGAGTAGTTCTCACATCATTTGAGACGAGGCAATTTTTTGGCGCCGTTGCCGGGGACAACAGTACTTGTGATCTACGATTTCAGTTCGTTTAGAGGAACATTCGGTGAGATCCTTCCATCTTATAGTCTAGGATTTTTTTTTAATTTTTTTGTTTTCTCTTTTAAAAATGGAGTATATGGAATACATGAAATTCTATTGCATGAACAATTTGTATGATGCAGAATATGATAAGGCACACAAACATAGGATGGAGAAGCTCAAGATTGTTAGTTTTAATCAGACTGATTGTGAAACTTTCTTTCAGGCCTGGAGGAGGTTCACAGACATAATATCGAGCTATCCGCAGCATGGGTACACGAAGAAAGAGTTTATGGAGTCCTTCCTAGGTGGACTACAACCACAGCTGCAGGAATTCTTGGGAGTCATGACACCGACAGAGGCGTGGAATTACATGGAGTCTTTACACGAGAATGAAGAAATCATGAAAGAGACTTCAGAGTGCGATTCAACGGAGCCTTCAAGCCTAGATCAATGAGAGCAAAGCGTAGACGTACCTTTGCAACACTTGAAAGAGGAAGTTCCACTGCTTATTCAGACACAGGAGGCCACGTCCCACCAATTCCAAGAGAAATTCCTCGCTCGGAGTCGGCAGATTCAGCAATCTATTGAAAACCTTAAGCTGATTTCCACTTGCGTAGAAGAAAATAATTCGTTTGAAATTCAATTTCCAAAATCTAATTTGATTTCATCTTCTATTGCAGGTATATCGAGCGAGCCATGTCACGATGAAGTCACGAATGAAAGCATTGACATGGCAGGAAGTGTGTGCAAAGTAGAGGATGAGCGAGCAATTTTGGATGAACGGGAGGATGAGACGACTAGGGACATGAGTTCAAAGATCGTCACTATTGAGCCCGAACCATTCCCTTCCCCAGTTTTTTCCCAAGATCATTTACCACTCCCCACATTAACTGAGCATCATACCAAGCGTAGTGCACATTTTTCAGGGAGTTGTCATCACCATGCTCTATTTTACTTCACCTATTTTGATGACTATATTTGGAATATGTTTATGGCGAAGAATTTTAAAATAATTTGGACTGACATAACTCATCTCTTGCAGGACATTGGTAAACAGCTTATAGAGATGCTTGGATTTGTGTTGATGGAGTCCAATTTAGCCTTTGGAGGAAGATTAATCGTCGAGGAGCGCAAGGATCAAATTGAACAACTTCCTCCACCATTAAAGATTCAGGATCCGCCATTTGAACACGGTGTGTTCTTTCCAGTAGCGTAGAATTTTATATGATTTCTAGGATGCTTGCTTGAATAAACTCGTACCCTCTTCGACATTGAGGACAATGTCCATCTTTAGTTGGGGGGTGTGTATGAGACCTTAGGATTTTTTTTTTCAAAAGCATGGCATATGGAAAGAATGAACCACCAATCTCACCATTTTAAACTCCTTCGTATACCTCAAATGCGGATGATTATGCATTAACTGAGTTCTAGCTAATTGTTTATGGCTTGAATTAATTTTTTTTCCTTCATGAATTACCGTTAATATGCTATTCATGAAAAAATTTCGATTGTCATGATTAATATCTCGAAATAGTTTGAATTTATTTCATGCATGCTAATGTGATGAAAAAGCTTGAGTATACACGTTTTTTTTTTGAAAATTCTTCGAGTTGAAGAGGAATTTGGCCTTGGTTATTAATGCGTTGTTCAAAAAGAAATTGGGTATTGAGTTGCTTATGAAAAAAAAGGAAAAGAAAAATGAAGAAAAATGAATAAATAAGTATATCACTAATAAATAACTTGGTTGGCTCGAGTAGTACAGTCCGAGGGGTACTTTTTGGCCTAATGCCCTATTATCGTCTGATTTGGGAGCCATTGACCGGAAAATCACTCATTTGATGGAGCGATCCAAGTTATACATTTTTCTGTGAATGTTGCTTGATGCGCGTTACGCGGAACGATTAAAAGAAAATAAATGGTGAATATATTAAGCAACTTCATTACCCATATCTTGAATGATTGTTTTGATAGGCCAATTCCTTGGAAACAAGAAAACTAGAGAAAACGACGTGTTATACTTTCGCTTGCACAAAACGATGCTTGTATGTTATTTATTCACACTAAATTAGAGAAAATATCATGTGATTGATTTTGTTCATGGATGTGTATATTGATAGTGAAGATCATGTTGGAAAGTGTATTATTGAGCCACGCCATAAGCGATTGATAGAATTATTTTTTATTGATCATCCGTATTTATCGCTCTTTTTGCTAGGGACTAGCAAAACGCTAGTTGGGGGGGTGTGATTCGGAGTGAATATTGCATATTTAACCCCATAATTAGTCCTATGATGTGCCTATATAATGCTTAATTGCTCTCTAATATGTGCGTATTTTGTACATCATTATTTATTAGAGAATTCACCTTGTTTGAGCACAAAATAGAAATTAATGGAGTATTTCTGCACTTTTTATATTTTTCCTAGCATCGTTTCGATCTCACGATTCCAACGACTATTTATTTGTATTTTTCTGAGATCTGTACTAATTACTATGAATTTTTGAATGCAGAACACCAATTAATTGGAGAAATACAATCAAAATACGAGAAATACGGTCGACGACCAATCAGCGCTCGACACGTGGCCGCATCTACGTCGTCCGCTGCTTCATCCAACGGCTCGCTTCATCAGCACAATCAAATCGATAGTGGGCGACGTGGCGCATTCCGGGGCGTCGGATCGCGATCCTAGGGCTGCAAACGTCCCCGCTCAAAGTCGAAGCAGCGGGCGATTTCATCCGGCCACGTGGCGAAAATCTGGCAACCCCCGCCCAGATCCGATGGCGAGCAGAGCGAGCAACATGGAGCTTTGAGGGTCGTTGGATGCAGATCCAACGGTGAGAAGAGGATCCAAGTGCGAGGCGAATTCGGAGAGGAGCGAGTGAATCCGCTTCGTTGCGAGGACACGTGTCGCCACGGTATTAAATCCCGCATCGATCCTACGGTCGAGATTTGATCCAACTTCGGATCGGGTTAAAAATTGATAATGGATGCGGTTTTGCACCCGTTAAGCGCCCCAAACCCGCAATGCTTATTATTTAAGCATATTCTAGGGTTTTGGGGCGTATTCTGGCGTATTTTGGGACTTTTGGAGCGGCTACTGTACGTATTTCTCCAGGGGAAAATTTTGAAAAATTCCAGAGGCTATTCTTCCTATATTAATGGAGTTTTGGGTTCTAAAGTGGAGATTTGGTGATAAATTCTTGAACTTATACCCCTTATTTGGTGTATTTCATCGTATTTTGGCTATTAAAACGATGTATTTGGCTATGAACTCTCATTTTCTTTGCACCATGCGTGGCTAATCTCCTTTTGCTATGGTTGTAATGTAATTAGGAGTATTTAGTTGATGAATTTCATGTCTTTAGCCCTATTATCATGTCAAAATTGCTCGTAACATTGATTTCTACAATGTATTTGATGGGTATTTCTCTATTGTCGATATTATTTACGCCCCCTATGGCTAGGCCCTGAAAAGTCTAGCCAATTCATGTTCACTAATCTGAACTTATTGTTGCATTTATCGTTTAATGAAATCAATGTTGCTAGTGATACGTATACGGCCAATTTGACTAGTTTTATCGTTTCATCTTCCGACGTCTTCACGCCTTGACCGGGCGAAGCGTTGAGTTATATGAAAGACATGATATTTCAGCGATTATTAACTCCTAATGAACTCACAACCGTAACACATCCACTTCATATGTGTTGGTGTAGACGTAGTTAGGGTGTCGTAATTATTGATGCCTATATCTTTTCGCCCTATTTGCACGTGATTAATTCTTTGGCACGCTTTTATATACTTGAACGCCATACTTTCCGACGTCCTCGTGCCCTGACCGGACGAAACGTTGAGTTATAGAAAAGGTATTGATAATCATTGATTGCACATACCCTAACGAAGTCAAACCCAACACATACTCCCCATATTTGTACCCCTACCGAAGTCACCATAAATACCGTAGGATTTTCGTTTCTTATTCCAAACTCCTGATCCTATATCTTTGTGTTTGATAGGTGGTGGGTTATCATCGTATTATTACTCTTTACAGATTGACGTTCGTAGTTTTGCAGGTCAGTTGTCCCGTGGATTCGATACCTGGACTCACCAGGATATTACTTGCACGATCTCCTATGCTTGGGAGTAGTTCTCACATCATTTGAGACGAGGCAATTTTTTGGCGCCGTTGCCGGGGACAACAGTACTTGTGATCTACGATTTCAGTTCGTTTGGAGGAACATTCGGTGAGATCCTTCCATCTTATAGTCTAGGATTTTTTTTTAATTTTTTTGTTTTCTCTTTTAAAAATGGAGTATATGGAATACATGAAATTCTATTGCATGAACAATTTGTATGATGCAGAATATGATAAGGCACACAAACATAGGATGGAGAAGCTCAAGATTGTTAGTTTTAATCAGACTGATTGTGAAACTTTCTTTCAGGCCTGGAGGAGGTTCACAGACATAATATCGAGCTATCCGCAGCATGGGTACACGAAGAAAGAGTTTATGGAGTCCTTCCTAGGTGGACTACAACCACAGCTGCAGGAATTCTTGGGAGTCATGACACCGACAGAGGCGTGGAATTACATGGAGTCTTTACACGAGAATGAAGAAATCATGAAAGAGACTTCAGAGTGCGATTCAACGGAGCCTTCAAGCCTAGATCAATGAGAGCAAAGCGTAGACGTACCTTTGCAACACTTGAAAGAGGAAGTTCCACTGCTTATTCAGACACAGGAGGCCACGTCCCACCAATTCCAAGAGAAATTCCTCGCTCGGAGTCGGCAGATTCAGCAATCTATTGAAAACCTTAAGCTGATTTCCACTTGCGTAGAAGAAAATAATTCATTTGAAATTCAATTTCCAAAATCTAATTTGATTTCATCTTCTATTGCAGGTATATCGAGCGAGCCATGTCACGATGAAGTCACGAATGAAAGCATTGACATGGCAGGAAGTGTGTGCAAAGTAGAGGATGAGCGAGCAATTTTGGATGAACGGGAGGATGAGACGACTAGGGACATGAGTTCAAAGATCGTCACTATTGAGCCCGAACCATTCCCTTCCCCAGTTTTTTCCCAAGATCATTTACCACTCCCCACATTAACTGAGCATCATACCAAGCGTAGTGCACATTTTTCAAAGAGTTGTCATCACCATGCTCTATTTTACTTCACCTATTTTGATGACTACATTTGGAATATGTTTATGGCGAAGAATTTTAAAATAATTTGGACTGACATAACTCATCTCTTGCAGGACATTGGTAAACAGCTTATAGAGATGCTTGGATTTGTGTTGATGGAGTCCAATTTAGCCTTTGGAGGAAGATTAATCGCCGAGGAGCGCAAGGATCAAATTGAACAACTTCCTCCACCATTAAAGATTCAGGATCCGCCATTTGAACACGGTGTGTTCTTTCCAGTAGCGTAGAATTTTATATGATTTCTAGGATGCTTGCTTGAATAAACTCGTACCCTCTTCGACATTGAGGACAATGTCCATCTTTAGTTGGGGGGTGTGTATGAGACCTTAGGATTTTTTTTTTTCAAAAGCATGGCATAAGGAAAGAATGAACCACCAATCTCACCATTTTAAACTCCTTCGTATACCTCAAATGCGGATGATTATGCATTAACTGAGTTCTAGCTAATTGTTTATGGCTTGAATTAATTTTTTTTCCTTCATGAATTACCGTTAATATGCTATTCATGAAAAATTTTCGATTGTCATGATTAATATCTCGAAATAGTTTGAATTTATTTCATGCATGCTAATGTGATGAAAAAGCTTGAGTATACACGTTTTTTTTTTTTGAAAATTCTTCGAGTTGAAGAGGAATTTGGCCTTGGTTATTAATGCTTTGTTCAAAAAAAATTGGGTATTGAGTTGCTTATGAAAAAAAAGGAAAAGAAAAAGGAAGAAAAATGAATAAATAAGTATATCACTAATAAATAACTTGGTTGGCTCGAGTAGTACAGTCCGAGGGGTACTTTTTGGCCTAATGCCCTATTATCGTCTGATTTGGGAGCCATTGACCGGAAACTCACTCATTTGATGGAGCGATCCAAGTTATACATTTTTCTGCGAATGTTGCTTGATGCGCGTTACGCGGAACGATTAAAAGAAAATAAATGGTGAATATATTAAGCAACTTCATTACCCATATCTTGAATGATTGTTTTGATAGGCCAATTCCTTGGAAACAAGAAAACTTGAGAAAACGACGTGTTATACTTTCGCTTGCACAAAACGATGCTTGTATGTTATTTATTCACACTAAATTAGAGAAAATATCATGTGATTGATTTTGTTCATGGATGTGTATATTGATAGTGAAGATCATGTTGGAAAGTGTATTATTGAGCCACGCCATAAGCGATTGATAGAATTATTTTTTATTGATCATCCGTATTTATCGCTCTTTTTGCTAGGGACTAGCAAAACGCTAGTTGGGGGGGTGTGATTCGGAGTGAATATTGCATATTTAACCCCATAATTAGTCCTATGATGTGCCTATATAATGCTTAATTGCTCTCTAATATGTGCGTATTTTGTACATCATTATTTATTAGAGAATTCACCTTGTTTGAGCACAAAATAGAAATTAATGGAGTATTTCTGCACTTTTTATATTTTTCCTAGCATCGTCTCGATCTCACGATTCCAACGACTATTTATTTGTATTTTTCTGAGATCTGTACTAATTACTATGAATTTTTGAATGCAGAATACCAATTAATTGGAGAAATACAATCAAAATACGAGAAATACGGTCGACGACCAATCAGCGCTCGACACGTGGCCGCATCTACGCCGTCCGCTGCTTCATCCAACGGCTCGCTTCATCAGCACAATCGAATCGATAGTGGGCGACGTGGCGCATTCCGGGGCGTCGGATCGCGATCCTAGGGCTGCAAACGTCCCCGCTCAAAGTCGAAGCAGCGGGTAATTTCATCCGGCCACGTGGCGAAAATCTGGCAACCCCCGCCCAGATCCGATGGCGAGCAGAGCGAGCAACGTGGAGCTTTTAGGGTCGTTGGATGCAGATCCAACGGTGAGAAGAGGATCCAAGTGCGAGGCGAATTCGGAGCGGAGCGAGTGAATCCGCTTCGTTGCGAGGACACGTGTCGCCACGGTATTAAATCCCGCATCGATCCTACGGTCGAGATTTGATCCAACTTCGGATCGGGTTAAAAATTGATAATGGGTGCGGTTTTGCACCCGTTAAGCGCCCCAAACCCGCAATGCTTATTATTTAAGCATATTCTAGGGTTTTGGGGCGTATTCTGGCATATTTTGGGACTTTTGGAGCGGCTACTGTGCGTATTTCTCCAGGGGAAAATTCTGAAAAATTCCAGAGGCTATTCTTCCTATTCTAAGGGAGTTTTGGGTTCTAAAGTGGAGATTTGGTGATAAATTCTTGAACTTATACCCCGTATTTGGTGTATTTCATCGTATTTTGGCTATTAAAACGATGTATTTGGCTATGAACTCTCATTTTCTT
Organism: Scilla litardierei; assembly: GCA_030789695.1. Taxonomy (NCBI): domain Eukaryota; kingdom Viridiplantae; phylum Streptophyta; class Magnoliopsida; order Asparagales; family Asparagaceae; genus Scilla; species Scilla litardierei. The sequence goes on from CM061136.1 coordinate 119,406,903, forward strand.
TGCACCATGCGTGGCTAATCTCCTTGTGCTATGGTTGTGATGTAATTAGGAGTATTTAGTTGATGAATTTCATGTCTTTAGCCCTATTATCATGTCAAAATTGCTCGTAACATTGATTTCTACTACGTATTTGATGGGTATTTCTCTATTGTCGATATTATTTACGCCCCCTATGGCTAGGCCCTGAAAAGTCTAGCCAATTCATGTTCACTAATCTGAACTTATTGTTGCATTTATCGTTTAATGAAATCAATGTTGCTAGTGATACGTATACGGCCAATTTGACTAGTTTTATCGTTTCATCTTCCGACGTCTTCACGCCTTGACCGGGCGAAGCGTTGAGTTATATGAAAGACATGATATTTCAGCGATTATTAACTCCTAATGAACTCACAACCGTAGCACATCCACTTCATATGTGTTGGTGTAGACGTAGTTAGGGTGTCGTAATTATTGATGCCTATATCTTTTCGCCCTATTTGCACGTGATTAATTCTTTGGCACGCTTTTATATACTTGAACGCCATACTTTCCGACGTCCTCGTGCCCTGACCGGACGAAACGTTGAGTTATAGAAAAGGTATTGATAATCATTGATTGCACATACCCTAACGAAGTCAAACCCAACACATACTCCCCATATTTGTACCCCTACCGAAGTCACCGTAAATACCGTAGGATTTTCGTTTCTTATTCCAAACTCCTGATCCTATATCTTTGTGTTTGATAGGTGGTGGGTTATCATCGTATTATTACTCTTTACAGATTGACGTTCGTAGTTTTGCAGGTCAGTTGTCCCGTGGATTCGATACCTGGACTCACCGGGATATTACTTGCACGATCTCCTGCGCTTGGGAGTAGTTCTCACATCATTTGAGACGAGGCACTGTTAGGGCTGCGATTTCTGGGCTGCGCAGCGGTAGTTTGGTCACGATTTTCTGGACGATTTTAGAGGGCATTTAAACCCAGTTTTTGCCTTAGTTTAGGAGAGACTTGAAATATATTTTTTAGACTTTCTTTTAGGATTTTGACGGCTACTCTTTTGTGAATTCTCAGCTGGAGATCGTTGGCATCAACATTGGTTTGTCTATTCTTATTAAAAACTCGATTTTTATGCATTATTTCTCTTTTGCAATGAATTGTGCCGCGATTATTGTTATTATTTCTGAGATTTGCATGATGATTAGTGAGTAGTTCCGTCGTCCTAGGGCATGGGGATGAACCCTATGGACCCTATCTCTGAATTGTGATGAATTTGTAGATTTGTTGCTAGAATTGATTAGGGTTAGGTTGTGATTGATTGATTACAGGTAGCTAGGAATTCATATCGATTGGGATTTACAAGAGATTGGATCCCAATTGATAGGAAGGCCTAGATATTCGATTTAGATTGACAATTGGATTTCTCTAGACTTGGTTTGCAAGAGATTGGACCAAAGCTAGGATTTTTAATTGTGAATCTATACTAATATTCGTTTGCAAGAGATTGGACGAATAATACCTATCATAACCTAGGTCGTAGCTCGAGTTTGCACGAGAGTGGGCTCGAGATACTATTGAACAATGATGTCGTTCTTCACGCTAGCGGCTTAGGCTAGGGTTTGCATGAGAGTGGGCCCTATTCTAGGTTTGCTATAGACTGGCAATAGCGCGAGAGCGTGAGCTTGGTTCTACATTAAGTTGTGACTAGTTCACCTATATTCAAGCTTAGCAACAATGAAATTTATGAATCACAAGGATGAGAGACGGTCCGTAGTGGGGATTTCCTATCCCTAGACGCTTTTTATTATATTGATATTTTCTTGATACTTGAACGATTGTGACTATTACACCCAACTATTCTTGTTCTCTCGATAGCTAGGTGATTTGAGTAAGACACGGTCATTTGTCCTCCCTGAGTTCGATACCCGCTCGCCGCTACACCGTGTGCTTGCGGTAAAACTACAAGTCGTTTTTCGGGTATACATCCGGACGCGATCAAGAGTCGCCGGATGAACCACCTCGGTGCTCAGCAGTGTCCCGTCCCGGCCTCATGGGAGTCCTGCTTTGATCGTGACTTCGTCTTCGACGATCATCACCCCTAGGAGATTGGCGGGCCGACCTGCAAATGCTTCCTCCGATCGACAAGATATCCACTGGCGGCGGGCTACGAGCGTGCCATCGGTTTAAGGTTGATGCCTCTGGGACCCTACAGCTGTCCTCTCGGAGCCTTTCTCGCACAGTGATGATGAATCGCAGCTGTCGACGTGCGATTTCTTCATCCACCCATATTCAAAATGACATGCAAACATGCAGAAAAAAGGTGTAAAATATAGAGTGATCAAGATCCCCCAAGCTTACCTCTTACTCGTCCTCGAGGAAGATGAGTAAAAGGCGAACTTGATGGAAAAAATAAAGAAAAGGGAAAAAGAAAAAGGAAATAGGAAAGAAAACAGAGAGAGATGTGCTAGATTATTTTCTCAGGATGTGGGTTTTGCTTACTCATATAGCACACGACGAATATAACACACATGCCAAATATTTTTATCTCAATATCATAATATAAGGATGCATTCAAAACAGAAAACCCAAGAATATCAAAACAATATGAAATATAGAATCATTATAGGATGAACATCGTCTGAAGCATCTAAAGTGGTATACATATCCATAGACCACACACTTTTCAATTGAATGCTTTCTATTTGGAGTATAAGATGTATCACGCAATAAGAAGCAATAAGAATAGAAATAAGTGGTTTTCATGAAATGCATGCTAAGTTTCAATTCTTGGATTTCGTAAAACTTTTAGTAATCTCACCGAGTATAGAACCTTACCTAGCTTAGGTTGTCTTGCACAGTCAAGTAGTCACTCTCTCACACATCATTGGATCCTCTCCCCCAAACTTGTCTATAAGCGTGGTGGTATTAGATAAATCAATAAGTACATTCCCCATTTTTAGAGCTCCAATAATAAAAACAAAAGAGGGAAGAAAGAGAGAAAGGGTATGAGATGGGATCATGTATAAGCTTCTTTTCTCTTTTCTTTTTTTCTCTCTCTTTTTCTCTTTTTTATAGCATATATACATCTGAGATCCCAAATCAAAAGATAGAAAGACATTCATATATATATATTTGGGGGTATTAGAACATGGAATTTAATAGCTGGAAATGCCAATATAGGATCCGTTTAAAGGGAGATTCACCAATGAATATAAGTATAGAAATAATGCTCAAGATATGTGGCGAAAGAAATATATGTAACACTCGGTTCACTCTATAGGACGTGCACGACAACTTTCAGCAGAGTAATGTAATCTACTCAGTTTAATCTCAGAAAGTAAACTAATCCAGTTATATCAACCTAACACACATTCATTCAACCCGAAAGTGAAGCACACAATTTTCATGCAATAAGAAGTGATATAAGGAAAGAAAGCAGTACTCCAGATATAAGCAATCAATGTGTGAAGCTTGGTGTGTTTTCTACGAAGAGTATACATATAAACTATCAGACTCAGCTAATAAAAGAATTTCATCCATATTCATACATGAAAGTGTGGGTTACTATTTCAAATGCAAGCAAGACATAGCATATGATATCTGAAATAAAAACTATGGCATGACAAGATAGTATGCATATAGAGATAAGCTAACACCACGTCATCATCATCACAGGAAAATCATCTTTAGCAAAAAGATGAAAGAGATAAGGATAAAAGAAAATGAAAAACTACTGTACAATGCAGCACACTCGTGAAATAAAAAAACGTGATGCATAATAAAAAAAGAAAAAGTGGGTGAAAGCAAGTGTAAAAACGAAGAAATGTGGAAAAAAAGAAAATAAAATGCGACAAAAATAAAAAGTGCGTGAGAACTCACTCCCCCAAGCTAAAGTGCACAGTGTCCTCAATGTGCGAAGTGTGGCACACCGAGAGGCAAAAAGTGGGTGGGGAGGGCAAGGATGCATGCATGAAAATAAAAAACAAAAGGGAAAAAAATAAAAAGTATGCAATGTGAATGCAAGTGATGCGACTAGAGATCAAAATGGTGTCAGATAGGTGTCCCCAAAAGTACTCCCTCACTCCCAAAAAGATATAGACAGATATGACCAAAATGTGACCAAAACAGTGTGTGGAGGAAGGGTACAAAATCAGCAGGCTCAGAAAATATCCAGCGTAACAATCACCAAAAAAATATCGAAGGCATCCAGTGTGTGCCTAGGTGGGTGGGGGTGCACTAGCACCGTCCTTTGGCGGAGGTGGTGGTTGTGGAGGCTGCTGGGTGGGGGTGGGGCTGAGGCAGACGCTGAAGAATCTGGTTCAGGCAAGCCTGAATACCAGGAAGCAATGCAACGCGGGTCTGGACAGCACTAACAGTAGTGGAGAGAGCCCGAAAATCTGCTCTAAGTCCACTCACCATCCCCTCAAGAGCACGTAGGTGCTGAACTAAGGTGTCGGGGGCAGGTGGAGCAGCGTGTCGAGCAGGATGAACTGGGGAAGAGTGGGGCCGTCTCGCTCGGCTACTATAAAGGATGGGTGCTACAGTGGGGTGGTGAGGATGTGTTGTGCTCGCTAAGTGTCGTGCAGCCTCTGTGGGAGGCTGAGACACATGAATGGTCGAAGAGGAAGGAGCGGCAGCAGAAACGGTAGTGGTGGAAAGCAACGAGGCGGGCAGAGAGGTCAGTGACACAAACGTGGGGACAGACATCATGACACTCTAGGAGAATATAGCGACGGTGGAGACAGTGAGGTCGACGACAGGGGAGGTCGTGAAGGGTGCAGAAAATAACTCCCCGGGAGTCGAGAACAACAATGAAGTAAGGGTCTCTACCGCGGAAGCAAAAGAAGACTCACTGCACTCAACTATGGTGGGGGGGACGCTCGGGGCAAGCAGCAAAAATGGGATCTATCGACATGGGCACAATGGTGGTGGTGGTGTGGGTGGACTCAGCTAACGTGCTCCCGACACTAGCAGAAGTGTGGACAGAGGTGTCGGGAGGCACAGACGAAGCAAGTATAGGCTGAAGGATCACAGGGTCAAGTAGTGGGAGGAGGGGCTCCTGTTGAGCACCCTCAGGCTCAAGCACGTATGCGGCGGGGATGAGGAGATCTATCGGTGGAATTCACTCCCCGCCCGCAGGTCCAATATGTGTCCGAGCAGGGCTCGGGAGAATCATGTAATTGGCACCGTGGGGACCGTGCAGCCACACCCAGTGGCGCTGACCATGAGGACGCATCATCCTCATCCGGGCCATGACATCTATGGAGAGAGAGGTGGGGCCCGGTGGTCTCAACAAGCTGGCTGGAAGGTCAACTCTGCATAATAGGGCCAAGAGGGTAATCAGACCGCCACAGCAGATAGATGTACGAGCGCCGACAGAAATAATGATGCGGTCGATGTACCAACTGGCGATATCGATCTCTATAGCGTGGACCAGAACGTCTCCTCCATCAAAGACCCTAGAATGTGTCATCGCGTAGAGCATGTAGAGCTCTGGCGTCGACAACGTCCCGGGCTCGTACCTCACAAGAAAAGTGGTTGCCATAAGGCGCTGTGCAATGTGAAGGCACGGGTGGAGGACGACAGAGGCCTTGGCCCGACTAGGGTCAAAGGTAAGAGGTGATCCTGTGATCCAAGTCCAGAAAGCATGGGTTCGAATGACGGTGGTGCGATGTGCGTGGGGTTGTAAGCTCGGTCTGGGAGCATGAACGGGCTCTCTCCGGTCAATGCCTTGTGGGTGGTACGGTATGACCAGAGAATGCCCGGTAGCTCGTCCACCCACGTCCCAAGAGCGGCATCGACCTTCTTCTTCAGGGGGCCTAGTATGCATTTGTTTGATGCCTCCTCCATCCCATTGCAATGCAGGTGGGGAACGGATGCAAAATGAAGCTTGATCCCCCAGCCCGAACAGAAGTCTCGGAAGCCTTCACAGTCAAACTGTCTTCCATTGTCTGTTACTATAGAGCGGGGTATCCCAAAGCGGCATATCACTGACTTCCAAATAAAGCCCTTCATATCCGCCCACGCGATGCGAGCCAAAGGTTCGGCCTCGATCCATTTACCAAATCTTTTCCACGTCAGCTTCAAAATACTACCGCTGCTCTTTGTTGCTAAACTTGTTAAGGGTTAGATTGTGATCGATTTACTACGGATAGCTAGGGGTTTCTATTGGATCTTGAGAACTTGAGAGAGGATCTTGATCTAAGGGAAGCCCTAGATATTCGATTTAGATCTATAATCGAGATTTCCTAGTGTTGGTGCACGAGAGCGACTGATGCTAGCATCTTTATTATATTTCTATAATTATATTCGTTTGTACGACGGTAAAATGGATACGAACTATCACGAAATAGATTCGAACTCAAGTTGCGAGAGAGCGAGCTTGAGTTGGAATTGAATATTATTGTCGATCATAATGCTAGTAATTTGAAATAGGCTTGCGAGAGAGCGAGGCTCTAGTTTAGATTACTATGGACTTGCGTAGCATGAGAGCATGCGTTGGTTCCCAGTTGAGTTGCGACAAGTTCACCCTAAATGAAGCGTTAAACTGAGATTACTGAACGCACAAACCAAAGTGCTATTTGAGCCTGATTGAGATCCAGGAGTCGGATCGAGACACCGTTTGAGTCAGATTGGAGCTAACGACGTGCTGATTGACAGAGATGACTACAGGGACACAAACTGAGCATTTCTAAACCATTTACTCTTTATATCTGTGTCTTAGTGTAATGTTCTCTGTAGGGGAAACTTTTACCAATATTTCTGATATTTTGGACTTGTCTGGTTGGGGCTAGGTAAGAGGGTCTTGACGTGTTGTTGAAGTTGATGGAAATCTAGTCACACCCCCAAGTGGTTTGTTTTGTTGATGATCACACCAAATGTTGTTAAATTACTAATCATACTACTTAAGTGTGTAGATTGTGCAATAAGCTAATTGAAGCTCGAAACATACTCCGAGACGAAGAACTTCAACCACACACATAGAAGATGAAGATGAATTTAGCTCGCAACTTCAAAGCTCAAGCACAAGAAGAGTTCAAAGATGAAGCTCAAAGAATGTGCTCAAGCTAAAGCTAAAGAGGAGCTCAAATTCAAGCGAAGCATATGCAACTAGCTCAAGCTCAACCATAGCTTCAAGTTCTTCATAGAGTCTAGTGTTTGAGTTGGTTTTCATTTTCTTAGGATTATGTCAAAGCCAAGAAAGAATTTGCACACACACACAATGATTTTCTAAAATGTTTTTAAAACTCATTTTAAACTTATTTGAGAGCATTCTTTTCATAGAAGCTAAGTTTCAATTTGTAGTCAACTACAAACACCCAGTAGTTCACTACACTGATTTCTGTCTTCTACCAGAAAAGATAGTCTGGTAGTCGGCTACCTAAGTTAGGGAGTCGACTACCAGTTGTAGCAGATTTTCTCTGAAACACTCTGGGAGTCGACTACCAAAGTTAGGGAGTCGACTACCAGCTGTGCGACCAGAATTCCTTGATTCACTCTCTCATTTATTCTTTGCTTGATTTTTGGGCTGAAGTCAAACTTGATTTGAATTATTTTTAATTCTCCTTTGGCTCTATAAATAGAGAACCTATAAGAACATTTTTCTCACCAATTTACTCTTGAGCAAAATTCTTATTCTCTCAAAAGATCTCATCGTTCTCATCGCTCTCAAAGTTCTTCATAGCCAAATCAGTTTTTCAATTTCTGATCTTATTGCTTATATTCTTTTATAATTTGTTTTAAGATCATTATTATTTTTGGCTATTGCAAATTGGTTTTCAAAATCCTTCTCTTTGATTTTTTATATTCTCAAAGGATTTTTGAAACATCTAGATTCTAGATCACATTGAATAATTTCATATTCTTTGTGTGATCTAAGAACACATCTAGATTCTAGATCACATTGAATAAACTCATATTCTTTGTGTGATCTACAAATGATTTAAATTCTTTTAGCCATGTTAAAGCACTATTGCAAATTTAATTTTGGATATAGAATTATTGGGTGTAAAAACCAATCTCCACTAATTCATTGTGGTGTATTAGATTTGATTTTACTTGTAGTCCCTTGGTGATAAGGGTGTTGTAAATCCTTGTTGTAGGCAAGGTGTTTGTGAAAAGTCCTCGGATTGTGAGACAAGGTAAAGTCCTCGGGTTGTGAGGCAAGGGTAAGATCCTAGACAAGTCTAGGTGGTCGGAAATCCTGGTTGAGGCTAGGTATTTGTATTGCTAAGGCAATAGTGGAAATCTCGTACCGGATTGGTCGGGGACTGGACGTACCCAGGGTTGTGGGGAACCATGATAAAAATCCTTGTGTTTGCGTTTGATTCTCTCTGTGTTTGATTATTTATCTTAGCAAGCAATTCTTATTATTATATCTTTGTAATTCTTTGTTCATTTGCATATTACAAAGATCATACATTTAATTCCGCTGTGTAAAGATCTATCTGTGTGTAAAGATCTCTTATCTGACTGTAATCATAATTGTTTATCTTTTAAATTTTTATAAGATTAACTTGTTGATTAAGAACCAAGCGTAGATCACTCTACTTGGTTTCTTAGGCAACATTAAAAGGTTTTGTTTTGTGTTGATTGATTAAAGAACGAAAAAGATTTATTATTTATACAACACTATTCAACCCCCCTTCTAGTGTTGTTTGCCATCCACAGGATCCAACACTTGGTATCAGAGCGAGGTTACAAGATGGCGTCAACAAGAAGACAACTTCCACATATCTTTGACGGCTCAAATTATGACGATTGGAAAAGAATGATGAAAGTCTACATTCAATCCAAAGACAACAACTTGTGGAGATTTGTGGAGAAGCCATATCACCCACCTACTACACCCGAGTCACTATGGACAAAAGAGGAAGAAGAAATGGAAATGAAAGATGGAGAGGTAATTGGATATATTCAATGTTTTTTTAGTAACAAAATTTTTAGTCTTGTGTCAGGAGCTACTACAACGTATCAACTATGGCACATGGTAGAGAAGTTTGAGGAGACTACCTCTAAAGTTTCATCCTCCAACAAAGATAAAGAAGGTTCTTATGATTGCTACATGGCACAAACAAACGATGAGGTAAACTCTACCTCTAGTGATGAAGATGAAAACAATGATTTACTTCATGCTTACAATGAGTTAGTTAAAGATTACAAATCATTGAAAAGTAAATTTAGTTCTTTAAAGCATGATCATAAGAGTTTAAAGAAAGATCATAATTCACTTCTTATTGATCATAATAAGTTGAAAAGTGAGCATAATGCTTTATTGAATGATTATGAATGTTTAAAACTTGTGCATGATGAATCTCTTGAAAGATTGAATAATGCTAAGTCTATTATTGAACAATTGAGAATTGATAATGATAGACTAGTAGTAGAAAATTCTTTGCTTATGAATGAATGCAATAGCATTAATGGTAGAATTAATTTATTGTTTAATGATTTGTCAATGCATAAAAGTATGCATGAAGAGCTTGTTTGTAAATTTGATAATTTCAAGCGCAATGCTAGCTTGAAGACTTTTTCTTCATGCAAACATGATTCCATGATTAATAATGTTGTTAGAGACAAAAAGAATTATGTTAGAAAGAATATGCATGCTAATGTTGTTAGAACGAAATATGCTTTCATGTATGGTAAGATTGCATGCAATAAATTGATGAAATCCAATGTTTCTAATAGTTCCATTCATAAGTTGGATTTTACTAATAATGTGACTATGCATCCATATGCTAAGAATAATTCTATGACCATGCGTAGATTACATGATAATATGTGTTGGGTTCCAAAGAATTTGAGTTTGATTGATAGAAATGCATATATCAATAATATTGTGATGAATATGCATAATTCTAGAAATTCTATGTATGCTAGGAAAACAAATCCTAAATGGGTTTGGGTTCCTATTGGATGATCTTGCATGAACCCAATAATGTTGAGTATCTATACTTATTGTATATTTTTAGGATACTCAAACTTGCATATTGAATATCATTTAAATTGATTTCATTGATAATATCTTTAACCCCATGGACTCGAAAGAAAAGAGTACCAAATCTTGATTTTTGTAGGTACTCCCACATTTGAAGGGATTAGTAGAAGAGCTCCCAATGAATCTCTAAATCCATGCATACATTAAGGGGGAGACCCAACTGCAATGATGCAAACTTTAAGGGGGAGCCTATGAAATTTTTTTCTTCACTTGGTATGTATACGATTCTGTTTTTTTTTTGTGATGACAAGGGGAGAAAAAGTGAAGCAAGCAAAAACATGAATGAATAATAAACCGCATCTAAGCAGGGGAGTAAGTACACTTACTCATTGTTTTTATTTCATATTATTCATATGTTTTTCATTTGGGTGTCATCATCAAAAAGGGGGAGAGTGATGGAAATCTAGTCACACCCCAAGTGGTTTGTTTTGTTGATGATCACACCAAATGTTGTTAAATTACTAATCATACTACTTAAGTGTGTAGATTGTGCAATAAGCTAATTGAAGCTCGAAACATACTCCGAGACGAAGAACTTCAACCACACACATAGAAGATGAAGATGAATTTAGCTCGCAACTTCAAAGCTCAAGCACAAGAAGAGTTCAAAGATGAAGCTCAAAGAATGTGCTCAAGCTAAAGCTAAAGAGGAGCTCAAATTCAAGCGAAGCATATGCAACTAGCTCAAGCTCAACCATAGCTTCAAGTTCTTCATAGAGTCTAGTGTGTGAGTTGGTTTTCATTTTCTTAGGATTATGTCAAAGCCAAGAAAGAATTTGCACACACACACAATGATTTTCTAAAATGTTTTTAAAACTCATTTTAAACTTATTTGATAGCATTCTTTTCATAGAATCTAAGTTTCAATTTGTAGTCAACTACAAACATCCAGTAGTTCACTACACTGATTTCTGTCTTCTACCAGAAAAGATAGTCTGGTAGTCGGCTACCTAAGTTAGGGAGTCGAGTACCAGTTGTAGCAGATTTTTTCTGAAACACTCTGGGAGTCGACTATCAAAGTTAGGTAGTCGACTACCAGCTGTGCGACCAGAATTCCTTGATTCACTCTCTCATTTATTCTTTGCTTGATTTTTGGGCTGAAGTCAAACTTGATTTGAATTATTTTGAATTCTCCTTTGGCTCTATAAATAGAGAACATATGATAACATTTTTCTCACCAATTTACTCTTAAAGCAAAATTCTTATTCTCTCAAAAGATCTCATCGTTCTCATCGCTCTCACAGTTCTTCATAGCCAAATCAGTTTTTCAATTTCTGATCTTATTGCTTATATTCTTTTATAATTCGTTTTAAGATCATTATTATTTTTGGCTATTGCAAATTGGTTTTCAAAATCCTTTTCTTTGATTTTTTATATTCTCAAAGGATTTTTGAAACATCTAGATTCTAGATCACATTGAATAATTTCATATTCTTTGTGTGATCTAAGAACACATCTAGATTCTAGATCACATTGAATAAACTCATATTCTTTGTGTGATCTACAAATGATTTAAATTGTTTTAGCCACGTTAAAGCACTATTGCAAATTTAATCTTGGCTATAGAATTATTGAGTGTAAAAACCAATCTCCACTAATTCATTATGGTGTATTGGATTTGATTTTACTTGTAGTCCCTTGGTGATAAGGGTGTTGTAAATCCTTATTATAGGCAAGGTGTTTGTGAAAAGTCCTCGGATTGTGAGACAAGGTAAAGTTCTCGGGTTGTGAGGCAAGGGTAAAATCCTAGACAAGTCTAGGTGGTCGGAAATCCTGGTTGAGGCTAGGTATTTGTATTGCTAAGGCAATAGTGGAAATCTCGTACCGGATTGGTTGGGGACTGGACGTACCCAGGGTTGTGGGGAACCAGGATAAAAATCCTTGTGTTTGCGTTTGATTCTCTCTGTGTTTGATTATTTATCTCTGCAAGAAATTCTTATTATTATATCTTTGTAATTCTTTGTTCATTTGCATATTACAAAGATCATACATTTACTTCCGCCGTGTAAAGATCTATCTGTGTGTAAAGATCTCTTATCTGACTGTAATCATAATTGTTTATCTTTTAAATTTTTATAAGATTAACTTGTTGATTAAGAACCAAGCGTAGATCACTCTACTTGGTTTCTTAGGCAACATTAGAAGGTTTTGTTTTTTGTTGATTGATTAAAGAACGAAAAAGATTTATTATTTATACAACACTATTCAACCCCCCTTCTAGTGTTGTTTGCCATCCACAGGATCCAACAGCAGTCACAATACGCATTTACTAGGTTGATAGGGTTTTGCACTTTGTTGAGTGTGGTACAGTCTAGGTGGGGAGTTGAAGTTAGGACCCCATTGTAAGTGTACAGAAGGAATATATTAATGCTAGTATTTGCTTGGGGCTAGACGTAGGTCGTTGATGCGACCGAACCATGGTAAATCTGTGCCTACTATGTGATTGTCTCTTATTTACTCTGCTTGTGATTTTAACTATGTGTGATTTCTCGTGGGTTGCGCGAGAATATTCTTATAAGCCTATTCATCCCCCTCTAGGCTAGGATCCAGATCCAACAAGTGGATCAGAGCGGGTTAGAGGATCTAGTCTAGTCTTGCTACCATGAAGACCCCAAAGTTAGACTTTTCCCCTGGCATGCCTATTGATCATCATCCTCTTTTTAGTGGCCATGATTATATATACTAGAAGGCTAAGATGAAAACTTACTTACTATCCGTTGATGTTGATACTTGGTACATTATTGATAACAGATATTCTATGCCTGAAAGTAATCTGAATTTAAATGATAAAAATGTATGAGCTATAAATGCTAGAGCAATGAATATCTTATTGTGTGGGTTGAGTAGAATAATATTTGATCTTATCTTACATTGCTCTTCTGCGCAGTATATGTGGAGGACCCTGAAAATTGCATATCGAAGTGAGAAATCCCTCAGCTGTAATCAAAAGAATCAAAAGGGAAGAAATGCTCCTTTAAATAATTTTAATGCTTCTCTTTGTGACAATACTAAGCATAAAGTTATTTGTTTCAAATGCATAAAGCAGTGACACTTCGCTAAACATTGCCCACAAGAAGCAGCTGGTGTCGTAGAGAAGAAAGGAAAAGCTGTAGTAGGTCGTTGCTCTTTATAGTTTGTACCTTGATACTATTGAATCTAGTAATTGCTTTGGGGCTGAAGTAGGTCGTTGGGGTGACCGAACCATGGTAAATCTCTCGTGCACTCTGTGACTGCTCTGTGATTTATTTACTTGCACATTATTTTCTCTGAGATTGATTGTTTGAGTAAGCCATTATTTTTTCTATTAGCGAAAATATTTTTTAAGCCTATTCACCCCCTATAGGCTTAGATCCCGATCCAACAAGTGGTATCAGAGCAGGTTAGAGGATTTAGTCTAGAAAATATGAATACCCCCACATTTAGAAACCCATAGATAAGGCAGTGATGTCCAAATGATTTGATCATTTCAAAAATCTTAATCCTGCTAATAATTCTTCCGATCAGAATATTATATTGCTAATTCAATGTGTTGTTGTCATTGTAGGAAACGTGGTGTAGGAAACATGGACACAATATGAAAAACTGTCCAGTAATGAAAATGAAGTCTTTGGAGAAGAATCATAATCCACATGCAGTCATAAGGGAAGATAATGATGATCTTGATGAGGAGCAGGCACTGACGGTTAAAGGATTCAAAAAATACATCAAGACTCTTGGGAGAAAAGCAGACATGCTAAAAGGTTTAGTCGTTCCAATAAATTTAATCCTGCAAATAATCCTTCTGAGTAGAATACTGCTAATCCAGTACTTTGTTTTAAATGCAGGAATTATGGACATTTCATGAAGAACTGCCCAGAAGCGAAGAACAATGCTGTAGAAAAGAAGGGAAAATCATAGGCAGTTACGTGGGATGACGATATTGAGGATGAGGCCCAGGAGGAGACTACCCACTCCTCTCTATGCGTAGTGGAAGATCACGATGAGGTAAAATCATGCACTAAGATTGAACTCCTGAATATTTGTGAAAAAATGCGCAATGAAATTGATGGTCTAGAATCTGTTGTGGAATCCTTTAGAGATGCTAATTATGAATTGCAGCAAGATAACTATAATATGTCACTATATATTGAAAAAAATAAAAGCTGAAAATGATGCATTTAGATATACCATTGTAAAAAAGAAAAAGGAAAAATCTAGTGTACATGAAAAAGTAGAATGTAAAACATGTCCTACACTTGAGACTAAAAATAAAGTGCGCCAAGAAAAAATGACCATAATGAAAAATGAAAATGAAGAGTTCAAAGAAAAATTGAATAAGCTGAAAAATGAAAATAGAGAGCTTAATGAAAAAATGAGTATGTTAGAAAATGAAAAGAAAGAGCTTAAAGAAAAATTGATCAAGACTAAAACTGAAAATAAAAATCTTAAAGGAAAATCCATTGAAATAGAGAAGAAAGCTGAAAACTTGAAAAAGAACAAAGAAGAAAATAAAAAGGCTTTCATTAGTAAATGCACCTTGCGTGTGAATGAAAATCTTTATTTGAAATCTAAAGTCACGAACCTAGAATTGACCATAAAGAAATTCTGTGTGGAAAAACAATCTTAGGATATAATTCTTGGAAACCAAATATATGGCAACAATAAGCGAGGACATGGATATGGACTGAATTATGCTGAAAAACATAAGAAGAAGAAAGTTCACATTGAGGCTACAAAAGTCAAAAATATTCATACAAAGTTCTTTACATATGGAGTGTTGGTCATACTTCTCATCATTGCATTTATAGGGAAAATATGAAGTTCAAACAAATATGGGTTCCTAAAAGTTTGTTGTCTAACATGAGTGGACCTTGTTGGATTCCAATGTCACACATAACATCTTCCGTGTAGGAAAGATGGAGGGGCGAGAAACTTTGGATTGGACGTCGCATTTCATTGAAGTTCCTTAGCCAAAGGACAACTTGTTTGAGCTCATTGCGTACATTCATAGGATTTTTTGGTGTGTCCATTTTTGGAGTATTTATGAGTGTGAATTTTTTTGGAGCGTTTTCTTTGTATGCTTTTGAGTTTCTTTGTGTGATAGAAAATTGTTGAAAAGCAAAAAACATTAAAAATTTGAAAATTTGAAAATTAAAAAAGGAGAAAGTGCAAAGTTTAAAAAGACTGCGCTTATTGTTTATCTCTCTTTTGTTTATCAAAATTACACTTTTGAATGATATTCATATCCAAGTAAAAAACTTGTATTATTGACATGACGATTATCGGTGGATGAATTTAAAAAAATGGAAAACATATTATTCTACGAGATATGAAGTATCTTGCATTGGAAAAAAATTAGAGCTCTTGAAAAGAAAAGAAAACAATGCGTTATTTTAAAAAATGCATATTAATGAAATAGAAGAGAAAAGAAAGAGCTCCGTATGGAAAAATGGATACGGTCCATGGCAATGAGACAACCCATGGGGTATCCAACTTATGCTTTAAGATTAATCTTTAGCATTTATGTTATACCTGTCAAGCAATGACACCCCTCATCTAAGCGTCCTTATAGGCTATGCTTTGGGTGTTGGTAACTTGAACTCATTATTAATGAGATGGAAAAATCAATCCTAATAGAATTGATGTTACTTGGAAAAGTTGATTTGTATTAGTTGATTTTCAAGAAACATCTCCATATATATTTTAACTCTTAATCATCACACGAGCACGAAGGTGTATTAATCATTGTTATGAGATTAATTAAATATCAAGTGATTGTTTTTTAATTGTCTTAATGCGATCATATGTCTTGACTAATAATACTTTATTTTTATATTGCATATGACATGAAACTCTGTAGTGCCCTTTTGATGATAACAAAAGGGAGAGAATAATGTATAGATTTGATCATGGTATAAGTATATTGATAGGGGAGCAATTTAGCAGGGGGAGCATCTTGCATATGACTTATATCATGTTTACATGCATCACCACACTTCACAAACACATATCACGATGACATTTTATATAGCTTATTGATCAAATCTTATTTGCGGTTTGTCATCATCAAAAGGGTAAGATTGTTGGATACAATGCGTAGTTGGATACAACGTTCGTTAATTTATTGTTTGATGATAACAAGCCTTCATGAATATGTTTGATGTGTTTGTTAAGTGTTTTCAGGTGAAAATAAACATGGAATAATCAATGGCAAGGATGTGATTATTAGTCAATGGCAATCTGACAAATTGGGATTAATGGCAATGACGTAAATTCAAGCAACAGATGGAGAGATGGCAATCGTTTAAATTGCGAGAATTGGACTTGGTCAACATGATGTGGAGTGATAAGAAATTAAATTCAAAAATAGATTAAAATCAAGTCCAAATCAATTTGGATTAATGGAATTTGACTTGGTCAAATTTGATTGAATTTGGATTCAAATTAGATCTCATTTGGATACAAAAGGAGTTCTATTTTGAATAGGATATTGACCAAGTTCATTGGACTAAAGTGATGAGATGAGAGCAAATCAATTTCGATATATCAAATCAATTTCAAGGAGTTTTGATTCAATCCAATTACTTGGGTCCAAGCAATATAAATACAATCCCTATTTCTACAAGGAAAACCTCCCAATGAGAGAGAACAAGCAAACAAGGCCGGCCCTAGACTTATTTTCCTTCATCTTGGTCGAATGCTTCTCCTCAAGCTTCAAAGAGATCATTAAATTCGCAGGAAGAAGAAGGTGCTCGACGAATAACACTGAAAAGTGCATAACTCTCTCCACAGAGCTCGGCTCGACGAACCATTTGCACTGGGACGATCATAACTCAACTCTCTACAGTATGGTAATATTTTTTTGATCTTAATCTTTGTATTAAATTAGAGATATTTATTTTAGCGTGTGTGTATTCTGAAAAGGTTCATAGCTCTTGTCATCTTCAAAGAAAAAAATCTCCAAGTGCTTCTCTTTGCCGTACGACTACTCCATCAAGCATCAAAAGCCACGGGTACAAGACCACATCATCTTCAATCAACCAAGTAAGGGGATCTACAAAGCACACAGGAAAAGTTCTACATCAAATTCAAAGCTCTACGATGCACTTCAAAGATCTTAGAATTCCTATCTACAAAAGTAATCAAATCTGTCCTTTATTATTTTTTTGTCGAAGAGGACGAGCCCACGATTCCAATGAGTATTTATTCAGATTTGTTTAAGCTCGAGGCGATGTACTGCATTTTCTGGAAGTCGTGCTATCTGATTACTTTATACACAAACTGCTGCCGATTATACAAAACAGAGAATTGATTTACGCACAGACCAGATTCAGGCAGATTTGCACAGCGAACTTTGGAGGGCTTTATCTTGAGATCTAGACATCGGATTGAGACACCGTTTGTATCAGTACGAAGCTAACGACGAGCTTATCGACAGGGACTATTCAATAATCACAAACTGAGCCATCTAAACTTTTCATCTTTTTATTATTTGTAATTGAGTTGATAGATCTTTGTATTATTTTATACTTTTCATTTTGAGGTTTTTGGGGTCTTGACTAGTTGGGGATAGTCAAGAGAAAGCTTCTACTAGATTTGTAGTGTTTGACACTTTGGTGAGTGGGGTACAGTACTTGGTGAGCGTAGAGTTGGGGCTCGTAGCTCTTTATAGTTTGTACCTTGATACTATTGAATCTAGTATTTTCTTTGGGGTTGAAGTAGGTCATTGGGACGACCAACCCAGGGTAAATCTCTCGTGCACTCTATGATTGCTCTGTGATTTCTTTACTTGCAGATTATTTGCTCTGAGATTGATTGTTTGAGTAAGCCATTATTTTTGTATTCGCGAAAATATTTTATAAGCCTATTCACCCCCCTCCCCTCTAGGCTTAGATCCCGATCCAATAGAGTCAACATCCTGTCACCGTTTAGCACAGACAATGTCGACTCACCCCACTTATCAAAGGCCTGAAAGACCAACTCCCAAGGTGACACTGAAGGAAACCCTTTTCTTCATTTCTTCATATTTCAAACGAATTCATATTCCATCTTTTTTACTATTTGATTGTCATATTTGGAGCAGATGGTTAACATTAAATTTCTCTCTCTTTGTGTAAACTATAAATACATTCATTCACCATTTTTGCCCCAGCTCAATTCTTCGTCGGAGCGGTGTCGGAGCTATGAGGTCAATCCAACAGGCTAGCCTCTGTATGGAAGTCCCTATCTCCGACAAAGCTGTAGATCTGACCTAGTTTTCCTCAGGACGAAGTTTGCACTATCGAGTCACCCTCTGCTCGGGTGATTGGTCAAACTGTTCGCCTAACCCAACTCACTCAAAGCTCATTAATCGAAACTTGCCCAAAGTTAGTTCAAAGTTCAATTAAAAGGAATGGTCAAATCGGACAAAACTCGTCCCAATTGGTCAATTCTTACCAAGCCAATCGTTGTCGAAACGAGCCTATTTAGTTGAGCTCGAGCCTTCACTTGTACTTGAGGGTGTATGGAGACTCAAGCCTTAATTGAAGCTCTCTGAACTACCAAACCCTGAGGTTCCTCGACTCGACCACGTTCACTTCCACTTCTTCCAATTGAGCAGCCCAAGCTCGGGTCTTTTCCGACGGATCTGCCAAAGCACGAATCTTCTTCGATGGGGCTGTCGGGGTTGCCCCCTCGTTCGACCTAAGCTACCTTTCGAAATGATCGACCCAACAAGGCCCCATCTCTGACGAAGGCCCCGGAGAGTCCCTCCAAGCTTGACCATCAGATCAAAGATCCACGACATGTTTGTGTTAGACCGACGTCTTCGACACTTGTCAGAGCTCGATTGGGGATTAGAAGACCTATTCAAGTTCGATCCAGGGATTCCTGCTTTGTCAGAATTCGACAAGTCCTCCTCGCTCGTCAGAGTTCGATCGGAAACCCTATGGCCGTCCAACTAATGACCGAAGTCTCCTCGCTCGTCGGTGCTCAATCGAAGTCCAAGCTCGATCGATGACCATATGGATACTTTGTGTTCAACTGAGGCCTCCCTGGTTCATCGGGGCTCAATCGAAGTCTCCTCAACTCATATACTTAGCTCTTGCCATCAACAATGGTCGGGATCCGGTCAAGTTCATCTGTGATCTGAGGAGAAGGTGCGGTAAAGAACAACGTAGGAAGTCGCCATAGTCGAAAATGACAACGGTGTAGTCGACAACTGATGCTGCCCCTACCTCGATGCCATCAACAACGATGTGATATATCCAAACGTCTGAGCTATGACCGATGCTACCCTTGACTTAGTGCTATTGACAACGATGTAGATGACCTGAGCATCTGGGCTCTGACTGAGTCAAACCCAAATCCTGAACTTGATTTAGCACCTTTGACGAGGCATGTTCGAGCAAACCTCCGAGTTAGGTTGATCTAGCACAGCCTTCGACGAAGCTCGATGGATCGATCAGAGCTCCGAGTGGAAGCCTCAGCCTTCATCTCAACACAAGTGGTCTAGTCTGGTCCCAGTCCGAGACCCCCTTCGATCCGCCCACTACTAAGCTGCTCAAGGGAAGAAGCCCAACCAAGAAACGCCACATTTGCTTTTTTTTCTTTTTCATCGCATGCAAAAATCTCACAGATATTAACAAACACTTCATATTATTTCCTCGGGACCATTCTAAGAAATCTTGGAGGTGGTGGGCTTGCTTATCTTACTGTCAGGGGAGCTACCCTCTGGGCAGTTGAACAGTGCTCAAGATCGACCAAATTTCATCGAGCTACACCCGAGATCGACCCATGGGACCCGACCCAATCTCTCCCAACCTTCATCGCTCTTGGTGGAGGTCCAATCTCTTTCAAACAACTCCCCGAGCTTGATCACTTTCTGAACAGGGTACAGGTCACCATCTGATCGCTGCCCCAAGCTTCTTTGACCGAGCTAGGGACTTGCATCAGAGCTAATATCATGGAGCTCGCCTCACTACCGAGTCACGATCACATGAAACAATTTTTTTATTTCTATTTGATATGTTTTACTTATTTATCAAGAATTTATAGTTGAATTTTGTGCAGCTTGATTCCTCTCTTTTCGAGAAGGTATTATGAGCCAAGCTCTTGATGTTACAGTAGCTGGAGGGATCGAATGATAAGCATGTGTTCGACTCTATCATGCGTTTCATATGGAGAGCAGAGGAACAAGGAAAGCGGTGATTGGTACAGTGGGACACATCTTAAAGCATCGGCCAAGCTTCGATCAGGGCCTACATGGGTCGTACGACCTCGATCGGGGTCTCCCTACCGACGAGAGTCGCTTTGAAGCTCTTTTCCAGTGGAAATATGTAGCTGCGAAATTATTCAGCGATACATTCATTTTTCTAGCATACTCTTTAACTCTCCCATTTACATGTTATAGAGGAGAGCACGGGCTTTGACTACCCCCATGATGCGCTTTTCGACCATGGCCATGTTTTTTTCGTGCTCTGTCCGAGATTGCACAGGCCATTAGAACCACCATGTCTCATGCTTTAGAGCTCAATGAAAGTAAAAGATATGAACTGAGCAATCATCATTTGATCCGAGCTTCATCCACGAAAGCACTTGAGGCAAAATTATAAATCGTCATTCGATCCGAGTCACCATTGCTCAAGCCAAGCTTTCAAGCCTCGTCGGAGCCTAGTCCGAGCTACCATCGCTAGATCTTCCTAGCTTCGTCAGAGCTCGATCCAGCCTCCATGCTCCATCAGAGCTTCATAAATCTTTCCCGAGTTCAGAGCTCGATCCAAGCTTCCGGCTTCATCGGGTTTGTTACACAGCTCGGTCCAATAGAGCCAATTTTGGAAGGGATGCATGCTCTTGGGTTTCATTAGAGCTTGGTCAAATTTCGTCCAAGTTTAGAGCCTGATCTGGGCACGATCCGGTCTCCTGAGCCTCGACGAAGCTCAACCCGAGCTTCTGAACTTCGTGTGAACTGGATCTAAACCTTCAACAAAATTTCGTCAGCTTCATTGAGCACCGATCGAGCCTATACGGCCTCGTCGAGCTCTGACCACCTTCCAATCTCACTTAGGTAGTGTTGTTGAGCTCCAAGCTTGCTTCTATGATGTTAACCTCGTAGACGGCAACTATTTTCCAATGCTGGTAGTCCCACAAGGCGGGTTGGGTTCGAATTCAGTGGATCTTCATGGGTTATGCTCGTTGGATCTAAAGGTGGTCCAATCAGACAATGATGGGGTCACGTGTAGGATCACTGGTGAGACATTCAGATCTCCACCGTACTACTTTAGCGGGGCGTATGGGAACCCAACTTGCCGAGCTGCTTCACCAAGCCCGCCCAAGTTGATGTCACCTCTATCTGAGATCTCTCCATCAAGAACCCACATGACAGCAAGCATGAGGATCCATATGTCTTGGCCCTCGAAGAGAAATGGAATTTGAGGACACAAAGATGAATAAACTATATACTGAACTTCCCCATCCAAGCTCTGCACTGATTGCCAAGCTCGAAGCTCTGACGGGGCCAAACCAACCTCTCTGAGTTACCTCTCCATGCTCCAAGCTCTGTGACCAATCCGAGCTCTGAGCTCTGGGCAAGCTCTGAATGTGCTAATCATCACCCGAGCTCCAAGAGGATGGTAAATCATTTCACAGGTCGTTTCTTCCCATCCTTCCATCCCTACTCTAATTATAAGTTAAAACAAATGGAAACTCTTTTCTCATAATTGTTGCTTGCAAATCATGGCTTCAACACTCCCTCTCCCATCGATGAGATGGATTTTGAACTCAGGATAGACATGGAGGATGCTTCACCGGTCAAAAGTGGCTTTACAAATGTGGTTCCACTTGGACTTCCCCGCCTCACATCCCGCCAATGTCGTCCTCTCTATCGCCCCCATCGCTTCGGCCTCTGATGAGGATGACCTATTCTGGATGAGAATGAGCCACCCGAAGGCAAGGATGACCTATTGCAGGGCAGAATGACCTATCTGGAGGCAAGAATGACCTATTGCATGGCAAGGATGACCTACCTGTGATAAAAATGACCAATCCAAAGGCAATGATGAACTATCATGGGCAAGGATGACATATCTAAAGGAAAGAATGATCCATCTAGAGGCAAAAACGACATATCCAGGATAACCAGGCATAATGGTCTGTCCGAAATGACCCATGCTGGAGGGCAGTCCAAAACGACCCATGCAGAACGACCCATTCAAGATGGCTAGTCCAGAACGACCCAAGCGTGATTGTCAGTACAGAACAACCCAGGCAAGAGGGCCGATTCAGAACGACCCATGCAGAATGAGCCATGCAGGATGGCTAGTCCAGAATGACCCAAAACGACCCATGCATGAGGGCCAATCCAGAATGACCCATGCATGGCGACCCAAGCAGAATGACCTATCCAGGATCATCTAACAGCTTGGATGACGTACATTTTGGTAATGCAAACCCAACCATCCAAACTACTTAGTTCACTTTTTGTTGAACTAACACATGTTTGATGAGCTGTCATATATTCGACAAGCGCACCCTAAGTGGGCATTTGATAGGCCATAATTTCCACTTTACTAAAGTGTGCAGACTCATAAGTCAGCTCAGGATGCATAGCGAGCCGTTTGGCTATACGACCGGGGGCACTCCCTTGCGGGCTGACCTTGCCATTTGCTTAAGGATAACTCTTACTAACCTCACAGGCGACTTGGTTATACGACCAGGGCCACTCCCTCTCGGGCGAAGCAAGCAATACAATCGAGGAAGAACTACTGAGACCGTCATCGACCGTAAGCCGAGGGGTCACCCCCTTGCAACCGAACGACACTCATCTTCGAACGTAAGCCGAGGGGCCACTCCCTCTTCACCGAAAGGCACTCGTCGTCGGTCGTAAGGCGAAGGGGCCACGTCTTTTGCCACTGAACGACACTCCTCGTCAGCCGTACACCAAAGGGCCACCTCCTCGCCACAGAACGACCCTCGTCGTCAGCCGTAAGCCGAGGGACCACCCCCCTCACTAAACGATCCTCATCGTTAACCATAAGCCAATGGGCCACATCCTCGCCATCGAACGACTCTCGTCGTCGGCTGTAAACCGAAAGGCCACACCTCGCCACCGAATGATCCTCGTCATCAACCGTAAGCCGAGGTGCCACCCCCTCTCCACCGAACGACCATCCATGTTGGCTGTAACCCTCGCCACCAAACGGCCCACATCGTCGGTCGTAAGACGGTGGGCCACTCCCTTGCCACTGATCGTCGTCGGTCGTAAGCCGAGGGCCCACCTTCGTGCCACCGAACGACACTCATCGTCGGTCGTTAACCGGGGCCACCCCCTCGCAATTAAACGACCCGTGTCGTCGGCCGTAAGCCGAGAGGCCACCCCCTTCGAACCTCAAACCAGACCAAAGACCGAAGCAAGGAAACAGAGTTTTGACGGTTTAAATCAAACATTCCCGCTTCGACTGAGGTGACCATTTTATGAGATTTCACATCACTCATTCTCAATAAACGCCCGGTTTGAGTCTAAGTGATGGGGGCCATTGTTGATACATGAGTCCGGCCCACGAAGCGGGTAGATGAATTCTACCTGAACAGTAAGGCCTACTGAGAATGGTATGCCAAGTCCAATAGCCCCGAGGCCCACAAAGTAAGATAAATCTATACCAAGTCAATCCGCCAGCTCATTTTTCCCACGGCCCACTGACCAAATCTCTATGGTTGAATGAGTCAACACCCACCTCGACCCTCTTAATGGGCATAGATGGCGAGCGGTAACACTCCATGATGGCAACTTTAATAGCCAGTAATAGAGCAATTGGTGGCTACATTTATAGAGGAAGTTACAAGCCACCAAGGGGAGATAAATAGCCCAAAGAACAAGGAAAAAGGGGGACCAGATCCTTACAAAGGCTAAGTATCAAACTATGATCAAAATTATTCTTGATTCTCCTTTTTATGTTTCTTTGACCAGGAACTAACTTAAGCGTCGGAGGGGAATCGGTCGGGCCCAAGCCCTGACCCCCTGACGATCTTCCTATGATGCAGATCAACGGAGATATCGCGAAACTAGGTCAGTCCCCCGCCTGAGGAGCCCAATCCTAACTCACTTTGACACGGAGTTCCACTTTTACGGGTCCCACTTCACGGTAGGCAAAGGGTCAACTCGACGAAGACAAACTCATTGGCTCATATACTGGAGGGCGGAACCCAAACATCAACGCATAGTATCTATGAAGGCTAGTTGTTTGCACTTTGTATGTAATGGGAACCCGAGCCCACAGCCTACAACTAGCCTACAGGGCCGGCCCTGCCCCAGGGCAAACGGGGCAGCCGCCGAGGGCCCCAAGGCCCGACGGGCCCAACAATTTTTTTAATTTGGCAACATTTCATTGATTTCAACTCTTCCCGTTGGGGCTCGAACAGTAACCGACGCCTTAAATCTTCAGTCTTCCCGTCTTCCACATTCATTTCTCTCCACAGTAACCGATGGTCCGACGCGATGACGCCTCGAGTTCTCAATTCTTCACAGTAATCGAAGAACGGAAGAAGCAAAGTATTAAAATTTTTAAGGTAGACTCTCACCCATATCATTTTCACTATCCTATTTTCAAAAATTATCATCGGCTGATTCAGTGATTCTTCTTCACTCTTCACTCTTCAGTTCTTCCGGGCTTAACTATTAATAATACGGAATGTCGGAAACCAGTGAGGCACACTCGAGGACGATGGATGAAAAACCAGTGGTCGTCAGAGTGAAGAGGAAGTCGAACCAAGACAGAGTCGATGTCGTCTGTGAGTTTGCTCGCTCTATCAACTTTATTTATGTTTCCATCTTTTCTGTTTTTTTGCCTAGAAATTGTCTTTTGACGGATTAATTGGGCTCTAGGGTTGGAGATCAGCGAGAGGCCATCGAAACGGAAATTATTGGACATTGATGCCCTATCGATTTCAGAATCTTCTAGAAAAGGTTTGACTTGCTTGAAATTTGGGAGAATTTGGAATTATAAGCCATTTTGATTTTTAAAGGTGAGATATTTTGACAGTTTACTATGATTAAAATCTTTTGAGGTGTTTTCACCTTTTAAAAAAAAGTTGAAATTGATAATAGGTTTCTTGCTCGTGTGCCTGTGTGCATTCACACATTTCTTTCTGAAAAGAGCCATAGTCGAAATTGGGTTGTTTTAAACAAATTGTATAATTTATATGATATATGTCGAAATTTGGAAGAGGTAGTGGTTTTTCATATTTGGGTTCTGTGCTCTTTGGCGCAGTCGAAGGGTGTGCAGTTGGACCTGATATCTCCCGTTCCATGTTGTAGAAAGATGCGATTTTGGTTTTTTTTTATGTGTGAACTTTTCTTCTTAAAAACTTAAATTGTGTTGTGAAGGGAAATTTAGGGAGAATAGGTGTAGAGGGTTAAGAGCCCCCTACCCGTGTATTTATAACTTTCAATAGTGGGTTGGATACCCAATTGGCCCAATGGGCCTATTCAAAACACTTCCCCTTATCCAATCAACATTGAAATAAGAGGTGGATTCTTCAGGATCCGAGTTAGGATAACTGTCTTGTTAAAGAAAGAACAGTTAACCCATAACTTCCCCTGTTTTGGGGATGTGTCTAGGGG
Organism: Scilla litardierei; assembly: GCA_030789695.1. NCBI lineage: Eukaryota > Viridiplantae > Streptophyta > Magnoliopsida > Asparagales > Asparagaceae > Scilla > Scilla litardierei. The sequence goes on from CM061136.1 coordinate 119,432,459, forward strand.
TGGATACTTCAGGATCCAGAGTCAACGAGGTTGCCTCGTCAAAACCTTGACTACGGAAAACCCAGTGGGAAAAAACCTGTAGCCAAGGGAAAAGAGTACAACTCTGCGGTTGACTCCTCCTTATCTGACCAAGCTTCAGACTTGCAGATTTCCTATGAATCTATACATCAGTCTCCTATGTATCTATGAGTTCATAGTTCTCTCATCCTGACCCAGTTTACATTTACTCACTCTCCTCATCCCAATCCCATATACAAGTTTCTCAAAGATACTAGTAGGCAGGGATTTGGTAAGCAAATCCGCCAATTTATTACATGATTGGATCTTCTGTACCTCAATCTGCTTTTGCTTCTGAAGGTCGTGCGTCCAGAAGAACTTGGGGGAGATATGCTTCGTCTTGTCGCCTTTGATGTAGCCGTCCTGTAGCTGGGCTATACATGCTGCATTGTCTTCATGGAGTGTAGTGGGTGCAAGAACACCGGTCGTAAGGCCGGTGGAGGTGAGTATGTGCTGGATCACCGAGCGTAGCCAGAAGCATTCTTTTCTTGCTTCGAAGATCGCAAGTAGCTCTGAGTGGGTGGATGAGACGGTCGTCATGGTCTGCTTCACAGATCTCCAGGATATGACAGTGCCGCCATATGTGAACATGTATCCGGTCTGAGACTTCTCTGTATGAGGATCGGACCTGTAACCTGCGTCAGCATAACCAACTAAACCAGTTAATGCCCCTTTTCTGTAGAATAGACCTAAGTCTATGGACCCTTGGAGGTAGCGCAGAAGATGCTTAACTCCGGCCCAGTGCCGCTGTGTAGGTGCAGCACTATATCTGGCTAGTAAGTTTACTGCAAACGCTATGTCAGGGCGAGTGCAGTTAGCCAGGTAAAGGAGTGCACCGATAGCACTTAAATAAGGCACTTTGGGGCCTAGTACTTCCTCCCCCTCTTCCAGCGGCCGGAAGGGGTTTTTGTGTACATCCAATGATCTGACGACCATCGGAGTGCTGAGGGGGTGGCACTTATCCATCTGAAACTTTTTCAATAAGTTCGATGTGTAAGTTGACTGGTGTAACAGGATCCCATCTTTAAGATGCTCTATCTGAAGGCCTAAACAGAATTTTGATTTTCCGAGGTCTTTCATCTCGAAAGTTTCTGTCAGGCTTCTAGAAATCTTTGCGATCTCTTCAGGAGATCCGATGAGGTTTAAGTCGTCTACATAGACGGCTATAATTACAAATCCTGTTGCCTTTGCTCTTATAAAGATGCAAGGACAGACTGGGTCGTTTTTAAATCCTTGCTGTGCAAGGAAGTCGCTCAGTCTGTTATACCACATCCTTCCAGATTGTTTTAGACCATATAATGATCTTTGCAGTTTCACTGAGTAGATGTCACGTTCTCTCTCTTTTAGTGCTGCAGGCAAAGAATAACCGTCAGGCAATCTCATATAGATGTCTCGGTCTAGGTTGCCATATAGGTATGCAGTATCCACGTCCATGAGTTGCATATCTAAACCCTCTTGTGCTGTCATGCCAATGAGGAATTGGAAGGTGATCACGTCCATGACCGGGGAGTATGTGGCTTCAAAATCCACCCCTGGACGTTGGGTAAAACCCTGCGCTACAAGCCTTGCTTTGTAGCGTACGATCTCATTCTGTTCATTTCGTTTTCTAACAAATACCCATTTATAACCCACAGGTTTTACACCTTTTGGTGTCTGGACTATTGGTCCAAAGACCTTGCGTTTGGTGAGTGAATCCAACTCCACTCCTATTGCCGCTTTCCACTTTGGCCAATCATCTCTGCTTTGACATTCTGTCAGAGAGCATGGTTCAATATCATCGTCGCAGTACGCGACGTTGATGGAAATATTACACGCAAATGTGTCATCTATTGTTGTGCTTTTTCTGTCCCAGTACTCCCCAGTTCGTACATAATGTATCGATACTTCATTTTCTCCCGGTTTTTCCTCTTCATGAGAGTTTGGGAGAGATGGGGTAGCAGGGCTTAAATTAGCATCCTGTGGTGGTATTTGTTTACCATTGCCAAGGGTCCTACTCTTTCGAGGGACTTGGTCCTTGGATCCCGGTGGTCGTCCCCTCTTTTTGAGAGGTCCAACCATTTCTGCTACAGGCGGATTGCATCCATTTTGCCGTATGTCAATCCTAGCTGGAGTGTTAGCAGCAGGGACGTGTGATTTGACAATCTTCTGGTTGTCAGTAAATTTGTCCGGCAAGAGATGTACAGTGTTTTGGATGTGGAGAATCTTCAGGACCTCCTCCTCACACTGGCTTGTTGGCGGATCAAAGTGACAAAAAGTTTTTGTATCCCAAGTGATACTTTCTGAAGCTTCGGGCTTCTTTGTCTATGAGCCTAGTCTTGGGAACGATGTTTCATCGAATTCACAGTCTTCTAGACGTGCCTTAAAGACGTCCCCCGTAAGGGGTTCTAGGAATCTAATTATGGAGGGGGTGTCAAACCCAACATAAATGCCTAGGCGACGTTGTGGACCCATCTTTGTTCTTTGTGGTGGTGCTATGGGGACGTATACTGCACAACCAAATATTCTCAAATGTGAGACAATTGGTGGGGCTCCAAGTGCTAGTTGCATTGGAGAAGATGACTGACCTCCAGAGGGTCTTAATTTTATTAAAGATGCAGCATGCAAAATTGCATGACCCCACACATTCACTGGCATCTGGGATTGAAGTAATAATGGACGAGCGATCCATTGCAGTCTCTTAATTAGAGATTCTGCTAACCCATTTTGGGTGTGAACATGCGCTACAGGATGTTCGACTTCAATTCCCTGAGCTTGGCAATAGTCTAGAAAGACTTGTGACGTAAACTCCCCCGCATTGTCCAGACGAAGTTTCTTAATCTGGTGGTCGGGGAAGTGGGCCCGTAACTTGATTATCTGAGCTAAAAGCTTAGATAGTGCTAGGTTACAGGTGGACAGTAGGCACACATATGACCACTTAGTTGATGCGTCTATCAGGACCATAAAGTACCTGAACGGACCACTTGATGGGTGAATCGGCCCACAAATGTCTCCGTGGATTCTTTCCAGAAAACTGGGGGACTCCATATCCACTTTCAGTGGAGAGGGTCTCGTGATCAGTTTACCCTTGTAACAGGGTGGACATGGGAATTTGCCTTTTTGAAGAATCTTCAGGTTCTTCAGGTCAATGCCCCTGGAGTTCTTTATGATGCGGTACATCATAACAGAACCAGGGTGTCCCAGTCGACTGTGCCAGAGTTGGAATTCTGGTGTTTGGGGGCACTGCAGGTGCTCCACCATGGACGTTTCTGGAGTTTGTATACTTGTTTGATAGAGTCCCGAGGGGAGTCCCTTGAAACGTTCCACAATGGTTTTTGAACCATTTGTAAGAGTCGTTACAAGCAAGTATTCCCTTTTATCTTCCTCGACCGTCTCTAAGTGATATCCGTTTAAACGGATGTCTTTGAAGCTTAGGAGGTTTCGGATGGATTTAGGGGAGTATAACGCATTTTTAAGTGTTATTTGTGTGTTGCCGGGGAGCAATATAATTGCTTCCCCTGATCCTTCAATTATATTTGCTGGTCCTGAGATTGTTCTCAGTGGGCCAGAATAGCTACTTACGCTTGTGAAGTAGTCTATGTTTTGAAGGATCGAGTGCGTCGATGCACTGTCCACTAGGCAGATAAGTTCCATATCTAAAAAGGGGGAAAGCCATTCAAGCAATAAATATAGAGAAAAGATTCACTTTCATAACTAAATGCTCAAAAGATATTGTTTGACATGGAAAATAGAAATAGATACGATGCTTAAAATTGAAGATACATTGCTAATTGCATAAAAGTGGTCCAGATCTAGAGAGTGTCATCTCCCATGAAATCTTCAGGAGTCCATGAGGTTTCTGCCAACGCTGCGCTCTCAATCAGGTTTGTCTCAGCTCGAGGCTTGAGGCTTGCCTGGTAGAGGTCCTGGAGGTGTTTTGCTGTGTAGCAGATTTTGGACCAGTAGCCCGTCATCCCGCATTTGGAGCATTTGTCCTCCCAGTCATTCTTGGGAGTGCCTCCTTTGTTGGAAATCCTCTTCTGCTTCTTGTCCGCGAACTTCTGGTTCTGGGGAGGAGCTGGGGGAGTGGCCTTCTTCCGCTGCTTCTGTTCTTTCCATTTCTGGAATTTTGCCTTTTTGTCCGTCTTCTTCTTCTGGGAAGACTGGAAGTGGGCCTCTGCAGGAGGTGGCAATGGAGCGGAGCCAGGAGGGCGCAGGTTGTGGGTGGCAACCAACAGGTCTCTGTTCTGTTCTGCCATAAGCAGGCATGAAAGAAGGTCAGCGTACTTTGTGAACTTCCTCTCTCGATATTGTTGCATAAGGATCATGTCCTTTTCGTGGAAAGACGTAAACGTCTTTTCCAGCAACATCTTCTCCGTCACTGGTTCACCACACAACTTCAGGCGTGAGGTGATGCGGAAGAGAGCTGAGTTGTACTCCGCTACGGATTTGAAATCCTGTATGCGAAGGTGAGTCCACTCGTACTGTGCACGGGGGAGTATGACATCCCTCTGATGTCTGTACCTCTCCTCGAGTGCATCCCACAGCTCGTAAGGGTCCTCTACAGTGAGGTACTCGTCCTTTAAGGTCGAGTCTAAGTGTTTCCTGATATATATAATGGCTTTCGCCTTTAATATATCGGAAACTTCCTCTGTATGAGGTGCTTCCACTGAAGCCTCCTTGTTAGCTGGGGCAGTACTTGTTGTTGCCTTTTCAGTTTGTGTGAGACTGAAACCATGAGAGCGCAGATGGAACTTCAGGTCCAACTGCCAACTCAGGTAGTTTGACCCATCGGCCTTCAGGACCGAGAAGTCGACATTTGCGAGTCTGGCCATTTTATGATCTCGCAATGTAAAGAAAAACAGCATGTATCATTTAACTGAGTAAGATAGACATACACGCATGTAAACATTTTCATAGCATGAATTTAATTAATGTGATTTTAACATACATGCTTTTTTTCAAATAATGTGAATAATTAATTACTAAAAATTAACAATCACGCATGCTGTTTAAGTGGTTTCATTGTGACATTAAACATGGTATTTAAACTAAGTAACAACCACGCAGTTAATGTATAAGCAATGAAAACAGAAAAATAATTTAGGACTATGGGGATCAGCCAGCCAACACCGAAAAATTAAAAAGAAGTCCAGTCCGAAGTTACATCCAAAAATAAAATGCTTGAAAATTAAAGTACAACTCGGGAACTTCAGAGAGAAGCCCCTATCTTCATTGAGCGAATACCTTCAGCTTCTTTTTGGTGTCCTTCGGTCTTCTTTTTACATTTTCATCCTCACATACAAAAGTTTCTCTCAAAAAAAGAAAAATTGCAGGAATTTTAAAACGGTGTCGGAAACCTGGCTGATCCCTAAAAACATAGCCTAAAATTTGCACATCCACACAGATAATATATTCGAGACATACAACCACGTAGATAATAAAAAAAACACAGGTATTTAAAATAATTTAAATTTGTGTGCGACGTGCAAAAAAACTTTTTTTTTTGAAAACTTTTTGCCTTTTGATCCATATTTTACTGTTTTATTTTACCGCTTTAAACCCTTTCAAAATTTCTTTTAACTATTTTGGGCTTTTTAGGGCCAAAAATAAATAAAATAATTTATGTGAATGGGCTAATTTTCTGGCCTTTTGGGCCATGAAAACAACCCATTTGGGTTAATATTGGGCCTCCCCCGAAAAATAGCCCGTTAGGGTTAGGGTTTCGGGAAACCCTAGTGGGGCCCGCGGCGTGTCGCCGCGACGGCTGGCCGCGTAGGGCGCGGCCGCCGTGGCGGCGACGGGCCGCGGCCGCCGCGGCAGCGGGCCGCGGCCTGAGGCCGCGGCACAGTGGTAGACTAAGCTATTTGGGCCAATTATTATACGTGACTTTACAACTGTATGCAAGGGTATACGTGACTTTACATTTAGGGATTGGTACACAAAAAATTTAGTATTTCAATTTTAAAAAAATTATATTGAAAGGGCCCAAAATTTTACTCGCCCTGGACCCCAATATCTTCAGGACCGGCCATGCTAGCCTACAACTGGGTCATTTCTTCATCGTCATGTTAGCGGTCAAGATCAACGCAAAAATTGGTTGGTCCCAAGAGTTCCCAATTCCACACGACCCCCACCACCAAATCACATTAGTACTCCTAGGGTTTAAATGGAAACATGTGTTTCGTGGGAATCATCATGCCCATGGCTTCTTAATTTGCGTTGTGGGTTGGAAGTCAACTTTCCCTCCCGCAGAGGACAGGCTTTGATTGCGACCCGTTTCTAACGTTTAATTAGACATCATGCCCCATGCAACGTCCAGCCCGTGCAATCATAAAAAGTCAAATTCTAGTTTTTTGACCTTCAAGGGCCAGAGTTATCTTGTAGACACGGCTACTGGCTCGGTGGCGCCTCCCCACGTGTGAACATCGTGCTTCCCTGTTAATTCGTTCAGACCATCAAGCAGCTCGGCCCGTTGCTCCTGTGAAATTTGGTTTACCACCTTAACATCCATCACCCAACCTCTTTGGCGATTGACGTAGGAGCTAGGATTGAAAAGGTCTACGAGTTAGACTTTTTTCTATTCCTGGGCAATTGATATTAAAGTTGTCTTGTAAGGCTTAATAATTTTAATTAGTGAACATTTGTTATAAATAGGCCTTGACTCTTGGTATCCACCATCTTTTAACATTTAAATCATTTTAATGTAAGAGCTATAACCTCTATCATAGACTATGATTTCTCAATTCTCAACACGTTATCAGCACGAATTATGCTCGTAGAGATGAAAATGATGTGACGAAGCCCTGACAAATCTTTTCGCGACGGCTTAAGAGAGGAGCTGATGCACGGATCGTGACGAAAAGCTTCGTAGGACGACAGATCTAGATGTATTTCTAGATTTGTGCAAAATTCCAATTTTTTCATGATCATGATTCTCTAGATCTAATTTTGTATTTAGATCAAAGTCGCATTTTTTTATATGCATATATCTAATTTTCTAGATCTAAAATATGATTAAGGATTTAGAGATCTAATCATAAAATAAAAACAAAAACAAATATCTTATGCAAAAATCCTGTAGCTGATGTCGTTCGAAAAATCAAAACCGTGAGCCTGGCCATAAAGCGGAGTCGTTGATGCAATGGCATGGGCATTTCGCCGATGTGGCTTGCCCTTGCCGACGACGCTCGGCCAAAGGTCCATCGACCTTGGAGTCTTCGACTCCTTTGTCAAGCGACAGTTGCATTACGCCCGTGCCTGAGAATTGGCTGTGAATGGATTATAATTATAATTTGGACCTTCTAATATTTCTTTTGAAGTGGTCAAGGGATTGAGATCGTTGCATTATTAGTGGGCCTATTAACCTATTGTTGTTTTTCTCTGTTGGCATCTGTTGAGATTATAAACCATGGCAATTATTAATACATTGCCAATTAATGATCATTAATATAGTCATGTACCATTTAATGATTTCTGCATTAATTATTTGCAAACATTATTTTTTGGATCAACTGATCTAATTTTTGCAAGTTATTCCATTAGTCATACTTAGAGTATTTCGATGGACATCCCAATAATATATTCATAACTATAAGTTATTTGATCTGTTCAAATAATGTTAAACATATTATGCATACTGTTTCAGAGTGTTTTCTCACTACAAAAGCGTTGATCGTGGACTACCCCGTCAACGTGGTCAAGGGGCCGACTCGGGTCCATCGGGTGCGACGAGTCCGTGCGGACGCGGCGCAAATCTGAGTCGTGGATGACGTGGAGCACTTCGGCTGGGCCGGGTCTGGATCCTCGGCCGTAAGGGGGGACGATGGGAAGCCTCGGCCCGGTGTGAGATGCTCGACCTCGGACGGTCGGATGGCGAGGGATAGCCTCGGCGCCTCGTGAGCGGAGGGGAAGCCTCGGCTCGGACGGACGAGCTCGGCCTCGGTCGGTCGGACGACGAGGAGTAGCCTCGGTCGTCTTGCTTGATGCGTGGCCGACGTGGGGCGGAGGGGAAGCCTCGGCCCGTGGATCTGATGTCCTCCTGCGTAGACGAGAACACTCGTCAGGGGGGCCGGACCTTGGTTCCGGCCAAAACCCCTCCGATGCCTAAGTCAGACGGTGATCTGAAAGAGGAGGCTCGGCGGAGACGGTTCGACTTGAGAGGAGATCGGAACGACGTCTACCGGCGCGAGCGGGGGAGGAAGGAGATGAAATGGGGGAACTAGGTCGTTGATGGAGTACTTTAGGTTTTAGTTACCTGAGATGCGGTCCTTTGTCTAGTCGTCCTTCTAGCCCTTTTATAGGCCTCCCGTCGCGATTGCCCACGACTCACGTCCCTCGTCCGCCCCCGATCGTGCCCCCTCAATCCGCCTCCCTATCGCCGTTCCCTGCGCCATGCCAGCACCTCCCCATTACCGCCGTTAAGTGGTCACGGGCCCGGGGGAGCGGTTATCGCCGGCGTGGGCGAGTGACTTGCGCGTTTCTGGGGCCGGGTAGGATCGCCGTTCGGGGGCCCTCGAAGGGGCCTTGTCGGGCGGGCCTGATCTCGCAGACGGGCTTCTGATCGGTAGTTGGGTTTCTTGCTCCATGTTCTTTTGGGCTTCGTTTGGTGGGCTGCGCCTTTAGGCCCATGCTGTTGGGCTTCCGTAAAATAGATGTATCAATTGCCCCCATCGGTGGGGCCGATCGGCCTTGGCCGGCTCGGTTCGACCGATGTGACTCCTGGAGTTCCGAGTGGCGCGTCAGTCGAGGAGTGGTCATAAATGAAGGTTATGATGAGGCGGATCGATTGGACTTCCCTTGGCGCCGATTTTCGAAACGCCGTCGGCTCTTTGAGGCGTGCCACGCGTTCCTGTCAGGCGTTTCGAATTCGCCCCTGGGTCGGGTATATAAGATCCCCGGCTGCGCTGATCCCAACTTCTTCCTCGCTCTTCCCTCTGTTCTAGGCTTTCCACAACTCGGAGTCTCCCACCGCCTTCGTTTCCTTGTCTTCTCCAAATTAACAAAAAGGTAACTCCTTTCTCATTTTCATGTTATGGCTGCTCTTAGGATAGGTGGTTCTAGCCAAGGGGCGAGGGATCCTCCTGAGTCCAGGCGGGGCGGGTCCCGGTCTGTGGGATCTGGTTCCTCCTCTGGGAGCCGTCTCCTCCGAGATAAAGGGAAGGGGAAGCTCTTTCCGGACTATGCCGACGATGATGTGGCGTCGGCTGCCGTGCGGCTTAATGTACCTCCGATTATCCTCCGAACGCCGTCGAGGACTCCTCTTCTAGCGATCGCGGAGATCCGGGAAAGGTATCTCTGCTACCCGTACGTTGTTCGAGTCCCCTTTATCGACGAGCGGATCTGCCTTCCGAGGAGCAATGAAGTCGGCGTCTATGTCGAGAAGTTCCGCCTGGGTCTTTGTTTCCCGCTCAATCCCTTCTTCATCCAGGTCATGGAGTATCTCACGGTGCCCCTTTGCCAGTTCACCCCTTGTTCGATTGCGGTACTGACGGGCTTCGTGACGCTCTGCTGTACTCGTGGTCTGGAGCCATCTCTCCCCCTTCTCTTCTACTTTTATCAGACCCAGACGGTCGGTCCAGGGTCGTGGCTGCACCTCCGAGCCCGCTCGAGGAGGGAATGCCTGATCGGGCTACCCCGCTGGTCGGTGGATTGGAGCTCGGATTATGTCTTCGTGGTCTTCCTGGAGGATGCCCAGATTTTGACAGGTTGGGGGCGGGTCGGTCCGGCCTTGCCCAACGCTAGCCCTCTCTGAGGCTGATCAGGCGGCCGTCGCGCTGCTGTCGACCCTCCCCTTGGAGGCGAAGTCCATCTGGTCTTTGTTGGACGACCTACTCCTGAAGGCCGTCTTGTGGTCTCCGGGTAGGTCGCTTTTTCAGTCCTGGATTGCCCCATGGCTTACCCTGATTTCGGTTTCCCTTGCAGGTATGGCTGGTCGCGAGTTCACCCGCGATGTCGATGAGCTGATCCGTCGTGGAGCCGCTCGGAGCCGGGGCAGTACCTCTGGAAGGGCACCTCGGCGGACCGTTGAGGAAGAGGTGCGCTGAGCCGAGCCCTCCGTGGGCAAGGTGGTGGCCGCGCCTCCCGCCTCTTCTTCTGGTGATCTCCTCCCCGGGGGGTCGCAAGGGTCGGATCCGCCCCGCCAGTCCAAGAGGCGGGGGGCAGCGACGGGTCCGGTGCAGCTTCCCTTGCGCTTGGCGTGCCCCTTCTTGTCCCCGAGGGTGGAGGTGGCACGAGGCGGAAACGCTCTCCTCCGGCGCCTGCCGAGCCTCACAAGGGGAAGAGGAGGAGGGAAGGTGAGGCTCCCTCCAGTCCGGTGTGCTCCGTGCCCCTGACGGTGTTCGCCGGGGATCTTCCGGTGGCCCTGGCAACCACCCCCGTCGCGGCGTCTCCGCCCCCAATATCGGGAATCGGTGCCCTATTGGCGGGCAGCTCGGCCTCCCTCGAGGTCACCCCCGGGGTTCGGTGTTTGTCGACCGAGCCCTGGCTCAGCAGTTCACCGAGGGCTCCGTCCTCCCCCGGGACCGTAGTCTCCTCGAGAGGATCCCCGCCGACAAGGTGTCAGACTCCTTGGTCTGGATCCTTCAACAGGTTTGGTTATTCTGTCGTCCTTTTCTTTCCTTCGCTCTCTTCTTGGCTCATGTCTTGTCGTTTCAGGGTTCAACACTCGCTGTCGAGTCGCAGCGTCGAGCCGTCCATTTGAGGGAGCTGGAGGTGTCCTCTGCGAGGGACCGCGAGCGGGCCGGGGCTGCGGAGGTAGCTATGACGGAGGCCCAGATGGAGTCTCTGCATCTCAAGCTCCGGGTGGCCGAGCTAGAGGGACAAGTGGGTGACCTCGAGGGAAAGTTGGAGGACGCTCGGCAGTCGGCCGAGGAAGCGGCGGAGTCGTTTCGCCTGGAGAGAGAGGAGCTTCAGAGGGAACTGTCGGATCGTCGTCAGGTGGCGCGGTTTGCGGAGGTGGAGAGGGGCGTCGTCGGGACTCTGGGGGAGAGGATCTTCGAGGTCCTCAGGGAAGCCTTCGGTACATATGAAGGCCTTATCGGCCCCCGGATCGTCGAAGTCGTCCAGTCCTCCTTCCGGGATTGCGCGGAGCGTGTCCGGCAAGCTCCCCCGCCTGTCGATCCCCCTCGCTCCGAGCAGGGCGAGGCGCCCGAGGATGCGTCCTCTCAAGCCCGGGCCCCCTAGGTCGTCCTTCCTGGCCTGTCATCCTTGTTTTTATCCTCAAATTTTTTAGCATCCGCTTCGCTTTGGCCCGACCTACTTGAAATGGATCCCTGACCTCGCAATCTCCTTCGGCTTCGCTACCGGTTCCCTGCTTCGGAGCCAATAATTGCTGGTTGCATGGATGTTCGCTTAGGCCAGCAATTTTGGGGTTCTTGGTCGACAAGTTTTGCTCCGCCGGCGTTATCCTAGTCTTCGTAGGTGACGAATTTTGTTGTCCGCCGAGAGCGGGTCATTTGTAAGGAGGTTTCTCCACTTCAATTTCCTGTAAATAAGACACACTTTTGTACCTTGGTTAATTGTTGGAAATGAAATTGACTTACTCAAACTTCTCGCGTATTTTGCTTTGTTGCTGCGACCTCGGCCCCTCTGCTGACGGTGATTGCTCGCCTCCTTTCTCCGGGAGGTTGTCCCTTGCCCCCTGAGTGGACAAGTCGGTTGACGTCCTTGACGACTAGGGGGGCTGCCCCCGGTCTTATGAGCAGCGAAGTCAGTCAGCGGGGGTGTAGCCCCTCAGCTTAGGACCGGTCGGCGCCCGAGCTAGCTGGGGGGATTGCCCCCAGATTCACAAGCGAAGGAGACGGTCGGCGAGGTCAAAGCTCCTCGGCTTAGGACCGGTCGGCGTTTGTGCTGGCTGGGGGAATTGCCCCCAGACTTACGAGTGGTGGAGTCGGTTGGCGAGGGCGAAGCTCCTCGGCTCAGGACAGGTCGACGTCCGCGCTGGCCGGGGGAGTTGCCCCCAGACTTACGGGCGCAGGAGACGGTCGGCGAGGGCAAAGCTCCTCGGCTTAGGACCGGTCGGCGTCCGCGCTGGCTGGGGGAATTGCCCCCAGACTTACGAGCGCAGGAGTCGGTCGGTGAGGGCAAAGCTCCTCGGCTTAGGACCGGTCGGCGTCTGGGCTGGCTGGGGGAATTGCCCCCAGACTTACAAGCGAAGGAATCGGTCGGCGAGGGCGAAGCTCCTCAGCTTAGGACCGGTCGGCGTCTGGGCTGGCTGGGGGAATTGCCCTCAGACTTACAAGCGAAGGAATCGGTCGGCGAGGGCGAAGCTCCTCGTCTTGGGACTGGTTTTGTCTGACCCTCCCCATCCGGTGAGGCGGCGGTCTTCACTCTTATGCACCCTTAGTAAATTGTTGATTCCGTCGAAGATAAAGAAAAGATAAAAGGGAATGCATTTGTACTCTTAAGGGTCCTATTGGACTTAGTACATTTGGAGGAAAATGGGAAATAAAGCTAGACGGAGGGATGTAACCCTAGATAATCTCCTCCGGACTAGGCTGCGACTGGGGGGAGGGGCCTCGCCTGCTCACTCTATGATGCGGAGGGGTCCTTGGATGGTGTTGATCTTCTTCCCCTTGTTCGGCTGCATGGAGGTTCCCTCTCCGTGGACCGGCTCGTCAGCTAAATTCCTTACGTGCCCTCGGCTCATCAGCTTCTCGATGTCCTTCTTTAGGTGCCAGCAGTCTTCAGTGTCGTGGCCATTGTCCTTGTGGTATTTGCAGTACTTTTCCCCATTCTTCCCCCCTCTTTTTGTCTTTGGCGGGGGGCGATCGGCGCGCTCTTCCTTCTGTACTTGAGCGAGGATGGCGTCTGGGGTGGCGTCCCTGGTACCCTCTCCCCGCTGCCTGTTTCTCGTCCTCTTCTCGGTCCGGTACCCTTCGGGGCTGCGGCGCTCGCTATCGCCGCGTTTGGTCCCTCGTCTGGCCTTTCCTGCCTCAATGGCCAAGGTCTCCTCAGTCAACATGAAGCGCTCGGCCCTCGCCATGATCCCAGGGAGGTCCTTCGGGGGATCGTTGTGCAGAGATTTCTTCAGGCCTCTATGGCGCAGCCCTTTCTTTAGGGCCGTTTGGACAACAAGGTCAGGGGGGCTGTTCACGTTCAGCCGTTCCGCGTTGAAGCGGCGCATAAACTGTCGGAGCGGCTCGGTCGGGCCCTGCACTATGTTAAACAAATGTTCAGCATCAGGCATTACCTGTCGCCCTGCCATGAACTGTTTGCAGAACAGCTGGGTGAGTTCCTCGAAGCTGTCGATGGAGCGGCTGGGTAGGCTGCGGTACCAGGTCCTCGCCGCTCCCCTGAGGGTCGAATAGAAGCCCCTGCAGAGCAGGTCATCGTCGGCTCCTTGGAAGGACATGTCCCCCTCGTAGTCCATCACGTGGTTTCCCGGGTCTCCTATCCCGTCGTACTTCCCCAGCGCCGGGATCTTGAATCGAGAGGGGACCCGCGCGTCGATTATTCTCCGCGACAGAGGGCACCGGTCTCCGTGGATGCCCCCGGGGGTCCGACACCCGCCTTACCTCCAGCTCGTTCGGTGGTGGAGGGGGCACAGGCGCCGGCGGGGCTGGCTCCACGGCCCTCGCCACACTGGGGGTCGGGCTGACCCGACGTTCCCGGCTCCTCCGACGGGAGCTCCCGCTCCGCCGCGATCGGTCTCTCGAGTGGTGTCGATCGCTTCTTCTGCGGTGGGGTGATCGTGGTCGATGAGACGACGCAGTCACCGATTCGTCCCCCGTGCCTTCGGTTTCTCTTCGGCTCCTTTCACGATAAGGGGAGGAGGCGCGTGATCTCGCCTGACGGGAGCCGGACAACGTGAACCGACGCTCCGTGTTCGGTCTTCGGTTCCCGCGGTCATCGACCAAAGCGGACCGTAAGAGCGGAGGGCCCCCCGCCCAACGATGGCCGTCGCCCAACACGTCTCCGTTGGCCGGTGCAGCGCCGACGAGCTGCTGTACCATTGCGACCAACGTCTGGATGCTCACGTTGGCTCTTGGGCCAGGGCGCGGAGCTGCCCCTGCGTGGCTAGTTCCGACCCGCCAGTCTCTTCGGTTGAGGGGGCGGGGTGATTGTCGTCGGGTGCGTCCTCAAGGTTGCTGTTGGGTGCGCCATTCCCCTCCTCCGGGATGGGGGACATGCGTCTCTTTCCGTTGCAGGCTCGTGCCATTGCAGGTGCGGTTTGTTTCTTCGTGGGACAGTTCGTTCCCACAGACGGCGCTAGATGTTTCAGAGTGTTTTCTCACTACAAAAGCGTTGACCGTGGACTACCCGGTCAACGTGGTCAAGGGGCCGACTCGGGTCCCTCGGGTGCGACGAGTCCGTGCGGACGCGGCGCAAATCTGAGTCGTGGATGACGTGGAGCACTTCGGCTGGGCCGGGTCTGGATCCTCGGCCGCAAGGGGGGACGAGGGGAAGCCTCGGCCCGGTGTGAGAGGCTCGACCTCGGACGGTCGGATGGCGAGGGATAGCCTCGGCGCCTCGTGAGCGGAGGGGAAGCCTCGGCTCGGACGGACGAGCTCGGCCTCGGTCGGTCGGACGACGAGGAGTAGCCTCGGTCGTCTTGCTTGATGCGTGGCCGGCGTGGGGCGGAGGGGAAGCATCGGCCCGTGGATCTGATGTCCTCCTGCGTAGACGAGAACACTCGTCAGGGGGGCTGGACCTTGGTTCCGGCCAAAACCCCTCCGATGCCTAAGTCAGACGGTGATCTGAAAGAGGAGGCTCGGCGGAGACAGTTCGACTCGATAGGAGATCGGAACGACGTCTACCGGCGCGAGCGGGGGAGGAAGGAGATGAAATGGGGGAACTAGGTCGTTGATGTAGTACCTTAGGTTTTAGTTACCTGAGATGCGGTCCTTTGTCTAGTCGTCCTTCTAGCCCTTTTATAGGCCTCCCGTCGCGATTGCCCATGACTCACGTCCCTCGTCCGCCCCCGATCGTGCCCCCTCAATCCGCCTCCCTATCGCCGTTCCCTGCGCCATGCCAGCACCTCCCCATTACCGCCATTAAGTGGTCGCGGGCCCGGGGGAGCGGTTATCGCTGGCGTGGGAGAGTGACTTGCGCGTTTCCGGGGCCGGGTAGGATCGCCGTTCGGGGGCCCTCGAAGGGGCCTTGTCGGGCGGGCCTGATCTCACAGACGGGCTTCTGATCGGTAGTTGGGTTTCTAGCTCCATGTTCTTTCGGGCTTCGTTTGGTGGGCTGCGCCTTTGGGCCCATGCTGTTGGGCTTCCGTAAAATAGACGTATCACATACCATCCTAATTTCATATATGATCATGAAACTACAATGTTTTGTATTGTTCATCTTCCTTAGTGGGAGTAGCCATTTGATCATATGTGTGTGCACGCGCATGCGCTGTGAATTCACTAAGAAGCTTACTACATGTATTGTCAGAGATGGGTCAACTACTCTCTTTTGGTATGATAATTGGCTGACATGCGATCCGCTATGTGATTCTTATGATGTGCCTGTTGGGGGAAGTGAGGAGGATGGTTTGTGAATTTGGACTTCTGAGGGTTGGGCTGACAACCATGTGCTTCTTCCTGTTAGACCGGTCATTATGCCAGTATCGCTTCTACTTGGTGAGGATTCTTATTCCTGGGTTCCTAAGTCCAACACTCTTCGTGATGCTTAGGCTGGTTCTCGTATTATTACACCTCTTTTTCCCTATTATGAGGTTGTCTGGTATCAGGGACATATTCCCAAGATGGCTATCACTTTGCCCGAGCATTCCAAGGGAAACTTCTCCCTCGTGACAAGTTGGTTCATTGGGGGGGGGGGGTGCCTACTTCTCCCATATGTGTCCTATGCTCGGATGAGGCACACGAGAGTGTGAAGCATCTATTCTTTGAATTCAACTATTCTAGATATCTCCTATGCAGGTGCTTACTCAAACTGGGTATATTTCTCTTCCGCCATCCTCCCTTGCGGAGATGGGCGATCTATTTCTATCCCGCTATCACAAGAAGAATAGTGTGGGTGTTCTGGCTAAGACTGCCTTAGCTTCTATGGTTTGGCATGTTTGGAGGGTGAGGAACATGAGGATATTCGAAGGAACTAGCCAGATCCAGACTCTCCTCTTCGAAGATATTGCTGCAGACGTTAGGATCACCCTTAGGCACATTGAGAGAGACAGCGACTCTATGACCACCCCCCTTTCAAATATAAACCATGACAATTATTAATACATTGCCAATTAATGATCATTAACATAGTCATGTACCATTTAAAGATTTTTGCGTTAATTATTTGCAAACATTATTTTTTGGATCAAGTGATAATTTTGCAAGTTATTCCATTAGTCATACTTAGAGTATTTCAATGGACATCCCAATAATATATGCATAACTATAAGTTATTTAATTTGTTCAAATAATGTTAAACATGTTGGATCTGGATCATAGCCTAGAGGGGAGTGAATAGGCTAATAAAAATTATCGTGCAGCCCATGAGAAATCACATGCAGTTAAAAGCACACGCAGGGTAATAAAATAGCAATCACAGAATACGCACAGATATACCCTAGTTCGGTCATCCCCACGACCTACTCCAGCCCCCGAAAGCAAATACTAGATAGATATGTAAACCTGTACAACTACAATGAGTCAAGATCCCAAATCTACTCTCACCTAGCTCGTACGCACACCACGTGCTCTACACTATCAATCTAGTCAGATGCTCTCCCCCCGTGACGACTCCCAAAGTCGTCAGGTTCCCAAAAGTAACACAGAAGGTAAAGTTTCCCCTACAGAGATCGCTATACCAATACAAATATAAATAAATAGATTTTTAGAAATGCTCAGTAATGGTGTGTCGTCTCTGTCGTTCAGCGCGTGGTCAGATCAATCTGAAAAGTAGTAGTCTCTGATGTCCCCTCAATAATTTGGCCTCCCACTCGATGAAACTTGCGGCCTTCCACAAAATTTAAATCATGTAGCACCTTCACCAACAATTGCAACTTGCGGCAGCCTCTGTTTTTATTCCCTCAAAGAATGCGACTGTACTTGGAATAGCAGAGGGCATGTGAGCTCTAGGGAAGGGTGTTAAGAAAGTTGCGGCACCTGCAATCCAAAATAATTCAAAGGGCCAATAATTCCACCTGCAAGCCAATCACAAGAGTACACAAAAGTCTAAGTGTATTATTAAATAAGAATGCAATAAATACTTCCCTTTGATGGCCGGCCTGAGAATTTGCAACCGAGAAGCACTTCACAAAAAATTTCTTCTTGATGATGGGCTCTTGGTGTTTTCGAAATAAGCATGCTCTTGAAACTTTCGGCTGCCCCCCATCCTCCTTTTTGATTTGTGCGGCTCTTGGATTCTCAGGGCCCTTTGTTGTTTTCGTGTGTCCCTAACTTGCAGCGCCTATTTGATAATTCATTGACATGCTCGGATTTTTGAGGGTTTATGGATTAAGCTCTTGGGGATCTCTTTGCAGCTCTCCTCTTGTGATCTTAAATACAAATTGGGTTTGCGCCTGTGCTTTATTTTGATGGAGATCTCTCAACAATTCGGCTGAGGTGTGATTGTTGAGAATTTTTTTACCAAAGCATTAAGAAGAGGAGGCCTTAGTTTGGCTCTTTTTGATTTTGGTTTTCAAAGCTCTCTCCTTTTTTTTAAATCCTTCTTCCTTTAATCTCTAATATTGCCGTAGGGGTTTGTGAGAGAGCCGCATGTTTTCAACCTGCAAAACAGAAGCTAGGTTAAAAAAACAAGTAATTAAGTTTTCAGTTAATGTTACCGCACGCAATTTTTGGAGAGACCCCTTTCTTAGGCTGGTCCTTGTGGGGTTTAAATATGGTTTGAATTAAAACCCTATGTTGGCTTAATTACGAGTTTGCCACCGTAAGTCGATGTTCACTTATTTTAGCCGTTTGGAGCTCGATTACTCATCCAAAAATTGTTGCGACTCCTCGTTGTCTCCCCCATGATCCACGAACACATTTGATATTTTATACCGTCGTGCAGATGACCAAAATGCCTTTTTATGACCAAAGTGCCCTTTATCTCCGAAATGACCAGATTGCCCCTGAATCAAGATGAGCTCCTTTCAACCTGAAAAACACTTAGCACACACATTAAAAACATCAAATGTGTTTGTCATCATCAAACTAGAATCCTAGATCGTTGTGTTCAACAAAACATATTATGCATACCATCATATGCAGTCTGGGACGTGGAAGTTTATTCTACAGTGCCGTGAATTCACTAAGACGCTTACTAAACATATTGTCAGAGATGAGTCCATTATTCTCTGTTGGTATGATAATTGGCTGCCATGCGGTCCGCTCTATGATTCTTATGATGTGCCTGTTGGGAAAGAGAGTGGGATGGTTGTAGAGAGATGTATGCTCTCGAGGCTATTTATCTTTATAAACATATTGTTCATAAATGAAAGTATGCTTTCTGGTACAAATTGTCTGAGTTATTTTCTATCTTATATATTGCTTAGATAATTTCCTTAGACTCCGAGTTAGGTCATACATGTTTCGAGATGAAGATCGCGATTATGAGAAATGTCTGACAGATAGGAGCTTGAGTCTTAAAGGTGTTCGTGGTCATAGACATGTTGAGACAGGATATCAGCACATCGGACAGACCATTGTATCTTTGTCTTGTTGGTCTCCTAATCATGCGACTTGATGAAGTCGAAAACAAGACACATGTGCTCATTATAGAATGAGTTCACTGAACGACCCATAGAGTTATTAAATAGTTAAATATTAACTAACTGTCATTAATAACTCTAGTGATGATAGTCAAGTTGGTCCTTAGGACTTGAGATCTTTGTACGAAGCTGTGCGTGAACAATGTCACTTAGGTCTATGATCTAGCTTCGAGGCAAGACCTGCTGAAAGATCTTAGACTGGATAACATTTGAAGCGTACGAGCTGAGTAGTGATCAAGAGAGGATTCGTCTCTTCCGTTAATGGGAAGTTAGTGTCAGAGGTCAGTACGGCTCTCGATAAAACCTTGGCCAAGGTATGTTGTAGGATGTTCAACATAAATGTACAGAGACCGATGGATACTGACCACTGCTAGCTAGTGTGGTTGACAACGTTTCATACCCTAGGCTAGGCAAGTAACACAGTTAAGACGAAGGGATTAAAACTGCGGAATTTACCAGGGACACAGTCAGTGTGATTCCGACGACACTTTTGCCGACAAGTCATTCACGTAAGTATGATTCTGAAACAGGGATGACACCTACTGCTCGTGGTTACTGTCGTCAAGGGACTCCGAGTCCCAACCTATAGTAGGGTCAGGCTGTAGGGTCTCACACCGAGTAGTATTCACGTCTTAGTAATAGAAAGATCGTATAGAGGAATGCATTTAATGCAATAAGATTGTTAAGTTAACAAGTTAGTTGTGATATTAGAGCATTTAGGATTGGAGACGATTTCATGTGGAATCCACAGGATCAAACCGTGTTGGAAACGGAGCTCATATGAGACCAGAAACGCAAAAAAAGCACTAGAAAGAAGTGGGTGAGACCCACTTGGACAAAACGGGCACGACCCACTGTGCACACCGAGCGCGGCCATAAAAGTATTTGGCATGTGTTCTATATTTGATGTATGCTATATGAGTAAGCAAAACCCACGTCCTGAGAAAAATGATCTAGTGCCTCCTTCGCTTTCTATTCTATTTTTTCATTTTTCCTTCTTTTCCATGGTTTTACCCGTCGGGTTTGCTTTTTACTCATCTTCCTCGAGGACAAGTAAGAGGTAAGCTTAGGGGATTTTGATCACTCCATATTTTACACCTTTTTTCTACATGTTTGCATGCCGTTTTGATCGCTCATATCGCATTTTTCACGATTATTCGACAATGTTGCGATGTTTTTCACTATTTCTTGTTTTTGTCGTATTTCAGGAGATATGAAGCGATTTGGAGTGATTTTGAGATCAAGAGGATTTGCACCCACTCCGGAGTGTCACCCACACCTCTTTTGAGGGCCATTCAGTGATGGAAGACAAGTGGAAGAAGAAGGAACTTCGTAGGAGCGATGAGGTGGAGAAACGAAGAAGATTGGGCATCTACAGCATGCCATTCGGCCGAGTGAAGAACTCACACGGCCGAGCAAAGAAGCTCGCTCGGCCGACCAGACCGGACACGCACAACAGAAGAATATCTGAGTGCCCTCGGCCGAGTGACGATAGACCACTCGATCGAGTATGGAGATCCACTCGCCCGAGTGGCACGGGAAAGTCCATCCAAAAAGAGGCCGACTTACTGGAAATCTACAGTCGACCTGAGAGTTCCCACTCGGCCGAGCATGGAATGCCCCTCGGCCGAGTGAGTAAAGCCACTCGGCCGAGTCACCTCCGAAGACAGACCCCCGAAAACCCCCGAATTACTGGAAATCTACAGGGTTTGTCACTCGGCCGAGTGACATTTGTCACTCGGCCGAGTGAGTCGTTCCGCCTGCTGCGTAAGTTGCGATTTCTGGGCTGCGCAGGGGCATTTTGGTCACGATTTTCTGGGCGATTTTGAAGGGTATTTAAACCCAGTTTTTGCCTTAGTTAAGTAGGACTTTGGAGAGCTTTTTGGCAGCCTTTTTGAGATCTTTTTAGATCATTAGATTTAGCTTTTCTTTTGGGAGATTAAAAGGCTACTTTTGTTGGATGCTATTGGATTCTCATTGGTTTGTCTATTCTCCTATCAAAACCCCTATTTTTTTAACAATTTCTCTATTGCAATGAATTGTGTTGATTTTATTATTGATTTTCCTAAGTATTGCATGATGATTAGTGAGTAGTGCTATCGTCTTAGGGCATAGGGATGAACCCTATAGACCCTATTTCTGAATTGTGATGAATTGGTGAAATTCTTGCTGGAATTGATTAGGGTTAGGTTGGGATTGATTAATTACGGATAGCTAGGGATTCATATCGATTGGGATTTGCAAGAGATTGGGTCCCAATTGATAGGAAGCCCTAGAAATTCGATTTAGATTTACGATTGGACTTCTCTAGAATTGGTTTGCAAGAGATTAGACCAAAGCTGGGATTTTTAATCGTGTTTCTATACCAATATCCGTTTGCAAGAGATTGGACGGGTAGGAACTATCTCAATCTAGGTCGTAGCTCAAGTTTGCACGAGAATGGGCTCGGGATACGATTGAACGATGATGTCGTTCTTCACGCTAGCGGCTTAGGTTAGGGTTTGCAAGAGATTGGGCCCTACCCTAGGTTTGCCATAGACCGGCAATAGCGCGAGAGCATGAGCTTGGTTCTACATTTAGTTGCGACTAGTTCACCTAAAATTCAAGTCTAGCAATGATGAAACCTATGAATCACAACGATAAGATACGGTTCGTAGCAGGGATTCCCTATCCCTAGGCGCTTTGTTTTATTGATATTTCTATCGACGTTTGAACGATTGTGACCATTTTACCCCAAATTGTTCTCGACCATTTTGATAGCTAGGTGATTGGAAGGAGACACTGTCATTAGTCCTCCCTGAGTTCGATACCCGCTCGCCGCTACACCGTGCGCTTGTGGTAAGACTACGAGTCGCTTGTCCCAGGTGTGTGCACTCCCGGGGCGCGATCAGATACCCGAGAGATAAATGGGTGGATTCCGCAAAGAGACAGCTGACACATCAGGCGCGAGATTGGTGGGATGCTCAGGAGTTACATTTGACTATGTCGATCTCGTGGGAGAAGTTTAGAGAGCTGTTTGAGGCTCAGTTCCTTCCAGAGACGAAGAAGGATGAGCTTCGTTTGAGGTTTGAGCACCTGACACAGGGACGACAGAGTGTAGATGCTTATGATGTAGAGTTCTCACTATTGAGCAAGTTTGCTCCTGAGTTGGTGCGATCACAGGCCACCAGATCTAGGCGATTCAGGATGGGCCTGGACCTCAGTTCAGAGCAGCGATGTCGACTCAGGTGTTACTTACATATAGTGCTGTGCTTTGTTGGATATGGACGACATAAATACACCCATGAGTGGATGTATGAGGGTATACGGACCTCAGATGTCGCGTGCACGAAGGCGTGCATGAAGGGAACCTTTTCTCGTGTGAAAAGGACCACTCGATAAGTGGAAAAAGCCACTCGATAAGTGGAAAAAGCCACTTTATAAGTGCAAAATGGCACTTGATAAGTGGATAACGAAGAAGATAAATGAATGTGCTAATATAGGCTAATAAGCTTATAATTGGTTATTTCCTACAATAACCACCCCTAAAGCCTATAAATAGGACCCAAGGGCAAGGCATTCAATCACACTTTCCATGCCATAAGTTTGCATAAGGCATCTTATGTTCTTCTTCTCCCTTCCATTAAAATCCTCTTCTAGTTAGAGATTTAGGCGGTGAAACTCTGCTTCGATCCTCCGTGACGAAGTATCGACCGTTGTAGCGAATCCGAGGGCAAAGTTCAGAGACTACCGTGCCGCATACGCAAACGTAAGTCTCTACTTTATTTCGATCCTAGCAACGCTGTTTTGACAGGATCCTACATTGGTATCAGAGCCATACGGGTTCGCCCCGATCAAACCGCCGCCCCGTCGAACCGATGAACGAGGCGTTGTCTTTTTCACTAATGGGTATCCTACCATTACGGATATGGTAGGAACACTTCGTGACGGAGAGAACGCAGCGGTTGTTCTTTTCACGTTAGGGTCTCCTACCATTACGGATATGGCAGGAACTCTCCGTGACAGGAAGAACCGACCGTTCACTTCGTCAAGCTCGCACTCTTCATGGATGCCGAGTCTCCATTCATAGGGAATGTGAACTCTCTTCATGTGGAGCGTGTAGTTTACGAACTTTAAAGTATGTTATTTTTCATTTTTGGCACACAGCCATTAGAAGATAACTACTTTCTCGACGAACGGGTGCTTCATCGACGAACGGGTGCTTCATCGATGAAGAAGATGGTAGTTATTCCCATCGGGGAAGATAACTTTTGGTGCATGATCACCATGGCCAAATGGGCTATGGAGGCAACGCATCCCCCCTTCTCATGCGGAGGGGGTTGGCTACGGCTAATAACCACCACGGCCACCCCTCCGGCGGGGTGTGCGGCAACCCCATACAAGGGGGTGGCCGGCCATGGTCATATGGGCCATAGCCGGCCAAGGCCAAAGGGCCATGGCCAGCCAAGGCCAAAGGCCCAAGGCCGGCCAAGGCCAGGCCGACACTGGTCGGCCACGGCCAGGGCCAGGGGGCCCTGGCCGGCCTCAGCCAGGGCCAGAGAGCCCTGGCCGCGGCCAGGCCAGGGCCTGGCCAGCCCTAGCCGGAAGCCAGGGCCCTGCCGGCCCTGGCAGAGGCCAGGGCCTGCGCCCTGGCCTCAGGCCAGGGCCTGGGGCCAGGGCCCTGTCGGCCCTGGCAGAGGCCAGGGCAGAGCCTGGCCGGCCCTGGGCTCTGCCAGGGCCATGGCCGGCCCTGGCCGGCCTCAGCCAGGGCAGAGGCCCTGGCCGAGGGGCCAGGGTGTAACGACTGTTTTTCATGTATCTGGATTTATTATAATATAATATATGTTTTGGTGGATTTTCTCCTCTTGTGTGGTTTTTGTCTGCATAGATTTCATTTTCGATCGATTCGTCGTATTTCCTCGCTTCTTCCTTAGGATTGTCGATTTCGAAGTAAGTCATTCGTGACAGACTTCATAACGGTCGTATCTTACTATTAGATCAAGCCTAGGAGTCTTAGGAATCGATCCCGGGGCCCCGCGCTCCGTATCGGAACTTTTTGTGCTCATTAGCCGGTATAAGAAGGGGCACCAACCGACTAGATGACGATCCAGTCGGTCGGCAATCCTTCTTGGACCGACTAGTTAGCTTTCTAAATTTCCCAGGAGTTACTGTTTACTCTTAGTCGGTCTAAGAACGTTCATCGACCGACTAGATGCCAAACTAGTCGGTCAGTATTTGTTCATGGACCGACTAACTCTAGAATCCTATTTTCGTTTAGGAGTTACTGTTTGCACTTAGTCGGTCTGCGTTGGTCGACCGACCGACTAGTTGCCAAACTAGTCGGTCAGTGGTTGCTCTTTGACCGACTAATTAGTGTTGAAACCCTAATTTCTGGGCAGCCGCCAGCCCATCCTATTTAAACCCAACCCAATCGTTTTCATCTTCTCCAACACGACCCAAAACCCTAAAATCTTCCCCCTTGAGCCCCCATCTTCCTCCAAGCTTCATTTCTTCATTTCAAGCCCTAAATCCATCATCCAAACCATCCATTCACTCTATCTACCTCTCATCTTCCCTAAAATCTTACCAAAACCCATCAAAATCCCCAAATCCCCCAAAACCCTAGTTTTCCCAAACTTCTCCAATCTTTTCCAGATCTGATCCTAGGGTTCCCCGGAGTGTTTCTTCCGTCTCCTCTTGGTAAGAAATCGATCTACCGTTGTTTTCTTAACTTATTTATATTTTTATGAAACCCTAATATAATTTCATGTTATTTGATGATTGTTCCCCCAAAACAGCGATTTTCCCGTAGATTGTCACCCGTGTGACGAAGTGGTCGTCATCCCCGGTGCTAGGCAAGTGAAACTTGCCACTTAGGGTTTAGGCCATGTTTTAGGCCATTTGCTTGTTGTAGGCGTAAAAGAGGCTAGGCGACGAAATGATACTCGCCTAGGCGCAAATTGGGGAACTAGCTTGACAACGAAGCTAGTTCCAACACATATAGCATGTTGCACAATTTCCATGTCATGTTTACTTTCCATTAACGGTACGCAAATTAATTGTCATGTCATTGCATCCTTAAGTGTTTCTGTGATTGCATAGCTTTGCTACAAAATGCTTGTGTTCCTGGCTCGTGTTCCAGAAGCGGGCCATGTGTTGGTTGATAGCCAATGCTCGAATTGCGTGTTTCCGGCTAGGTGCACCCCTACGCCAAAAGTTTAATAATGCGAGCTCATGTGCGGGGCAACCCCAGGCTCACTAGCTGAGTTCATTGTGCGGGGACCCTGGCTCCATTACGTGTGGGTATTGGGGGTAAGAGTTAAGCGACCAATCAACTGGGAGTCTGCCCGATCAGCAACTGCAGTGGTAAGGCGTAAACTCTTGGGTTTGGGGTAGTTGTTAAGCGGCCAATCAGCGAATGTAAAACCATTCAGCTGTAAGGCGTAAACATCTACAAAACAACGTGAATAGTGAATTGATTGAGATTGATAGTAGCGTGGCTACTCTTGTCTTGTCTTGTCTTGTCTTGTCTTGTCTAGTCCCGATGACTGTTCTCTTGTACAAATTGTCTTGCCATGTTTCAATTGTGCACTCATGTTATAACTGCCATGTCATGCATACTAAACTGCTAGGTTGCTAGAGCCTTACTTTCAGTTTCCTTGCTCAAGTCTTTTAGACTTGCTGACATGTGCCCCTTTACTCTTTTGGGTGACACATGTTAGATCCTGAGCCCGAGTACCTTGTTGAGGACGAGGTGTTTGCTGACGCCGAGCCCGAGCTTGTGTTTGACGGGGAGTACGTGGACACTGGGGACCAGTCCTAGTGTCTTCGTTGTGTTTTACTTTTGTTAGACAGTTGTTTTGTTATCGGTGCGTAGCACCTATACTTTGTTATGTCGTCGCTTTTGTTGGCCTTGTTCTGGGCCTTGGGCTCTTTTCTTTTAGCCTGGTGGCTTTTCTGGATGTTGGACTTATGTTGATGTTGGACAATTTATGAGATGTGAATTTTATTTCAGTCTCTCCTTGGGTTATTATTGTTATTCCGTTGTGGTTACAGGGACCTGCTTATGTATTATTGACGCTTATCGGGTTTGGGGCTTCACAGCTCCACTCTCGTGCGGACCTTCTCACGTCTCGCCTCCATTTTAGGGAAGCGGGTCGTGACAGGTTTTATTGATGGCCCATGCAGGTCCTTCTGTACCTGCGATTTTTGGAATAGCGATAATAATATTAGAATGTCCAATAAATTAAGTTCGACGTCCGATGTCATAAGCTATGAGTCTAATCTGATTCGTTTTTTGTGTCACTAGATGGCAGGAAGGCGTTTCACCCGTGGTGGGGGTAGTGGCGCGACCCCTCATAATGAGGAGCCTGAGCGGGAACCCACCAGCGGTGAGATGATGCGGATGATGCTCCAGATGATGCAAGTGCAGCAGGGCGTGCTTCTGCAAGTCCAGAATGCACCACTTGCTCGAGCTGCCTGGGCTCTTCCGGATGTTCCTCGCTCTGAGCCAGGAGCGAAGCAATTTCGGGAGCTGGGTCCCGCGTATTTTGATGGTTCTGAGGGTCCTCTGGCTGCCGATGAATGGATTCGGAACATCGAGGACAATCTGAAGATGGCCAAGATCACCCCGGCTGGATGGGTTGATTTGGCGAAGAGGCAACTCAAGGATAATGCTCGGAATTGGTGGGATGCGGAAGAGAAGTTATTGGTAGAGCCGATAGCTTGGGCTACCTTCAAGGCTAGATTTGAGGGTGAGTTCTTCCCGAAGGCTGCCAGGGAAGAGATGCTGCAGCGTTTTATCGATTTGAAGCAAAGGAGCTCGTCGGTGGACATGTATCACCAAGAGTTCATGAGGCTGAGTCGGTTTGCACCGAAGATGGTGCAGGACGCTGAGGAGAAGGCTCAGAGGTTCCTGCAGGGGCTTGCTTCGGAGCTCCAGAGTTTTGTGACCTCCTCTGACCGGGAGTCTTATCAGAAGGTTCTGGTAGCAGCTAAGAGGCAGGAGCTGCTCGTGAACCAGAGGAGGGGGTCTGTTGTTGGTGCTGGGAAGAGGCCTGTGGAACAGGCGAGAGCTGTGGTTAGACCTGGATTCAGGCCTAATCAGTCTGCTCAGTTTAAGAGTCCAGGAGGGCCTATTCTGAAGTCTTGCCATTTCTGCGGCAAGCCTGGCCACGTCAAGGATCAGTGTCGGAAGTTTTTGGGCCAGTGTCTGATTTGTGGAGATGCTTCCCATGCCGCGAAGGATTGTCGGCATGCGAATCAGCTGCGGAGGGCTCCTGTTGCAGCACAGCCGTTGCAGCAGCGACCATCTATTCCTGCTGGTCGTGGGGCAGCTCTTGTTCCGCAGGGACAGGCCTTTCGGCAGGCTGTTCCGCCAAGGAGGCAGGCTTTTCTGATGACCGCTGCGGAGAGCGAAGCTGTGGATGAGGTTATCGCAGGTAATCCTCAATCTAGCTGTTACTTTCCTAGCTGGTTTTGATTGTTAGATTATGTTGTTTGCTTGAACATGGTTGTTTTCTAGACTAGGGTTTGATTGTTAATTGCTTGTTAGGTGTGGTTTTGGTTTGCACATTTCCTGCACGAGTCCTCTTTGACTCTGGTGCATCGATGTGCATTATTTCTCGGAGCTTCGTGGAGAGGCATTCCTTGTCGACGTCCCCTCTTCCCAAGAGTTGGAATATCTTTACAGGGAATGGTGTGGTCTCGGTGCATCATGGTTGCAAATCTTGCTCGTTGGTGGTCTGTGGACATGAGCTTTTCGCTGATTTCATTGTCCACGACATCATCAACTATGATGCAGTTCTTGGAATGGACTGGCTTGCGAGCTTCTATGCTACGATCTACTGTCGGAGGAAGAAGGCGGTGTTCGAGATTCCCGGACATCCAGTGTTTGAGTTCAGTCGTGGTAGCAGTTCGCTTGGTCCTGTCAGATTTCGGGCCAGGCCGGTGGAGGCTGTGGCTATGCAGATGGAGCTGGAGTGGCCCGCTGTGGTGCGTGATTTTGGCGACGTCTTCCCCGAGGAGATGTCTGGTTTGCCGCCTGATCGGGCTTTGGAGTTTTCTATCGATCTTGTTCCAGGTGCGCAGCCGATTTCGAAGGTGCCGTATCATATGGCACCTGCAGAATTGGAGGAGTTGCGGAAGCAGTTGGATGAGCTTTTGCAGAAGTGTTATATTAATCCTAGCGTGTCTCCGTGGGGAGCACTGGTGTTGCTGGTGAAGAAGAAGGATGGTTCGCGTCGCATGTGCGTGGACTATCGGGATTTGAATGCGGTGACCATTAAGAATAAATACCCGTTGCCTCGCATCGATGATATTTTTGATCAGCTTTGAGGTTCGAGGGTGTTTTCTAAATTGGATTTGAGGAGTGGTTACCATCAGTTGAAGGTTAGGAAGGATGATGTTCCGAAGACAGCGTTCAGGACGAAGTATGGACACTATGAGTTCGTGGTTATGCCTTTCGGCGTAACTAACGCGCCCGCAGTTTTCATGAATCTGATGAACCTGATTTTCTACGACTTTTTGGATAAGTTTGTCGTTATCTTTATTGACGACATTCTGATCTATTCGAAGTCGGAGGAAGAGCATGCCTCGCACTTAAGGACGGTGTTGGAGATTTTGAGGAAGCATCGTTTGTATGCTAAGTTTTCGAAGTGCGAGTTTTGGCTGGATCGAGTTGCTTTTCTCGGGCATGTGGTGACTGGAGATGGTATTTCAGTGGATCCTGAGAAGATTCAGGCCATCAGGGAGTGGCCTGTTCCGTCGTCTGCGTCTGAGATTCGGAGTTTCCTTGGACTTGCTGGTTACTATCGGCGATTCATTAAGGACTTTTCTCGTATTGCTGAGCCGATGACCAGGTTGACGCGGAAGGATGTTGCTTTTGTTTGGTCGGGTGATTGTGAGAGTTCTTTTGGTGTTCTGAAGGAGAGGTTAACGACTGCCCCTATTCTTGTTGTGCCTGATCGCAGCGGTGGATTTGAGATCTTTTGCGATGCTTCTGGCAAGGGTCTCGGGTGTGTGTTGCATCAGCATGGGCACGTTGTGGCGTATGCGTCTCGTCAGCTTAAGGTTCATGAGAAGAATTATCCGACGCATGATTTGGAGTTGGCTGCCGTTGTGTTTGCTCTTAAGATTTGGAGGCACTTCTTGCTGAGTGAGAAAGTGAAGATTTTCACCGATCACAAAAGCTTGAAGTATATTTTCACTCAGAAGGAGCTCAACATGCAATAGCGTCGATGGTTGGAGCTTATGGTGGATTATGATATTGATTTGCAGTTTCACCCTGGCAAGGTGAATGTGGTTCCGGATGCTTTGAGTAGGCTTCCAGCGGTGATGATTTTGACCTCGCAGTGGAGATTGCAGCAGGATTTTTGCGAGTCTGGTGTGGAGTTGTTCTTCCTGGGGAGGCTTCTTCGTTGATGTACATGCAGGTACAGTCGACGATCGTGGATCGGATTAAGGCTGGCCAGGCTGAGGATCCGAAGCTGGTGAAGATTCGGGAGCAGGTGGAAGCCGGTCTGCGGACTGACTTTTTGATTCATGAGGATGGCTCGCTGAGGTTCGGAGCCAGGTTGTGTGTGCCAGCTGGGGATATCAGAGAGGAGCTGATGGTGGAGGCACACAGTTCGCCGTATTCTGTGCATCCTGGTGGCACCAAGATGTACCAGGATCTTCGTCTAAATTATTGGTGGCATGGTATGAAGAGGAGCGTGGCTCGGAGTGTAGCCAAGTGCTTGGTTTGCCAGCAAGTGAAGGCGGAGCATCAGCGTGCGGCCGGGTTGCTACAACCACTTCCGATTCTGGAGTGGAAATGGCAACACATCACTATGGATTTCGTGACTGGACTACCTCGGAGTCCGAAGCAGAATGACGTGATTTGGGTGATCGTAGATCGATTGACCAAATCTGCGCACTTTATTCCGTTCCGAGTGGGACAGTCCACTGAGGCGCTAACGAGGAGATATATGGAGGTAAAATTCTTTTACTCTCCGTTTTATTTCCTTTTCCTAGTTTGGATAGTGATGTAGCGTGAATCGTGCAGGAGGTTGTGCGACTTCATGGAGTCCCCGTGAGTATCGTGTCTGACAGAGACACGAGGTTCACATCTCAGTTCTGGCATAGTTTGCAGAAGAGCTTGGGTACGCGTCTGAGTTTCAGCACGGCGTACCATCCGCAGACGGATGGCCAGTCCGAGAGGACGATTCAGATTTTGGAAGACATGCTGAGGGCGTGCATGTTGGATTTCAAGGGTTCGTGGGAGGACCATCTACACCTGGTAGAGTTCTCTTACAACAACAGCTTCCAGGCGAGTATTGGCATGGCGCCTTTCGCCGCTCTTTATGGGAGGAAATGCCGATCGCCATTGAGTTGGGATGACGTTGGTGATCGGGAGTTGTTGGGACCTGAGATGATCGTTGTCACGCCCCGCTTCCCAAAAACGTGGAGGCGAAGCGTGAGAAGGTCCGCTCAGACTTGAAGCTACAAAGCTGCAAGTCCGATAAGCGTCAATCAATTTAAACTGCAGGTCCTTGCAACGCGAAACGAAACAAAGATAATAATAACGAAAAGAGACAAAAGAACATCTCAGAATATCCATAGTGATAAATCTCAACATCACAGAAAAAGCCACCAGGCTAAAATAAAAGAGTCTAAAAGAGGCCCAGCATGGCCAATCAAAAGTATAAAGTACAACAACAAAGTAATGGTGCAAGCACCGACATCTAACAGCAACCTAAAGCAAAAGCAACGCCAACAGTCTCTAAAACTGGTCTCCGGTGTCCACGAACTCCTCGACGAACGTAGGCTCAGTGTCAGCAACTACCTCGTCCGCTACATCTATCTCTGGCTCAGGGTCTAACATGTGACACCCAAAGAGAAAGGGGCACATGTCAGCAAGTCTGGAAGACTTGTGCAAGTGAAACTGAAAGTACAAGTAAGAGCAACCTAAAAGTTCTAGCATGATGCAATGACATGGCAGTTAAAGTAATGAGTGCGACAGGTAAAGTAAAGCGAAGTAAAGTACGAGCATGGCATGACATTCACAAGACAAGTACAAGACAAGAAAAGTAAGCACCTCGTGCACAGAGATTCCGTCTTTTGGCTAGAGTGGCTGCGCGGGCCAACTCCTAAGCTCAAGCGACCGTTTATCCCTACCCCTCCACGTGTATCGAGCCAGGGCATTACCCCCGAACATGGAATGCTCGCTTCTGGACCACGAGCCAGGAAGTGTGTAAACAAGTATGGCGTAGGGGTGCACCTAGCCGGACAAATAGTATGAGGACAAGTATTGTAGCGTGTGCTACGATGCAACAATCAATGCATGGATGACATGGCATGACAAGTAGTAAAGCGTACAAGTAAGAAAAGTAAACGTGACAGTTTAGCATGCATGAATGACAAGTTTAAGGGTTGGATCTAGCTTCGTTGTCAAGCTAGATCATTTAGGTGACGGATCTAGTTTCGTTGTCAAACTAGATCAAGTAGGCGTCTAGCCAGCTATCATTTCACTGACTAGTCTCTTTTACGCTAAAAGCAAGGAAGTGGCCTAAAAACATGGCCCTACACAAGAGTTGGCAAGTTTCACTTGCCTGCAACTATCACGTCAAGAAAACACCGTCCAACGAGTCCAAAGTCACGATTCCTACGTGCACAAGTCCACCGGCCTACATCCGTTTTATTAATCTTGATTAATGATGGCTAAAACATTTAAAATACTTTAAAATACTGATTTTTAGTCTTGGTTAACATGCAATTGGGTTGGGGGTCCTAGGGGTGCAAAACGTTACCTCAACACGACGCGAAAGCTACACCGGCGTCGGGTAGCGACGCCGGGGGTTGGAATAAAAGATCGCGCTCCAAGTCCAGATTCCAATTAGTTTCCTCGCTGGAAATTTCAGAGCAAATAACTCGGGCGACGATTCCAGATTCCAAAGCTAATACGTGCGACGACGGGCTACGACGTGCGACGACGTCGTACGCGACGAATCCTCAAAGAGAAAGCACCTAGGTGGGGCCTACAGTAGTCCTAGGGGCCTTTGGGGGACCCACAATAACTCTGGAGAACTTGGGGGGCCCACGGTGGCAAGTGGTGCGACGGATGCGGGGTTGCGACGAGTGGCTCTCGGTCGTACAGCCTCGGTGCGGGGAAATCTCTCGGTCAGACACTAGGAACCGCGCTGTGCGACGCTTTGGGTCGGTCGCAGCAGCGGGGGCGGGCGTTTCCTTCGGTCAGACCGGTCGGGGGCTTCGGTCGTGCGCTTGGGATGCGAGGCGGGGCAGCGTTGCAACGTGCAGCGCTTGGGCGCTCGGTCACAGCGGGTGGGGCGACCGGTCAGACACGGAGCGGAGTGGGGCGACGGGGCGGGTCGATGCGGAGCGCTTGTGCGGAGCGGGGCCTCGGTCAGACCGAGGGCCTCTCTCGGCCAAGCGGGGGAACGGGTGTGGGCGGCTGCTGCAGCGTGCGGACGGCGAGGATGCGGGGGCGGCTATCGGTCGGAGCGGGCGGATGCGGGGGGTTTTCTCGGTCGTGCGGGGGGGGGCTGAACGTCGCAACGTTGCGACGATTCGTCGCAACGTCCAATTTGGGTTTTGGAAGAGGCTAGGGTTAATTTCTTGCAAAAATAGGTCTTCCTAGGGGTTGCTTATATAGTATAGATGGGTTGACTTGGTCTAGGGCTAAATCTAATAGGATTAGAAGTTTAAAATAATTTAAAATTTGAAATTAAACTTCTCCAACTCATCTAAGGGTTTGACTTGGTCCAAATGAGCTGGAAATTGGCTCAAAAATTCTTTAAAACGTTTAAAACTTAAATAAATTTTATTTGGCCGAAAATAATTTATAAATTAATTATTAAAAATAATATAAAACTTGTAAAAATTATAAAAGTGGTCAAATAAACTCCAAAAATTATAAAATAAATATCGTGGTGATCGTGGCGACGAATGTGAGCTAACTAAGAAGACGGATCTCAGTTTCGACGTCGGACGACGAAACTAAAAATAGAAACGTCTCCCGTCAAAAGTGAAAATCGCCACGTCTCATCGAATAAGTGTAAATTGTGGGAAAACGACTCGAGAAACGTCGTTCCAAAATAGTGCCACTATTTAATATTCTCAGAGACGTTCACAACGGCATATCACACGAAAGTGTTCACAAACGAACAAAGTCTAAAACAAACACGTGCACGGTCAAAAGCACGTGCACGAACAACGTACCACGAAAAGTGGTCGTTATATCCTCCCCACCTTAGAATAAAGTCCGTACTCGGACTTTCTAATATAGCTAGTCGCTCTAGTAACTACCCCAATCAAGTCATATAATAATTCAACCAGGTATAGTCATTACAAGTGCTTATATATGCACTAGGTAGTCAAACATTAACACTACCACCATGTATATATATACATTCACGTACGTCCTATATTTATACTTAGTATAGTCAGTCAACTTCATACATGTATTTCAATCATGTTTATAAACATACATCCCTTATATAACTACTACTCACAAAACAATAGTTCGGATACTTATATAAGTATGATCTCATACTAGCAAATACAATCATTGCTCTACGTATAGATAGCTACCTATGCACAAACATCAAGGGTATACTACCCTCTAATATTCATCCAATACCAACATCTCAGCACATATAGTCACACCATACCATTATTAAATCAAAGTTCACTATATATATATATACTAGTCATAACCCGTGCCCGCGGGCACGGTTCACTTAAGATTTTCCTCCATGAAATGTTTGTTCCCAAAAAAATTATTTATTACCGACAAAATTGTGCGGAACTACAAATTAGCATAAAAATATTTAGCGACACGGGTGCCTTCGGCGCGAAACAACAAATTCGACGCGGGCGCCTTCGACACGGAATAACAAATTCGGCGCGGGCGCCTTCGACACAGACCAACAAATTAGTGTAAGAAAATTTAGCAGGCGGGCGCCTTCGGCACGGGCATGTTCTCTTGGGCACGGTTCATCGAAGATATCCCCTCAAAATATGTGTTCTCCCCAAAAATTATTTTCCCTCCAAAATTTAAACAGACAAAAATTTAGCTTCGACGGGGGCGCCTTCGACGCGAACCCGTGCCCTCGGGCACGTTTCATTTAAGATATCCTCTCAAATCGTTGTTCTCCACAAAAATTATTTCCTCCTCCAAAATTTCAGCGAACAAAAATTTAGCTGGCGCCTTCGGGGCGGGCGTGTAAATAACCCGTACACACGTGCACATGGACTGGAAAAAACGATCGGAAAAGGGGGGGACGAAGAAAAAGTGTGGGTGTGTGCGTGTGGAGGGTCCAAGGGCAAAAATGCAAATACTCGGGTTGTATGTGCAAAATTCCCCTCATCCTCTCTTATCCCTCAAAATCTCATCTCTTGTCCAATTTCTCTTGATAACATCGCTCATTTGTATAATAGATATCGCTCAAAATCTCATCCCGTGTCCAATTTCTCTTGTCCAAATTCTTGTATCCAATTTCTCTTGATAACATCCCTCATTTGTATAATAGAATATCGCTCAAAATCTCATCTCGTGTCCAATTTCTCGTGTCCAAATTCTCTTATCCAAATTCTCTTCATAACATTCCTCACTTGTATAATAGATATCTCTCTATTGTATACATCTAAAGGGTCATTGTGCATGATACTGTTTACATTAAAATAATTGTATGCTTTCACGACAAATTAAATTTATGTTGAGTTTTGGCTTGTTTTGAACACATGAATCAAGTTATCTGTGATTTGGTGAGATCTTTTGTTGCTCCATTTTCAAGTATAAAGATATAACACGTAGATCATCAAGGATGATGATTGGCGTAAATGTTATTA
Organism: Scilla litardierei; assembly: GCA_030789695.1. Taxonomy (NCBI): domain Eukaryota; kingdom Viridiplantae; phylum Streptophyta; class Magnoliopsida; order Asparagales; family Asparagaceae; genus Scilla; species Scilla litardierei. The sequence continues at coordinate 119,466,978 of CM061136.1, forward strand.
CATCATATATCAATAGTTATATTTTGTGTTCTGTAAATAATCAATGCATACAAAGTAGACTTGTGTTGCATTTGTAAATTGCAATATGATCATGTGTTTACCTAAAGCATCCCATTTTTCCAAATGCAGACTTGTGTTGTTTTCCTCTACCTTGTGTTTACATACAGCATCCCATTTTTTCATCAAAATAAAATAAGTGGCCAGAGAACATAAACAGAAAGGACATGAAATTGCAATAGAAATATTCCATTGCTTGGCTAAAAATACACTCATAACACAAAGTTTCGTTCATGCTTTATTCAGAAGCTCATCACGTACACTGATCCCATCCGAAATGAAAAAAACTTAAAATATATAATCACTATGTACACTGATACATTGATCAGAATTCTAAGTCCTCCATCTTTCAATCAGATCTCGGGTTAGGTCTTTAGCATCAATACAACCATGCTTGGCTAAAAATACACTGATAACAGTCTAGTAGTTTCTTTCCAATGATCATGGCACAATACATCCTTTCTTAGCAAAAAAAGTATACAATTTAGTCAAAATTTCATGGTCATGCCGCAGCAGACTGCTTGTTTTCATGTTCATCGAGCTTCAACGCATGCAATAGCTTTGGACATGATTCTTGGATACCTTCGGGAAGCTCCAATGATTGGGTAAATGTCTGCAATGATTGGGTAGAGGTCTGCACGCTGTTAGATGCGATCCCCACATATCTGTTATCAGAGGGCTGTCTCGAAATTAATCTCAATACTTCACAAATTTCTGCAAATACCAGAACTTATACCATGTTTCCTGATCTTGCAATGTACATGTGCTGCTGAGGAGCTAGAGCATGTGTGCATGGATACCCCAGATGTTAAGATTTTCAGGTCATCAGCTGTAAATACATGTTCATCGTGGTTAAGAATGTTGGTAGAGCAGGAACTGGTCAAAAAGTATACTTCCTTGAAAGAATATTGGGAGAGCACTTGAGATCATACCACTTCTTGCTCATGCGGGCTTGACAATTGATAGATTTAACATTACTATTGGTAGAGAATGTTCTTTCTGTGACAATCTTTTGCTTATTTTTCTGCATAAAAAATATTTAAGTTGACATGATTGATGTATTTTCTCACTTGAGCTACACCATCACATACGTTAGTAAGAATGAAAAGGCAATGGAAGCATAATATCAAAATTTAATTTAACATTCAAATTGATTGTACAAATCTGTGATGCTGATGTGAAAACAGAATGAACATTTAATTTAACATTCAGATTGTAGATGTACATTCAGATTGCACATACAAATCTGATTGTACATGTATATTTACTGAATGTACAAATCTGTTAGTAAGAACATTGAAATTTAACATGTAAAATCTGTTAGTAAGAACGAAAAGTAAATGGAAGCATAATATCAAAATAAGTATTTGCAAATCTAAGACATCTGAAAACCTCCTTGACAATCCAGTACACGTGTACCTGCATGCTGCACATGTGGGAGAGAGGGAAGTTGAGAGAGGGGAGGGGAGATAGAATCACCTCAAATATTACTTCTTTGCCAACATTTGACTGAAGTAGCTCGTTAACATACTCAATGCAAATATCAATAAAACTCTGCAAATCAACAAATAAGAAACTGGCATTCACATTCTTGAAATAAATCAAAGAACATTGACCCAAAATTGCAAAATAATAGTGCAAGAATTGTCGCATATCTTTTTTGGATAGACAAATAATGAGATCTAGAAGTTGCTTCGGAATTTCCATGAGAGCAGCCTGGTAATTAAATACCTAGGCCTTCAGACATCAAGCAAACCAAATAAACAATGTATTTACATGAATAGAATGCAGTCGGAAAAGAATGATATGAGATGCAAGAATCTTTCCTCATGGTTCAAGCTCTAAATAACACAATACAATGGTAAGGGTTCACATAGTAAAAAAAAATTTGTACTCATTGATACAATGTTATTACAATGACTCCTTGTATCAATAACATTGTATCAGTTATCAAAAAATTTTCAGGATATGTATGCTTAAAATAACTGGTTAAGAAAACTGATTTCAAATTTCAGTTCAAAAAATGTCAGTTCAATATGTATGCTTAAAGTAACATTGTTCATATTTCAAACAAATTTCACTCGGTGAGAACTTCAAATTCCTGAAATTTCCTGAGAAAAATTTCTATTCAGTTCAAAAAAATAACATGATATAATGAGCTATTTTAAGTATACAATGAGTTATGTGAAATGAAATTTCAGTTATTTTAGGCATACAAATTCCTAAAAAATAACAGAAGGTGTTCATGTAATCAATCTGTCATATCTTCATGTTCTCCAAGTCGTGTGCGGCTTGTGAACAGGCTCAGTCTGCAGTCTGCAGAAGTTTGAAGTAATCCAAGTGATAAATGCGTTTGGTTTTGTTTCTTAAGTTTCAGCAGGATTCTTATTCCTTGTAGATTTCTTCTATACTTTCAACAAACAATTCTACATGATCAGATCAGGCTTCTGCTTGGAGTTAAGAATTAAATAGTACATTGCTTTATCAAGAGAATGTCAGACAAAATGGAGGAAGTATAAAATTGTGTGTGTGTGTGTGTGTAATGGCAAACCTACCATACACATAAACACAATTATTTAGAAATCATGGTATAAATTCAACATTCTAACAGTAGAAGAAACTCATTAACTTTTAAAGACTGTTAGTGTTTATAATACAACTTGCGAAGTTCAGTCGTACCAAATCAAGAAGGCACTGATCCGCCCAGACAATGTCATGGTCATTCCTAATCGATTTGTGTCAGTAAAATACTGTGAATATCCAAGTTTGGGGAAAGCCGAAAGAAAAAAGAGGGTTATTTTAAGCATATGTTAGCGTGTCTGTTATTTTAAGCCGAAAGACTTACAATCCAAAACTCACCCATATGTGGAAAGCGTGACTGTTATTTTAAGCATAAATATCCTGAAATCCCGGTTCAAAAAAATTGAAATATGAACTCAAAATTCATATTCTTAATTCAAGATTCAAGACGTTTGAAGCTGAGTTCTCTTTCTGGTGATATGTACCAAGGCATCCGCAAATGATAAATGACTGACCAAAAACAAAAGCAACCGGATTTATCTCTTATTTTAACAACACTGACAGAATCCCATTTTCAGTTAATCAAGAATGAACATGCCAGAAAGTAAACAAAGGTGTTTGTTTTCAGTGAGAGCAAGAATATCGGACAATACCATTTATCAATAACAGTCGCAACCTTGAAAAAGATATAGCTGCTGCTGTGGACACGTTTGCTGTCAGAACGCTAGGGCTCAAATACCAACCAAAGCCACTGCCTGAAACGTTGCAACCAAAAAAAATAGCAGCCTAGAGAAGAAAAAGACATGTAAAATTTTTAAAAGTACAAATACTTTCTCTTGAATCTAACATATAAAATAACAAAATTCACTGACATAGTAAATTTACATCTAAAAGTATTTACAATTGAATGAATTTGCCAACAAATGCCATAGAACGTATCTAAGTAAATTGAATTTTCAAATCACAATGGCATACTGCTGTATAACTGTATGATGCACATGATTTGTTAAATTGATGTGAAAATGATAATACGAATCAAGATAAATCAGGATTTATGTCAAAACCCATGATATCGAAAGAGAGGATGGCAAATTAGAAGCTCATAGGTGCATACTGTTAGGGTATGGAAAAAATAGAAATTTAAATACTAAGAGAGAGAAGGTACTCATCTAATATATATAACTCAAATTTTAAACAGAACTCTAGTATCTTGATTTTTGTCACAAAAAATACCAATGCATTTCTTATGACTTACGTTAACATGATTTAGCTTGTGAACATTTTATTCATCGTATATATGGCATCCAAGGCTGATACATTTATAAGATTGTGCCTTAACCTGAAAGAGCAAGAAAGGAGTAATAATGAAATAAATAAATAAATAAATTATAAATCATGTCTCTAGATCTCTGAAGAATTTGATTGGTGAATATCAAAAAACATTTAAATGCAATTTTCATCAAGAAATTTGTAAATTTACTTCCATATTTAGCTTCTGAAAACTAACATACTATTTCTTCTATGCAACCCTAAGGCGTGGGAAGATCAGAGTCCTGTTTTGTTTTGAAAAGTAGCATATCAATGAATACATTAAATTTAACCCAAGATATGCGAGTTATCTCAAATCAAACTGCAATGAATTTATCAGCAAAACATCAACAAATGCAAAATTAAGCATTCAAGTTTCGCCATAAGAAAAAGAAAAGGATCAAATGTCCACCACAAACAGATTACAGGTTCAGAACAAAAAATCCATGACAAACACGTCACCAGAGATAAAAAATTGTACTCAAAATAGAAGAGATCACTCATAAAAAATCAGCTATTACCCAGCAAAGATCACTTCTTGGCATTTTTTGCTAATATTTAAAGAACAATTGACTAATATTTCAAAAAAAATTAACCAAACCAATAAAATCTAACCATATACCAAGAATTAACATACCATCCTTATCCTTTACATTGACATCAAGCTTCAATTACTTGCACAGCTCAGTCCTCTCTTCTCTTGTAGCAAAGTGAAGAGCAATCCTCTTGTTGGCATCCTTAACATCAGCCATTGTTTCTCCAGTCCTTTCCATTCATCCAATTACATTGCCAGCTCTAAAAAATTAAACAAACATTGAAACATGAAAAGCTATAAACCACAAAATTAAAAAAAAAACGAAATCATTCCAAGATCAAAATCACTCTTAAAAAGATCAAGGTTTCCAGTTTGTGCAGTATTGAGGAAATTTTAAAATTTCAGCAAGACTTAACGTGACATCGAAGTTGATAGATTAGCAGAAATTGACTTCCTTAAAATTGACAGATTAAGGTAAGGGGCTTCTCTTTCTCCTTAATAAAATATCAGAATGACTTCCCTAAAATTGACAGATTAAGATGGGGCTAGTTGGATTTAGAGTTTAATTAGAGCCGAGAGATGTACTTAACATTAACTCCCAGCAACTTTAAGTTTAGTGGGGCATTAGAAAACTGTTGCCACACCCACCGAATTTTTAGTTGATTCCATGTTTAGACTTCCCTAAGTGCATTGAGGTGCTCATTTGATCAGACACGTAAGAATTCATATTAAAAATTTCCCACTGCGACAAAATTGTTAAATGCATTTTGCAAAGAATAAGGCGACATCTCAATCTATCAATTTGCAGATCACAAACAGAAGTCATGAATAATTATCACCTGTAATCCAGCTACTTCTTAGTCATGTAAGCAATCTAATTCTTCAGTCACAATTTAACCTATATCTATAGTCAAGTAATTCGCAATTTATCGTTTCATAGTAATTTGAGTAGACAACATACTTCCGGCAAAAGAACGTGTATACACTACTGTAAGTGTTCTCATGTTGGCTGTAGCCAGTTAAAATTTTAGCATTAACGGAAAAAGATCATCACTCGCTGAAAACAATCGGGATTAAGGTAAATAACCGTTTTAGTATTTATCAGTCTATCTCATGTTTTAGGTACATTTGATAACCAAATGCTTTGCAAAACTATGGCAATCATAGACCTGGCACCAGATTTTTTTCCTCCTAAATAATGCCTAACAAACTGTTGTAGATCACATGGACTTATAGATCATCACCTTTAAAGTAATGCATGCTAGCAGGGACAACAACTTTGGTGACATGGCCTTATAGATCACATGGACTAACACCCTCTGATTTTACTGCACAACATGCAAAACTGCCACATGAGCTTTAATTCAAGGACTGGACGAATCTCTCATCATCCTTCCATTTACTCACAATTGACCTCTTATTTTTCCTCTAACCTCTTATTTTTCCTTGGACAGATGCCCCCGCCCCAAACAATATAATTAACAAATGGCAACAAAATTCAACCGAATGCCCTATGGTAAAAAAACAAAATCTAAACAACAGTTTTAAAAACGAAGCCTCCTTACAAAATCTATCAATAAAACAAAGTTTGACAACTAAATTAAAGTTAAACCTCATTATTAAGCGGCATTCCAGTTCCAGCCTTCTCATCGTGCCACTTCTGGTTCAACTCTTAGGCCAACTTCTTCATTCTCACTACATCACCACGGGAGCACCTCCTAGCGCGAGATGCCTATATTCAACCAAAAAAAACAAAAATTAACTTTTCCTCTTTGAGGAATTGCTACAAACACTTGGAGAGCAGCGGGACCACCCAGCGGGAATTGCTACAAAACCCATTCTCCAATTCTATTTGTTTGTATATCACAACCAAACAACAGCTTGAAATTGATCCATCCACAATGGAGGAAACATAGGAGGAGTTTTTATTTCTATCCAATCACTTAAAAATGCTGCCTTAAATGCAAGATTTTCAGTGTTCTATTGTCCAGCAAAAAGATGGTGCCAAGATCATACCATAGTACAAAATTCTGTAAAAATCTGTTCCTTCATAACAAAATTTTCATAACCTGCATAATGTTCAGCACTCTCTTGCTTCATAGCGAAATTTTGGCTCCCTTCTGCAGGAGTGGCCATCTCTCTCTGCACGAATTTTCACAGCTAGTGCTGACTGCTGGCCTCTGAGCAACCTGTGTGCACAATCTGCTTGCTTCTTTAAGTGTTTCTTCCTTCACCGTGATATTCTCAGCATTGGCAGCTGGCTGAGATCCATCGCCATTAGGAAGTTCCAAGTCAGCATTGCTCCAGATATCATTGAGGAAGTTGTCCATGTCATTAGGACTGGTGTTGAACATAGAACCATCTTCCATCAAAGGGATGTACACCCAATTTCAAGACAAACGAATTAATGTTTGTGCTAAAAGTAAATTCACCAAAGCTATTTTAGAAAAACCCATTCATTGACATTGAATCAAGAAAGTAAAGGAAACCAAAGCTATTTTAGAAAAACCCATTCATTGACATTGAATCAAGAAAGTAAAGGAAAGAGTATTGTCCCTGAGAAATTTCTCCAGTACACATCTCGATTTAAGGCTTTAGATGAGCAAATGAGGAATAGACATAACAAATTGACTAATATCCTCATCTATGATGAGAAGTCAGAAGTTGCCAACAAAAAAGAAGTATTAAACAATAGCTTGTTGGAGGTAGACGCCAGACCATGTTCAAAGAAAGTTAGGACATCTAACTTCATGCAGTACGTGAAGTAAAAACAACAACATAATGACTAACAGTATAACTAAAGAAAATTTAGACATGATACTGGATATGGTTGGAAATTGTAGCATACTATGAAAGATTGGTTAAAAAATGCACAAGGTCATTAAGATAAGGAAATGTGATATATCAATTAACTCCAGAGTACATTTCATTGCATTACAATTTGTCTCGATATAAAATTTAGTTAATGGAGTTAATTGATTATGTGATATATAGTTTTTTGTTATGTCCTGATATGAAATTTAATTGATGGAGTTAATGGAAATGTGATATATCAATTAACTCCAGAATACAACATAATGTGATATATAGTTGATGGAGTTAGATGATGGAGTTAGTTGATGGAGCCACTTCACTAATCGAATAAAAACACCTTCAACTCCTAATCCAACTTCAAAAGGCCATTTCTTTCCTTCAACTAATCAAAAACACACATGGACATAATCTAAAATATTGAAGTTTAGCTTCTCCTAATCTTAAAATACATAAAAGAAACTCAACTTTTACCAAAAAAATAAGCAAAAAAACTTTAAAAAACTCAACGCAAATCAAATGAAAACTTACTAAAATTCTTGTATCTTTGTTCTCTTAGCTCAAAACGTAACTTTTATCACAAAAAGATCAGATTTAAAGACTTTTAGTAATAACACTGAATTTACCTCAAAATATACTAATGTGAAATGAATTTACCACAAAACATACTAATAAGAAATTTCCTACACTGGAAAGATGATAATGAATTTGCTCATTTAATAGTTGGAAATTAAAGTAGAGAAGAAAAAAATGAGATAAAATCATTTCATAATGGAGTATATACATGGGATTGATAATTACAGATGCATACGATTCTAGAATAAAGACTCTCAAAAAATCCTACAGAATTTTTAACATCATATTAATGAATTGGAAAATGGAATGATTTTTAAATTTTCATGAAAAGTAAAGTGGCTTTTGATTACCATGGTTCCATTGGATGAAGATATACTGATTTCTCTCGTTCAGACATTTGTGCAAGTTTCATCTGATTTGCTGAGCACAGAGAGTAAATTAATCAATACCGAATTAATAGAAACTAACATTTAATATGTAAAAAACACTAATTAATGATAAATACCTTGATTTCAAGCCTGAGAGGTTGCAGCCGTCGCTAAAAATCTAATCCTATATCAATATCTTATTGGAATTAGAAACAGAAAATTCAGAATCTAATCCCGAAAGAAAACCTCTTTATTTTTCTTTTTCCTCGGAATGATAGGATGGCTAAATCCTAATGATCTCCTCCAAGGATGAGATTTTCAAAATCTGCTTGCTATGGTGGTTGCAGAACCCACACCCATGACAAACCATATCATAATTATAGCTGAAGTTTCTTTCTCCAATACAATCAGAACAAAAGGACTTTAGCAGGATCCAGTTTGTTAGTAGAGAATCTCTCTCCTCAAGAATGATGTTAGTAGTTATCCACCTTATTTATTCAAATAACAGACCTGTACAATTATGAAACTACTTGTTTGTGTCGCTAAAGCTAAATGTTAATGAACAGGAACATGAACAAAGCAATTTGCTCTATTCAAACTAAAACATTATAAAAGGATCCCTTCCAAGTTAGAGCAAGAACTCTCTGTTGAAAGGAATAGCAAAAATAAAATAAATTATAGTTGATATTAAAAAAGTAAAAATATTGCAATGAATTTAATCTGATTTGCTCACCAAGAAGTGTTAAGATTGATTCAGGTATTACAAAAAGATCAAAACTATCTCATCTCCAAAATGTATTTTGATAGCATGTTTTCAAACAAAAATACATAAAGTTGGAAATTTTCAAATCACCAATAGTAATCCATGTGTCAATCCCTCAATCAATGCTCATATTCTAGCAGCACCAATCAAACCTTTTCACTAAAAATTTAAAAAATTGGAAAAAAACCGTATGACATTAATAAATTCCAGCTATTTTCCATCTACGATGAATTCAACAAAGGCATTGAGGATTAGATTTAATGAAAGCTTAAATTATTCCAGCTACAACAATAAGTTGCCATAAAAAACCCAAAAAGAATCAAAAGCTACTAAATTTTGTTGGGGGAGAGGGGATATAATTTAAAATTTGCAAAATTGAAAAAAAAAGTAAGTTCTATTTAAATTACCCTCTATATTAAGTTCTGCTAAAAAAATTTGTATGCAAAGAGAAGTACCCCAAAAAAAAGATTTGATTAGCTAAAAATTCTGTTAAATATGGACATGGTAACAAATATTCTGTGAAAACTAATGTAAAATTCTGTTTCAAATAGGGTTTTGAATGAATATTGGCATTTGGATAGTGTATTTACCATTGAACTACAATAGCCATTTTTATTATCGAACTACACAAAAATAACATAACATAGAAACAACCAACTAAATCCTAGTCATTCTCCTATTGAACTACATAGTCATTCTTGAGGCAAATAATATCACAAACAACTAAAAAAGAAACAAAATCAACTAAAAAGTTGGTACAGTTACAACAAAAAACATCTCAACCCAAAAAAAGTGAAAAGTCAACGAACCTTAAAGAGGCAAGAAAGTTCAAAAGTTCAATTGTGAAGCAGCGGATTTGGGGTGTTTTCCTTCTTCTCTGCAATCCTCTTAAAAAGCTCAATAGTTCCCACCTTTATGTAATTTGGGGTGTTTTCCTTCTTCTCAATTCATATAACCCCATAAATTTCATAAAACTGGATTGAAAGTTTGGCTTGGGCTATTAAAAAGAACAAAAGTAAACCTAATAGACATATAAAGGGCAACTGTACAACAGAACTAAGGATTGAAATATGACGTTTGCAGACAAAATGTAAACATTTCAACCAACATATTCAATTTCCAAATACTCCAAAATTTACTGTCAATAACTTAAAATGCAGATTTGCAAATGTGAAAATCAAGCACCAATTGAATATATATAACATAAAATAGGCTCAACAATCTAATTTGGGGAATTTTTTTTGCAAAATAGACACACCAAGTTGAATACATGTAACATTCATATAGCATAAAATACTTATAACTTAGAATCCCACAGTTATGGGGTAATCCCATAGATTTGAGGGGTAATCTCAGGCACCGACCTACCAAACCAGATCAAAACAAAATCTTTATTCATTCATGAAGTTTTTAAAAAGGTTGATAAAGCATCCTGTGTCGGAATTAGAAGATGGAAGAGAGTTGATTTCATTCAATCAAGTGCACTACTAATATACCAAAAATAAAAATGTCAAAGAAAACAGCTTGATGGAAAAGATGGAAGAGAGCTTGAACTGATCGTATCGTGCTACATTAAACCAAACAGCTTGATCAAACCAAATAAAAGACCAACTACAAAAAAACCTTAATCCAAGAAAAACTAATTATGTGCATCAGAACCACATCCAGCTACCTGTACAAAGTGTCTTTATGGTATAATGTCAAAGAACCAAGCGTACCTTAGTCATACAACAAACAATCATCTCTAACACTAAAAGCTTATTGCATATAGTGCAACTCACCATGAGTTAAGATTGAAATGAATTCAGAAACATATAGTGCAAAGAAATACATAGAATCATCCTAGGGGCATGGTTGGCCGTTTAAGCCATTGAGTCTTTAAAAACAAATCGATTTCTATATACAACAGAGAGAAAAATATGGAGAACCATCCACTGGGACATGAAGCATCGGTGTTTTTGTTACATGAAAGGACAATATATGCTGATAAATGTTAACATGACAATATCATTGTTACCGGATCTTTTCCCAATATATGAAAATGGACCACATGACATTTTATTGTTTGAGTTAACCACGTCATAAAATTGATGATCTGTGAGCAGGTTAACATAATGGTGCTTCTTTCATGTCATTAGAATTTTTATTGTCTGCACATAAAATGTATGGAGCAAATACTGATACAAAAATTGATTTCCCCCATTGAGGGTTCCCCCTACTGAGATAGAGAAGTAGGATAGGGAACTGTGGTATTCTGAGACACAGGTTTGCAATTCAATACATTAATGAATTTCCACATGAGAAGAGTTATAAGGGTCTCTAAAATATAATTGATAAGAATATTGACCTCGAGAATCAAGAAAACATAGCCATTTTGGAGGAGGCACCATGGAAAGTCTTCTGTGAAGTGTGCTTGGGAGAGGATGGCAAGCGAACTTATCAGAATGTTATATGTATTTTATGAATTTTAAGCTAAGTTATATGTATTTTATGCTAAAGTTCTCGAGATTTTGGTTTCGGTGAGTCGTGCACCCCTAATCCCTTCTTGCACCACTGGCTCCCTCGAGTCCTCAAAAGTATGGTATCTATTTTTAGAGTTTCTTGCCAATGGATCCAGTAGCGATCCCAAATTCTCCAACATAGCACAAATTCTATCCTACCTGCAAAGCAAAATCAAACACATTCTCATGTTTCCCCTTCAATGGAAAGAAAACAAAGCCACGACACAATTGATAGAAAAATAATAACAAACTGCATAAGGCGACACAAAAAATGCATAATGCATAAGCTCGACAACAGCTTTATGTTAACCTTGGCATTACAACAAACATTTGATGCGCATAAGGTGAGTTAAGTTGGAAACCAAAACAAATCAGAGCAAGAACTATGATAAAAAATAAGATAAAAAATCAGAACTTATCAAGTCAAACTATTACATTTGCATCAGCATCAAGACATTGAGAACTCTTCGAAATCCCGGCAAATTACAAATATTCCATGTCGCAAGACCCTTCTGGCTGTCTTCTCTAACGGGTTTCAGTTTTTTTCACATGAGAAAGTATCTCAGACAAATTATCAAACAACTTGCAGTCATTATTTAAGGCTTGAAAGTTTATATGCTAGATTATACGCTAATCCAAAAGCTTTTCAAGCTCACACCATTTTGTGGAAGAAAGCAACAGATCTAAATAAAGAATCAAACTTCAGTCCCGTAATTAATTTTTGAGTTGACAAAGAGATATAAATCATAATAACCTTTTAAAAATTGCACAAAAAATGAACCTTTTGCCGCAGGGGATCCAAAATTATAAAAGCTATACCAAGTAGGAAACATGCCAATAAACCTGATGTTATTGTAGTGGATTTCAGTGATTGAAGAGAATGCTAAGAAATTACAAATAATGCTCAGAAACCCTAGGCGATGATTTCGATGATTCAAGCGGTCCGCGCCATCACTCCACTGGCCGCAAAACCCTTCTGGCTATCTCCTAAAACCCTAACCCTTCTGGCAAGGAAAGAGAAGGGCCGTACCAGATGCACTGTCAACTGAGGGTGTACGGGTTTGCGTGATCCAGGGTTGAGGAGGGTTTGAGGGTTTGAGGGCCGTACCAAATTGAGGTTGTGCGCGATATGGGGTTTGAGGGTTGATGGTTTGAGGATGAAGACGCTGGAGGGCTGGGGTTTTAGGATGAAGATGATGGAGGTTTGTGCTTGCGAGAGGCAGAGATGTTGAGTTCCCCCTAATTTTGAGTTCCCCCCAATTTTGACGATCTTTGTGCAGCTCAACTCCCAACGTGAGTTGGAACACGTGTACACGTCTTATGGAGGACGTGATTTGAAATTTTTTGAATTTTTCTCTCATGCTCTTGCCCGCGGGGCCTACATGCATACGTGGCTTCATCCTGGCCATTCCTCAAAGTGAATCCTGGCCGTTCTTGGTGACTGGGACAAACAAAAATATGACTGGACTTATGACTGGGACAAAATTCAAAAAAGGTCCGCGTTTATAGAATAGATATATATATATATATATATATATATATATATATATATATATATATATATATATATATTCACTTATAGTTTCACAATATATATAGTCATTCAATGCATTCAAATATTTCACCATACATTCACATTACGTACGGTCCTATAACTGCATTTACGACACGCCACATATACCATAGTCATCAATTCCTATAACTAAGCCCATACTTACCCGTGCATGGTGCACACCCATACACGCTAGTTTTTCATTTACGCACACCAATCATACCATTATATAATTAGCACACATACACCTAGTTTTAGCTAGTACACATATGTTCACGCAACAAGCCCTAATAAATAACTATACCACAAGACCAACCCTATAACTATATACTGGTATAGCGACCAACAATCATGTGCGTAACACAACCAGGCACAAACACTCCTATTACTATACATACATCAAACATCGCTATATTCAAACTTCAGACATACATTCAATATACTTAGAGTATACCCACTCAAGCTTGAGTGAGACTTAATACATACTTCAGAATATTCTATATACGTATCACGACATTCATACATATACCAATACCACTCCAATATTTATATATGTCTACCAATACAACCATACGCATACCATAAGTCAATCACACTTTAATATTTAGTCAGGTAACACCCACATAGTTAAATCAATTTATATACCATAATAATAGTAACACAGACATCAGCACACGTATATTTATACTACCCTCCCTAGTACAAACATTCATCGTATAGTCACACATAAGTAATGTATATATATTCACACCATAGCCTACTACCTATAATTAGTATACTAACACCTCTATACGTACATAGTTAAGATGTGCAATAGTCGTGTATACCTCACGGTATGCACGCATGCAACATCCCGCAAAAGCAAGCAATACCAATCAAACTTATAATCCTACTATCATATGCATAACACATATATAAAACATAACTACTTACATATAAGCACCATATATATCTACCTACGAGCACATACTCACTCGTACTAGTATATAGGTCACTCAATAAGCCTACTCTCTTAACCATACATACTCTTATTATTATCACTACTAACATACACATAGCTTTACCAATCATTTTATTTCAACCCTTATAAGTATCTCTTACTACATACACACCTTAGATATTTCAACGCTAACTCTTATATACACATGCATCCCTAGTATAGTATAGCTATCCACACAAAAATCTATAACTACTAAACACAACAACTTCATACCATCACGAATAACTCCGAATACATATATATATACCACACAATAGGCAAGCATCTATATACTATGGGGGTACACTCATTCAAGCCCACGTACACAACTTAGGTACGTGCACTATGACTACCTCACAAGGTCCAAGGGCCTGCTAACAACTAAGGGTTGACACAGACATCGACGAGCACTAAAGTCTAAGCAACAAAGGGAGGCCGAGAGCGTGACGAGGGAAGGGTCGATAAGCACGAGTTCAGATAGGACGAATACAAGGAGACAGCTTGGTTAGACGAAACATTGACTAAATGGTGATGTTTAGGTTGAGGGAAAAGGAAGATGTAGTGATGCTTATATAGGAGGGGAAAAAGAAAATAGGGTAAATAGCGCAAGCTAAATTACGTGAAATCTGAAAACTGTTTTTCTTCAAAATCAGAATCCTCGTCTGAAAAGAAATATTTCGGAATCGATAAAACGAGTTGTTCAAAATAAATTTGAGTCGAACATTCATAATAAAAGAAAAGGGTCTATTGGTTTTAAAAATTTTAAAGGAAGTAAAATCATTTACGCGAATATTAAGGACATGGTTTAGAAAATTCTTTCCGTCAGTAATTTTAATATAATGTTGTCAAAAGTTTTGGAAAGTCAAGAATGAAATCAAGTAACGGAAGAATTTAAACTCATGTTAAATGCTTTCAAAACTTTTAGGCTATGGAAAATTTAAAATGACTATCATTGAAACTACTTTTTAGAGAACCAGGGTTTGCCTGAAATGAGAAACTGATTTACATAAGGTTCTCGATATACGAGCACAACAAGTCTGGCACGGATATAAAAATAGTTGAAATTCAATTTGGTTTAGAAATTTTTCTAAAAGCGTGTATGGTGAGCGGAAAGAAAATAATAGTAATTTAGCATAAGAATTATTAAGATTGAATAGCAAATCTTTAAAATCAAATCAGGGAGGGTCTAAAGCAGGAAGAGGCTATGAAAATAGTAATTTTGCAAAAATCTGAAGTAGAGAAAACGTCGGGCATAAAATCGACTTGCTGAAAGCTGACATTCTATGTGACTTGAAAGTAATTTAAAAGTAAACACGATGTGTTATTCGAATGGCATAAATAAGAAGGAAATTATAAATCGAATTGGGCAGGGCAAAAGTAAAACTAATATATGAAAGAACGACACATTTACATAAGTATGAAAAATATAGGCTGGGAAAATACCATAAGCTAGTATTCAAAAATTCCGACAAACGTTTTAAAAATTTAAATCAATGAAGGAGGATGAAATATAGGTATATTAAAATTTTGAACAAAATTAAAATTAGTGGAAGGGAAGTTTGGAAAATACTTTCTGAAGGTTCAAGATTTGCAATGGAGATGTTTGAAGATTGACGACGATCGGCATGAGGCGATCTCGTGAATTGAGGCAAGGAAATTGGTCGGATGATCAAATCATACATACGCCTAGGATATGAATCAGAAGAGTCTACGGAAAACTCCTACGGTCGACCAACTAAAGATTAGGAACTAGGCGCTAAGACTTCTGAAGGTTAGACGGTAAAGAAATGCGTTCAGCTTGGTCCGAAATCGATGAACCCAAGTGAACGACAAAAGGAAATTCTAGAAGTCTAATATGGTCAGGGGTAGACAAGGACCACTAAGGTAACTCCTACGACAATTAAGTCAATTGCTAGAAGGGGGTCTAACAATCAATTAGGGGCCTCTAACTAACAAGCAAAGGCGTCTAACTAAGTCTTCTTATCACCTAGTGTCATAAGAAAACGACTAAACTCAGGGCTTATGACTCGGATGTTGCAATTTATTTAATGGACATTCCGTTATTATCGTTGTTCCGTTAATTCGCAATTGCAAGATTGGACCTGCATGGGCCACCAACAAAACCTGTCACGCCCCGCTTCCCAAAAACGTGGAGGTGAAGCGTGAGAAGGTCCGCTCAGACTTGAAGCTACAAAGCTGCAAGTCCGATAAGCGTCAATCAATTTAAACTGCAGGTCCTTGCAACGTGAAACGAAACAAAGATAATAATAACGAAAAGAGACAAAAGAACATCTCAGAATATCCATAGTGATAAATCTCAACATCACAGAAAAAGCCACCAGGCTAAAATAAAAGAGTCTAAAAGAGGCCCAGCATGGCCAATCAAAAGTACAAAGTACAACAACAAAGTAATGGTGCAAGCACCGACATCTAACAGCAACCTAAAGCAAAAGCAACGCCAACAGTCTCTAAAACTGGTCTCCGGTGTCCACGAACTCCTCGACGAACGTAGGCTCAGTGTCAGCAACTACCTCGTCCGCTACATCTATCTCTGGCTCAGGGTCTAACATGTGACACCCAAAGAGAAAGGGGCACATGTCAGCAAGTCTGGAAGACTTGTGCAAGTGAAACTGAAAGTACAAGTAAGAGCAACCTAAAAGTTCTAGCATGATGCAATGACATGGCAGTTAAAGTAATGAGTGCGACAGGTAAAGTAAAGCGAAGTAAAGTACGAGCATGGCATGACATTCACAAGACAAGTACAAGACAAGAAAAGTAAGCACCTCGTGCACAGAGATTCCGTCTTTTGGCTAGAGTGGCTGCGCGGGCCAACTCCTAAGCTCAAGCGACCGTTTATCCCTACCCCTCCACGTGTATCGAGCCAGGGCATTACCCCCGAACACGGAATGCTCGCTTCTGGACCACGAGCTAGGAAGTGTGTAAACAAGTATGGCGTAGGGGTGCACCTAGCCGGACAAATAGTACGAGGACAAGTATTGTAGCGTGTGCTACGATGCAACAATCAATGCATGGATGACATGGCATGACAAGTAGTAAAGCGTACAAGTAAGAAAAGTAAACGTGACAGTTTAGCATGCATGAATGACAAGTTTAAGGGTTGGATCTAGCTTCGTTGTCAAGCTAGATCATTTAGGTGACGGATCTAGTTTCGTTGTCAAACTAGATCAAGTGGGCGTCTAGCCAGCTATCATTTCACTGACTAGTCTTTTTTACGCTAAAAGCAAGGAAGTGGCCTAAAAACATGGCCCTACACAAGAGTTGGCAAGTTTCACTTGCCTGCAACTATCACGTCAAGAAAACACCGTCCAACGAGTCCAAAGTCACGATTCCTACGTGCACAAGTCCACCGGCCTACATCCGTTTTATTAATCTTGATTAATGATGGATAAAACATTTAAAATAATTTAAAATACTGATTTTTAGTCTTGGTTAACATGCAATTGGGTTGGGGGTCCTAGGGGTGCAAAACGTTACCTCAACACGACGCGAAAGCTACACCGGTGTCGGGTAGCGACGCCGGGGGTTGGAATAAAAGATCGCGCTCCAAGTCCAGATTCCAATTAGTTTCCTCGCTGGAAATTTCAGAGCAAATAACTCGGGCGACGATTCCAGATTCCAAAGCTAATACGTGCGACGACGGGCTACGACGTGCGACGACGTCGTACGCGACGAATCCTCAAAGAGAAAGCACCTAGGTGGGGCCTACAGTAGTCCTAGGGGCCTTTGGGGGACCCACAATAACTCTGGAGAACTTGGGGGGCCCACGGTGGCAAGCGGTGCGACGGATGCGGGGTTGCGACGAGTGGCTCTCGGTCGTACAGCCTCGGTGCGGGGAAATCTCTCGGTCAGACACTAGGAACGGCGCTGTGCGACGCTTTGGGTCGGTCGCAGCAGCGGGGGCGGGCGTTTCCTTCGGTCAGACCGGTCGGGGGCTTCGGTCGTGCGCTTGGGATGCGAGGCGGGGCAGCGTTGCAACGTGCAGCGCTTGGGCGCTCGGTCACAGCGGGCGGGGCGACCGGTCAGACACGGAGCGGAGCGGGGCGACGGGGCGGGTCGATGCGGAGCGCTTGTGCGGAGCGGGGCCTCGGTCAGACCGAGGGCCTCTCTCGGCCAAGCGGGGGAACAGGCGTGGGCGACTGCTGCAGAGTGCAGACGGCGAGGATGCGGGGGCGGCTGCTGCAGCGTGCGGACGGCGAGGATGCGGGGGCGGCTATCGGTCGGAGCGGGCGGATGCGGGGGGTTTTCACGGTCGTGCGGGGGGCTGAACGTCGCAACGTTGCGACGATTCGTCACAACGTCCAATTTGGGTTTTGGAAGAGGCTAGGGTTAATTTCTTGCGAAAATAGGTCTTCCTAGGGGTTGCTTATATATTATAGATGGGTTGACTTGGTCTAGGGCTAAATCTAATAGGATTAGAAGTTTAAAATAATTTAAAATTTGAAATTAAACTTCTCCAACTCATCCAAGGGTTTGACTTGGTCCAAATGAGCTGGAAATTGGCTTAAAAATTCTTTAAAACGTTTAAAACTTAAATAAATTTTATTTGGCCGAAAATAATTTATAAATTAATTATTAAAAATAATATAAAACTTGTAAAAATTATAAAAGTGGTCAAATAAACTCCAAAAATTATAAAATAAATATCGTGGTGATCGTGGCGACGAATGTGAGCTAACTAAGAAGACGGATCTCAGTTTCGACGTCGGACGACGAAACTAAAAATAGAAACGTCTCCCGTCAAAAGTGAAAATCGCCACGTCTCATCGAATAAGTGTAAATTGTGGGAAAACGACTCGAGAAACGTCGTTCCAAAATAGTGCCACTATTTAATATTCTCAGAGACGTTCACAACGGCATATCACACGAAAGTGTTCACAAACGAACAAAGTCTAAAACAAACACGTGCACGGTCAAAAGCACGTGCACGAACAACGTACCACGAAAAGTGGTCGTTAAAATCGTGGAGGCCGTGGAGATCGTCAGGAATATTCGGGAGAGGTTGAGAATTGCTCAGGACCGTTTTAAGCATTGGGCGGATGCTAAACGTCGTCCTTTGGAGTTTCAGCCGGGCGACCATGTGTTCTTGAAGATTTCCCCGAATCGTGGTGTGATTCGTTTTGGGAAGCGTGGAAAGTTGAGCCCGCGATACATTGGACCGTTTGACGTTTTGGAGAGGGTTGGCGAGGTAGCTTATCGCTTGGCCTTGCCGTCATCTTTGGAAGGAGTTCACAATGTTTTCCATGTGTCGCAGCTTCGTCGATACATTAGCGATCCGTCTCATGCGGTAGATTTTTCGGAGATTACCGTTCGCCCCGATATGACGTATGACCAGCATCCAGTGCATATTCTGGACAGGCGTCAGAAATCGCTTCGGAACAAGATTGTCAATCTTGTGAGGGTGATGTGGCGACACGGTTCACCTGGAGAGTCTACTTGGGAGAGTGAGGATGAGATGCGAGAGCGTTTCCCACTTTTGTTTCCGGACTCGTGAGTATTTGGAAATTCCGAGGACGGAATTTTTTCTTAAGTTGGGGAGGATGTAACGACTGCTTTTCATGTATCTGGATTTATTATAATATAATATATGTTTTGGTGGATTTTCTCCTCTTGTGTGGTTTTCGTCTCCATAGATTTCATTTTCGATCGATTCGTCGTATTTTCTCGCTTCTTCCTTAGGATTGTCGATTTCGAAGTAAGTCATTCGTGACGGACTTCATAACGGTCGTATCTTACTATTAGATCAAGCCTAGGAGTCTTAGGAATCGATCCCGGGGCCCCGCGCTCCGTATCGGAACTTTTTGTGCTCATTAGCCGGTATAAGAAGGGGCACCGACCGACTAGATGACGATCCAGTCGGTCGGCAATCCTTCTTGGACCGACTAGTTAGCTTTCTAAATTTCCCAGGAGTTACTGTTTACTCTTAGTTGGTCTAAGAACGTTCATCGACCGACTAGATGCCAAACTAGTCAGTCAGTATTTATTCATGGACCGACTAACTCTAGAATCATATTTTCGTTCAGGAGTTACTGTTTGCACTTAGTCGGTCTGCGTTGGTCGACCGACCGACTAGTTGCCAAACTAGTCGGTCAGTGGTTGCTCTTTGACCGACTAACTAGTGTTGAAACCCTAATTTCTGGGCAGCCGCCAGCCCATCCTATTTAAACCCAACCCAATCGTTTTCATCTTCTCCAACACGACCCAAAACCCTAAAATCTTCCCCCTTGAGCCCCCATCTTCCTCCAAGCTTCATTTCTTCATTCCAAGCCCTAAATCCATCATCCAAGCCATCCATTCACTCTATCTACCTCTCATCTTCCCTAAAATCTCACCAAAACCCATCAAAATCCCCAAATCCTCCAAAACCCTAGTTTTCCCAAACTTCTCCAATCTTTTCCAGATCTGATCCTAGGGTTCCCCGGAGTGTTTCTTCCGTCTCCTCTTAGTAAGAAATCGATCTACCGTTGTTTTCTTAACTTATTTATATTTTTATCAAACCCTAATATAATTTCATGTTAATTGATGATTGTTCCCCCAAAACAGCGATTTCCCCGTAGATTGTCACCCGTGTGACGAAGTGGTCGTCATCCCCGGTGCTAGGCAAGTGAAACTTGCCACTTAGGGTTTAGGCCATGTTTTAGGCCATTTGCTTGTTGTAGGCGTAAAAGAGGCTAGGCGACGAAATGATACTCGCCTAGGCGCAAATTGGGGAACTAGCTTGACAACGAAGCTAGTTCCAACACATATAGCATGTTGCACAATTTCCATGTCATGTTTACTTTCCATTAACAGTACGCAAATTAATTGTCATGTCATTGCATCCTTAAGTGTTTCTGTGATTGCGTAGCTTTGCTACAAATGCTTGTGTTCCTGGCTCGTGTTCCAGAAGCGGGCCATGTGTTGGTTGATAGCCAATGCCCGAATTGCGTGTTTCCGGCTAGGTGCACCCCTACGCCAAATGTTTAATAATGCGAGCTCATGTGCGGGGCAACCCCAGGCTCACTAGCTGAGTTTATTGTGCGGGGACCCTGGCTCCATTACGTGTGGGTATTGGGGGTAAGAGTTAAGCGACCAATCAACTGGGAGTCTGCCCGATCAGCAACTGCAGTGGTAAGGCGTAAACTCTTGGGTTTGGGGTAGTTGTTAAGCGGCCAATCAGCGAATGTAAAACCATTCAGCTGTAAGGCGTAAACATCTACAAAACAACGTGAATAGTGAATTGATTGAGATTGATAGTAGTGTGGCTACTCTTGTCTTGTCTTGTCTTGTCTTGTCTTGTCTAGTCCCGATGACTGTTCTCTTGTACAAATTGTCTTGCCATGTTTCAATTGTGCACTCATGTTATAACTGCCATGTCATGCATACTAAACTGCTAGGTTGCTAGAGCCTTACTTTCAGTTTCCTTGCTCAAGTCTTTTAGACTTGCTGACATGTGCCCCTTTACTCTTTTGGGTGACACATGTTAGATCCTGAGCCCGAGTACCTTGTTGAGGACGAGGTGTTTGCTGACGCCGAGCCCGAGCTTGTGTTTGATGGGGAGTACGTGGACACTGGGGACCAGTCCTAGTGTCTTCGTTGTGTTTTACTTTTGTTAGACAGTTGTTTTGTTATCGGTGCGTAGCACCTATACTTTGTTATGTCGTCTCTTTTGTTGGCCTTGTTCTGGGCCTTGGGCTCTTTTCTTTTAGCCTGGTGGCTTTTCTGGATGTTGGACTTATGTTGATGTTGGACAATTTATGAGATGTGAATTTTATTTCAGTCTCTCCTTGGGATATTATTGTTATTCCGTTGTGGTTACAGGGACCTGCTTATGTATTATTGACGCTTATCGGGTTTGGGGCTTCACAGCTCCACTCTCGTGCGGACCTTCTCACGTCTCGCCTCCATTTTAGGGAAGCGGGTCGTGACACAGGGCCCCTGGCCGGCCAGGGCAGAGGCCCTTGGCCGGCCTATCACCAGTCACGGCCAGGGCAGAGGCCCTGGCCGCCGGGGGGTGCCGGATCCTTGGTCGGCATTGGTCGACCAATCCGGGTTTTTTGGTCGACCAATTCTGCCAGAGGGCTTGCCAATAGTTTCGGCCCCGGCCACCTGCCGATTAGCCCATACGGGGCCAACGACAGTCATCTGCGGTAAAATTTTCCTATACGTGGGAAGCGCCTGGATCCATACGGGAGCCGACGACGATGGCTTGCAGAAAAATCCCCAAAGGGGGGATCCGGCCTTGGTACAAGTACGACTTATCCCAGCAAATGGCAAGGGATTATCGTACATTTCACTAGTATCATAAGGGTACTAAGTTGAAATATCGCATTTTTCCCAAGGGGGGATCCGGCTTTGGCCAAAGTTGCGATGGCAACTCTCACTTCGAAAGGAAGATGAATTCGGCCTTGGCACGGCACGACCCTGGCAATGGCCGGGGAATTGTCGAAATATTTTGGCTATGACACCATATAATGGGGTATATGCCTTGCAAAATACGTTTGCAAAATGCATTTGAAAAATATGTTTTCATACGTTTTGAAAAATACGTTTTTAAAAACGCTTTTCCGCTGCAAAGTACTATAAGATTACTTTTATTTGATAAAGTGATGGGGAAATATTGAAAGTTACTCTAGATGGTGATTGGAAACATAGTGACCTTTCTGATTCTAGAATAACATCTTCAATATTTTTCGAAAGTAACTTATCAAATTATAAATATCATTCCAAGTGGGAGTTGAAATTAGAACTATCCAAATGGGATATTCTATTATCATTTCAAATGGGAATTATATTTTAAGAATTTTCAATGCAATGTTTTTGATCAAACCTTCGGTTTTGTGTCTTTTGCAGCATTTTAAAAGTAAAATGTCTTCCGTTTCAAAGAATATCGTCGCTGAGTTAAACAGAGGTGAAAAACTCAACGGCGATAATTACAAACTTTGGTCCATCAAGATACAATACGTTTTAGAGGAGCAAGAAGTGCTCGAGACTCTAAAGAACATAATGATTGAACCCGAGTTGGGCACTACGGCCCAACACAGACGAGACAAGGAAGCTTTTGATGCTTGGTCTCGGAAGAACAAGATAGCACACATTACATTATTAAGCAGTATGGCTGATGACATAATGCGCATCTTCCGAGAGCATGACTTAGCCATGGACATATGGTCCAAGCATGAGGAGAAGTTTGGTGGCACATCGGTGTCCAAACTTTGTTCTTTAACTATAAGATTTGATTCATACAAGAAACGTCCAGATCATTCCATGGGGAAACATCTGGGACATATGGCGAATCTAATCTCAGAGTTAAAGGATGCAGGTCATATGCTCACTGATGAGCAACAAATCCAAGCAGTCATACGTTCCCTACCAAATGGGTGGGACCAAATGAATATGCATCTCACTCATAATGAGAGCATCAAGACTTTCAGCGATGTTTCTAAGCACCTCGAATTAGAGGAAGAGCGGCTTGCGGCTGCCAAGCCAAGTGCAGAAGTGCACATGGTTGCTAATTCCTCACACGGGGGAAAGAAACGTAAAGATCGTTCGAAGTCTTCTAATGAACGTAATAAGCAACCTGAGTCTACCAAGAAACCCAAACATAAGGGTGGGCACAAGAAATGACACAAGAGGAAAGACTTGAAGAGGATCAAGTGCTCCAAGTGCAACAAGCTCGGTCATTATGCTCGTTCGTGTACGAGTGGAGGCGACGAGGTAACTTGTAAATATACTAGTTACATATGTGTTTCTAGTTCAATATTTCTTGTGGAATCTAATCCATTTTGGATAATTGATTCAGGTGCCACCGACCACATAACAAGGGACAGACGGTCCTTCGTGGAGTATCACCGGATACCCCAAGGAACGAAGTGGATTTATGTAGGAAACAACACACGTGTTGAAGTGAAAGGCGTTGGGACTTGCAAGCTAGTCTTGGACAAACGGCCGCACTCTCCTACTTCATGATGTCCTCTTCGCTACAGATATTCGAAGGAATATAATTTCTATGGTCGTGTTAATGGGTCTTGGCTATAACTGGTTTTTTCACGATTGTAATGTGGACTTAAGTTGTAATAATACTCTTATTGGTACTGGGTTTTTATTTAAAGGATTTATTGTAATGAGTACAATGTATGATTCCTCGTGTAATGAAAATTTCCTTATTACAAATTCTAAGACTTATGAGTCTGATGTGATTTGTTGGCATGCAAGGCTTGGTCATATTGGACCAACGCGTATGGATAGACTTGTCAAACATGACCTTCTATCCAATGTTTCAAAGGTTGAAATGTCGACCTGCGCCTAGTGGGGAAATCTTGTCGTAAGCCGTTTGGAACCGGCACAAGGGCTGAGGTTCCATTACAGCTTATCCATTCGGACATATGTGGTCCGATGAATGTCAAGACAAGACGCGGGAAGTCCTATTTCATCACTTTTATTGATGATTTCACCCGATTCGGACATATCTATTTGATATCCCACAAAAGTGAAGCATTGGCTTGCTTTAAAAACTATATGAGTTTACTGGAGAATCAATTAGATCACAAGATTAAGGTCTTGCGAACCGATAGGGGCGGTGAATATCAATCAACAAGTTTTAAGGAACTTTGTGATGAAAAAGGCATAGTACATCAGGTAACTATGCCTTATACTCCTCAACAAAACGGTGTTGCAGAAAGGAGAAATAGAACTTTAATGGAAATGGTTCGTTCAATGATGGCGCAAGCTAACTTGCCAATCACCTTTTGGGGTGATGCATTATTGACGGCCGCTTTCATTTTAAACCGCGTACCCTCGAAATCAGTTAGCTCCACTCCTTATGAGTTGTGGAACCAAAGGTCTCCTGACTTAAACATTTTGAAACCTTGGGGTTGTGCATCCTACGCACATATTTCCTCCCATAAGTATGGCAAACTTGGGCCAAGGGGAAGGAAATGTATCTTTATACGATACGCAGAAAACTCCAAAGGTTATGTTTTTGTTAGTCAGGAAGACAATGGTGGGCTAATTGAGTTTGAGTCGAGGGATGTCACTTTCTTGGAAAACGAGTTTCCAAGACAGGGCGAGATAAGTCAGTACTTATCTCTATTTGAGATTTATGATCAAGAAGGATTACCTCATTCGAGTGGGAGAATTCTTGGTGAAAACGAAAATACGTTTCAACCTTCACCAATGGATTATACGAATGACGATTATCCTATTCCATACAGGAATAATGATCCAAGTGGGAGCAATTCTAACAACATTCCAAGTGGGAGTGATATTAGAATTGATCTAAATTCGAGTCAACAAGGACTTGAAGAATCTCAAATACGACGTAGTAGTCGTACAAGGTTGGCTCCTCTAAGATTTGAGGATGAATTTCCGCAAACCTTTATGACTTTACTACAAGAAGATGACGAGCCTGCTACTTTCAAACAGGCCGTATCTTGCCCTGCTAAAGACAAATGGATGGAAGCGATGCAAGAGGAGTTAGAATCCATGAAAGTTAACCGAGTCTGGGACTTAGTTGACTTACCCAGAGGACGTAGAGCTATTGGGAACAAATGTGTTCTCAAGATCAAGCATAAGGCTGATGGCTCTATTGACAGATATAAAGCTCGCCTTGTCGTGAAAGGTTTTACGCAACAGGAAGGGATAGACTACGAAGAGACCTTCTCACCTGTTGTTCGTTTTACCTCGATTCGCCTGATTCTGGCAATGGTAGCTTGCTTAGACCTCGAATTACATCAAATGGATGTAAAGACTGCCTTTCTCAATGGAGAATTGGACGAGGAGATCTATATGGAACAACCAACAGGGTTTGTAAAAGAAGGAAACGAACATAAGGTTTGTAAACTTCTTAAATCCATATATGGTCTTAAACAATCCTCGAGGCAATGGTATATACGATTTCAAGAAGTTGTCTTATCAAATGGTTTTACCATGCTTGATGAAGATAACTGCGTATATATCAAGAGGATTAAAAGCAAGTATGTTATCATGTCTCTATATGTAGATGACATTTTAATAGCCGGAAATGACAAGGGCTTTGTGATGGATATCAAGGCTTGGCTTTCATCAGTTTTTGAGATGAAATACATGGGAGAAGCCGCATATATCCTTGGAGTTAAGATTTCAAGGAATCGTTCGAAGAAACTTCTTTCTCTTTCACAGTAGACTTATATAAAGAAGGTTCTAGAACGATTTAATATGCATGACTGCAAGTCCATTGATACTCCTATAAGCAAAAGCGATAATTTATGTCTGAAATCATGTCCTAAGAACCAAAAGGAGAAAGAGATTATGGAAAAAGTTCCATATTCCAGTGCAGTTGGTAGTCTTATATACGCTAAGATGCGTAAAAGACCAGACATCTGTTTTGCCGTTGGAATGGTAAGTCGTTACTAATCCAACCCAGGACAAGAACACTGGAAAGCAGTTAAGAGGATAATGTAGTATCTTTAAGGAACTGCAGACTTGCAAAAGACTATGACAAGACCAAGAAGGGAGACATAAGGTACATATCTACGCATGAGATGATAGCGGATCCGCTTACGAAGGCGATCCCCAGAGATGTGTTTTACAAACACTTATCATCTCAAGGATTGCGTAAGAGCTGAGTTGTACCAAATATAAATTCCCATGTCTGTAAATGATCAAATTTAATAAAAGAATAAGTTCTTTTTCAAACATTGCATATGAATTTCTTAAGAAATGTTTGTATACATTTTTGAAATCTCAGCTATACTTTCTAGTATGTCGGACAGATTGAGGTTGGCTCTCTCACATGAGCAAACGCCTTATTCTATCAGACGGATAGAATAGAGATGAGACATGTTTAAAGTCAAAATCATCAGACAGATGATTTAGAGTCATGACTTAAACAAAATGGTCGCAAGAAAGATCTGCATCATATGGATGCTTACTGAAGATCTAAGAGGATTTTGAAATCCTATCTGTCTAAATGCGGGATGTGAGTCCAAAGGATTATTTGAGTAGAAAAATGGACTCAAAGTCAGACATTGTGGTGTCTGATCATCATCCTTACAACATCATTGAGACATACACTCCCTGGGAAAGGAGCGATGTTGTAATACGTATTCATACTACGTATGCATTTTTTGACCATTGGGTTAGAATAGTAAATAAGTTTACTGTTATGTGAGACCCACAGACTACATGGGTCTTAATTCATTACCCTTATGGACTCTAATTGGTTCCTTTAGATTTGACTGGGTGATTGCTATCTTAGCATGTTACTTATGGACTATGGTTAATTCGGTCCGGCGGGGCATGTTAGAAAAGCAAGTCAAGTCAAGATCGAAAGGATCGCAAGAAGAGGAAGATTAATTTCGCATTCACATTTGGACTTTAAAGATTCAAAGCTGGCCAGCCAATTGCAATCCAGATGGGATTCAATTGTTGAATATAAAGTATAAGAAATGTGAAGAAATAATCTAGGGTAAAGCATGCGTTGATCTACTCAACTTTGCACCTCGAGGAGTGTTGTGTATCTCTAACAAGTGCACAACAGTGGACTCTATGCGCATGACGGTCACACGGCCTATTTCTCGGTATGATAAACAGAAGAGTTAGAGGAAAATAAGTTTCCTTACAATCCCCTCAAGTGTGAGTGGGAGATGTTGGATATAGACGACATAAATACACACATGAGGGGATGTATGAGGGTATACGGACCTCAGATGTCGCGTGCACGAAGGCGTGCGCGAAGGGAACCTTTTCTCGTGTGAAAAGGACCACTCGATAAGTGGAAAAAGCCACTCGATAAGTGGAAAAAGCCACTTTATAAGTGCAAAATGGCACTTGATAAGTGGATAAAGAAGAAGATAAATGAATGTGCTAATATAGGCTAATAAGCTTATAATTGGTTATTTCCTTACAATAACCACCCCTAAAGCCTATAAATAGGACCCAAGGGTAAGGCATTCAATCACACTTTCCATGCCATAAGTTTGCATAAGGCATCTTATGTTCTTCTTCTCCCTTCCATTAAAATCCTCTTCTAGTTAGAGATTTAGGCGGTGAAACTCTGCTTCGATCCTCTGTGACGAAGTATCGACCTTTGTGGCGAATCCGAGGGCAAAGTTCAGAGACTACCGTGTCGCATACGTAAACGTAAGTCTCTACTTTATTTCGATCCTAACAACGTTGTTTTGACAGGATCCTACATGCTTGAGGTGGCCAGGATGCATGAGACACATCTGAAGAGTGTGGGTAAAGGTCCAGCATCAGCAGCATAGAGGCGCCCTGCGGGTCAGCAGAGGAGTTTCCCGAGGCCAACTCAGACCATACAGTTCCGGAGGCCTGGAGCTCCACCAGCGCCACGTTAGCGGTTACCTTGTGAATTTTGTGGAAAGACTGTGCATGAGCAGCGGGATTGCAAGTTTAGGCATGGGCGGTGTTTTACCTGTGGTGAGTCTGGACACATCAGTAGGCAGTGTCCTCAGCCGGGGCAGACTTCAGGTTCTGGGGCACCAGTGGCAGTCCGGCCTGTACAGCAGAGGACCCTTCCACCAGCTCCATAGAGGCTTCTACTACCGCCGCCGCCACTGCCGCCTGGCACAGTGACTCCGAGGGGACCACCTAGACCTCCCCAGTAGCAACAGACCCCCAGGAGAGCAGCGCCGAGGCATCAGGCTTTTACCATGTCAGCTGTGGAGGCAGAGGACACCGGTCGAGTGATCACTGGTACCTATTTCTTTTTAGAATTGAATGCTTTATCATTTCTATTATAGTATGTTATGTTTGTTGTTGTAATTAGGGTGATTATATTCTTATGTTAGTTTATATTATTCCTTTTAGGTGTTATTAGGGTTGCTTCCTTCCCTGTCTTGTCAGTTTTTGATTCAGGAGCATCCCATTGCTTCATGTCTCAGCAGTTTGTGACTAGGAATTCCTTAGTAGTAGACTCCTTTTCTTCTAGTTGGAATATCCATACAGGGAGTGGAGTGATCCACAGTTCTTCGGGATACCGACAGTGTCATGTTGAGATTTGTGGACGTAGACTGTATGCAGATTTCTTAGTGATGGAGATGCCTCATTTTTAAGCAGTGTTTGTGATGGATTGGCTAGGAATGTTTTACACCACTATAGATTATAGACTCAGGAAGATAGTATTTTTGATTTCTGATCATCCAGAATTTGAATTCTTTAGTGGCAGTAGTTCCCTTGAACCATTGAAGTTTAAGGCCAGCGCAGTAGAATTGATGATGGAGATGGATGCTGGACCTTTATTGCCGAGGGTAGTCCGGGATTTTCCTGATGTCTTTCCAGACGATATCTATGGACTTCCTCCAGATAGATCTTTGGAATTCACCATTGATCTAATTCCAAGTACTCAACTGATTGCGAAGGCTCCATACCGTATGGCTCCTCTAGAGTTAGTAGAGCTTCGTAGTCAGTTGAAGGATTTGTCAGAGCGTGGTCTCATTCAGCCAAGTGTTTCATTATGGGGTGTGCCAGTACTTTTGGTGAATAAAAATGATGGATCTCGAAGGGAGTGCATCAACTACCAGGAGTTGAATAAGGTTACTGTGAAGAACAAGCATCCTCTTTGTAGGATTGATGACATCTTCGATCATTTGGGTGGATCGCGAGTTTATTCCAAGCTGGATTTGAGAAGTGGATATCATCAGGTGAAGGTCAGATGATCAGATATTCTGAAGACTGCATTTAGAACCCGGTATGGTCATTATAAGTTCTTAGTGATGCCTTTCGGTGTTACTAATGCACCAACCACATGCATGAGGTTGATGAACCAAGTCTTCTATGAGTACTTGGATAAGTTTGTGGTTGTCTTCATAGACGATACCTTGGTGTACTCAAGATCAGAGGAAGATCATGCTGAGCATCCGAGGATAGTTCTAGAGACTCTGCGGCAACACCGGTTATATGCTAAGTATAGCAAGTGTCAATTTTGGCTGACCAAGGTTGCTTTTCTAGGACATGTTGTATCTATAGATGGGATAGCTGTAGATCCAGAGAAGGTTGCTGCAGTAGAGAAGTGGCCAGTTCCTAAGTCAGTCACAGAGATCAGAAGTTTCTTGGGATTGGCTGGGTACTACAGGAAGTTCATCAAGGATTTTTCTAAGATTGCTGCACCGATGACTCATCTAACCAAGAAGAATGTTGCTTACATTTGGTCATAGGGATGTCAGTGAGCATTTGATGAACTGAAGCATAGATTGATCATTGCTCATGTCCTGACGATTCTAGATCGTTCAGGTGGATATGAGATTTACTGTGATGCGTCAGGTAGAGGATTGGGATGCATTCTCCATCAGCATGGTAGGGTAGTAGCTTATGCTTCTAGATTGTTGAAGACTCATGAGAGGAACTATCCTACACATGACTTGGAGTTAGCAGCAGTGGTGTTTGCATTGAAGTTGTGGAGGTATTTTCTTCTGGGTGAATGTGTAAAGATATACACAGATCACAAGAGTTTGAAGTATGTGTTCACTCAGAAAGAGTTGAATATGCGGCAGCGTAGATGGCTTGAATTGATGGCTGATTATGATGTCGACCTCCAATATCACCCTGGAAAAGTCAACGTGGTGCCTGATGCTCTTAGTCGCATGTCGACAGTGATGATGTTGACAGCTCAGATAGAACTTTTGGGTGATATTCGGCATATAGAGATTGAATTTGTCTTACCTGGTTCATCAGTGGTGATGATGAACTTGCAGGTTCAATCTGATTTGGTTGAAAGGATTAAAGCAGCTCGGTCTGGAGATGGGAAGTTGAAAAAGATTCGAGAACAGATAAAGGCCAGACTTCGTAGTGATTTTTATATTCATGAAGATGGGTCTCTACATTTTAGGAGCAGGATTTGTATGCCATCGGGTGACATTCGGGACGAACTACTGAGAGAAGCTCATAGCTCACCTTATTCTATCCATCCTGAAGGCACCAAGATGTATCGTGATCTGCGACAATATTTTTGGTGGCACGGTATGAAGCATCTGTGTGGCTAGGAGTGTAGCTTCATGTTTGACATGTCAGCAAGTTAAGGCCGAGCATCAGAGAACTGCAGGACTTCTGCAGCCTCTTTCGATTCCAGAGTGGAAGTGGCAGTATGTGACAATGGATTTCGTAACTGTCTTACCTCGTACTCCTCGAGGATATGATGATATTTGGGTAATCGTTGACCGATTGACCAAATCAGCCCACTTCATACCTTTTCGAGTGGGCAGTCAACAGATCATCTTGCTAAGAGATATATGGAGGTGAGATTTCTTATTTTATATCTCTCTATGTTTTGTTGTTAATCTAAATTCTGATTAAGTCATGTATGCAGGAAATCGTGAGGCTTCACGGAGTGCCTATATGTATAGTCTCCAACCGTGACACTAGATTTACGTCTCTCTTTTGGAGAAGTCTGCAGGCTAGCTTGTGTTACGCCTATTTGGCCGAAGCCCGAAAGACACGAGCCCAAAAACCCGGCTGCCGAACAGAAGCCCATCTGCGTGATCTGGCCCGCCCGACAAGGCCCTATAGAGGACCCCCGAATATCGATCCGACCCGGCCCCGATAACGCGCAAATCACTCGCCCACTCCAGTGATAACCGTTCCCCCAGGCCCATTACCACTTAACGGCCGTAATGGGGAAAGTGCTGGGATGGCGCATGAAACGGCGGAGGGGGGGGGGTTGAGGGGGCACGATTGGGGGCGGATGAGGGACGTGAGTCGTGGGCAGTCACGACGGGAGGTCTATAAAAGGGCTAGGAGGACGACTGGACACAGGACGGCATCTCAGGTAACTAAAACCTAAGGTACTCCATCAACGACCTAGTTCCCCCATTTCATCTCCTTCCTCCCCCGCTCGCGCCGGTAGACGTCGTTCCGATCTCCTCTCGAGTCAAACCGTCTCCGTCGAGCCTCCTCTTTCAGATCACCGTCTGACTTAGGCATCGGAGGGGTTTTGGCCGGAACCAAGGTCCGGCCCCCCTGACGAGTGTTCTCTTCTACGCAGGAGGAGATCAGATCCACGGGCCGAGGCTTCCCCTCCGCCCCACACCGGCCACGCATCAAGCAAGACGACCGAGGCTACTCCTCGTCGTCTGACCGACCGAGGCCGAGCACGTCCGTCTGAGCCGAGGCTTCCCCTCCGCTCACGAGGCACCGAGGCTATCCCTCGCCATCCGACCGTCCGAGGTTGAGCGTCTCACACCGGGCCGAGGCTTCCCCTCGTCCCCCTTGCGGCCGAGGATCCAGACCCGGCCCAGCCGAAGTGCTCCACATCATCCACGACTCAGATTTGCGCCGCGTCCACACGGACTCGTCGCACCCGAGGGACCCGAGTCGGCCCCTTGACCACGTTGATCGGGTAGTCCACGTTCAACGCGTTTGTAGTGAGAAAACACTCTGAAACATCTGGCGCCGTCTGTGGGAACGAACTGTCCCACGAAGAAACAAACCACACCTGCAATGACACGGCTTCACCTGTCTCGTCGAAAGGAGAGCAAGGCTCAGACGCGAAGCGACAGGGCCCGCCATCGTTGGCAAGAGTGGGCCCAGGCCCAGCACGAGGAGGATCATGAGGAGAGGACCGGGAGACCCTCACCGGCCCGGAGGCTGAGCACGTCTGTAACAGCGTGTAGCTCGGACGTAGCTTTGGTGGTATCGGTGATCATCGACACAACCATGGTACGGCAACTGCTCGTCGACACCGGCAGCTCCTGCGACGTCCTCTTCATGTCAACCCTGGAGAAGATGGGGCGGAGGAAGGAAGACTTGCGACCTCGCTCGGGTCCCGTGGTGGGATTCACGGGTCATTCCACCCCCATCATCGGCACGATCCATCTCCCGGTAACACTCGGAGGCCCACCAGACTCGGTGACCCTGGCGGTAGAATTCATCGTATTGGGGATCGGGTCGGAATACAACGGGATCATCGGCCGACCCCTTCTCAACGCCATCGGCACGGTTGTCTCGACCCTCCATCAGACTATCAAGTTCTGAACGCCCAGGGGGATGGGGCAAGTTGAAGGCGACGCGGGGAGACCGAATACCTGCTATCAACTGGCGGAGGAAGGTCCCGAAGATCGTCTAGTCGACCGGATGGCCGCACTCGACTTAAGGGTCGGGCCGAGACCCACCCCTATGGAGGAGCAAGAGCAGATCCCGGTCACGGACGTCAAGGGCCGGTTCGTCTCAATCGGGAGAGGGCTAAGCCATGACCTAAGGAGCCAACTGGTCGAGTGCCTGGAGGCGAACCTAGACGTCTTTGCTTGGTCACCGGAGGACATGCCCGGCGTATATCCCCAGGTGATCGTCCACCAGATCAACACCGACCCCAACTTCAAGCCGGTCAGGCAGAAGAAGCCGAACCTGGGCGGCGAGAAGATGAAGGCGGCCTCCAAGGAAGTGGAACGTCTCCTCGACGCCGGCTTCATACGAGAGGTCTGGTACCCGGAGTGGCTATCAAACGTGGTGATGGTCAGGAAACCCAACGGGAAGTGGCAAATGTGCGTGGACTTCAGTGACCTCAACAAAGCCTGTCCCAAGGACAGCTACCCCCTGCCGCGCATTGACCACCTGGTGGACAACGCCTCGGGGTACGAGATGCTTAGCTTCATGGACGCCTACTCAGGGTACAATCAAGTCCAGATGGATCCCCGGGACGAAGAGATGACAGCCTTCACGACGGACCGGGGAACATACTGCTACAAGAAGATGCTCTTTGGCTTGAAGAACGCAGGGGACACCTACCAGAGAATGGTCAACAAGGTTTTTTACTCCCAGATCGAGAGGAACCTGGAGGTCTACGTCGACGACATGCTTGTCAAGTCGAGAAAGCCGGAGGACCACATCACTGACCTTCGTGAAACCTTCGAGCGGTTGCGGCGACACAACATTCGACTCAACCCCACGAAGTGCACGTTCGGGGTAAGATCTGGCAAATTCTTGGGATTTATGATAACTAACCGTGGCATTGAAGCTAATCCTGACAAGATCGAGGCACTGATCAACATGCATGAGCCGACGACTATCAAAGAGCTGCAGAGGCTGAATGGGCGCATCGCAGCCTTGGGGCGATTCCTTTCCAAATCGGCGAAAAGATCGCTCCCCTTCTTCAAAGTTCTGAGGAAAGCGATCGCGGAACCATCAGACAATAGGAAGACGATACTATGGGACGAAGACTGCTCCATGGCGTTCGCGGATCTCAAGGAATATCTCCGCAGACCGCCTCTCCTGTCCAAGCCACGGGAAGGGGAGTCGCTAAGCCTTTACCTGGCATGCGCTGAGGAAGCAATGAGCTCGGTGCTGATCCGGGAAGACGGTGGGGTGCAGTGGCCGGTGTACTACACGAGCCAGATCTTGAAGGGGGCGGAGGTGCGGTACTCGCCCATGGAGAAACTGGCGTACGCCATTGTTCTCTCAGCGCGAAGGCTCAAGCCCTATTTCCAAGCCCACACCATACTGGTCTTGACCGACTCACAACTGGAGCAGAATCTCAAGAGATTCGA
Organism: Scilla litardierei; assembly: GCA_030789695.1. Taxonomy (NCBI): domain Eukaryota; kingdom Viridiplantae; phylum Streptophyta; class Magnoliopsida; order Asparagales; family Asparagaceae; genus Scilla; species Scilla litardierei. The sequence goes on from CM061136.1 coordinate 119,501,419, forward strand.
TCGAATGGGAAGGATGCTAAACTGGGGGGTGGAATTGAGTGAGTTCGACCTCTGATTCAAACCGCGCACGGCCATCAAAGGGCAGGCCTTGGCTGACTTCATCGCTGAGTGCACGATGGAAGGAGAACATCCCCTGGAGGAAGAAGGCCCAGCAACGGTAATTGCCCAACCCTTGTCTTTTCTTTCGGCTGACCACCTCCAGTCAGGAGTCCCAGGAGCGTGGATAGTCCATGTGGACGGATCGGCCACACAGTCAGGAGGCGGGGCTGGGATCGCGATCCGATCTCCCGAAGGGAACATCGTGGAATACGCGTTGCGGTTCGAGTTCCCGGCCACCACCAACGTGGCGGAATACGAAGCGGTGATCAACAGCCTGAGGCTGGCCCGGGTGCTCGGGGCCGAGTCCGTGCGCCTCCTCAGCGACTCGAAGCTCATTGTCAACCAACTTCTGGGAAGTTACGAGGCGCGGGAGGAGACGATGCAGAGGTATCACGCCGTCGCCAAAGCGGCGTTCTCCAGGTTCAAAAACGTGGAAGTCTTGCATCTCCCGCGGTCGGAGAACGCACGGGCGGACGCACTGTCGAAGCTAGCCTCGTCCTCGCCTAAGGAGCTGGGCCGCACCATCTACGTGGAGAACCTGCAGTCCCCCAGCACGGAAGAGCAGGAGGTGATGGCGATCGACCAAGATCCCACCTGGATGGATCCGATCATGCGGTACCTCACTCATGGGGAGGTGTCGACGGATTGGGACGAGCGTCGGACACTGGAGAGGAAGGCGCTCTGATACATGATCCATGAGGGGACGCTCTACCAGAGGCGCTGGACGAAGGCGGACGTCCTCCCATACCTGAAATGCATCGGACCACAGGAAGCCGACTACGTCCTACGGGAGGTTCACGAAGGAATCTGCGGAAATCACCACGGGGGCAAGATGGTTGCACAGAAAATCTTGAGGCAGGGATACTACTGGCCGACCTTGGTCCAAGACGCAACAAACTACGTCCAAAAGTGCCAGGAATGTCAGAGGTATGCCCACCACACCTCAACTCCCCCATCGGAGCTCATCCCTATCGTGAGCCCCATCCCATTTGCGAAATGGGGGCTCGACATCCTCGGACCGTTTAAGCCGGGCCGGGGGCAGCGGAAATATCTGATTGTGGCGGTGGACTACTTTACCAAGTGGATCGAGGCGGAACCATTGGCCACCATCACGTGGAAGAAAGCGAAAAGCTTCGTATGGACTTCCATCATCTCCAGATTCGGAGTGCCCCGGTCCATCGTCACAGACAACGGGAAACAGTTCGACTCCGCGGGGTTCAAAGACTTTTGCGCGGAATGGGGGATCAAGCTTCTCTTCGCCTCTGTAGCGCACCCCCAGACCAACGGAATGGCGGAAGCAGCCAACAAATGCATCATAGAGCCCCTCCGAAAGAAAGTGAAGGACGCCGAAGGAAGCTGGCCGGAAGAGCTCCCCGGGATACTCTGGTCATACCGGACGACCCACAAGGAGGCCACCGGCGAGACCCCGTTCATGCTTGCCTACGGGGCCGAGGCGGTGGTACCGGTCGAGTTGGGTGAAGAATCTCTCCGCCTCAAATGCTTTGACGAAGACAGGAACTCGCAAGATCTGGAGCTCAGTCTGGAGCTCCTCGACGAGCGGCGGGAGCAAGCCCTGGCCACCATCATCCGCCAGAAGCAGAAGGTGGCCCGATACTACAATGCTCGGGTCAGGGGCAGAAGCTTCCACCTTGGGGACCTGGTCCTCCGGAAAGCAGGCTTCAACCCGGATACCGCTCACAAAGGGAAGCTCGCGGTTAAATGGGAGGGACTCTACAAAGTCGTCGAGGTCCTCGGACCTGCAACCTACCGTCTAGCCAATATGGAGGGGAGGATTCTCACTCACGCCTGGAATGCGGAACATTTACGCAAGTACTTTCAATGAATGTATCGTTTTCTATGAAATAAATTTATTTAAGTTCATTTCCTTTCCAGATAAGCAAAAAGATGTACAGAGAGACGCACGTAAAGGTCGAGGGGCATTCCCCTCCCTCATTCATCTCCAGGGGCACCCGTGGAGCTACAGGCTGGCGGTCCGCTTGGGCCATCCCCCACACTCCGTTCGCCGTCAGAGTGCATCCGGAGATCCTCGAAGTTGACTCCTGAGAGCGGGAACTTCTTCTGGATCTCGGATTGACACCAGACGAAGCCCTTCTCGAACGCCTCCGCCAAAGCGGACTCAACGAAGGAGGTGGCATACTCAGCCACGACGTCTTGGGCGATCCGGGATGGATCCACCTCCTCAAGCCCACGCACCCGAGCCTCTAAGGTCTCGATCTGGCGTTGGTGCTCCGCCCTCTCCTTCTTGATCTCCCGGGATCTGTTGCCGAGTTAAGCAAGGAGAGCCTTCACCTGCTCCTCCTCCTCCTCCAGACGATCGGAGAGCTCCAGGGCCTCGGGGGCAACAACGGAGACGGGGATCTTGTCGGCTCCCCCAGACGTGTCGGCATCTCCCAAAAGCTCGGCGACCCGCGCCTCGGCCTCTGACTTTGCAGTCAGAGCCAAGGCCCTCTCCCGGTCCGCCTCTTCCAAGGCAGAGGAAAGCTCAGTTACGCGGGTCTCCAAGGACCTGACCCGCACTTCCTCTAACTGGCCTGCCTCTCCCTCTTCACCGTGAGCCTCGAGATCTCGCACGGCATCGGATTTGGCCTTGGGAAGCGCTGCAAACTGGCGCCTCATCGAGAGACCTACCAAGGACAACTGCACCAAGGCAACAAAGGTAAGACGAGGAAAGCAGCTGGAGGGAGGACAAGCAGAGACACTCTACCTGTTGGCCGGCCTGGATCACGAAGGTGGCCAAACAGTCCCCTCTAACTCCATCCAGCGCAGCTTGATCGAGAGGGAGGCAACTGTTCTCGGCCACTCGAGCGGCGGCTCCGCGGCTCGAAAACACCGATTCCTTCTCCCCCACCGGGAAGCGTGGACGAAGAAGGCCCTCCCCTGACGAAGGAAACTCGCCGGGGTTGGAGCGGAACGTGCCTAGGTACCGGTCATAGGCATCAGGGAGAGAACCGCCTGGGAGAGGCGAAGGACCAACCCACGGCCAGGCAACCTCAGCGGGGGTAGGTCGGAGCTGATCGGCAGGCGGCGGGACATTAACTCCCTCGGCCCCCTCACGGACCCTCTTGCAAGACCCCAACAAGGGGATAGCGGGGGATGGCCCCTTCTTCCTTTTGGAGCCTCCAGTCGAGGGCACGGCCCGCTGCTTCTTCCGGACCTCCAGCACATGATCCCTCCTACGCGGATCCGGATCTGGGGCCTGCACGTGAGGGATGGCGGGAGAAGGACCGAGAGGGAATCCACCTGCACCCAAAGAAGAAGTAAGAGACCGAGAAGAGCCCGAGCAACCTCGAATGGCGGACGTCGATCGTCCGCTTCCTCGCAGGAATCGCCAGCAGGTCCTTCGCCGTTTGCAGCTCGGCGGCAGTCGGCTCACCCAGATCGAGGATGACCGCACCGGCCGCTCCCTACCGAACCGGGAAAGGTACACTCGACGGGAACGTGACAAACACATATTCCCCCTTCCAACGTTTCAGGGAGCTCGGCAACCCCAGCACCAGGGTCATCTTCGGGCGGGCGCTGATGTAAATCCACGCACCCGATTGGTGGTGACTCAGGCGGTAGAATTGGGCGAAGAGACGGAGAGAGGGCGCCACTCCCCTCAGCATGCAGACGACGACGAACCCGACAAGGAGCCCGACGGCGTTGGGGCAGAATTGGCACAAGCCCACGTTGTGGGCCTGAAGGAACTCAACGATAAAGGGGTGGAGCAGGAAACGAAGCCCGAAGCGGAAGCACTTCTCGTATATTCCAACCTCGTTGGGACCGGGAAGGCAGATCCACTCGTCGGACCCGGGAGCACGAGCCGAGTAAGGCGGAAGCAGGTAGGTAGAGCGCATGCTCCTGATGGCGGTGGCACAGACCGACGAGTGCCACGACAAGACCTCTGGGGGCACCCCCGAAAGTTCACCCCCGTGCCGACAAATCGCCGAAGGAGGACTACCCACCAGGCCAGGAGCGGCGTCACGCTCCGGCCGACCCGAACCAGTGGCAGAGGAAGACGACATGAGGTAGAGCTCAAGCAGGATCGAGATCGACGCAAAGAAGAAAATGACGGGATGGCGGCTCACAACCCACCCGGCTTCTCAACCAAAGACGGCCTCGCGAGCGGTGTGGATAAACTTGCAGCTACACGTGGCAGCATCAGAGGACCGACGACGCTTTGGAGCCCGCGCCTTAAAAGTATCGAACGGACCAACTTATGATGACGACCAATAAATGAGTCGGCATCGACTGACGAGCCTGTCAAAGTCGGCGGAAGTCACATCAGCCGAGCCGAACCGGCCGAGGCCGATCGACCCGACCAATGGGGGCAATTGTTACGCCTATTTGGCCGAAGCCCGAAAGACACGAGCCCAGAAACCCGGCTGCCGATCAGAAGCACATCTGCGTGATCTGGCCCGCCCGACAAGGCCCTATAGAGGACCCCCGAATATCGATCCAACCCGACCCCGATAACACACAAATCACTCGCCCACTCCAGCGATAACCGTTCCCCCAGGCCCGTTACCACTTAACGGCCGTAATGGGGAAAGTGCTGGGATGGCGCAGGAAGCGGCGGAGGGGGGGATTGAGGGGGCACGATTGGGGGCGGACGAGGGACGTGAGTCGTGGGCAGTCACGACGGGAGGTCTATAAAAGGGCTAGGAGGACGACTGGACAAAGGACGGCATCTCAGGTAACTAAAACCTAAGGTACTCCATCAATGACCTAGTTCCCCCATTTCATCTCCTTCCTCCCCCGCTCGCGCCGGTAGACGTCGTTCCGATCTCCTCTCGAGTCGAACCGTCTCCGCCGAGCCTCCTCTTTCAGATCACCGTCTGACTTAGGCATCGAAGGGGTTTTGGCCGGAACCAAGGTCCGGCCCCCCTGACGAGTGTTCTCGTCTACGCAGGAGGACATCAGATCCATGGGCCGAGGCTTCCCCTCCGCCCCACGCCGGCCACGCATCAAGCAAGACGACCGAGGCTACTCCTCGTCGTCCGACCGACCGAGGCCGAGCACGTCCGTCCGAGCCGAGGCTTCCCCTCCGCTCATGAGGCGCTGAGGCTATCCCTCGCCATCCGACCGTCCGAGGTCGAGCGTCTCACACCGGGCCGAGGCTTCCCCTCGTCCCCCCTTGCGGCCGAGGATCCAGACCCGGCCCAGCCGAAGTGCTCCACGTCATCCACGACTCAGATTTGCGCCGCGTCCGCACGGACTCGTCGCACCCGAGGGACCCGAGTCGGCCCCTTGACCACGTTGACCGGGTAGTCCACAGTCAACGCTTTTGTAGTGAGAAAACACTCTGAAACAGCTTGGAAACTCAACTGAGTTTTAGCACTGCATACCATCCACAGACAGACGGACAGTCTGAGAGGACAATTCAGATCCTAGAAGATATGCTGAGGGCATGCATGCTGGATTTCAAGGGGTCTTGGGATGAACATCTACATCTGGTAGAGTTCGCTTACAATAATTGTTATCAAGCCAGTATAGGCTTGTCACCATTTACAGCTTTGTATGGAAGGTAGTGTCGATCTCCTCTCAGTTGGGATGATGTTGGAGATCGTGAATTGTTGGGCCCAGATATGATCGCTGAAACTATAGATGTTGCGAGAGTCGTTAGAGATAATCTTTACATAGCTCAAGATCGTTAAAAGCACTGGGTGGATGCGAAGAGGCGACACTTGGAGTTTCATCCAGGAGAATTAATATTTTTGAAGATTTCGTTTTGGAAGACGAGGGAAGCTGAGCCCAAGATATATTGGACCTTTTGAAGTCTTGTCTCGTGTTGGAGAAATGGCTTATATGATTGCCTTGCCAGCATCTCTTGAAGGAGTGCATAACGTGTTTCGCATATCACAACTCAGGAGATGTGTTGGAAATCCTGATCATGTCTTCGACTTCTCAGAGATTGAAGTGCAGCCAGACTTGACTTACGATCAGTAGCCTGTGGCTATTCTAGACCGAAGGCAGAAGATGCTGAGGAAAAAGTCGATCAACCTAGTGAGGGTTATGTGGCACCGAGAGTCAGCAGGAGAGTCTACCTGGGAACTCAAGGATGAGATGAAAGAGAAGTACCCTCACTTGTTTGTCTGATGTAATTTTGTTTTGTATGTAATATGATGTATAGAAAGATTTCTCCCTTAATTTGAAATTCCGAGGACGGAATTTGTTTAAAGTGGGGTAGATTGTAATGACCCCAATATTAATGTACGCGTATTGGTACGTATTTTGGCATAGATGCGTATGTATAATTTTTGGAAGTATCTACATACTTTTCTTTAATTATTTTAGTGAAGGAATTATATTTTAAAAAAAACTTTAACTCACCATGTGTATTGTCAAAGTGGATACACAAACTGTACACATATATACAACAAGTTGTACACACATAGAGTACAATGTGAACATACATGTATGTAAGCTATAATGTAAGCTGAACACACTTGTAGCCTATTCTGTACACAGCTGTCTTCTAAGTTGAACACACTTGTAGCCTATTCTGTGCACAGTTGTCTTCTAAGCTGAACACACTTGTAGCCTATTCTGTCCACAGTTGTCTTCTAAGCTGAACACACTTGTAGCCTATCCTGTACACAGTTGTCTTCTAAGCTGGACACACATATAGTGCGATCCGAACACACATATAATGCAGGCTGAACACAATAACCAAGCTAGGATACCTCATGCTTGCTAGAAGTCACCTTGAGAATGAACTTCACCTAATTTTTTTCCATGTGTCTTAAGAAGAGGGTTTGAGGGAATGAGGTGGAGGCTGGAGAAATTTTCTTAAGGAAAAATAAAAGAAAAGAAAGAAAGAAAAGGGGAAAAACAAAACTAAAAAGAAACCAAAAAACAAAACATTTTTCTCCTTCTCACCCTCTCCCCTCTCTCCCATTTCTGGCCGAATTATTCTCCTCCCCCTTTCCTCCATTTGCACCACCCCTTGCACCACCATATCCTCCCTAAACACCACCCCTTCCACCACCAGGAAAGCCATACTCTTCCTTCAACATTCTAACACCAAAATCTACCCCAAAATCATCTTCAAATCCAACATATTGAAGCTAAGTTGGGAGTTTGAAGAAGGAAACCAAGGAGGCTCAAGTTCTTAAAGGAGAAGAAGGACCAAGGAACTTTGAGAAGGACTTTTGAGGTAGTAATTTCTAACAATCTAGTTAGGATTTAGTTTTAGGATTGGATTAGTAGGAATTTTTGATGTTGGATAATTTGTACAGATTAACTGAAACTTTAGTATTGAACTGCTCTTAATTGTCTTCATGAAATTGCTTGCAAAAAAATTATGTTATGTATTTTGATGTCCTTAACAACTTTCGTGTTCACAACTTTTCCTAATTCCAACTGGAAATTGGGTTAAAAATTCGGTCTTTAAAACTGGTCTGATTTTAGCTAATATGTACATGTCTTAGTAAAATGGTTACAGTTTCATGTACATTTAATGAAAATGAGATGTTCTTGGTACCATTGGAAAGCTTACTTCGAGCTTTTCAACTTTATAACTTTTCGAAAATCTTTTATCTTTCTAGAACTGGTAGAAAAATGGACTCGAACATGACTCATTTTCTGGTTTGGTATGCTAAAATTATACATGTCAGGAGAAAATTCATCATAAAACATGTATATTGACTGAACTTATGAAAATTGGTCAGTAAAAGGAAAACACTCATATCTATAACTTTCATGAAGGGAGAAGAGACTAATTCTGACTGTAAATGGCTTAAAAGTGCTGATCTTCTGCTGTAACAGTTTTAGATAGATTTGTGTATCATGCTACAATTATGATTTAGTGTTGTTGTTTTAAGTTAAGTTTAAATTCTGTTATCTAGTTTTTTTATGATATGCCCCTGCGATATTGGTGATGAGGTTTTTGTATAATGAAGATGTGAAAGCAATAGATGAGACCGTTGATGAATTCAATGATGAAATGATAATATGTTCTAAAAAATTGTGAGTGAGAATAAGAGTATGACATCGGGAGTACTCGTTCCATTTTGAAATGGGTGAGACTCCGGATGGGGGTTTGGGGGAACACGGATAAATTGTAGGTGTTAAGGAGCGGACCGTAGTATGATTTCTCACTCACTATATCACTCCCGTAAGGGGGAGTTGACTAGAGTTGGAGAGGCCGGTGGTGTGCTCGTGTCACACCATGTCGGTACATGATGGGTTTCTCCGATTGTCTGACAGAAAAACCGAGATGAGTCTCGCTATGGTACCTTGTTCAGTCAGGTATGGAGTTACGAGAGGCCCCTCCAGTGCTCGTGTCGCTGGAGTGGTACCACTTTTTCACCCACACTGGGTGAAGTCCGCTTCCTTAGCAGTCTACGGTTTACCCGGGTTCCAAAACAGAACACCGTTTAATTTTAATTAATTTAATCAGTAAATTTATTTATGTTCTTCTTTCTGTTATTTACTTTCATCATTTATGTTCGGTTCTTAATTTCTGCATAAACATGTGATGATGTGACACTTGCAGTTAGTTAGTTAGTTAGGAAGACCAGTTCTAAAACTTGGTCCTACTAGAGTGTTAGGAGATCCTACTGGGTCATGAGTTGACGTGGCCCAAATTGTGGATTTCAGGTGCGAGACCCGAGCAGTCTATAGGTGTCCCAGAGCCAGAGACCTGTGCTAGTACAGTTGAGGTAGAGCCTACGGGCGACCTTGTTCAGTTAGACTTCACGGGGTTAGACTAGTGGTTGAGTTGGACCGGGTGTATTCCTTTTGTACATTTAGTTTGGGGGTTTCTACTTTTTGTTTTACCCACTTTTGTACCCCCTTTGTACAGCTGATGTAAAAATATGTATATGAACTTATGTAATGTGATGTAATGTGACCTCTGTGATGTTGTTTTTTCTTTCAGTACTGCGTTTTATTTTCTGTTGGAGCACTTTCTTTTCTGTGTATTATTCCAGTGTGTTGCAGTGGCCTGCGTATTAAATTTATTTATCCACAAAAAATGCCTAGTAGTATTTAGATAAGAAGGCTCGAAGCCTGAGTCTGAATACTGCGGCGGCCTCGTCAGCTACACTCCCCATACTTGGGAGAGCGGGGCGTGACAAATAGCAACTCCTAATCTCTCCCATTTCACTCTCATGAGCACATTCCTCTTCATGCATCGAAGCTAGCTCATAGGGACATTCTCCAAGGGATCTAATTCTGATTCCTTTCTTGGAGATCATCTTTCTTCTCTTCATTTTCATACACTCAAGTGAGAAGTGTTATGATTCATTCCTAGAAGAGAGAAAGATCATCAAGTGCAATCAAAGCCTCATCTCAAGCACTTGAGTCTTACTTGCATGCCTTCTTCATCGCATTGATAAGATCATATCAAGGCATATGTAAGTGTTATTTCGTTTCACCTTTGTGATCCCATAATTCTCTTTGTGGGAATTAGTTACTCTCATTTGCGAGAACTCCATCTGTAGCTGGAACTTCATGTGTTGGACGTGTGTGCGTGGTGCATGTATGCATGTGTAGGCATGCATGAGTGTGTGTAGGGAAGCCATGCAAGTGTGAAAGGGGTTAGGGGTCAATGGCAAATCCCGTAAAATTTTAGAAAGGCGAGGGGCAAAACGGTCATTTAGACTAAAGCTGTTGTACGTACATACTAAAATGGTGTGTACGTAAAGTAATGGAAAACTTGTAATTACTTGAAAGTTGAGGAGAATTTAGGCAAGGGCACTTTGGTCATTTTATGTTATCATGATGACCAGGATAAGGATGGTGAGATTTTTTAAAGGAGAATTCTAGGGGTTTCTCCTTCTTTCTTCATTCTTAACTCTTTCCTTCTCTTCTTTTCATTCTTTTTCCACACACTTCTCATCTTCTCCTCCTCCTTGACCTACCCATCCCCTCCTCCATGGCATGGCCGAAATTTCCATGGCACAAAAAAGGGAAGAAGAAGAAGAAGAGGAAGAGAAAGAGAAGAAGAAAGAGTTCTCTTGAGGTAGGAATCCAACTTGGCTTTGGAAATTTATTTAGGGTTTCTTTCCATCATGATTTTATATCATGTTTTAACAATAAGAAGTAGTTATAATCAAATTAAGGTTCCATGAATCAATTTTCATGCAAAACCCCCTTGAAATTCCAAGCAAAACCATCTCTTTAAAATCCCGAAATTCTGTTGTGTGTTGTTGCTGTAATTACAGTTATTGTAGCTTGAATCATGTTTCGAAAAGAATTATATTCTGATAGATCTTGAAGTTCTACCCCAAAATCATATAAATTTTGATATATGTTCTGTTACGACCTAAAGATCGTAGGAGTCCGACTCCCGTCCGGATCCGCTAACGTACCCCATTAACTCACCTTTTCACAAAAGGGCCGCCACCCCAGAAATCCGAATCCACGTGGGGACGGGCGCTCCCCGAGCGCACCGCCCCGGGCGGGTCGAGCAACTGCGGTTGTACGCCTAGGCCAGGGGTGCTGAGGTGCGCCCGGACGGCACCGTTAGGCCAGCTGACTTAGGCACGGGTATCTATCTGTGCCGGCGAACCATAGCCCGCGACCGAACGGGAGGCGCGGCCGGGCCGGACAACTCCCGATCCAGACGACCCGTCTGATTCTCATGCGCCCCGACGCCAGGGATAGCATAGCCCGACCTTTAGTTCATCACCAACGACAAACGACCTAGGATAAGGGCACGATCGACACATATGTCACCCGACCGCCTGACAAAGCACCCCCTGGCGGCTGACCCATCTGACAGTTAATGCTTTCGGCTTTGACACCCCGAAAAAAGCACCCCATGGCCGTCGCGCCGCCTGACAAAAGCAGGTCAGGCAACCCGGTTCCCAACGTCCTTATCTGGAGTTTCCGCCGACGACCGAGCCAGCTCAGCGCGTCCAGTCAGCATGTCAGGTCAGCTCCGCCTAGTCATCACCCGTCAGGTATAAATACCCCCTCTCCTCTTACGGTAGGGGGGTTGAAAAAATTCTCTCTTAATCTATCATTCACACACGAGAACAAAGGTCTTCCCTATCTTTGTTCTCCCACTTATAGCTCGCCACGTACGGTCGGCACACCGTTGGTCCGGCCGGCGTGTCTAGCCCCCGTTTTAAGTCCTATCACTGACTTAGGCATCGGAGGGGCTAAGGGTTGAACCCCAACCCGGCCCTTCTGACGAGTTGTTCATGCTGCAGGAAAGCTCGCCCCTTGACCATCGTCAACTTCGTCCTCGCACCATCCAATCTCCCTCCGCCACATCCGGTGAGATTCGTCCCCGCGGTCACCACCGGCGACGGATACAACCTCTTCATCCCACCAATCACCTGTAAAACAGCCTACCTAAACCCTCTTTTCCATATAACCACCGTGCCCTTGGTTCCCCATAATACAAATTCATTGTACGCGAGTTCCACCTCGTAACAATTGGCGCCGTCTGTGGGAACGAAGGGTCACACCCATGTTAGATTCCATGCTGATCTCTCGGAACCCTGATCACGGCAAAGATCCCGTGAGTCAGGAACCGCTCTCTCTACAAATCACCCCGGCGTCCGACTCCCTTCTGGGGATGGGCACCGAAACTGAACATACTTCAGCCCACGCCGTCCTGAAGATCTTCGAGGCCGTCACTCAGGCCAGGGGAGGCTATCAGACGACAGGAACAGAGCCTCCGCCCGGCCCCTCGGAGCCCCAGAACGTGAGGCGGAATCTCCACCTTCAGTTCGAGGAGGAGGGGGAGAACAGGGGGCTCGCCGAGGAGATTGCGGCCCAGCAAAGGCTCCTGGAAGAGGAGATGGAAGTTGCGCGGCGGTGGAGGCGCCTGGGGGAGGCGGCCGCCGTGCAAAGGCGTTTGGACGAAGCGGCCAAGACCGCCCGAAGGGCCTACCGGCAACTCCGCCTCATCGTCGCAGAGCGCGAGAGGCTAAGGAGAGAGAACAGGAGCAACCAAGAAATCCTTGACGAGACGGCGACGGGTCGGCGGCTCGGGGACGGGCGGGACCCGTTGCTGACCAGGTCCCCACCCGGAGGAGGCAGCCCGCATCGCCAGCACCACCCCTCCGATACCCTGCACGAGGAAGCCGTTTGTCGACAACTACGCTTCCTCACCGTCGAGCGCGAAAGGCTTCTTCGGGAGAATTAAGAATGGATGGAGGCCCGAGGAGAGCTGGCCGGGAGGCGCTGGCACTGGGAGGACCGTAGCCCGCAACCCGTCGAATCCTCAGCCCAAGGAAGGAGCCCCGCCAGACGACTGTCGGGCTACTCCCCGGGGCCGGAGGAACGTCGGCGGCCGAGGCGCGACCAAAGCCAGACCCCCGAGTGGCGGAGAGGGGATGCGCCAGATCGCCCCACCTATCTGGAGGAGGCCACGCTGCTTGCACGGTGGATCACGTCCGCCCCAAGGCCCATAAGGTTCAAACCCCCTCACTTGGCCACGTACAATGGGAGAGGCGACCCCCTCACGCACGTGCAACAATACCGGGGGGCGATGGAGGCGCAGGACGTGGATGAGGCGTTCATATGCCGACATTTCTCCCAAAGCCTGAGGGAAACCGCGTTGGACTGGTACTTTGGCTTGCCCGCGAAATCCGTTGGGAGCTTTGGCGAGCTGTCCCACAAGTTCTGCCAAGAGTTCCAGGCCGGGCGGACGAAGAAGAAGCCCTTAGACTATCTCAGCACGATAGTCCAAGGGGAGGGAGAGACAACGGGTAGATACCTCCGCCGCTTTCAGGAGGAGAGACGGGCGGTGGTGACATGCGGCGATGAGGTGCTTATGCTGGCCTTCAAAACGGGGTTGCGGACTCGGAGCCTCCACAAATCCCTGCTCCGAGATCCGCCGACCGACTATGAGGCATTGGTTGCTATGGCGGAGAGGCACGCGTTGGCCGAGGAGACTCTCGGTGCAAGATTCCCCCCCAGTGAAACCCTCCCAAGGAGAACCCCGGTCACACCCACGGCCGAGGAAAGAAGAGGGGCACCGCGGTCGCGACCAGCTGGCCCGACCGAGGCGGGAACCGCCCGGGCCTCACCCGCAAGATCGACCTGTCCCGGCGCGCGAGTTTGCTCCGGCACAAGGGCTCCCTCGAGTCGTCCCGAGACAAGAAGGCCCCATACGGGCACATTACATGCGACTCAATGCCCCCATGATGGAGGTGCTGGCCGCGGCGACAAGGGCCGGGTTACTGCCGGAGCCTCCCCGGGAGATGAGGTCGGATCCGGCGAAGCGGGACCCCCGGAGATACTGCCGTTATCACCGGGACCACGGTCACGACACCGACCGTTGTTACACTCTTAAAAGAGAGATCGAGCGACTGATCCAGGTGGGCCACTTGGGAAACTTCGTTACGGACATGCGGGTAGCAGCAGGAGAGAGAGCCCCCCGGAGGAGGGGGGGACGGGAACCGCCGGCGAACCGCGATCACGGGGAGCCACGCCCCCCAGGAGCGGTCATGCGAATTGAGATGATAACTGGAGGGCCTTTTCCAGCGGGGCGGGTGCCCGCGATCCCGGGGACCGGTGCCCGACATGTGATGGTGGCGGGCGCCGGCCGCCGACCGAAGCGAAGAAGGACACACCGACCCCCTATCACCTTTACCAAGGGAGACCGGTAGGAGGTGGGAAGCCAGAACAATGACGCCCTCATCGTCGAGGCTCGGATCGTGGCAGTGGCCGTTGGCCGGCTCCTAATTGACACCGGTAGCTCCTGCGACATCCTGTTCCTATCAACGATCGAGAGGATGGGGTGGGGGCGTGCTGACCTAGAGCCCTGCGTGGGCCCTGTTGCTGGCTTCACCGGCCATACGATCCCCACCGTGGGGATGATCACCCTGCCCATGACTCTGGGGGAGGAGCCGAGGGTCATCACCAAGGGGACGCGTTTTGTCATTGTCGACATCGCGTCGGCGTATAACGGAATCATAGGGCGTCCATATATGACGGCCGTCAAGGCGCTCCCCAGCCTGCAGCACCAGATGATGAAGTTCCGGACCCCGCGGGGGGTGGGACAGGTGCGGGGAGGCCAGGAGGTGCCCGGAGACCAAGACCATACGCCATCCCAGCGTAGGAGCCCGAGGCGGGCCCCGACAGCTCTCATCCCTGACGAGAGGGAGGACTTCTGTGACCAGCGGCCGACCCCGGCCGAGGAAGTGGAAGAGGTCCCAGTGGCCTCGGATGAAGAGAGAACCGTCTCCATCGGGACGAAACTCCCGGCCGCCTTGAGGATGGCCCTCGTCGCCCTGCTCCGAGAAAATGCGGACATATTCGCATGGTCACCTGCCGACATGCCCGGGGTTGACCCGACGGTAATCTCCCATAGGTTGAACGCGGACCCAGAAGCCCGACCTGTCCGACAGAAGAAGAGAAGTGCGGGGGGCGAAAAGAAGAGGGCAGCCGAGAAAGAAGTAGAGCGGCTCCTCAAAGCCAAATTTGTTCGGCCGGTGGACTACCCCGACTGGCTCGCCAACGTCGTTCTGGTGAAGAAGCCCAGTGGAAAGTGGCGCATGTGCATCGACTTCACCGACCTCAACAAGGTATGCCTGAAGGACAGCTTCCCTCTACCCAGGATCGACCTCCTGGTGGATCAGGCGTCTGGCTATGAGTTGTTAAGCTTTATGGACGCCTTCTCGGGATACAACCAGATACCGATGGCGAAGGAGGATGAGGAGAAGACGTCTTTTGTCACCGATAAAGGCACCTTCTGTTACACCAAGATGCCCTTTGGACTGAAGAACGCCGGGGCGACCTATCAACGGATGGTAGACCGAATATTCTGCCCTCAGGTGGGGTGAAACTTGGAGGTCTACATCGACGACATGCTGGTGAAGAGTAGAAGGGCCCCCGACCACCTCGTCGACTTGCAGGAAACTTTCCAAAGGGTCCGCCGATACAACCTGAGGCTAAACCCCGCGAAGTGTATCTTTGGCGTGCAGTCGGGAAAATTCCTGGGCTTCATGATAACGAAGCGGGGAATCGAGGCGAACCCCGACAAGGTGACGGCCCTCATCGGGATGGCGGAGCCCCGGACGATCCGGGACTTGTAGCGACGGAACGGCCGGATCGCTGCTCTGGGGCGATTCCTGTCGAAATCTGCGGAGAAATCGCTCCCATTCTTTAGGATCTTGCGGACAGCCTTTGGCGAAGCTAAAGACAAAAGGAAGGTGATCCCGTGGGACGACGACTGTGCGCGAGCGTTCGCGGAGCTGAGAGCTTACCTACAGAGCCCACCGCTCCTCGCACAGCCGGGGGAAGGCGAACCCCTAGGTTTGTACTTGGCGACCAACGAGGAGGCCATTAGATCCGTCCTGATCAAGGAGGAAGGAGGGGTGCAGCGCCCTGTTTACTATGCCAGCCGGATCCTCCGGGAGGCGGAGACTCGTTACAGCCCTATCGAGAAAGCCGCCTATTGCCTAATCACCACAGCCCGGAAGCTCCGACCCTACTTCCAGGCCCACCCCATAATCGTCCACACCGACATGCCCCTCAAAAAGAACCTGAAAAGAATGGAGCGGTCGGGGAGGATGCTCAACTGGAGCGTCGAGCTCAGCGAGTTCGACATAACGTACAAAGCCTGGACGGCGATCAAAGGCCAGGCGCTGGCCGACTTCATGGTGGAATGCACAACGGAAGTCCTACCGAGGGACCGGGCAGAGCTCCCATCGACGACCGCGTCCCCGCGGGGGATCGAGGTGGGCGAACCCTCAGTGCCCTCCCAGATGACCGCGGGCGAATTATGGACCATCCACGTCGATGGCTCTGCGACGGGGTCCGGGACAGGAGCGGGTATCGTCATTCAGACCCCTGATGGATGCTCGTTGGAATACGCCCTACGCTTCAACTTCCCGGCAACCAACAATGTCGCAGAGTATGAAGCCGCAGTTAACGGGTTAAAACTCACTAGGGCGGTGGGGGCGACGAACGTGTTGCTCCTAAGTGACTCCCGTCTCGTCATCCAACAAATCCTGGGGAGCTTCGAGGCCCGAGAGGAGACAATGAAGCGGTACCTGAGGCGCATCCAAATCGAACTTCGTAAGTTCAAGGAAGCGAACGTCCGGCACCTACCCCGCTCCAACAACCTCCGGGCGGACGCCCTGTCTAAGCTAGCTTCCTCCTCGGCGGCCGAGATTGGGAAGGCCATCTACGTCGAAAGCCTATTGACGCCAACCATTGACGAAGGAGAACTGATGTGCACGGGCGTGATGACGTCATGGATGACCCCCATTATGAAGTACTTAGAGACGGGGGAACTACCTGAGGAGCGGATGCTGGCTAAAAAGGTGGAAAGGCGGGCCCTGTCATTCGTGCTCCTCGACAGAGTGCTATACCGCCGCCGCCGCACCAATTTTGACGTCCTGCCCTACCTGAAGTGCTTGGGCCCGGAGCAAGCTGAGCAAGTCATCCGCGAGGTACACGAAGGCTTCTGCGAAAACCACCATGGCGGGCGCACCATCGCCCATAAAATAATGCGCCAAGGGTACTACTGGCCAACGATGATCCGGGATGCAGTACAGTACGTCAAAAAGTGTGAGGCGTGCCAGAAGTTCTGCCAATGGACGACTGCACCTCCGACCAACTTGATGCCCATAGTGAGCCCGATCCCGTTCGCCAAGTGGGGGCTCGACATCCTGGGGCCTTTCCCCAAGGCCTCCGGGGGAAGGAAATATCTAGTCGTCGCCGTGGATTACTTCACAAAGTGGGTAGAAGCAGAGCCGCTGGCGCGAATCGCGTGGACGGACATGAAGGGCTTCATCTGGCAATCCGTCATATGCCGCTTTGGAATTCCCCGCTCCATAGTCACGGATAACAGAAGGCAGTTCGATTGTGAAGGCTTCCGTGACTTCTGCTCGGGCTAGGGGATCAAACTCCAGTTCGCGTCAGTCGCCCACCCACAGTGCAACGGAATGGCGGAGGCCGCGAATAAATGTATCTTGAACCCAATGAAGAAGAAGGTGGACGCCGCCCTGGGGGCATGGGTCGATGAGCTGCCGGGAATCCTATGGTCCTATCGCACCACCCACAAGGCCTCGACCGGAGAAAGCCCCTTCATGCTGGCATACGGATCGGAGGCGGTCGTTCCCGTGGAGATCGGCGAAGAGACACTCCGGTTAAAGCTCTTCGACGAAGAAATCAACGGGGAAGGACTCGGCCTCAGTCTTGAGTTGATAGACGAGGTAAGAGACCGGGCCCTGACCAACCTCGTCAAACACAGCCAGAGGATGGCATGGTATTACGACACCCGGGTGAAGCCGCGGACTTTCAGGATCGGCGATTTAGTCCTCAGAGACGCCACCTTCCGCCCCGAGACTACACAGCGGGGGAAGCTGGCCGCGAAATGGGAAGGGCCCTACACGGTCGTCGATATTGTCGGACCAGCCACATACATCCTGGCTACCCCCGAAGGGAGCGAACTGGCCCACCCTTGGAACGCAAAGCATCTGCTAAAATTATACCAATAGTTGTGAGTTTTTCTTTACCAGCATTACGTGCAATGTACACATCTACCCGTTTTTCCCCAACCTTGTTGTTCCTACACAAGTTTTGCAGTTCGCTAAACCTCCGAACCTCTGGGGCAGGGCCAACCCTAGCCACCCAAACCAGAGAAGGGCACGGGCCGGGCTACGCGCCCGCTCCCCCCCCTCAAGACCTCTGGGGCAGGGCCAACCCTAGCCACCCAAACCAGAGAATGGCACGGGCCGGGCTACGCGCCTGCTCACCCCCTCAAGACCTCTGGGGCAGGGCCAACCCTAGCCACCCAAACCAGAGAAGGGCACGGGCCGGGCTACACGCCCGCTTCCCCCTCAAGACCTCTGGGGCAGGGCCAACCCTAGCCACCCAAACCAGAGAAGGGCACGGGCCGGGCTACGCGCCCGCTCCCCCCCTCAAGACCTCTGGGGCAGGGCCAACCCTAGCCACCCAAACCAGAGAAGGGCACGGGCCGGGCTACGCACCCGCTCCCCCTCTCAAGACCTCTGGGGCAAGGCCAACCCTAGCCACCCAAACCAGAGAAGGGCACGGGCCGGGCTACGCGCCCGCTCCCCCTCTCAAGACCTCTGGGGTAGGGCCAACCCTAGCCACCCAAACCAGAGAAGGGTACGGGCCGGGCTACGCGCCCGCTCCCCCCCTCAAGACCTCTGGGGCAGGGCCAACCCTAGCCACCAAACCAGAGAAGGGCACGGGCCGGGCTATGAGCCCGCTCCCCCCTCCAGACCTCTGGGGCAGGGCCAACCCTAGCCACCCAAACCAGAGAAGGGCACGGGCCGGGCTACGCGCCCGCTCCCCCCCTCAAGACCTCTGGGGCAGGGCCAACCCTAGCCACCCAAACCAGAGAAGGGCACAGGCCGGGCTACGCGTCCGCTCCCCCCCTCAAGACCTCTGGGGCAGGGCCAACCCTAGCCACCCAAACCAGAGAAGGGCACGGGCCGGGCTACGGGCCCGTTCCCCCCCTCAAGACCTCTGGGGTAGGGCCAACCCTAGCCACCTAAACCAGAGAAGGGCACGGGCCGGGCTACGCGCCCGCTCCCCCCCCCCCTCAAGACCTCTGGGGCAGGGCCACCCCTAGCCACCCAAACAAGAGAAGGGCACGGGCCGGGCTACGCGCCCGCTCCCCCCCTCAAGACCTCTGGGGCAGGGCCAACCCTAGCCACCCAAACCAGAGAAGGGCACGGGCCAGGCTACGCGCCCGTTCCCCCCCTCAAGACCTCTGGGGCAGGGCCAACCCTAGCCACCCAAACCAGAGAAGGGCACGGGCCGGGCTACGCGCCCGCTCCCCCCCCCTCAAGACCTCTGGGGCAGGGCCAACCCTAGCCACCCAAACCAGAGAAGGGCACGGGCCGGGCTACGCACCCGCTCCCCCCCTCAAGACCTCTGGGGTAGGGCCAACCCTAGCCACCCAAACCAGAGAAGGGCACTGGCCGGGCTACGCACCCGCTCCCCCTCAAGACCTCTGGGGCAGGGCCAACCCTAGCCACCCAAACCCGAGAGGGACCACGTGCCCTTGACCCTCGAAAAACCAAAAGAAGGCAGAGGCACACGAACCGAGACGAAATGGCGTCATTCCCTGGGTAGGCGGCCCCGATATGACTCGACGAAACGAAAGGACGCTCGAGAAATACGCCGCCATTAATGATACACTCCAAAAGAGGACCCGCAAGAGCCACCTGGCAAAAGCGGTTTCCCACGGGCATGAATTCGAGGAGCCCATTAATGAGGACAACTCAGCGTAATAAATATGGGAGAAACCGTCAGCGAGATCTCCCGATAAAGACGCCACTCGCCCTTCCGAAAGAAAGAGAACCAAGAGTCGGAAGACATGAGAAACCGCCTCTTGACCCCCCCACCCACTGGGAAACGGGCCGGGATACAATGCCCTAACAAAAGAGAAGTCACCGACCACCAGTGGCTCCCACCGCCCAGGGCTGCGGTTCCTGTATATCCAGCACCGCTAACAGGATATTCCTCTTACAAAAGGATCGCTAACAGTATATTCCCCTTACACAAGGGAAATCCGCCTTTCACGCCTCCGCCCGCCCTAAACAAGGACGAGTTGGAGAAAGGTTGGCATCCGATCCCCGCCGGCTGGATAGGCGAGAGCCCCCAGTGCTGGCCGGCCAGTACCTCATCGCCGTCGACCTCCGGGCGAGGACCTCGGAAAGGCTGCATCCCTGACGAGCCCAAAAGGCAAGTCATGGCGTGTCAGCCCGCCCCTGCGCAATCAGGCACCGAACCCCACCCTCAAACCGAAGCAGCGAGGCATGGGGGGGAGGGGCGGCCCGATCCTCAAGAGCCTCCCCAAGGCGCAAGCCCCAGAAAGACGGCTTCCCTGGTGATTCCCCTTCTCAGTGCCTCTACCGGGCCGAGGAAACCTTACCCCGTCCGTGGAGGGAGATGACAAAGCAATGGAGGGGAGGCGGCCCGATCGGCAAGATCCCCCCCCACCCCCCTCTCTCGGGCCCAGGAGACCTTGCAACACTTCAGCACAGAAGGCGGCCACTCTCCTCCGTGCCAAGATCGACTCAAGTTAAAAAGGGCCCACCCGGCCCACAGTGACCCCTAGATCCAGATGTCATTAAACCACGGGCGAGGACAGCTCTATAGCCCCTCCCCGAGCCGGATCTGACCCCACAACGGGCGATAAACTAAGAACTCATGTACAAGCTATAGATCATCTCTTATAAATTTAAATGAAAACGTTCTTCCTTGTACGCTCAGATTTTTTGGAGAATACCATAGCGTATAACTACCCCACCGCCTAACTGGCTTAGGACGCCTAGGAAGTATACGCCCGCAACTCGACCCCCGCGATACTTCGCTTCGAACCGAGCCCCCCCCGCTCCCCGAAAGTTACCGAAAACTTTCGCTCAATGGGGAAAGTGGTGAACTGAGGCTCGCCCAACGTACCCAGTTCGGCCCGAGATCAAGTCATGATAGGACAACGTGTCTCATCCTGAACCTCTGCGCTGATTCCCCGCCCCGCCCAAAGGCAAAACAAGCCGTCAACATCCCCTTCCCCCAGACCTCGCGATCTCGGACACGGGAATGTTGGGGGCATAATTGGTGAAGGTGTAACTCACGCAAGAAGCCAAGACACGTGACCTGGAACGAACCGGTCGCACGGACCGGTCGCAAGGCAAAGGCCGCGAAATCGGCGCCCAGTCCAGATAAGGCAGCGGCCCTGTCTCGTCGAAGCCGCACCACGAGGCGACTTGACATAACGAAAGGACGCTTGGACAACACGCCATCAGCAGCAACACGCCCCCCGAGAGGCCAGAGCAGAAAACCCGTGCCGGATACCGCCAGGGAAAAGCGATTCCCAAGGCGCGTGATTCCGCGGAGCCCATTAATGGCACTAATCCCCCACATTACCCAGGAAAAACCCCTTCGCAAAATATCGCTATAAGTACCCCCCCTTCAGAGGTTAGGGGAAAAGGAGAGAGAGACAGGGGATGCGCATCCCCTCACTCCAGGCATAAAACGGCCCCAAACGCCCCACCGAGCTACGGAGAAAGCCGATAGCCACCGACGGACCTCACTTCCCCCGGCGATGGCCGCCATAGCCCCACCACCTCCAACAGGATATTCCCCTTACACATGGGAGGCCCCGCCTGCCAGCTTTCCCCCTGCACGTTACTGGATCAAAAGGCAGGTTCGGAAAGCCAGCCGCGGGCCGCAGCACCCCAACTAACACCTGGCCGACGGCGATCCCCACAGGGTGTCGGGGGGGAACCCCAACGGCTCTCCCAGCAGTGCCACCACCGCCACCTCGTCCTCAGCCTCCCTGGGGTTCCCCCTAGGTGCGCGGGATCCCCGGCGAGGCCGGGCAACCCTCCAGCACGACGACAGCGAGGCAGAACGCGAGGAAGCGATGAAAGGGAAAGGAAGAGGGTCCCCTTCTACGACCGGGGGTCGGCCCCCCCGAAGGCTGAACCATCACAGGGCGGCACCCCTGATAAAAAAAAAATTTGGTTCCCGGCGCGTCGGCCCGCCCCCGGACAATGAGGCGGTAGGAATTCGGCGATCGACATAAGGGAAGACCGCCCCGACACAGGGATCTGCTCCTCCCGACGGAGCGAACAAAAAATGTGGACAACCCTCCGTCCCAACCACCAGTTGGCCCACATCTTCTCCTAGTGTTGTAAATATCACCTAGATCTCCGATAAAGATTGGTGTATAATACTCCCCCTTTTGGACAACGCCCCGCTTGGCTCAAACTCAGGAAGAGACCTCGTGATCCCGCTATAGCGGGACACACCCGCGGGACCAGCATCACCCCCCTGAGCTTGGATCCAAGTCCGGGTCACGTTAAAAGGTAGTGTCACGGTAGTGTTACGCCATCCGAGCTGAACCGGGCTTCCGCCTCGCACTCGAATGCCGGGGGCAATTGTTACGACCTAAAGATCGTAGGAGTCCGACTCTCGCCCGGATCCGCTAACGTACCCCATTAACTCACCTTTTCACAAAAGGGCCGCCACCCCGGAAATCCGAATCCACGTGGGGACGGGCGCTCCCCGAGCGCACCGCCCCGGGCGGGTCGAGCAACTGCGGTTGTACGCTTAGGCCAGGGGTGCTGAGGTGCGCCCGGACGGCACCGTTAGGCCAGTTGACTTAGGCGCGGGTATCTATCTGTGCCGATGAACC
This sequence comes from Scilla litardierei, assembly GCA_030789695.1. NCBI lineage: Eukaryota > Viridiplantae > Streptophyta > Magnoliopsida > Asparagales > Asparagaceae > Scilla > Scilla litardierei. Next base: position 119,523,614 of record CM061136.1, read on the forward strand.
ATAGCCCGCGACCGAACAGGAGGCGCGGCCGGGCCGGACAACTCCCGATCCGGACGACCCGTCTGATTCTCATGCGCCCCGACGCCAGGGATAGCATAGCCCGACATTTAGTTCATCACCAACGACAAACGACCTAGGATAAGGGCACGATCGACACATACATCACCCAAACGCCTGACAAAGCACCCCTGGCGGCTGACCCATCTGACAGTTAATGCTTTCGGCTCTGACACCCCGACAAAAGCACCCCTTGCCGTCACGCCGCCTGACAAAAGCAGGTCAGGCAACCCGGTTCCCAACGTCCTTATCTGGAGTTTCCGCCGACGACCGAGCCAGCTCAGCGCGTCCAGTCAGCATGCCAGGTCAGCTCCGCCTAGTCATCACCCGTCAGGTATAAATACCCCCTCTCCTCTTACGGTAGGGGGGTTGAAAAAATTCTCTCTTAATCTATCATTCACACACGAGAACAAAGGTCTTCCCTATCTTTGTTCTCCCACTTATAGCTCGCCACGTACGATCGGCACACCGTTGGTCCGGCCGGCGTGTCTAGCCCCCGTTTTAAGTCCTATCACTGACTTAGGCATCGGAGGGGCTAAGGGTTGAACCCCAACCCGGCCCTTCTGACGAGTTGTTCATGCTGCAGGAAAGCTCGCCCCTTGACCATCGTCAACTTCGGCCTCGCACCATCCAATCTCCCTCCGCCGCATCCGGTGAGATTTGTCCCCGCGGTCACCACCGGCGACGGATACAACCTCTTCATCCCACCAATCACCTGTAAAACAGCCTACCTAAACCCTCTTTTCCATATAACCACCGTGCCCTTGGTTCCCCATAATATAAATTCATTGTACGTGAGTTCCACCTCGTAACATGTTCAATTCAGAAATTAGGAGAAAAAATTCCATCTTTACAACATGTCTGTTTGATTTTCAGTCTTACAACAGTTTAGCACAATTGAGCTAAACACCTGCACACACAATGGAATTTTATGTTCTTGGTCTCGTTGGAAATTTAACAAGTTTTTCTAAAATTTCATCACAGTGCATATATTTCGAAATTCTAGCTAAAACATGATCAAAACAGCAATCGTTACAGGCCCTGAAATCTGTCTAAAAAACAGATTTGATAGTCTTCACCAAATAATTCACCATAAATCACCTACTTAATATTTTTGCATGAAATTTTATCAGTGAATCTAGGGCTTATATATATATATATATATATATATATATATATATATATATATATATATAACTTTCATTTGGGACATTTTGTCAAATTCTCAATAAAAACTGATGTTATATGCCATGTATTAACAACTTCTGCAAATTCCAGCAAGCTAAAGTATTAAAGTGATGTTATGAATTGGGTATTGTCGATAATTTACTCTCTATAATGCATGATTATTGTTGTTACATGAAAGGTAGATTCTTGGTATGTGTTCCTAATGGATTTGCTAATGTGCTTATGGACATGTATGTCACGCTCATCACGTGTTTGTGAAAATACCTCAATGAAATGGAATTTGAGAAACATGAGAAGTGTGCTTCAATGAACTATGTTATGGAATTGTGATATTGCGAGACATGTATGGAATGATTTCATAAGTGATGTATCAATGAGTTGTGATTGATGGCATGTCACTTTGGTTCATGACCCATGTTGATATGTGATGTGGTTATGATAGAGGGCATGCCACTTAGGTGTATGACCCAGATTGATATGAATGAGAAATGTTGACACTGTGAAATCATGCCATCATGACTCTTATAAGATGACTTATGATGTTTAATTAATGAATTAGAATGTCTCAATCCTCTCTAAGGAGGGTGAGTTAGCAAACCCGGGTTTAGGTGGGATTTGAGTAAATTGTGGATATGAGGCCTGGACTGAGAAGTTGGGGGAAATGATTATGTGATATGTGATGTTTATACCCACTTGCCTTTATCGGGAGTGGAGGGGATATTTATACCCACTCGCCTTTACCGGGAGTGGAGGGGACATACGAAGGTTGTGTTATTATGTGGAGATCCTCACTCCTACCAGGGACGGTGGAGTTGAGAGGCCCGATGTCGTACAGTGCCCGTGTCCACTACGCCGTGTGCTATATTCACCCCAAATTTGGGGTGAAGTCCAGGTCCTGGTATCATACAGTTTACCCAAGTTCCAATTAATTCAATTATAAAATACTAAAATAAGAATTTGCATGTTTCTCCTTCTGCTGGCAGCACTTTCCTTTCCCTTTTCCTGTTCTTTGTGACTCTGTGTCATGCCTCAGGCACTTGCACTTATCTTATTAGATAATGGTTGCTTGAACACTTGTGTTATTATTATTATTATTCGTGCTAACCCTTTTCTTGCAGTAACTCGACATTGGACTGCAGGTATGATCCCCTTGTTTAGCTATTTAATTTTCATTATTGTTCTTAGTACATGCTCTATTTCTCTTGTATTTCCTTGTGGTTTGATAACCTTAGAACGGTGTTCCAAATCTAAGTTGGTTCCTACTGGGGCACGCATTGACGTGCTCCTCCCCACTTTTTAGGTAGTATGGACGTCATGGTTGGTGGTGACTTGGAGTTGGGTAGTCTTGGTGTGAGCTGTAGCTGTGTAGTTGACATGGTTGTCATGGGAGGTGGAGAGTGGCGGTGTATGTGTAGTGTTGCATTTGGACTATGTATGTAAATGAATGTTGTTATATAAATTTTTTGTTGGTGTTCTATGTTATTTATGAGTTGTTTGATATCTTAATGAAGCTGCACTTGTACTATCCCAGAATGTGCGCAGTGGCAGGCTTATTCAGTTTCTTCTTTCTCTCTCTCTTTTCCTCTCTCATCACCACCACTCTTCAGGATGAATTGGAAAAGAAATTTTAAATGCTGGGTATTCTAGGGAACATGGCGTGACAGTTTTTGGTGGCCCATGCAGGTCACCGCACTGTGATGTGCGTAAAGATAGTACATGTAATGCTTTAGTATGTAATCGGGATAGATTAGCCCTAAGGTGGGTAGTGACCTTAGAGCCATAAGTGATCCACCCTTGAACCCCTAACTTTAGGGAGTCCAGGATGAACCTTCAACAGTGTATTACACTATAGGTGTATATTTGGGGGTATACGTGTGTATCTATAACTGTGTGAACCCGTGTGTATAAGTCAGTTGTTGTGCTTAGATATTTGAATTATATATGTTGTGGTATACTTGTGTTTAATATGTGTATTTATATTTGAAGGGCATGAAGTTGCATGTATCTTGGATGGTTATGTTGGTATATAGATATGTGTGGGGGTTTATACTAGGTGGGTGAATACTTGAGCGTATATATACATTGACTCTATATAGATACATGACACGGGTATGTGAGTAGGTATGTGTTATACTTGTGTGACCTTGAGACATAGGTGATATTTATATGTTTATTAGTGGATGTATACTGGTGGATACATATTAGCTATTGGAGACATATATATATATATATATATATATATATATATATATATATATATATATATATATATATATATATATATATATATATATATATATATATATATCGTGTAGGGTGGAGTGAGGATATGCACGTATGATATGAGTGCATTAATTGTTTCCTACGTGTTTACATCTACCTGTATATGGATAGAGTAGTGGAATGTCTATATTGTTTTTGGACATGGGGGAAAGTGTTTGTGAGTGTATATATGTGTATTTGTATGGGCAGGTGATGTAGATATAGGTATGTAATACTGGTACATAAATGTTGCTACTGTTGCATTGCTAGGGTGTGAATTCTTCACGTGTTAAAATTTTGAATAACTGAAAGTAAGTGTATGTGCTACCTCTGTGCTCAAATGAACTGGTACATTGTCTTAATTTAGTATATGGTTGTGGGTTGTACTATTGCGTGAAGATAGCTGTTGTGCTATGGCCATATATGGTGTGTATGTAACGATATAGATAAGTAATGGACGTACTGGTAGTACGAGTAATGCTCCGGAGTGTTTGGAGTAGAGTATCCTAAGGTGGGTAGGGGGTGCTTTAGACCCGTCCACCCTAAGTTAGGCCTTAGCTCTATCCCGTGCCTATTATGGGATAGGGATATAAGTGAGACGCGTATCATATGTAGATTGTGATGAATGTGAGGATTTGAGATTATGCAGTGCATGTATAAGTGGGGTGGCTATGTGTTTGCATGGTTAAGTGGAGTTATGGTGTGTGTGTGTGTGTGTGTGTGTGCGCGCGTGCCACGTCGAATGGCATCTAATGGACTATTTGGATATATATATATATATATATATATATATATATATATATATATATATATATATATATATATATATAGTGTATGTATTCTTCCCTATATGGTGCCATAAAGGGGGATTGTGTAATGGTATATAAGATACTTGTATGTATATATGTGTGTTGTAGCAAGCGTGGTGTGATTGTGTATATGTGTTGTTATTATTGAATGTGTATTGGTGTATGTCTTATGTGTGGTTATATGCATATGTATGTGAATGATCCATATTCTGATATATATGTATCAGTATATTGATGTGTACGTATATTGGATGTGGCTATCTATCGAATGTGTATGAATATTGAAATGAACTTATTTGTGTATATACTAACATGCTAGTAAAAGTATTAATATATTGGATATTATGTATATAATGGTATGTGTAGCTACCGACTACATGTTGGTACAGTTGGGTAGCTTGACTGTATAGGTGTATGATAGTAGGATAAGTATGGTATGTCTGTATGTGTGTGTGCCCATACATGGAAAGGTATGTGCATGGTTGCATGGATCCTAATAGGGATATATGCATGTCTGTATGCATACCTACAACTAGAATAATAATCTGGTGTGTATAAGCGAACGTGTATTTAGCTATGTGTAGGCTTAGATATATATATGGAAATGATTCGTATACCTCTGCGTGTACATAATGAGTATGTGTGTATAATTAGGTTAAATAGAGTATCCCTGTGGTGTATTGGTTGATGTGTATATGTGCATATGTATTATAATTGTATGGATTTCTATTATACATGGTACAATGAAGTGTAAGGATGTGTTCATGTATATGAAATGTGTAGTAGGAGAATATGTAATGATGTGTATATTGGGTGAATGAATATATATATACTGGTACATATCTTTGTTTATCTGCCGATCTATCCTATAGGGTTGTCTATCCAGGTGTATCTTGGTGAGCCTTGGATGAATGTATTCTTGTTTGTATAAGAGAATATATAGGTCTGTACCAGAGATTGTGTGTATGTGCGTAAATGTGCAATGTAAATGTGATAGATATGGAATATCTGTGTGTGTATATATTTTTGATGAATATAAGTGAATGAAACTGTTTGGTATGCTAAATATTGTGTGTATATATATATTTATGTGCCTATGAATGCGAGTGAATTCATATGACTACGTATCAAGTGTATGGAGATCCGGTGTACATACAGTGTGACGCCGTGATAGTGACCCTGTTTGTCACGTTATGTGTGTAGATCAATGTGTATTGTTGTGTGTATGTGCATGGATAGTGACGTATATGTAAATATATAAACAGGTAGGATGTAAGTCATTTATACCTGAATGTATTATGGTGTATATGAAAGAGTACCATGTGTGAGTGCCTCATGTATCGTGATATGGATATGATCTGATGTCATATCACATAGGTATGAGTAGTGATCTGGATATGTATAGTGATACGTGTAGAGGTCTATTTGTGGTATGTGTGTGTTGTATCTATTAGTGTGTATATGTGTGTTTAGATATTCATTTGAAGGATGCCTATGTGTGTGTGTATATATATATGTAGTGAATACATATAGTGATGTGGATGTGCTACTAGATGGATAGTAGGATGCATCCGTGATATGTATGTGATGCAGATGTGTATAAGGACAATAAAGTATATAGTGTATATAAGTGTGGTGTAGATATGTACTCTTGTTTGAACTGCAGGGGTAGAAAGACCATCATACCTAGCTGACCTTTGGTGCGGTTCACACCCTAAAAAGTCTGAGGAAGAACTTTATTTTAAGGTGGGTAGGATGTAATGCCATATTTAGCACTATACGTGTATTCTACTGAACACACGTGGTATTTCTACCTACGGTGTATACGTAGGCATGAAATCACGTGGATATCGATGTATCTAACGTAGTGCACGGGGGATTGGGCCGTAATACGTGGCTAAGAGAAGTGAATGCGAAGTGTGAATGCGAGAGAAGTGCGAAAGACGTCGTGGGTGCAAAACAACAGGAATGTGTTGGACGTGTGTGCGTGGTGCATGTATGCATGTGTAGGCATGCATGAGTGTGTGTAGGAAAGCCATGCAAGTGTGAAAGGGGTTAGGGGTCAATGGCAAACCCCGTAAAATTTTAGAAAGGCGAGGGGGCCATTTGGACTAAATCTGCTGTACATACATACTAAAATGGTGTGTACGTAAAGTAATGGCAAACTTGTAATTACTTGAAAGATGAGGGGCATTTAGGCAAGGTTACTTTGGTCATTTTGTGTTGTCATGATTCCTAGGACAAGGATGGAGAGATTTTTTAAAGGAAAATTCTCGGGTTTTCTCCTTCTTTCTTCATTGTTAACTCTTCCCTTCTCTTCTTTTCATTCTTTTTCCACACACTTCTCATCTTCTCCTCCTCCTTGACCTACCCATCCCCTCCCCAATGGCATGGTCGAAATTTCCATGGCACAAAAAAAAGGGAAGAAGAAGAAGAAGAAGAGGAGGAGGAGGAAGAGAAAGAGAAGAGAAGAAGAAAGAGTTCTATTGAGGTAGGAATCCAACTTGGATTTGGAAATTTATTTAGGGTTTCTTTCCATCATGATTTTATATCATGTTTTAATAATATGAAGTAGTGATAATCAAATTAAGGTGCAATGATTCAATTTTCATGCAAACCCCCCTTGAAATTCCAAGCAAAACCATCTCTTTAAAATCCTGAAATTCGGTTATGTGTTGTTGCTGTAATTACGGTTACTGTAGCTTGAATCATGTTTCGAAAAGGATTATATTCTGATAGATCTTGAAGTTCTACCCCAAAATCATATAAATTTTGATTTATGTTCAATTCAAAAATTAGGAGAAAAAATTTCATCTTTACAACATGTCTGTTTTGATTTTCAGTCTTGACACAGTTTAGCAACATTGAGCTAAACACCTGTACACACAATGGAATTTTATGTTCTTGGGCTCGTTGGAAAGTTAAAAAGTTTTTCTAAAATTTCATCTCAGTGCATATATTTCGAAATTCTAGCTAAAACATGATCAAAAACAGCAATCTTTACGGGCCCTGAAATCTGTCTGAAAAACAGATTTGATAGTCTTCACCAAATAATTCACCATAAATCACCTACTTAATAATTTTGAATGAAATTTTATCAGTGAATCCAGGACTAATATATATATAACTTTCATTTGGGACATTTTGTCAAATTTTCAATATAAACTAATGTTATATGCCATGTATTAAAAACTTCTGCAAATTTCAGCAAGCTGAAGTATTAAAGTGTTGTTATGAATTGGGGATTGTTGATAATTCACTCTCTATAATGCATGATTATTGTTGTTATATGAAAGGTAGATTCTTGGTATGTGTTCCTAATGGATTTTCTAATGTGCTCATGGACATGTATGTCACGCCCATCACGTGTTTGTGAAAATACCTCATTGAAATGGAATTTGAGAAACATGAGAAGTGTGCTTCAATGAACTATATTATGGAATTGTGATATTGCGAGACATGTATGGAATGATTTCATAAGTGATGTATCAATGAGTGGTGATTGAGGGCATGTTACTATGGTGCATGACCCATGTTGATATGTGATGTGGTTATGATAGAGGGCATGACACTTAGGTGTATGACCCAGATTGATATGATGAGAAATGTTGACACTGTGAAATCATGCCATCATGACTCTTATAAGATGACTTATGATGTTTAATTTATGAATTAGAATGTCTTAATCCTCTTTAAGGAGGGTGAGTTAGCAAAACCCGGGTTTAGGTGGGATTTGAGTAAATTGTGGATATGAGGCCTGGACTGAGAACTTGAGGGAAATGATTATGTGATATGTGATGTTTATACCTACTCGCCTTTACCGGAAGTGGAGGGGATATTTATACCCACTCGCCTTTACTGGGAGTGGAGGGGACATACGGAGGTTTTGTTATTATGTGGAGATCCTCACTCCTGCCAGGGACGGGGGAGCTGAGAGGCCTGGTGTCGTACAGTGCCCCGGGTCCACTGTGCCGTGTGCTATATTCACCCCAAATTTGGGGTGAAGTCCAGGTCTTGGTATCATACATTTTACCCAAGTTTCAATTAATTCAATTATAAAATACTAAAATAAGAATTTGCATGTTACTCCTTCTGCTGGCAACACTTCCTTTCCCTTTGCCTGTTCTTTGTGACTCTGTGTCATGCCTCAGGCACTTGCACTTATCTTATTAGATAATGGTTGCTTGAACACTTGTGTTATTATTATTATTATTATTATTATTCGTGCTAACCCTTTTCTTACAGTAACTCGACAATGGACCGCAGGTATGATCCCCTTGTTTAACTATTTAATTTTCATTATTGTTCTTAGTACATGCTCTGTTTCTCTTGTATTTCCTTGTGGTTTGATAACCTTAGAACGGTGTTCCAAATCGAAGTTGGTTCCTACTGGGGCACGCATTGACGTGCTCCTCCCCACTTTTCAGGTAGCAGGGACAGCATGGTTGGTGGTGGCTTGGAGTTGGGTAGTCTTGGTGTGAGCTATAGCTGTGTAGTGTGACATGGTTGTCATGGGAGGTGGAGAGTGGCAGTGTATGTGTAGTGGTGCATTTGGACTATGTATGTAAATGAATGTTGTTATATAAATTTGTTGTTGTTGTTCTATGTTATTTGTTTGTTGTTTGATATCTTAATGAAGCTGCACTTGTACAATCACAGCATGTGCGCAGTGGCCTGCTTATTCAGTTTCTTTTTTCTTTCTCTTTTCATCTCTCATCACCCCCACTCTTCAGGATACTTGGAAAAGAAATTTTAAATGCCGGGTATTCTGGGGAACGGGACGTGACAGTTTTTGGCGGCCCATGCAGGTCACCGCACTGTGATGTACGTAAGGATAATACATGTTATGCTTCTGTAGGTAATCAGGATAGATTAGCCCTAAGGTGGGTAGTGACCTTAGAGCCTTAAATGATCCACCCTCGAACCCCTAACTTTAGGGAGTCCGGGGATGAACCTTCTACAGTGTATTACACTATAGGTGTATATTTGGGGGTATACGTGTGTATCTATAACTATGTGAACCTGTGTGTATAAGTGCAGTTGTTGTGCTTAAAGATTTGAATTATATATGTTATGGTATACTTGTGTTTAATATGTGTATTTATATTTGAAAGGCATGAAGTTGCATGTATCTTGGATGGTTATGGTGGTATATGGATATGTGTGGGCGTTTATACTCGGTGGGTGAATACTTGAGCGTATATATATATATCTATTATACTTTTGACAACGATTTTTGAATCTTAGGGCTGATTAGGACAAGCTGACTAGGACAAAAGGGTAGATAGAAAGACGGCTGAGATTGAATCCTGAGAAATCAACGGTTAGGATGAGAGGTTGTAAATTTTGAAGGGAAACTACACCTCTCAAAGCACATGGATCACTGATGTGGCGCTCACACGGATCGTTGACGTGGAGCCATCCTACATTTACATGGCTGAGATTCACTCGGCTGAGATTTCAAGAAAAACTCTCCCGCAAAACAGAATGCTATCCCTCTTTGTCTCTCTCCCCCACATACCTCAGCCCCAAAAACATTGATCATGGATCTGGTAGCGAGAACGTCGTTCACGAGCCTCGGCTCTCCCTTTTTCTCTCTCCCCCACAAACCTCAGCCCCAAAAACATTGATCATGTATCTGGCAGCGAGAACGTCGTTCACGAGCCTCGGCTCTCCCTTTTTCTCTCTCCCCCACAAACCTCAGCCCCAAAAACATTGATCATGTATCTGGCAGCGAGAACGTCGTTCACGACCCTCGACAAGGTCAACACCGACCTCGCCCTCACCCATGCTCTCCAAGAGCAGGTAATATTTGGGTTGGGTTTGGTTTTGTTGATATCTTTCTTAAAAGTTTGGCCTTTTTTGTTGTTATTGATTCTTGGCCAGGTCGACGCCGCCCTTCCCCTTGCATATGCTATCCAAGAGCAGGTTGGTTTATGGCTAGCATCGGACTTGCCCTTGCCCTCGCCGTGATTTATGAATTCGACCCAGAATCAAAGCACCCCCATGGAGCAGCATTCTCGATGTCAAAGGTCGCATCTTTAGTTCTCTGTAGCTATATTAACCACATTCGTGATTTCGAAGTTACTTCTTTCTCTGGTTCAGATTTGCGACTGTTATATACTTCAATCGATTTTATTAGTTTGGAGGTAAATTAATATGCACTTGACCTGTTTGTAGGAATGCCCAAGTGAGTGCCAGCTTGCACAGCTTATTTCAGGTACCCGAAGATCAACCCATGCAAAGATCATATTGAGAACTCCATCTAGAGTTTATTCGACTTCCAATTCATCATCTCTCATGTCAATAATAAAAATTTCCCCTTTTTTTATTTTTTCGATGCAAGACTTATAGAAGGAATGATGGCTGTTAACAGATGAAGCAAAGTCATACTTTAAACAGGTCACCAGGCTGTGCCTATCAAGAGGGTCTTAAGGGCTAATTTTGATGTGACTATTTCTTTGTTTCTTTGTGTAGATGATTTGGGTGTTGTTGATTGCTTGATTTTGGTTTATATTTTCTTGCTTTTGATTTGATTTCTCTTACAGAAAAATTGGGCAGTCAAATTTTTAAGATCGGTTCATACCAAGCACTGAAGAACAAATTGGTAGAGTTTAAGAAACAATTGGTGTCCAGAAGGTATAGTGTTCTTGATTTTCTTATATTTTGTGATTATAGCTTCAAATCTCTTTTAATGGAGGGATAACAATGATTTTTGCAAAAAAAGTTTGAATATTGGTTGGTGAGGTCTGATATATTTTCTTGGTTAGAGCTGCCTGTACTTTTTTCTCAATGTATTTCAAACTGTAAATGATTGGGTGCATGGTGAAATTTATTTGGTTGGATGGAGGGAGAGTTATATACTTACATTTATACATACATTTATGTAAATTGCATATTTATAGTGGAGAACCATGGGTTCTAAACCAGATGATAGGTATGAATAACGCAAACTTTCAAGAACTCTGTAGAATTTTTTTTACTATTCTTCAACCTAGCTATTTCTTAATCTGATTACACAGTTACAAGAACTTTAATTTCTACCTATATGAAGACAACATTAAATACATATATTTATTGGGTAAATGACATTAAAATACCCCAACGTTTGGGCCATTGTCACATATATACCTTATCGTTCAATTTGGTAAAATTTGATACCCAAACGTTTAATGAAGTGTAAAACGTGATACCCTTTCTAAGTTTTCCGTCAGAAAAGTTGATCATGTGATAGCACGTGATAGAAGTTGGATAAATTTGCCCCTCATCATCCAATACATAAGGGTAAATGACAATAAATATCCCAACGTTTGGGCCATTGTCACGTATATACCTTATCGTTCAAATTGGTAAAATTTGATACCCACCCGTTTAATTGATCTGCACTCATTTATGAACCTCTGAAGTTGTACATTGCTTTCCTCATACATTCCTATTGCCTTATCCAATTTGTTCTCTTTATCTATCATCCTTCTATCCGTCAATGCATGTGAAGAATTGTCCACCTTGATCCTACTCTCATTCGCATCCATTAAGTGTAGTATCACCATCATTGACCAATTAGAGTGGGGTTAATCCTTCCACATGAAGAATTTTCAGCTCTTCTCCTTATCCCTAATTGGACACGACCAAAATCATCTTCCTGGGTTTGCTCTTGTCCATGACATCCTCCTTGGCGTTCGCAACCCACAATTGCAGTACTTGAAATCTATATGATCTATTTCAAAATCCCCACAACTCTGTCGTGATCTCCAATGACTTAGCCATCGGAGGGCAATCGGGGGTACATCCCTGATCTATGGATGCCCTTCTCTCTCTCTCTCTCTCTCTCTCTCTCTCTCTCTCTCTCTCTCTCTCTCTCTCTCTCTCTCTCTCTCTCTCTCTCTCTCTCTCTCTCTCCAGAGAAGGGGGTCTTTCGGTGGAACCCTGCATGGGTCATCTGCTGGTGTGGGATCCTTGCATCAACAGCCGATGCTAGTTTTTTGCACCAAAAGTTAACATGCTACCATAGATGAAACCTATAACGATTATTCAAAGCACAAGAAGCTTTCCCTGATACGAAGTCAAGCCAACCGACTATTTATACACCAACAACACTGATATTGAATCGGCAACCAACCCCATAAAAAGATCATAGATAATGCCATCTGCCCGTCATTTGGCCTATTGACAAGCTCAGTTTCTCTTTCGAAAGTTATCAGCTTGCATGTAATCTAATCACCCACCAACTAAGAGTAGACTATCAGCCATAACATGCTTGACGATTTCAGTTCGAGTCTCCCTTTCTTAGCCTACACAATTCATATAGCCACATAGTTCACTGTTTATATCACATATTCTTCTACCACCCCCCTCGTCACTTTCCTCTCATTTACGGAAAAATTATTATTGGAGCTTCAACCTGCGGATGGAGAGGAGCTCAGCCTAAGCCTAGCCCTTCAGCCCTAGTCCCCGCCAGAGCCCGTGCGCATCTTCTCTTGCAACTACTGTCGAAAGACGTTCTACAGCTCGCAAAGCAGAGCCAGGAGTTGGAACCGCTGCCTGACCGCATGACGGCGAGGCCGGCTCTGCCGACAACTGGCAGCAGCGGAGCCCAGCGGTGTCTCCTTGGACAGAGAAGACGAGAGACGACTACTTGTACGGCGTGGGGAGGTTTCAGAGCCAGAGGAGGCTGGAGGGGGCTTCAGTGTTTGTGGAAATTTACATGAGGCCTGGTGGCACTAGCAATGATGAGGTCACTGATGGAGTTGATTTATCTCTGAGGTTATGAATTTGCATGACATTCTATACTCATGTTTTGCTGTTGTTTCTTTCTCTCTTGTTTTAAGTTATTGTGGTGGCCACTGGCCATGCACACTATGCTGATGCTTTACTTCTAAACTAGCGTTGCTAATGAAGTATTATAGTTATTTCAGACATCAAAAATATAGATTAGGGTTGTATTTGATTTCGTGCGATTTATTTGAGTGTGAGAGAGGAGTGGGGTTAATGGTTTCGTTTGGATACGATAAGGTATATACGTGACAATAGCCCAAACGTTGGGGTATTTTAATGTCATTTACCCATAGTTTTAAGTCAGGGGCATAACGGTCAAACTTTTTGAAAAAAGTCACCAGTTAGCTAAATTGAGTTTTGGGTATCAAATTTTACCAAATTGAATGATAAGGTATATACGTGACAATGGCCCAAACGTTGGGGTATTTTAATGTCATTTACCCAAATTTATTTAAAGAGTTAGTTATTCACCTATCTGTTTGTCAATTAGATCATTGAACTTGGCCTCTTAGAGTAACATTGTTAATATGTTACGATATGCAATATGTTTCATATGATGAGATATCACTCACGTCTACAGGAAGGACATGCAGGCTTAGGAATTGGTCGATGGATTTTGGGCAATGTCGATTTTGATTCCAGCATGAATTTTGGAATTTTGCTTGCTATGAGGTGTTTTTGGGTCTAGAATTAGACAGCATTGATTTTGATTGAAGTTTAGTTGAGCTATTTGTTCAATTTTTTGTAAATTTGTTCAGATCTTTCCCCTTTTTTGATGATCAATTGTCATTCTATTATGATAAAGTTGGATTCTTTAGTACCATTTTCACTCTATCTTAAAGACCAAAACTAGATCTCCAATGGACATCACGTGTTAACCTCTTAGATTGTTTATTGATTTGTCTCTTTTTTTGCCAAGATGGTAGTTTTGATTAATCTTTTGTGATCATTCATCTGGAGGAAAGTTTTTGTCATATTGATTCAAAAATTAGCTGCAATATTTGTTGTGGAATGTTGCAAGCTTGTCATTATTAATTGTTGCTGGATTGGTTTCAGCTTGATGTTTATGATTGACCATTGATTTGTTATTAGGTATGATTTGGCGATCCTAGCAAATGGGAAGACAAAAGCTTCCTTCTGGATTATTAAATCCTTTCCTTGCCCATATGAAGACTGCCCAGGATCAGATTGCAAAGGGATGATATTCTATTACTCTTGAACTTGAGTATGCAACTGATGCATTTTGGTTTACTAAAGAACGATACTTTGTTTTACTAAACAACGATACATTTTTGTCAGCATGGTACATTTTTGATTTTATTGGATATTTCTTTTACTAAACAACGATACTTTGTGAGTGATTTTTGATGTCTGTTCATGTCGTAGAAATCTGTCATTTTTTTGCTGTTGGCAAGCTATGTAAAGCAACCCTCTTCTGTTCAGGAAAACAACAAGTAAAAAAATCATGATATGCAAATTACAGAAAAAGCAACCTTTTTTTGTCTTGGTTGTTCATGGACATGGTAGTTTGCATGAAGTTACAGAAAATGCCTGAACTGCAAATTTTCAGTCCTTACTAAAGGTTCATGTGAATTAGCTTAATCATCATCACAATTTAATTGATTAGAAACTTCTATTATTTATCTGATATTTTGTTCTAATTATAGAGATTTCCAAATGATTTTTTTTGAATTATTGAGAGATTCAAGTTATTGTTTTTTTTTCATATGATCAATATTTAACCTCATGTTGAGTTTTGCTTATAATTTCTTTGGTAGATATATTATTCAGTGTATTTTGTGTTATATAAATTTTTTTGATGCATATGTATTTATGTCAGATGTTGGGATCTAATTCTAGATTTTTATTTCGAGGACATAATATGATTTCATGTATAAAAAGGATACAATGCAATTAATTGTAATCTTTCCTTTAACTTTAGAAATAGGAGTATGCAAGTCATGGTGGAGATGACATCAGTGTCACAATTTTCATGTACTTTTAATTGTTGAAATTTATTCTTAAGTATCTTTAAAACTGGAACTTCTGTAGTTTTGGTATTATTATGAACAAGAGACAGGTGCCTCAGAGCATGTAATTTTTTATGTATTTCTGGTATTATTATTCTATTCTATTCTATTTTATTTTGTAGACAATTATCTCGGCAATGTGTGCCTATAATACTCTATCCTGTCCACCATTGTTTAGGAGTAGTTTCATTTGGCTACCATCTGAAAAGATCATGATATTGTGTATTTTTATTCTTCCTTCTTTTATTTTAGTTACTTAACTAGAAGTTTATTAAAGCGTTAAGACTTTCATTTTGATTTTCTTTCTGCTTATAATAGATACATTTTAATCACTATGGGTTTAGATGTGTACCAGATATCAACATACAGGTACGAGCATGTACACCTGTGTACTATAGGTCACTACGATTTTTCTGCTGCTTCCTCAAGTGAGTATAAAACTGCTCTGTAGACTGCAATTAGGTGCATTATTTCCCCCCAAAACTATTATGCCAAGGTGAAGCAGATCTCTTTCAATCATCTCTTGGTATCAACCTCAGTTTTGATTTGTTAATTGCTAATTCAGTTGAAATCATGGAATCGCAGGTCCTGCGTCGTTCAGTTGACAAGGCAGGAACAGATGAAGATGTGCTAACTCGCGTGATAGTCACACGTGCTTAGATGGATCTAAAAGAGATCAAGGAGCTGTATCTGCAGAGAGCCAATGTTACACTTGAAAATGCAGTTAGTCAGTAGACTATAAAAACTTTCTCCAGGCCGACATCAAAGAACAGATACTGGTATTGTGTATTTTTTGAATAAGCTATTATGTATTTTTGAAATGATACTGTGTATATGGATGTCATGGCTTCTATGCAGTGTCTTACATGTAAACATGGAACCATTGAAATCCGTTCATGGAAATGGTTTGCAATTTCTTTGTGAAACATATACTACATTTATGAATGAAAATTGATTTTTTTAGTTCATGGAAACTTAAATTCAGTTTTCTGTCTGCATTTTGCACTGTTCAGGAAATTTTTTTGAAATTTTTTTGAATTTGAATGTGAACGTCATGATGACAGTAACCTGAAATATTTGTGGAAATTGGAAATTTTGTGGAAATTTTGTGGAAATTCAGTTTTGTGGTAATATAGAATGGATGCTTCATCTCTTCCTATGATAATAAATTTTTCCTCTGTAGTGGAGGTTGCAAGGGATTCTCCTTTTGGTAAGCAACAACCACTCAAAGTTCATCAATGATTTTTAGACTTATATACATGGATTTTAGACTTGCTTCTTATGCCTCATTTACTGTTAAAGATTATTACATTATTATTCCAAAACATGTGGCTTTCTGTTTGGTCTTATTCTTTAAATGTTTTTAGAATCCATGAGATCATTATCATTAAGTGACCATAACAAGGTTTGATTGTATCGGTGCAGCTTAGTGTAATGCGCAACATAAACGTAGCATTGGCTTAATAACAGACCAAACAGTTAAAGATTAGTATTGGCACAAAAGGTTAGAATTACAGACATGGATGATACACTTAGGGATGACAACAAGGTTAGGATTACAAACAGTTCACAAAATATCCATATAGGATCATCTATTATACACTTAGGAATGTTTTTTATGAGATTAGTTGTGGTTGTAGCGATAAAGTTATCATTTTGGCTGGCATCTTTAATGATCACAAGCATGCCATGCTTACTGTGTGGGTTTCAACTTTTACTTTGTTCAGGGGAGAACAAGATGGAAATTTGTATGGACTTACATTGTTTGATAAAAGAGAGAAAAATGAGTCATGCTAATAAACAAAGTAAGAATTTTTTGCGATGAATTGTATATTTGTAATGGATTTTGAGTCTTTAATGGGTGTGCTAGCTTACGATCAGGGAAATAGTGTGAATATAAGTGTTATTTATATATACTTCAGATCATTTTAGAGGCAAGTGAAATCCAAAGATTATTCTATTTGCTACACTGAAAACGGTCTAAACAAAAATTAAGCCAACAAACTGAATTGCATTGTTCTATAGGTTCTCAAGGGGGTCACATGAACAATTTATTTGTAATTGAAGGCTTCATGAGTTGTGTAACTAAAATAAGGTCATCTCAATTGAATGTGGATCCCAGTATAACATAATCACAGACTCCTTACAGACAAAGGAATAAATTGTCTTAACTTCTTCTTACTTGAATATCTTTATTACCTAAAAGAGGCAAAGTTACATTTTAAGCATGGATTATACTTTTTGTTGAAATCATCAAAATTTTACATGCTCTGGTGTCATGTTAGATTATTCTATTTTTGTGTTTAGCCTTTTTGTGTTCACTTTTAACTTCCAGTGCAAAAAGGTCACATGTAAATTTAGAGTTGTGGAGGGTTCTTGGTGTAAAGAAGTTTTTATGGGTTCTGATGGTTGTAATTTTTGGAATGTAGAGGGTGTTGCCTGCAACAACATGAAGGACCTAGAAATAAACCTGTCGGAGGCGGAGGCGGAGGAGGCAGTGGAGGAAGACGGTGAAGGCGGCGGACAGCGGTCGAAGAATCTCCGGCTGTCGAAAGAGCAGTCGCGGATGCTGGAAGAGAGTTTCCGACGGAATCACACTTTGAACCTGTCATTTCCTTTAATGAAAGAATACAATCGTTGATCACATTGTCGTTTCATTCTCCATTGAGTAGTATTGTGTGGATTAAACGATTTGCTGCTTGCATTCAAATTTTGAACAACTTGCATCATTTATATTGCACTACATACATTTATATTGCACTTGCATCAATATTGGCAACTCATTAGGATTGAAGCAGGAAAGGCTGACCAGGCCGATACATCGGCTGATTGATCTTTTTCACTGTGTTGGACAACAGAAAGTGAATGACCTCCCACCATCTCTGATCATTTTTTAAACTTTTGGGAATTCTGTCTAATTGATAATCCCTCAGCTGAACCAACTGCCTAATTAACACTCCAAAAAACTTCTGGGAATTCTGTCCAATTGATAATCCCTCAGCTGAACCAACTACCTAATTAAGGGGCTGTTCTTTTGCATGGAAAGTGAATGAGAGAAAGTGATTTTTGGCACTATTCATTCACTTTCTCAATCAACTTTCCTTGAGTTTGTTCTTTTGCGGAAAAGTTAAAATTGAAAAGTTTGCTGACGTGGCACTTCGAATGACCGTTTTTGGGATTCTTTGTAATCCTTAAGAAACCATGGGAAAGTTGTGGAAAGTTACTATTTTGTGGGTCCCACTATCCCATCTCTATCTATCTCTCTCCTCCAATTCACCAAATTTCCACTTTCTCATTCCAACTTTCTACTATCAAAAGAACACAAGAAAGTTGGGTGGACCACACTTTACTTTCCTAAACCCATTTTCTATACAACTTTTCAACCAAAGGAACACAAAACTCCATTTTCTCTCTCCTCAGATTCCAAACTTTCCAAACTTTTCCATTTCTCCTTTCCAGCAAAAGAACATGCCTTAACATTCCAATTAGTAAGTCAGTTTCTCCTGATCCCAACAGATTAAAGATCATGATCAGAAGCAATCTTCAACTTAGATTCTTGGAAACAAACTACATCAGCTTTATGAATATAGCAGAAATCCTCGGGCACGTTATGTATAAAATTCTCAAGATAATGTATTTATTTATATTTTTCTCCCTTTCATGTACAAGTTTGATGGAGCTGGGTTTGATGGAGCTAGGTGAGTGATATGATACCTTTTGTACTTGGAGAACAAACTTGCTCATGTTTTGAGAAATAAGTTTGTGATTCTGAATGCAAGTCAGTTTTATTTATGTTCTAACATGAAAATATTCTTACCAGAAACAAATATTCTTACTAGAAACAAATAAGCAAGTTATAAGACAGTCTTATAGAATTCACATGGCCATATGTTCCAAATTGTCTATCACTTTGAAGTATTATAATCCTGAAAATAAGTAAGTTATAAGGTTGTCTTAGAAAATTCACATGGCCATCGGTTCCAAATTGTCTATAGTAGAGTATGAGTCATATTTTTGTTATCTAATTTCTTTATAGATGCTTAGAATTGGGACTCAATTTTACATCTACATTAAGAGATCAGTTGTATAATTATATAATTAATCCATCTTGTAGGAGTGAGAAATTCTAGGATGAACTCTGTAAGAAGCTATCCAACAACAAGCAGGCTTTAGGCCATGACAACATCGATGCTAAAACTGGATTCAAGAAGTTAGGCACTTAAAGCTGGCTGATGAAAGGAAAGCAAAAGCAGTTTTTGTGTATGATAAAACTGGATTTAGGAAGGTTCTTGGCTTCCATCTAGAGTTGGAGTTGGTTTATTTCGTGGTGGCAGGGAAGCTTATATCATATGATACAGGCAAGGAGAGGGATGATGAAGTGGTAGATTTTGAAATTCAGAAAGGTATGTGATATCAAGTTCAGATTTTGCCCTTTCAGTCTTAAATTACATGTCAGATTGCTTATTGAAGGAGCATCAGCAATAGGGAATTTGGTTGCTTGAATGTACAGAGAACTAGCATTAGGAGCATTTGTTGTACATGGGAACGTTTAAGGAGTAATTTTTGCTGTTTAATTTGATTCCTGAAAAATGTGGATTAAATTATATCATTGCCAGACATGTTTTAAGAATCAAATTGATATCTATCTACATTTGAATGCAAAAGAACTGAATGCGTGTGCTAATTGTTGTGTTTTATGTGGGGGAAAATATTAAATGAACCGCGGCCGAAGGTTCCCGCTAAATTTTTTTACACTAATTTGTTGTTCCGCACCGAAGGCGCCCGCGTCGAATTTGTTGTTTCGCACCGAAGGTGTCTGCGTCGATTTTGTTATTCCCCGTCGAATGAGTCCATGTCGCTAAATATTTTTACACTAATTTGTTGTTCCACGCAATTTTGACCGTGGAAATAATTTTTTTGGGAACAAATATTTTACGGGGGAAAATCTTAATTGAATGTGCCGGCGGGCACGGGTTATGACTAGTGTGTGTGTGTGTGTGTGTGTGTGTGTGTGTGTGTGTGTGTGTGTGTGTGTAGACTGTATATAGATACATGACACGTGTATGTGAGTAGGTATGTGTTATACTTGTGTGACCTTGAGACATAGGTGATATTTAAATGTTTATTAGTGGATGTATACTGGTGGATACATATTAGCTTTTGGAGACATATATACATATATATATCTTGTAGGGTGTGAGTGAGGATATGCACGTATGATATGAGTGCATGTAATTGTTTGCTACGTGTGTACATCTACCTGTGTATGGATAGAGTAGTGGAATGTCTATATTGTTTTTGGACATGGGGGAAAGTGTATGTGAGTGTATATATGTGTATTTGAATGGGCAGGTAATGTAGATATAGGTATGTAATACCGGTACATAAATGTTGCTACTGTTGCATTGCTAGGGTGTGAATTCTTAACGTGGTATAATTTTGAATAACTGAAAGTAAGTGTATGTGCTAACTATATGCTCAAATGAACTGGTATATTGTCTTAATTTAGTATATGGTTGTGGGTTGTACTATTGCGTGAAGATAGGTGTTGTGCTATGGCCATATATGGTGTGTATATAACGATATAGATAAGTAATGGATGTACTGGTAGTACGAGTAATGCTTCGGAGTGTTTAGAGTAGAGTATCCTAAGGTGGGTAGGGGGTGCTTTAGACCCGTCCACCTAAGTTAGGCCTTAGCTCTATCCCGTGCCTATTATGGGATAGGGATATAAGTGAGACGTGTATCATATGTAGATTGTGATGAATGTGAGGATTTGAGATTATGCAGTGCATGTATAAGTGGGGTGGCTATGTGTTTACATGGTTAAGTGGAGTTATGGTATGTGTGTGTGTGTGTGTGCGCGCGCGCGCGCGCGCGTGCGCATGCCACGTCGAATGGCATCTATTTGACTATTTGGATATGTGTGTGTGTGTGTGTGTGTGTGTGTGTGTGTGTGTGTGTGTGTGTAGTGTATGTATTCTTCCCTATATGGTGGCATGAAGGGGGATTGTGTAATGGTATATAAGATACTTGTATGTATATAGGTGTGTTGTAGCAAGCGTGGTGTGATTGTGTATATGTGTTGTTATTATTGAATGTGTATTGGTGTATGTCTTATGTGTGGTTATATGCATATGTATGTGAATGATCCAAATTCTGATATATATGTATCAGTATATTGATGTGTACGTATACATGATGTGGCTATCTATTGAATGTGTATGAATATTGAAATGAACTTATTTGTGTATATACTAACATGCTAGTAAAAGTATGAATATATTGGGTATTATGTATATAATGGTATGGGTAGCTACCGACTACATGTTGGTACAGTTGGGTGGCTTGACTGTATAGGTGTGTGATAGCAGGATAGGTATGGTATGTCTGTATGGGTGTGTGCCCATACATGGAAATGTATGTGCATGGTTGCATGGATCCTAAGAAGGATATATGCATGTCTGTATGCATACCTACAATTAGAATAATAATCTGGTGTGTATAAGCGAACGTGTATTTGGCTATGTGTAGGCTTAGATATCTATATATGGAAATGATTCGTATACCTCTGCGTGTACATAATGAGTATGTGTATATAATTAGGTTATATAGAGTATCCGTGTGGTGTATTGGTTAATGTGTATATGTGCATAGGTATTATAATTGTATGGATTTCTATTATACATGGCACAATGAAGTGTAGGGATGTGTTCATGTATGTGAAATGTGTAGTAGGAGAATATGTAATGATGTGTATATTGGGTGAATGAATATATATACTGGTACATATCTTTGTTTGTTTATTTGCTGATCTATCCCATATGGTTGTCTATCCCGGTGTATCTTGGTGAGCCTTGGATAAATGTATTCTTGTTTGTATAAAAGAATATATAGGTCTGTACCAGAGCATGTATGTATGTGCGTAAATGTGCAATGTAAATGTAAATGTAATAGATATGGAATATAGGTGTGTTTATATATTTTTGATGAATATAAGTGAATGAAACTGTTTGGTATGTAGGTATTGAGATGTGTGTGATTGTTTGCATATATATACTCGTGTGGGGGGTGAATATGGATATTTATAATTATTTGACTATCATGACAGTATGGGCGTAGGATGTGCAAAGGTAGTTATATATATAGCATATGGCAGGGGATGTGTTATATATTTGTGCACTCTTGCGTGTGTTGTGTGTGATATATGTGCCTATCTGTGTGAGGCAGTAGGTGCATCGCTATAAATGCGTGATTACTTGTATATTTATTTATACTTTATGATTGTGAACCTTATGTGACTTGATCATGCATGTGTTAGCACGTGCACGTGAATGTATATATGGATGTGACTAAATATTGTGTGTATATAGATATTTATGTGCCTATGAATGCGAGTGAATTCATATGACTAAGTATCGAGTGTATGGAGATCTGGTGTACATAGGTGTGACACCATGATAGTGACCCTGTTTGTCAAGTTATGGTGTGTAGATCAATGTGTATTATTATGTGTCTGTGCATGGATATAGACGTATATGTAAATATATAAACAGGTAGGATGTAAGTCGTTTAGACCTGAATGTATTATGGTGTTTATGAAAGCGTACCATGTGTGAGTGCCTCATGTATCGTGATATGGATATGATGTGATGTCATATCACATATGTATGAGTAGTGATATGGATATGTATAGTGATACGTGTAGAGGTCTATTTGTGGCATGTGTGTGTTGTATCTATTAGTGTGTATATATGTGTTTAGATATTCATTTGAAGGATGCCTAGGAGTATATATATATGTAGTGAATACATATAGTGATGTGGATGTGCTACTAGATGGATAGTAGGATGTATCCGTGATATGTATGTGATGCAGATGTGTATGAATGACAATAAAGTATATAGTGTATATAAGTGTGGTGTGGATATGTATTCTTGTTTGAACTGTAGGGGTAGAAAGACCATCATACATAGCTGACCTTTGGTGCGGTTCACACCCTAAAAAGTCCAAGGACGAACTTTATTTTAAGGTGGGTAGAATGTAATGCTCTATTTAGCACTATACGTTTGTTCTACTAAACACACTGGTATTTCTACCTACGGTGCATACGTAGGCATGAAATGATGTGGATATCGATGTATGTAACGTAATGCAAGGGTGATTGGGCTGTAATACGTGGCTAAGGGAAGTGAATGCAAAGTGTGAATGCGGGAGAAGTGCGAAAGACGTCGTGGGTGCAAAACAACAGGAATGTGTTGGACGTGTGTGCGTGGTGCATGTATGCATGTGTAGGCATGCATGAGTGTGTGTAGGGAAGCCATTGAAGTGTGAAAGGGGTTAGGGGTCAATGGCAAACCCCGTAAAATTTTAGAAAGGCGAGGGGCAAAATGGTCATTTGGACTAAAGCTGCTGTACGTACATAATAAAATGGTGTGTACGTAAAGTAATGGCAAACTTGTAATTACTTGAAAGTTGAGGGGCATTTAGGCAAGGGGACTTTGGTCATTTTGTGTTGTCATGATGACTAGGACAAGGATGGAGAGATTTTTTAAAGGAAAATTCTCGGGTTTTCTCCTTCTTTCTTCATTGTTAACTCTTCCCTTCTCTTCTTTTCATTCTTTTTCCACACACTTCTCATCTTCTCCTCCTCCTTGACCTACCCATCCCCTCCCCAATGGCATGGTCGAAATTTCCATGGCACAAAAAAAGGGAAGAAGAAGAAGAAGAGGAGGAGGAGGAGGAGGAGAAAGAGAAGAGAAGAAGAATGAGTTCTCTTGAGGTAGGAATCCAACTTGGATTTGGAAATTTATTTACGGTTTCTTTCCATCATGATTTTATATCATGTTTTAATAATATGAAGTAGTGATAATCAAATTAAGGTGCAATGATTCAATTTTAATGCAAACCCCCCTTGAAATTCCAAGCAAAACCATCTCTTTAAAATCCTGAAATTCTGTTGTGTGTTGTTGCTGTAATTACGGTTACTGTAGCTTGAATCATATTTCGAAAAAATTATATTCTGATAGATCTTGAAGTTCTACCCCAAAATCATATAAATTTAGATATATATTCAATTCAGAAATTAGGAGAAAGATTCCATCTTTACAACATGTCTGTTTGATTTTCAGTCTTGACACAGTTTAGCAAAATTGAGCTAAACACTTGCACACACAATGGAATTTTATGTTCTTGGTCTCGTTGGAAAGTTAATTTTTTTTTCTAAAATTTCATCTCTGTGTATATATTTGAAATTCTAGCTAAAACATGCTGAAAAACAGCAATCTTTACAGGCCCTGAAATCTGTCTGAAAAACAGATTTGATAGTCTTCACCAAATAATTCACCATAAATCACCTACTTAATATTTTTGCATGAAATTTTATCTGTGAATCCATGACTAATATATCTATAATTTCACGTGGGACATGTTTCAAATTCTCAATAAAAACTGATGGTATATGCCATGTATTAACAACTTCTGCAAATTCCAGCATGCTAAGTATTAAAGTGATGTTATTAATTGTGTATTGTTGATAATTCACTCTCTATAATGCATGATTATTTTGTTACATGAAAGGTAGATTCTTGGTATGTATTACTAATGGATTTGCTCATGTGCTCATGGACATGTATGTCGCGCCCATTATGTGTTTGTGAAAATACCTCAATGAAATGGAATTTGAGAAACATGAGAAGTGTTCTCCAATGAAATATGTTATGGAATTGTGATATTGTGAGACATATATGGAATGATTTCATAAGTGATGTATCAATGAGTTGTGATTGAGGGCATGCCACTTTGGTGCATGACCCATGTTGATATGTGATGTGGTTATGATAGAGGGCATGACACTTAGGTGTATGACCCAGATTGATATGAATGAGAAACATTGACACTGTGAAATCATGCCATCATGACTCTTATAAGATGACTTATGATGTTTAATTAATGAATTAGAATGTCTCAATCCTCTTTAAGGATGGTGAGTTAGCAAAACCCGGGTTTAGGTGGGATTTGAGTAAATTGTGGATATGAGGCCTGGACTGAGAAGTTGGAGGTAATGATTATGGGATATGTGATGTTTATACCCACTTTCCTTTACCGGGAGTGGAGGGGATATTTATACCCACTAGCCTTTACCGGGAGTGGAGGGGACATACGGAGGTTGTGTTATTATCTGGAGATCCTCACTCCTGCCAGGGAAGAGGGAGCTGAGAGGCCCGGTGTCGTACAGTGCCCGTGTCCACTGCGCCGTGTGCTATATTCACCCCAAATTTGGGGTGAAGTCTAGGTCCTGGTATCAAAAAGTTTACCCAAGTTTCAATTAATTCAATTATAAAATACTAAAATAAGAATTTGCATGTTACTCCTTCTGCTGGCAGCACTTTCCTTTCCATTTGCTTGTTCTTTGTGACTCTGTGTCATGCCTCCGGCACTTGCACTTATCTTATTAGATAAAGGTTGCTTGAACACTTATGTAATTATTATTATTATTATTCGTGCTAACCCTTTTCTTGCAGTAACTCGACATTGGACCGCAGGTATGATCCCCTTGTTTAGCTATTTAATTTTCAATATTGTTCTTAGTACATACTCTATTTCTCTTGTATTACCTTGTGGTTTGATAACCATAGAACGGTGTTCAAAATCCAAGTTGGTTCCTACTGGGGCATGCCTTGACGTGCTCCTCCCCACTTTTCAGGTAGCAGGGACAACATGGTTGGTGGTGGCTTGGAGTTGGGTAGTCTTGGTGTGAGCTGTAGCTGTGTAGTGTGACATGGTTGTCATGGGAGGTGGAGAGTGGCGGTGTATGTGTAGTGGTGCATTTGGACTATGTATGTAAATGAATGTTGTTATATAAATTTGTTGTTGTTGTTCTATGTTATTTATGAGTTGTTTGATATCTTAATGAAGCTGCACTTGTACTATCCCAGAGTGTGCGCAGTGGCCTGCTTATTCAGTTTCTTCTTTCTCTCTCTTTTCCTCTCTCATCACCCCCATTATTCAGGATACTTGGGAAAAAAATTTAAATGCCAGGTATTCTGGGGAACGGGGTGTGACACCCTTCATGATTCTTCTGAATGGCGGTGACCACATTCCTTCCGGAAGCAGAGGACGAAGCCATTATTTTCGAGAGAAGGAAAATCTGAATTGAGCAAATGAAGATAGTACTCCCGCACTCCATCGCTGGAACCATCATATATGGGCAAAGCAACAACCACATGATGGAACACGTGTCAAGGATCCAATGACCCGGAATGTCTTGGATTTCGAACAGACTAATCATCTGAATCGATGAGGCAGGCGTTTTGGCGCTTAGAACTCAAGTGCTATTTTCTCGACGACCGCACCCTATCAAATGCGATGTAACATCACTTGACCTCAGCCGGTGGATCCTTCAAGGTCTGCGACGGGGGGGCATTGTTGAGTCATTAGGCCAGGCTTCGAGACAACTCGATCGATAGATGACTAAGGCTCACCAGACCTGCCAAATAAGCCCGATGTCGACTCAGTTAAAGCCAAAATGGTTAGTCGACCGTTGGGTCCCCTTGCTCGAACGTGGGATTAAAGGCAGACTCGAGAATCTCGGGGACGTGCGCAACATTACTCCTATTAATGGGGGTGGTCTCCCCAATGTCTCCAAATGGACATTGAACGTCTATAAATAGAGGAAAGAGTCCCATTTTCAAGGTACGAGGTTTAAGACATAGAACTCTATCTTCTTGCTTTTACCATTCTTATATTCGAGCTTGCGTCATCAGTCTAGAGACGAACTTTCGTGGGTCGATCTCAGCTACATCGAGCTCCCTCTCTTACTTAAGTTCCATACAAACTTAAGCATTGGAGGGAATTTGGGTCGGAACCCAGATCCGACGCCCCTAACGAGCCTCTGCGGTGCAGATCGACGATCGCTGTCCAACATCGAAGGTCGACGTCGAGCTTTCCAACCTTGAACGATCGACGCAGGGCCGCTCGAAGGTCGGTCGAAGGTCGCATTGCCTCCAACTACATCAATCGACCATGGTTCCTCCAACCAAGGGTCCCACTCCAGCTACTGACGATGCTCCAACTCAACGCTTTGAGTCTACGTCAGCCTTACAACTATCTTGGCATTAACAGAAACCAAGAGAAAATTCATAGTTATCCTATTGAAAACAATGAATGAATCAAATGGAGCTTCAGCCATTGCTACTACAGCTTCAATAAGTCGGGCTAAGCTTGCAGCTCTTGCACTTTCCCATCTTTCAACCGCAACATTAAGAACAGTATCACATTCTTGGTGCCAGCTGTAGTAGCAGTAGGGAAGATGGCAGGGCAGAAGGTTCAGACATAAGAGGAAGGAGTTGAACATTTTCATCAAAACCTCAATCAACCGCCAATTGGAACAACTCGTGAGCAAGCGTGGTTGGAGCAATCCATCAGGAATTCATGTTTTGAGGGGCTCAGCCAATGATAAAAAATACGTGGAGGAGTGTAAAGAAGAAGACCAAGAAAATTGTTGCGGACAGAATCCTTGTACATTCTTTGACAATTCAGGTGAAGATATTCAGAACATTGGGAGTCAGCAGAGAGAGACTCAATAAAAAGGAGAAAAGCAAAGAAAGAAGATGATCAAGATAAGGAAATAGAACAAGACGTATATGTTGAAATTGACTATGAAGAAGAACAAGCTCGAGAACCACTAGGCTCATCCATTGAGGATCGAGAAGACTCATTATTTGCGAGAACTTCATCTGTAGCTGGAACGCATCATTCCAGCCAAGAAGATCAAGAAGAGGAAGAGAAGACTGAAGAGTTTCTTCCCAGGAAAATCATGGAGGACTTTGATGGATTTTGATGTCAACATTCCTGCAAGAGTATCTGACAACTTCCAGGTTGAAACATTCACACGAATCATGGTAAAAAATGTACCTCAAATCAGGAAGAAGTTCAACCAATTTGAGGTTGAAGTGAGAGAGCAACACCTTAAATCCTTTATTGATCATATTAAGAAACAATTCAAGGTCAAAGCAAAGAGTGGTGTATTTCGGGAGAACCATCGTAATACCTTAGAAGAACACTCTAATTTTGATATTGGTGAAGAGGTGAACATAGGAATTCATGCCTGCAGATCTCACTGTAGTCCAGGGAAGCATTGGCAGCACTTCAGTCTTGATCCAGGTAAAGAGATGCAAGCATCCGACTATTTTGAACTATCAAAGACTTGGGATTTTCACAACATACACAATCAGTTGGGTGGTGCTTTGATACCCAGCATCGAGTTCGAATTAGTATCGCGGGGGAAAAGATTTCAGAGGAGATTGTTTCCAGGAACTTAAAATTACAGCTCAAAGGGAATTTTTGCTTTAATCCAGGGGGTACCAAAGGGAATGATTTGTCCTTGAGCTCAACGGGAATTTTTGCTTTAATCCAGGGGGTACCAAAGGGAATGATTTGTCCTTGAGCTCAACAGAATGGAGGCCAAGGGTAGTGTGAAAATTTGGAATCATGATACATTTGCTGCCAAATACAATGTGCAATACAAAATTTCCATAACCAAAATTAGTATACATAATTCCCCACTGCCTACCTATTACAACCGGCTTGTACAGAATTACCATTAGAATGAAGAAGAAACTGATTGATGTGATACAACATGCGATACAATTATTCCACTACATCCAACCAAAAGAACAAGCGGGCAGTTTGCATCTTCTTGGAATCTTATTCAGTTTGTAATGCCTCGCTTTGTTGGAAAGGTTGGCATCTCTCGAACTTGAGGGCAAGGTCGGGTTTAAGGGGATGTGTTTGTTGAAGACTCCATCACTGACCAGGAAGCTATGCATAGGCGGAGGAATGGTCCCAACATCGTAATGAGAGGAGCAACAAAGATCGGGCGCCACCAGAACTGTTCTGTATCCTGGTATGGATGTCAATTGCTATTGCAGTTTATGCTTTAAAGCTTCAAACAGGGAATGAAACGATCGTGTCATGCAAAGCAAAGTGTTCACACGACCGTGTAATGCCCTGAAAGCTACTGCACAAGTACTAGATGGGGGGTGAATAGTACTTTAAAATAATCAAGAGTATAATTTCAAATTATTTTGCAATCACAAGCAACTATGCGGAATAATGATAGACAACACAAATAATGCCACGAAAACACAAGATATAATGGGTTCGGATCCACCCAAGTCTCCCCGACTTGTTCCCGGTAATCCTACGTCCCAGACACCCGGGTCCCTTCCGGCTACTTGAGTTAGAATCCACTAACTCAAGTTTTCACTAAAAAACCTCTTATAGAAACTACTACAAGACAAATCAATACAACGATCGAATCGTGACTCCCACAAACCGGGATCACGAACCTCTCATAAACCGAGAGCAAAACTCAAATATAAAGTTTAATGAAATATAAAGAACTCACCACAAAATCCTATGCCTTGAGAGATACTTACAGTATTAGGGCAAGGAAGAAAGATGGAGAGAAACGATCACGAAACCGTAGCACCACTGAGATGAACAGGTGGAGACGGCTAGGATGATGAAGGTGATGATCTTTGAATCCTTCAGGAAAGTGATCGCACAAAAGCTCAAGATTACTTGGAGAAATTAGGTCACAAACGTGAGAGGGATTTTTGAGAGAGAGCCTTCGAATTTGATAATCGATAGATCTAGAATTAGATCTGAATCCTCTCTCATAATAGAGGAATTTTCATGTTTGAAACGTATCAAACATATATGGAAAGAATCAAAACAGATCAAGAAAAATCGTGAAAATAAAATCTCCAACGGATGGAAACTTAAAGTAGCTTAATCGGTCTAAGAAGGATCACTGACCGATTAGTTGGTGAACTAGTCGGTCGGTGAGCCTTCTTCGACCTACTAGATGGTCGACAGAGAATTGAGTGAAATAAGAGGGGAAACCTAGTCGGTCTAAGAAGAAACACTAACCGACTAATTTCAGAACTAGTCGGTCGGTGAACCTTCTTGGACCGACTAGTTGGTCAACAGTGATTAGGCTAGAATACTCAAGATAACTAGTCGGTTCAAGAAGAATTTCCAACCGATTAGATTGTCATCTAGTCGATTGGTTCTTCTACTTGAACCAACTAAGATGCACAGAAAGACAAGAAAAGAAGCAATAAGCTACGAAACCCTTTCTAATGTCTTCTAAGGCATTCCTAGAGATAAGATAGGATAGATATAAGGGTAAATAAGTAAGTAAAACCCAATGCTTAACATTCTATGAAACGAAGCTAGAAGACAATATAAATATACATGACAAACCGTCTTCAAAGCTCCAACAAGATGAGTCTGAATCCATTGACTTCATTAAACAACTCCTTGAGCTTCAACGAAGCTTCAGGTACAACGATCATGCGCTCTAAAGAAGTCTTGAGACGTCGCTTGAGATCTACAAAGTAAATTGGTGACGATCTCCATAACTACGCTCAAAGTGAATTAGTACCCGATATTCATGTTTGTTCATCATCAAAACCAAATCAGGGGAATCAATACTCAACATTCTCTCCCTTTTTTGTAATGACAAACCAACATAAATATAAATCAATAATAATGAGATAAATGAAATTTACTTACTCCTCATGCATTGATGACACGTTAGTTTCATATTAAATAAGAAACAGGAGCATCAATTACCAGAGAAAAGAATAAAGCATGATCCAACTATTGAAATATAGGATCGGAATCTATAGATTTTTATATCTTCATTCCCCCTGAATCTCGCATATGGAATTAGATTCACGGTAATGTTTAAATTATCATTTAGCACTAAGTCATTATTAATTCTCTCCCCCTTTGGCATTATCCAAAAAGAGTGGGAGGAAGTCAACGACAACAACCATGGCTAAACAAAAATCTAAGAGAGTCGAAGAATATGACAACGGTCCAAATGACACCAAGGAAAATATCGAAGAAAACAAGGTGTGTCAACTAGATCATAGTCGAAAAACAAAAAGAGAAATCATCAAAACACCATCAAATCATATTATTGAATAGAGGAACAATCTCTCCAATATCAACATTCTAGCAAATTGAGTGCATGTAAAACAATTCATGTTTTCATACAAACAAAGCTATATGAACTAACAAAGTCGACGGGCGATGAAAGGAACGACAGAGCCAATATACCATGTGCACAAAGATACGAACTGCAGCAAGATGTATATATAGATATAGAACCAGCCAAAAGAGATACATCCAGCCAACACAAAAAATATATCTAACATCATCAGGGAGGAGAACGACTGGCGGCGACTGGATGCGGCCGGAGACGGCGAATTAGGGTTTTAGGTTGGAGAGGGGCACCGATTAGAATGAGTTCTAATCGGTGCGGGGAGGGTTTAATCGATTTAAGTAGGGCCAAAGACAGATTTGCCCTTGCACATCTAGTCGGTCTCAGTTCAAGAGCTGACCGACTAAAACACATTCTAGTCGGTCGGCAAATAAACTTGGTCCGACTAAATGGCAGACAACAAGTGAGGCAAAAAATAGGGCACGAACTAGTCGATCTGAGTTCAATGTCTAACCAACCGACTAGAAGTAGAACTAGTCGGTCTATAGATGAACTGGGACCGATTAAGTGAGTCAAAAAATTTAAGAATGAGAAATCTTGAGTTCTCTCCAAAGAGCACTTGGACTAAACATCTAACCACTCGCATACGCACTTATTCTATCCTATAAAGACAGAAAACCATAAATTCGACGCGCAAAATAGAAAAACCAATCATAAATCCAGCATAAATAGAGAATGTCACAACAAATCCAACATGAGCTTATGAATATCATTATCATGCAAAATTATATAATAAATATGAATCCTAAATATCGGATTCACCCATAATCCCCAATTCTCGACGTAACCGCACAAAGGTATCTTCATTAAGTGGTTTCGTGAAAATATCGACGATTTGCTTCTGGGTTTCAACGTACACTAAAATGATGTCCTTTTTAGCTACATGGTCATCTAGAAAATGGTGATGGACATCTATGTGTTTGGTATGGAAGTGGTGTATGAGATTCTTAGAGAGACATATTGCACTTATGTTGTCCACCATGATAGGGCAAGTATCACGGTTTATACCAAAGTCTTTCAGTGTGTGTCTCATCTAAAGAACCTGTGCACATGCAGCACCGGCGACGATATATTCTGCCTCGGTGGTTGAGATGATACGGAATTCTGCTTCTTGGAGAACCAAGAGACAAGAGAATTTTCTATAAAATGGCAAGTGCCACTAGTACGCTTCCTGTCGGATTTGCATCCAGGATAATCTGCGTCATTATATGAGATTAACTCATATGTGCTTGACTTTGGATAGAATAATCCGTAGTCTAGTGTGTGACTTAAATAACAAAAAATACGTTTAACCGCTATTAAGTGTGATTCCTTAGGTTGTGACTGATACCTAGCACAAACACATACGGCAAACATTACATCTGGCTACTAGCAGTAAGATATAATAGACTACATATCATACCTCGATATAGACGAATGTCTACATCTTTGCCGCCCGTATCTTTATCAAGATGTGTTGTGGTGCTCATCGGAGTCTTCTTACTAGAAGCATTCTCCATTCCAAATCGCTTTAGCAGCTCCACCGTGTACTTGGTTTGGTGGATGAAGATTCCATCGTTCATTTGACGAATTTGGAGTCCTACGAAATATTTGAGCTCACCCATGTGGCTCATCTCAAACTGATCCTTCATAACATTAGAAAACTCTTCGCAAAGAGTGAAGTTAGTAGCACCGAAAATGATATCATCTACGTAAATTTGAACTAGAATAATGTCATGATTAGCATACTTAACAAAAAGCGTTGAATCAACCTCACCCATTTTGAAACCCAAATCCAAAAGGAAGTTCTTTAGGCGGTCATACCAATCTCTAGGAGCTTGTCTCAAACCATAAAGTGCTTTCTTAAGTTTAAAAACATGATTCGGAAATTTTTCGTTTATAAAACCCGGAGGTTGAGAAACATAAACTTCCTCAACGACATCTCCGTTTAAAAACGCACTCTTTACATCCATTTGAAAAAGTTTGAAATATTTATGGCATGCAAATGACAATAATAGTCTAATAGATTCTAATCTAGCTACAGGTGCAAAAGATTCCTCGAAATCGATACCTTCCTCTTGCCTGTAGCCTTGAGCAACTAATCGAGCTTTGTTCCGGATGAAATTTTGGTTCTCGTATGTCTTGTTCTTGAAGATCCACTTCGTTCCTATAATGTTGTGCTTCTTCGAAGGTAACAGAACTAGCTCCCAGACCTCATTCCTCTCAAACTGAATGAGCTCCTCTTCCATGGCTAAGATCTAAGAACTATCTTTGCATGCCTCGTTGATATTCTTTGGCTCTACGGAAGAGACAAAGGAACACTGAGCGAAGAAGTTGACTTAGACCTTGTTCTGATACCATCTTCCATGTTGCCAATAACTTGCTTATGGGGATGGTCACGAACTGTTGGAAGCTTTCTGGGAACACCCTGGTCACTAGGAACATTCTTAAGAAATTCATTAGTAGGGTTAGTTTCAACAGAATCAATAGCATTAGAGTTATCAACTGAATCACAAACTACTTCCATAGAATCATCGTCATCGATAATTCTAGGAGGGACAAAGTCTTCATTAAATGATACATGAAGTGATTTCTCAATCGTTGAGGTTCTTTTGTTGTATATCCGGTATGCTTTGCTACGGGAGGAATATCCAACAAATATCCCCTCATCGAATCTTGGATCAAATTTGTCCAAACTACCATACATGTTCTTGATAAAACATTTTGCACCAAAAACTCTAAAATGTTTAACTTGAGGTAATCTACCAAACAACAATTCATAGCAAGTTTGGAATATCTAAGATATATAAGTCCTTATGGCATGTGCCAGAGAACAACACATTATTATATCAGTTCTTAAAATATGGCACATTCCTTTCTCAAATCTAACTTTGTAACCCTTGTCACAAAGTTGACTTATTGAGATTAGATTGTGATTTAAGTCTTTAACAAGGTAAACATCACTTATAAAAGGTTTAGAGGGGTTACCAACTTTCTCAACACCTATGATGGTTCCACTCTCGTTGCCTCCGAAGACCACTCGATTTCCATTATCAATGGGTACCACTTCGGATAGCAACAGAGATTTACCAGTCATGTGTTTTGAGCACCCGCTATCAAGTATCCAACCGTTCTTGGAGCTAGATTTAGATTTGTTGCTCCTTTTCTTTTTCTTGAGTACCTGAAGATAAAAACATTGTATCATGGTATCCAAGGTCATTGGGTCCTAAAGGATTAGACCTTTGGAAGCCAAGTCCAATTGGACTTAGACTTCCCAATATAGTCATCATTATGCACAACATTCATAAAATAAGAATTAATATAAGCTTGTTTATCATGCATGCTAGTGTCATTCGGGCCCTAAATCGTGAATGTCTTGGGAGCCCTATTCCTATTTGGAGCATGCACATTTTGTTGATTTCTACGTGGTGCATGTGTTCTACGAGGAAGTGGTCTAGTGTATGCATGGTGTGTATAAGCGTGCGACACATGATGAAATGGTGGTGGCAACAAACGATACGGTGCATGATGGAAATCATTCATGTAATAATGATGTGGGTGAACATATGCATGTGGGAAAACACGTGCGTGAGTGTGTCTCACTTGGTGTGCACGTGCTCGTGGACGTGGAGCATAGAAATCATCATAAGTGTGAACTTGTGGAATAGGAGGTGTGTTCCTACGTGGCATAGTATTTGTGTATATAAATGCATGACCCTTATTTGGAGGTCCACCCAAAGTGGGTTTCTTTCCAAAAGTGGATGTGTACTTAGTGGAAGTACCATTGGTAGATGAGCTATCAATGGCGTGTTTACTTCCACTAGTTGAGGCATCGGAGGATGGCCTTACAAAGGTGGTGGAAGATTTGGATGAATTTTCCTTTTTGCACCCCAAGCCAATGCGATGATTGGCCGGAAGTATGTCATTCAGAATATTATCCAAATGATCCTTGCCTTTGTTGAATTTCTCAATCCGGCCTAATGTGGACTCATATTTCTCAGTGAGAGAAAGTATTTTAGCATCTAAAGTGGACATTTGCGTTATGAGTTCACAAACACGTGACTTGAGATTCTCATTCTTAGTACTCAAAGTTGAGTTTCGAGAAATCAAATCCGCCATCTCATGTTCATCCGAATCCTCAATGTTAACATGCTCAAGTTGAGATTTGAGATTTACAATCTCAATTCTCAAGGCTTCAACAACGGTGTCGTTGTTGGCGATGACATGTTTATGTGTGGTTTGAAGACTAGTTAGCTCATCTTTGATTTTAGTATATCTATTCACTAACTTAGAATACTTAGACCAAACTTGTTCATTAGCTAATCTAAGGTCATCCATAGTTACCTCTTCACCTTCATCCTCGCTTTCATCTGAAGCGGTCTCTTGATCATGTTGTTCTCTTGCCATGAAGCACATATGTGCTTTCTCCACTTGTTATTCATCTGACTCACCACTTGAAGAATCCTCTTCAGAGTCGATGAATATACCGACAAGCCCTTTCTCGTACTCCTTCTTGTACTTTCTTGACTTGTCGTACTTAGGTGTCTTCCATTTCTCCTTTTGTTTGTTGAGTGGACAATCAATCTTGATGTGTCCTGGTTTATTGCATTTGAAACACAAAGGAGCCGAGGCATTAGTAGAACCAACTTTGGATTTGTTCTTGAAATTACCTTTTCGGAAGAACCGGTTGAACTTCTTTGCCATGAGGGCCAAAGATTCCATGTCCAACTCAGTTTCCGATTCTTCACTATTGGTAGGTGTGGTAGGGGCGGCCTTGAAAGCAATCGCCTTTTTCTTCGGCTCTTCTTGCTTTAAGAATGCCTTCATCTTCTCCTGCATCTTGATCTTGCTGTCCTTTCGTACCTCATAAGATATTAAGGTACCCATTAGTTGAACAACAATATACTTAGACATATCATTACCTTCCTCGATAGCGTAGGTTCGCTTTTCCTAACTTGAAGGAAGTCCGTCAATAATCTTTGTAACTTTCTCTTCTTGGGTATAGGTCTTCCCAAGAGCTTCCAATTCGTTGGTTAGATCCACGAAGCTAGCATAGTACTCCTTAATTCTTTCACCCTGTTCCATGTGAAATAACTCGAATTCTTTGTTAGCAACAGTGAGTTTAGAGTGTTTTACCCTGATCGTTCCCTCGTGCAAGATGAGGAGTTGATTCCAAATCTGATATGCACTCTTACATGTGCATATCTTGTTGAAGTTTTCATGCTCTAGTGCAATTGTAAGGCATTCATTGCCTTGGCATTGCTCACCTCCGCGGCGACCTCCGCGGCAGTCTACTTTGTGAAGTCTTCATCAGTGGGCTCAACGTACTCCGTTAACGTGGCTCTCCAAAGTGATGCCCTCCGGAGGAAAGTTTCCATCCGGCATTTCCAGTACCAATAGTTGGTACCGTTGAAGTGAGGATGCCTAGTTGAGGAGTAACATTCGATCACTGAAGAGGCTCCTTCACGATTCCTGTAGGAGATGTAGTCGGGAGGTGGTCGAACGGCCTTGTTGTTGTTGTTTGTCATAGCTATGAACTTGGCTCTGATACCAAATGTAATGCCCTGGAAGCTACTGCACAAGTACTAGAGGGGGTGAATAGTACTTTAAAATAATCAAGAGTATAATTCCTAATTTTTTTGTAATCACAAACAGCTACGCGGAATAATGATAGACAACACAAATAATGCAACGTAAACACACGATATAATGGGTTCGGATCCACCCAAGTCTCTGATCACTCCATATTTTACACCTTTTTTCCGCATGATTGCATGCCATTTAGATCGCCCAAATCACGTTTTTCACGATTTATCGACAATATTTCGATACTTTTCACGATTTGTTGTTTTTGTCGTATTTCAGGAGATTTGGAGCGATTTGGAGTGATCCCGAGATACACCTACTCTAGAGTGTCACCGACGACATCCCTGAGGGGGTATTTTGCCATTGGAGAGGAGCGGAAGAAGAAAGAACGTCGTGGGAGCGACGAGGAGGCAAAAACACTCAGAATGGGCATTTTTGGTGTCTCACTCGGTCGAGTGAAGGAGTCACTCGGCCAACCAGAAGACCCCGCTCGGCCAGCCAGATCGGACACACACCAAGTGTGCACTCGGCTGAGCGTCGGAAGCCACATCGGCCGAGTGACGAAACTCCGTCCGCCCGAGTGGCACTCAGACGACGCTCATCAAAAACTCCCAACTTACTATTTTTCGTCAGTCTGAGCATCAGAAGACCCACTCGGTCGAGTGGCAATTGCCGACCGCCCGAGTGAATAGAAGCCCATCGGCCGAGTGACGACAACTCACTCGACCGAGCAACGCTCGAAGTGAAGACCCCCAAGACCCCAGACTTACTGGAAATTCTCAGGGTCTCCCAATCGGCCGAGCGACTTTTGTCACTCGGCCGAGTGAGCCGCGCTGCCTGTAGCGTAAATTGCGATTTTCAGGCTGCGCAGGGGCATTTTGGTCACGGATTTTTGGGCAGTTTTGGGGGGTATTTAACCCCAGTTTTTAACCTAGGTTAGAGAGCTTTTTCCTGACTTTTTAGCAGCTTTTTAGATTAAACTTTTTAGCTTTTGATTTTTGTGATTGGAGAGGAGAGAAAAGATTATTTTTGTTGGATTCTTGGAGAACTCTATTGGTTTGTCTCCATCTTCATTAAAAATCTCATTTTTATTGCTTATTTGAAAATTGTGATGAATTCTATTGCTATTCCAATTGATTATTTTTGCATTTGTGATATGATTTGTAAGTAGTCCTAACGTCTTGGGGCGTGGGGATGAACCCTACGAGCCCAATTTCTGATTTGTGATGATTTGGTAGAACTATTGCTAGAATTGCTATTAGGGTTAGTTTGGGATCGATATACTACGGATAGCTAGGTGTTCATATCGATTGTGATTTGCAAGAGATTGGATCCCAATTCGATAGGAAACCCTAGAAATCCGAATTGGGTTGAAATTGAGTTTCCGTAGTATCGGTTTGCAAGAGATTGGACCGATACTAGGGTTCTCGGTTGCAATTCCGTACCGATACCCGTTTGCAAGAGATTGGACGGGTAGGAACTATCCCAACCTAGGTCGTGGCCCGAGTTTGCATGAGAGTGGGCTCGGGACACGATTGAACGATGATGTTGATCCTAATGCTAGCTTGCCTAGGCTAGGGTTTGCAAGAGATTGGACCCAAACCTAGGCGAGCTATAGACCGGTAACAGCGCGAGAGCGTGAGCTAGGTTTTACATTCAGTTGCAACTAGTTCATCCGAAATTCTACCCTAGCAATTGTGATACCAATGAATCACATTGAAGAGATACGGTGAGTAGCGGGGATTCCCTATTCCCTAGGCGTCTTTATTTGATTTTATATTTCCATACTTTGTCTGACGATTGTGACAGGATCACCGCAAGGCAAATTCCCACTTTTCTGTTCCTATAGCTAGGTTGTTCGGAGAAGGCACTGTCATACGTCCTCCCTGTGTTCGATACCCGCTCGCCGCTACACCGTGCACGTGCGGTAAAACTACACGGTCGCTCTTTTGGGTGTACGCCCGGGGCGCGATCAAGTTTTTGGTGCCGTTGCTGGGGAGGCAATTGTGTTTGATCCTACCACCCTAGCTATTTCTTTCTTTTTGTTTTATTTCTTTATTTTTATCTAACCCTTCCATTGTGCTAATCACTTCTTTGAAACTTTGTTTTCCCGTGCATGTACACGAGATCCACTGCGGACCCCATTGATATATTGTTTGATCATGAGATCGAGCGTACATTGCGGAGAATCAGAGCGGAGAGGAGACCCGATACGGAAGGGAGGTTTATGAACGTCCGGGAGACGCCTGAAGAGTTAGCGGCAAGAATGGCGAGGATTATTTCTATTCGAGATAGGCTCCGGCCTAAGACTTCCTCCACGACCTCGTCCATAGCCATGCCGGAGTTGGCGGCCGACAAGAATTTTGAGTTGAAGACCGGGCTTGTGGTTCTGATGCTACAGGATCCATTTCATGGGAACGCCCATGAAAACCCCCACTACCACATCCAGCTCTTCCTATCAAAGTGCGCCACCTTACAGATGCCGGGTGTTACCCTAGATGCCATCAGACTGCGCCTTTTCCCCTTCACATTAAAGGATAAAGCTCTTTATTGGTTGAGGACGCAAGCTGAGGGAGTCTTTACCACATGGGATGAGTTGGCAAGCGCGTTCATCGACAAGTTCTATCCGCCTTCCAAGACGGTAAAGATTAGGAGTGCTCTCATGTCCTTCAAGCACGGACCTCAAGAGACACTCTACGAGGCTTGGGAGCGCTTCAAAGACCTGCAGCATTAGTGCCCCCACCATAGCATTGAAGATTGGGAGCTATTCCATAGCTTCTACAATGGTCTTCAACCGGGGACCAAGCAGATTATTGATGCCGCGGCAAATGGGGCGATCCTATCGAAGACTTTCGACGAAGCTACGACCCTAATTGAGGAGATGGCCTCGAACAATCAACAATGGGGTGACGAGCGAGGACACTCTTCGTCCTCCTTGAAGCCATCTAGCATCTATGAGGCAAAGGCCATAACGGAGCTGACCAACAAGTTCGATTCTCTCCACAAGGCAGTGGAGTGACTGGAGAAGTATATTACGGAGCCCCATGGAACCCCTTCCACATCCGTACCAACAAATCAAATGTGTGATTGGCAAGACCAATCCCAAGCTATGTATTTGGGAGGAGAACAAGGAGAGGGATCTTTGGAGCAAGTTCAATACGTCACGGGGAACCAAGGATATTGGGCCAATCCGGCCACAAGAAACCATCCCGGTTTCTCCTATGCAAACAATGATGGAGCATTGAATCCGCCGCAACAACTACCTCAACAAGCTCGATAACAACAACAACAACAACAACATTATCCACCGAGGGGGCCTCCGCAACAAAATTTCCCACCAAAGCAACAAGTTGGACCCTATAGGCCGCCCGGATACAATCAAGGGTGGAGAAATCAAAACCCTCCACAAGCTCAACAACGATCTGAATTTGAAGCTAAGGTTTAGGAGTTTATGGTCAAGCAGAAGAAGATCAATGCTTCCTTGAAGGCGGGCCAAGACTCTCTTACAACTGTCGTTGGAAAAATTGCGGAGCAACTTGCGTTGCTCAATAGAAACAGTCAACAGTTGCCGGCTCAACCCGAGCAAAATCCACAGGGCAACACCGGCCACATCAACGCCGTTGTTGCAGTTACTACGAGAGGCAGGAAGGATACCACTCCCGTCATGATTCCTACCGAGGAGCCCGTGGTGGAGATTGTAGAGCCAAGCGAGCCGGTCATTGAAGTTGAGAGAGAGAAAGAGCCGCAAAGGGAAGAAAAGTCTAGAGCGGAGCAATTGATTGAAGAGAGGCGTTTTATGCCACCGATCCCATTCTCTCAGAGGCTTGCTAGAGCAAAAATGTAGAAACGGCTAGCCAAGTTTCTCGAGTATTTGAGAGGGGTAAGCCTCAATATCCCCTTCCTCGACGCTATCGTGGAAATCCCGACATACACCAAGTTCCTAAAAGATTTGATTACGGGAAGAAAGAGGAAGGAGAAAATCATGCTCGCCGAGGAGGGCTCTTGGTTCACCAAGAGAGAGAAGGAGCCCGCCAAATTCAAAGACCCGGGGAGTTTCCGAATTCCTTGCACCTTAGGCGGCATCCCTCTACAAAAGGCGTTAGTGGACTTAGGGGCTAGTGTTAGCCTCATGCCTCTCTCTATGTTTCTAAGACTAAACACTGGCACAAAATTGAAGCCTACCGACATGCGGATACAACTAGCCGATGGTCAGATCACAAGGCCGGTAGGGATCGCAGAGGATATCCCGTTACAAGTCCCGGGGAGCATATGTTTGCCATGTGACTTCGTGATCATGGATGTCAAGGAGGAGGGAGATACGTCACTAATACTTGGACGCCCTTTCCTCGCCACTGCCGGTGTCATTGTCGACGTACGTGAAGGGACTCTAACATTGAATGTCGGCAACATCGAGGTGGAGCTTCATATTCCCAAGGCATATGCTTCTATCATGAGGAGCTGGACTATATGGACCTCCTTGACGAGGTTATTAGGGAGGCGATCCCCCATTCCATCGGCGCTCTATTCAAGGATGATTTTGAGGAAGGGCCGGACTTAGGCCAAGAAGAAAAGATGGAGCATTCCCCCGACCTCTCCATGGAAATTGATGAAGGCGACGCTGATGTCGCGAGAATACGAGAGCTCTACAAACTCTCGAAGATGAAGACTCCAAAGAAAGCCACACCGATACGAAAATCGGTGTCATCGGTGAAGCCGAGGCCCGGAGCAAGCACTAGCTTGGGGGAGTCACCCCCCAACACTACCCGAGGCAAAGGAGTACCAAGGAAGAATACGCCGCCACAACATCCAAATTTAAGCGTTCTTCCCAATAAATTTGACGGGTGCATCTCATATGCACCCAATATCCCGCATTGAATTGAAAATCAAAGGAGGTCGAGCTCAAGACCTTAAACGAGCGCTTGTCGGGAGGCAACCCGATGGTTATCGCTTTATTTTTACTTTTCCTTTATTTTTGTTTTAGAAATTATTAGTGTTTTGAGTCGTTTGCCCAAATATTTCGTGATAACGGGTCTTATTTTTCTTTGACAGGAGAGGAGAAAGGGATATCTATCATTAGGAGGATGAACAAGGCGACGAGGAGCGTTCCAGGAATGCGATCGATGCTTAGGAGGAAGATGAAATCGACTGGAGGAAGAAAAACAGAGTTTAGAGCCCAAACAAAGCCAAACAGCAGAAAACAGGGTTCACTCGGCCGAGTATACTAGTCACTCGGCCGAGCACATAAGTTCGTCCGCCCGAGCGGCTCACGAACGAGGGAAGTCTGCTGTACCCAACTCTCTGTTTCTTTTCTTGATTTCAGTACAATTGCTACTCGGCCGAGTATATATATTCACTCGACCGAGTAAAACTGATACGCTCCTAGGGCGAGTCTTGCCGAGTAGCTTGAGCCACTCGGCCGAATGGACTTATTCCACTCGGTCGAGGATGGCAAGGACACTCGGCCGAGTCATTAGCGGGGAGGAATTTTCCAAAATATTTCCGTTGCGTTCACTCGGCCGAGCGACTTAGTCACTCGGCCGAGTCGTAACTTTTTCTATAAAAGGGGGAGCGGGACGACACATTTTTCGAAACGAGAAAAATTTCCCAAACGCCCGACCCTTCGTTTCCCTCGCCCGCTGCCCCCCTCACTCGCCCGACCACGCGCCCCGCCGCCGGCGCTCGGCCACCCACCGCCGGCCGAGCCTCCTCCGCCTCGCCCGAGTCGCCGCCGGTGACCACCTCGCCGGCCGAGCTCCGGTAGCTTTATTTCACCTATTTCATCCTCTTTTGCCTATTTTTCGACGATCCGTGTGTTTAATGAACCCCAAATTCAAATCAACTTCAAATCTATCTATCATACCTCTAACCCCCCCATAAATTTTGAATATTACTCGCTGATATCTCCGTTTGATGTGCAGGGTATATTGGGGAGCTTAGGGGAGCCCAGGGGAGCTTCCGGGGAGCGATTTTGGCTTCGTGGAGGCGTCGTCTTCATACGCATCCACTTCCTTGATCTCGCGGCATGTCACGGTATACTCGTTCCATTTATTTTTGCACGCCGCATTTTTACTGCTTTTGATGAGCACCCGAGGCCCACATGCCGCCCCGGACACGGCCTCGCACCAGGAGAGCTTCCGCCAAGCGGAAGCGGCCGGATGAGCCCGGTCCCTCCCATGAGGTGGAAGACTCTCCTCCGCCTACACCACCACACCCCGTTCTCCCCGCACAGCCTGTAGACCCCGCACACCCCGCACAGCCTTCAGAGCCCGTTCACCCCGCACAGCCACTCCCTGCCGTCCCACAGCCACCACCACCGGCTCCACTTGTCGGGCCGCTGGGGATTACATTCCGAGACGACGCACACCGCGTCGTCTTCGAGCGCATTTCCCAGCACTCGATTGTACCCTCCAGGTTCGCATACCTTGCAGACCTAGGACGCCTGGGGGTACTCGAGGGGATGCTCACGTTGTATGACAACGTGGGTTGGCGAGATTTCTTCCAAGTGTCGGCGGACACGTTCGTCCGTCCGACACTTGAGGTGCTTAGTTCTA
This sequence comes from Scilla litardierei, assembly GCA_030789695.1. NCBI lineage: Eukaryota > Viridiplantae > Streptophyta > Magnoliopsida > Asparagales > Asparagaceae > Scilla > Scilla litardierei. The sequence goes on from CM061136.1 coordinate 119,566,932, forward strand.
TCGCCCGGACCGACGAGGGTTGCTCATTTAGGTTTATGGACCGAGAGTGCCAGGTCACTCTCGGTATGATGAGAGCTTTCTTTTCGTGGCCCGATGTCCCTGGGGCCGACCGTGGTTACGCCCCCACTCACATTCCCCCACCTTCCTTCGATTCTGGCGCTTTCTGGGCCCGGATCACGGGTCTACCTGCTGCCTTTGACCCTAGTAGGGCCAAGGCCTCAGCCATCATCCACCCTTGCCTCCGCATAGCTCAGCACCTTATGGCGACTACCTTTTTGGCGAGGTATGAGCCTGGGACGATGTCCACACCGGAGCTTTATATGCTTTACGCGATGACGCGCCCCAGAGCTCTATCTAGGGAGGGTGACGCGTTGGTCCCCGCCGTCGTGATTGATATCGCGAGCTGGTTTTTGGATCGCATCATCGTATCGGTGGGTGCTCGCTCACCGATATGTTGCGGCGGTCTGATCACCCTGCTGGCCCTGATGACCGACGAGGACTTTCCAGATGACCTGCGACGAGCCCCGGGCCCCACTTCACTATCCATAGACGTCATGGCCCGGATGAAGATGCTACGTCCGCACGGTCAGCGGCACTGGGTTTGGTTGCACGGCCCCTACGGTGCAGATTACATGATCCTTCCGAGCCCAGCTCGGACACAGATAGCACCAGCACAGGTGGACTGGCTTCCGGCGATGGATCTCCTGATCCCCGCCGCCTACGTGCTTGAGGCCGAGGAGGCTGAGCAGGTCCACGCTGCACACGCTGAACCCGCTGCTCCTGCTGACCCCGTGGCCCCTCAGCAGCCTGATATTTCTGCTGCTCCCGACACCTCTGTCCACACTTCTGCCGGTGTCGGGAGTACACTCGCTGAGCCCACCTCCACTACCTCCACGCCCACCTCCACTCCCACCACAGCTGGCCCCCTGTCCGTTGAGCCCGTTTCCTCCGCCCTACCCGAGCGCCCACCGACTATAGTTGAGAGCGGAGAGCCCTCTTTTGCTGCCGTCGTGGAGACCGTGGTTGACACCTCTGTCTCCACCGCAACCGTTTTTTCTGAGAGTGTTGTGACGTCTGTTCCCACGTCTGTGTCACCGACCTCTCTGGCCGCCTCGTTGCCACTTTTATACTCCACTTCCGTCGCTGCTGCTTCCACCTCATACCAGCCTGCGCCCCGGCCTCGCACTGAGGCCAGGCCCACTCTTGTAAGCACATCACCTTTCCTCCACATGCCTGCTGAGCCTATCCACTACACCACCCGAGTCCGCCAGCCCCGTCCTGCATAGCACAGACAGGTGCGTCCCTCTGCACCACCTCCCCCGACATTGTACTTCAGAGCATTCGTGCTCTCGAGGGGGCGGTGAGTGCCCTCAGAGGCAACCTTAGGACCATGTCTGCCACCGTCACCGCTATGGCCAGCCGCTTCGACCTACTTCCGGGCATTCACTATTGCCTCACTCAGATTCTCGAGCGGCTTCCTCGCGTACCCACACCCACCCAGCAGGTACCCACCCCCACTCCTACACACACCCAGCCTGCTTCCACACCCACACCCACACCCACACCCACTCAGCAGACTGTTCCCCAGCCACCACCACCACCACCTCCGCCTCAGGACGGAGACGGCGCAACACCACCCTCTTAGGCACCCTTGATGCCATTGATCTTTTTTGCCGTCATGCTGCCTGTCTCTGCTCGGTCCTGATGATTTTTGCCCACCCCCCTCCCCTCACTGTTTTTGGGTCCACATTTTGTTCATATCTTCCTATATCATTTTTTGGGAGAGAGGGAGAGTTTTTGGTGTCACACTTTTATATCTGATTCACTCCTGTATCTGCATGCATCATGTCCGCATCATATTTTTCATTTCGTTATTTTTATTTTCTTTTTCATCATGCATGCATCCTCACCTTCCCCTCACATTGCACGTCTCTCGGTGTGCCACACTTCGCACATTGAGGACACTGTGCACTTTAGCTTGGGGGAGTGAGTTCTCACGTTCTTTTCGATTTACCACCTTTATTTTTAGTTTTTTCACGCCATTTTCCGCTTTTGCACTCACTTTCATCACTTTTTTCCTTTTTTTACCATGCATCACGTTTTTCTTATTTTCTTTGTGTGCTGCATTGTAAATAGCTTTATTTTCCCTCTTTATCTTTATTTCTTTTTCATCTCATGCTAGAGATGACTTTTCTGTGATGATGATGACGTGGAGTTAGCTTTCTCTATATGCATGCTATATTTGTCATGTCTTAGATTTTATTTCTGATATCATATGCTGTGATTTGCCTTGCATTTAGAGATAGTAATCCACACTTTTTCCGCGTGAAAATGGATGAAATTTTATTATTAGCTGAGTCTGAATATTCATATGTATGCTATCGCAGAAAACACACCAAGATTCACGCATTGAATGCTTATATCTGGAGTACCGTTTTCTTTTCCTATATCACTTCTATTTGCATGCTTTGTACATTTCACTTCAGGATGATTGAATGATGTTAGCTATGATAAATCTGGATTAGTTAGCTTTTTTGTGATCGAAACCGAGTAGATTAGATTACCCTGCTGAAGTTGTCGTGCACGTCTTATAGAGTGAACTGAGAGACATATTTACATCTTTCTCCACATATCTTGAACATCAATTCTCTATTTTAAAATCATTGGTGAATCTCCCCTTAGCGATTCTAATATATGGCATTTCCCCCGTTATTAAAATCCTAGCCCCAAATTTCCCAAAACCAAAAAGAAAAAGAAAAATTCTTGTATATCCTTATTTCTCTTTGATTTGGGATCATTGTGTGTATATGCTATTGAAAAAAAAGAGAGAAAAGAGAAAAAGAAAAGAAAAAGAAAAGAAAAGAGAAAAGAACCTCAATAAACGATCCCATCTCATGTTCTCTCTTTCTTCCCGCTTTTTGTTTTTATTACTTTTGGAGCTTCATAAAAATGGTGATGTAAATATTGTTTTTTGTGCCACCACGCTTATAGATAAGCTTGGGGGAGGGAATCCAATGACGTGTGAGAGAGTGACTACTTGACGGTGCACGACAACCTAGGCTAAGTAATATTCTATACTCTGTGAGATTGTTTTAGCTTCACGAAATCCAGAAATCTATGCCTAGCACTCATTTCATGAAATCCACGCTTATCTATTCTTTCTATTCTATTGCGTGATATTCTTATACTCCTCATAGAAAGTATTCAATTGAAAAGTGTGTGATCTGCGATATTGTATACCGCTTTAAAAGATTCAGACGATGTTAATTCTAAAATCATTCCGTTTTTCATGCTATATCGATATTCTTGGGTTTTCTATTTCTATTTGCACCATTATACTATGATATCGAAATAAAAGTCTTTGACATTATTTTACATTCGGTGCATGCTATATGAGTAAGCAAAACCCACGTCCTGAGAAAAATGATCTAGCAGCTTCCCTTTTCGCTTTCTTCTTTCTTCTTCGTTTTTCGTTTTTCGTCGTTTTTGTTTTCTGAATCCACTGGGTTCCCCTTTTACTTATCTTCCTCGAGGACGAGTAAGAGGTAAGCTTGGGGGATTTTGATCACTCCATATTTTACACCTTTTTTCCGCATGATTGCATGCCATTTAGATCGCCCAAATCACGTTTTTCACGATTTATCGACAATATTTCGATACTTTTCACGATTTGTTGTTTTTGTCGTATTTCAGGAGATTTGGAGCGATTTGGAGTGATCCCGAGATACACCTACTCCAGAGTGTCACCGACGACATCCCCGAGGGGTATTTTGCCATTGGAGAGGAGCAGAAGAAGAAAGAACGACGTGGGAGCGACGATGAGGCAAAAACACTCAGAATGGGCATTTTTGGTGTCTCACTCGGCCGAGTGAAGGAGTCACTCGGCCGACCAAAAGACCCCGCTCGGCCGGCCAGATCGGACACGCACCAAGTGTGCACTCGGCCGAGTGATGAAACTCCATCCGCCCGAGTGGCGCTCAGACGACGCTCATCAAAAACTCCCAACTTACTGTTTTTCCTCCGTCTGAGCATCAGAAGACCCACTCGGCCGAGTGGCAATTGTCGACCGCCCGAGTGAATAGAAGCCCATCGGCCGAGTGACGACAACTCACTCGGCCGAGCGATGCCCGAAGTGAAGACCCCCAAGACCCCAGACTTACTGGAAATTCTCAGGGTCTCCCACTCGGCCGAGCGGCTTTTGTCACTCGGCCGAGTGAGCCGCGCTGCCTGTAACGTAAATTGCGATTTTCAGGCTGCGCAGGGGCATTTTGGTCACGGATTTTTGGGCAGTTTTGGGGGTATTTAACCCCAGTTTTTAACCTAGGTTAGAGAGCTTTTTCCTGACTTTTTAGCAGCTTTTTAGATTAAACTTTTTAGCTTTTGATTTTTGTGATTGGAGAGGAGAGAAAAGATTATTTTTGTTGGATTCTTGGAGAACTCTATTGGTTTGTCTCCATCTTCATTAAAAATCTCATTTTTATTGCTTATTTGAATATTGTGATGAATTCTATTGCTATTCCAATTGATTATTTTTGCATTTGTGATATGATTTGTGAGTAGTCCTAACGTCTTGGGGCGTGGGGATGAACCCTACGAGCCCAATTTCCGATTTTTGATGATTTGGTAGAACTATTGCTAGAATTGCTATTAGGGTTAGTTTGGGATCGATATAATACGGATAGCTAGGTGTTCATATCGATTGTGATTTGCAAGAGATTGGATCCCAATTCGATAGGAAACCCTAGAAATCCGAATTGGGTTGAAATTGAGTTTCCGTAGTATCGGTTTGCAAGAGATTGGACCGATACTAGGGTTCTCGGTTGCAATTCCGTACCGATACCCGTTTGCAAGAGATTGGACGGGTAGGAACTATCCCAACCTAGGTCGTGGCCCGAGTTTGCACGAGAGTGTGCTCGGGACGCGATTGAACGATGATGTTGATCCTAATGCTAGCTTGCCTAGGCTAGGGTTTGCAAGAGATTGGACCCAAACATAGGCTAGCTATAGACCGGAAACAGCGCGAGAGCGTGAGCTAGGTTTTACATTCAGTTGCAACTAGTTCATCCGAAATTCTACCCTAGCAATTGTGATACCAATGAATCACATTGAAGAGATACGGTGAGTAGCGGGGATTCCCTATTCCCTAGGCGTCTTTATTTGATTTCATATCTCCATACTTTGTCTGACGATTGTGACAGGATCGCCGCAAGGCAAATTCCCTCTTTTCTGTTCATATAGCCAGGTTGTTCGGAGAAGGCACTGTCATACGTCCTCCCTGTGTTCGATACCCGCTCGCCGCTACACCGTGCACTTGTGGTAAAACTACACGGTCGCTCTTTTGGGTGTTCGCTCGGGGCACGATCAGTCTCCCTGACTTGTTCCCGGTAATCCTACGTCCCAGACACCCGGGTCCCTTCCGGCTACTTGAGTTAGAATCCACTAACTCAAGTTTTCACTTAAAAAACCTCTTGTAGAAACTACTACAAGACAAATCAATACAACGATCGAATCGTGACTCCCACAAACCAGGATCACGAACCTCTCACAAACCGAGAGCAAAACTCAAATATAAAGTTTAATGAAATATAAAAGAACTCACCACAAAATCCTATGCCATGAAAGATACTTACAGTATTATGGCAAGGAAGAAAGATGGAGAGAAACGATCACGAAACCCTAGCACCACTAAGATGAACAGGTGGAGACGGCTAGGATGATGAAGGTGATGATCTTTGATTCCTTCAGGAAAGTGATCGCACAAAAGCTCAAGATTACTTGGAGAAATTAGGTCACAAACGCGAGATGGATTATCGAGAGAGAGCCTTCGAATTTGATAATCAATAGATCTAGAATTAGATCTGAATCCTCTCTCATAACAGAGGAATTTCCATGTTTGAAACATATCAAACATATGTGGAAAGAATCAAAACAGATCAAGAAAAATCGTGGAAATAAAATCTCCAACGGCTGGTAAATTAAAGCAGCTTAATCGGTCTAAGAAGGATCACTGACCGATTAGTTGGTGAATTAGTCGGTCGATGAGCCTTCCTGGACCGACTAGATGGTCGACAGAGAATTGAGTGAAATAAGAGGGGAAATCTAGTCGGTCTAAGAAGAAACACTAACCGACTAGTTTGAGAACTAGTCAGTCGGTGAACCTTCTTGGACCGACTAGTTGGTCAACAGTGATTAGGCTAGAATACTCAAGATAACTAGTCGGTTCAAGAAGAATTTCCAACCGATTAGATTGTCACCTTGTTGATTGGTTCTTCTACTTGAACAAACTAATATGCCCAGAAGCCAAGAAAAGAAGCGATAAGCTACGGAACCCTTTCTAATGGCTTCTAAGGCATTCCTGAGATAAGATATGATAGATATGAGGGTAACTAAGTAAGTAAAACCCAAGGCTTAACATTCTATTTAATGAAGCTAGAAGACAATATAAATATACACGACAAAATGTCTTCAAAGCTCCAAAAAGATGAGTCTGAATCCATTGACTTCATTAAACAACTCCTTGAGCTTCAACGAAGCTTCAGGCACAATGATCATGCGCTCTAAAGAAGTCTTGAGACGTCGCTTGAGATCTACAAAGTAAATTGATGACGATCTCCATAACTGCGTCAAAGAGAATTAGTACCCGATATTTATGTTTGTTCATCATCAAAACCAAATCAGGGGAATCAATACTCAACAGACCATGCAAACATAACAGAGACTTCTAGGCTAGTGACACGATCGTGTCCAGTTTACTACATGGTTGACTCGATCATGTGGTGTTGACAGAAACTTCAGGTTCTGAGCATCACAGTTGACATGATCGTGCCATATGTGATATGATCGTGTTAGACGGGTTTTGTTTTGAGGTGTTGATTTGATACTTGATGAAATCGAATGACCACGACTTAAAACGGCCTCTATAACCCTAACGATGGATTCCTAAGGAAAAGACACGGAGCTTTTTATGCAGCAAGATATTCATCGATGGATACAATTCTAGAGAGGGATAGTCTTGTTTCTAGGGTTTTGAGATATTCTTTCATTCAGTGAGCGTGCGATAGTCTGAGATCTAGAGTGCCAGACTCAAATATAAAGATAGTTGCACTTTAGTTGACGAAAATCTAAAGTCATCGGGTGTAATCAACTTGTAAACATTTCGTCTCTGATCAAGTGGATTCCTGTTGACAACAGTAGGCTCGACGTAGGTTTCATCACATTGGTGATACCAAACCAGGGTAAATCGTTCATGTACTCTATGTTTGATTGAATTTATATTTATTGCTTGTGTGGTGCTTGGTTCTTGGTCTTACTATATCTATCCCTAGATCCGTTGTGTTTATTAGTGCTTTCGCAGAAAGAATCACATAGGTTGGATTTGATTGTGATTCCCTTTGGTATTGGATATCAAGAAGGGGTTGAAAGAAAATTTCTCAATAGGTGGTATTGGAGCGATCATGTTTACCGATCTATCCCTCATGGAATGCATCACTGATTTACCTTATGCACCATCTGTTAGTGTATAGGTACGAACCCAATTTGGGTATTCTCATATCCGGCCTGTTTAGCTTCCACGACCCATTACCCCCCACGCTCTAATCGGGCTACAACTGATCGGACGAACAGGTCATTTAACCATTGGGCTAGCGTCAACATTCAAGGGAGAGTTAATAAGGCCGAGTAAATGGGCAGCCATTAACTGGAATCCCGGAGAAGATCATGCCCTAATCATTGAGAGACGGTAACACATCATCAAGAAGGAGCTACCTATAAATAGGCCGACAAACGAAGGTAAATGGGATCCATCTTCAAGGTACGAGGTCTAAGACGTAGAACTTAATCTTCTCACTTTTACCATTCTTATTAGAGCTTACGTCGTTAGTTTAGAGACGAACCTCCGTGGGTCGATCTCAGCTACACCAAGCTCCCTCTCTTTCTTAAGTTCCACATTAACTTAAGCATCGGAGGGGATTTGGGTCGAAATCCAGATCCGACACCCCTAACGACTCCCTGTGGTGCAGATCGACGATCACTATCCAACATCAAAGGTCGACGTCAAGCCTTTCAACCTTGAACGATCGACACAGTGGTCGCTCGTAGGTCAATTGAAGGTCGTATCACCCCAACTACCATCATTCGACCCTGGTTCCTTTAACCACTGGTCCCACTCTAGACCTGACAAGGCTCTAGCTCAGCGCTTCGAGTCTTCATCAGCCTAACAACTGTTTTGGTCAACTTTGGCCTTAACAGTTTGGTGCCGTCTGTGGGAAACAACGAGTTGATATCCCAATCGACGAACCGCTCGACCATGTCGACTCGCCCAACCACATCCTTCGAGTTTTCCACAAGACCTCCCAGTGTCAGGATCATCAACATGATAACAGGAGGTCCCCTACATCCGGAGTTATCAACCTCTCTCCAAAGCTCCTATGCTGGGAGGTTGATGACATCATCCGTGGGGCGAAAGCGCCTAGAGATTCCACATTGCCTATCTCCTTCTCTGATGAAGATCTGGAAGGTGTAGAACTACCGCACGATGATGCAGTCATCATCACAGCCACCATCAAAGAGATCGTTGTGAAAAGGCTGCTTGTCGACACCGGAAGCTCATGCGACATACTCTTCTTCACTACGTTGGAGAGGATGAAAATGTCCATCGTGGAGTTGATGCCTTGTAGCGGGCATCATCACCCTACCGGTGACCCTCGGTACATATCCTGACAAATCACTCACCTAACCAGTTTCATGGTAGTGAAGATCAACTCGGCGTATAATAGGATCATCAGAAGACCTCTACTGAACGCCATCGAAGCGGTGGTCTCAACCTTCCATCAGATGATCAAGAAAAGCAAAAGGGAATCAGAAACATGCGCGGTCTGCTACATGCTATCCACCGCCCTGAGGAGGATCGAGCAAGCAGATCCAGTCGACCCTCGGATCGAGGATCGACAGCCTGCCGCGATCGAAGAAACATAGAACATCAAAGTCTCCGATGAGGAAGGAAAAACCGTCTCAATTGGGTCGCTGCTCCCTTGCGACCTAAAAGAGTAGTTAATCATTCTCCTAAGAGAACATGCCGACATCTTCACCTAGACCCCGAAGGACATGCCTGACATCGACCCTGAGGTAGCGTCCCACAAGCTGGGGGTAGACCCGACCTCCAGGCCTATGAAGCAGAAGAAGAGAAATATGGGAGTCGAAAAGATGAAAGCTACGATCAAAGAAGTTGATCGACTTCTGGAAGATTGCTTAATTCGAAAAGTCAAGTACCCTGAATGGCTCTCGAATGTCATGATGGTCAAGAAGGCGAATGACAAATGAAGAATGTGTGTCGACTTCACAGACCTTAACAAGGCATACCCTAAAAATAACTACCCCCTGCCATGAATCGACCATATGGTTAACAGTGCCTCGGGCTATGAGCTTCTCAGCTTCATGGACGCCTTCTTAGATTATAACCAGATTCAAATGGCACCAAAAGATGACGAGAAAACTTCTTTCATCACTGATCGAGTTATATTCTGTTACACCAAAATGCAGTTTGGTTTGAAAAATATAGTGGCCATGTACCAACACATGATGAACGACATCTTCGAGGCTCAAATAGAGCAAAACCTCGAAGTACACATCGGTGACATGTTGTTTAGTCAAAGAAGCCAACAGATCATATTGCAGACCTCCGGGAGATATTTGCACAGATCCGACGATAAAACCTTCGGTTAAACCCCGCCAAATGTACATTTAGGGTTCGTTCGGGAAAATTTCTCGGTTTCATGCTGACGAATCAGGGGATCGAAGCCAACCCCGACAAGATCGCTGCCATCATCACGATGAAAGAGCCATTGACTCTCAGAGAGCTCCAGAGGCTGAACAGAAGGATAGCAGCCCTGGAACGATTCCTGTCTAAGTCAGCCGAAAGGTCATTGCCTTTCTTCAGGGTGTTGAGGAAGGTGATAGCCTCCGCATCGAGCGACAAGAGAACCATCGAGTGGGATGCAGATTGCAAAAAAGCTTTCTTCGAGTTAAGGGAGTACCTTCTCACCCCACCGCTCCTGACGATACCAGATAAGGATGACCAGCTCATCATCTACCGGGCTGCCACCGAGGAGGCCGTAAGCTCGACGCTCGTAAAAGAAGACACATGGGTACAACGGCCCATCTACTACGTCAGTCAGGTTCTCCAAGGTGTGGAGGTCAACTAAACGAGGATCGAAAAGATGGCTTTCGCACTGGTCCAATCCACATAGAGGCTACGACCGTATTTCCAAGCACACACCATCTTGGTCCTCACCGACACTCCCTTAAAACAGACCCTGAATAGGCTCAATCGTTTGGGGAGAATGACGAAGTGTAGGGTCGAACTAAGCGAGTTCGACATCCAATTCACATCGAGGATCGCCATTAGAGGGCAGGCTCTCGCCAACTTTATCGTTGAACTCACCTACAATGATGCCCCCCCCGAGAAGAGGTATATGTTGGATCTGGATCCTAGCCTAGAGGGGGGGTGAATAGGCTTATAAAAATAATTCGTGCAACCCACGAATAAGCACACGCAGTTATAGCAGCAACATGGTAAATAAAAAGCAGACACAGAGTACACAGCAGATTTACCCTGGTTCGGTTGACCCTTCGACCTACTCTAGACCCCAAAGCAGATACTAGTATTGAATAGCACAATATGTACAAAACAACAAGTTAGAGCACGCTCAGAGCACCCTCTACGTCTCTACACTCGCCAGGCTCTTAGTACCCCACTCACTGTGTTTTCTCTCACTATCAATCCTAGTAACGCTTTCTACCAGCTAGTCCCAAACTAGCTGGGTCCCACCTGTCTAGCCCCATCCAGACAAGTCCCAAAATAGTCACAAAAGATATGTAAAGTTTCCCCTACAGAGAACGTTACACTAAGACACAAATAAAAGAGTTTAAGGGTTTAGAAATACTCAGTTTGTGTCCGTGTAGGCATCTCTGTCAATCAGCACGTTGTCAGCTCCAATCTGACACAAACGGTGTCTCAATTCGACTCCTGGATGTCAAGTTGTGCACCGGTCTATGCGTAAAGCAATTTCAGTTCAATCCCTTTTAATAGCCGGTCTGTGCGCTCAGCAGCTCCTTATAAATCAATGGTCGGTGCACTCAGCAATTCAGTTCAAAGTGTTTTGATCTTGATCGGTGCGCAAAGCAATTCACTTAAATCCTTATGCCACGTCAGCAGATAAGTTTTCGTTCGCTCGTAATCCCTCGCATCAACCTCCGCCCACTTCAGCAGCAAAAGCATGCAGCGCTTCGACTTCTTTCGCTTCTCCCACCGGTGACGGCCTCGACAACTCAGCAGCAACGTCGACGACTTCTTCAGCCACGATGACTTAGGTCTCGACGGCTTCAGCAGTTCAGATGGCGGCGATCTTCAACGACTGCGACGTTGATCCTGACGTCTTCACGGCGTATTGTCGTGCAGCAGCTGCGAGGATGCCTTGATGACGGCGAAAACTCACGGCGAGGACTCCGAGCAGTGCTTCGTTCTTCCACGGTGATGATGGCGATCAGCACCTTCAACAGCTTCAAGGTCTTCTCGATCGTGATCTTCGTCTTCGATGAGATCTCCGACAGCAACAACTCCGCTCGATTCTCCTTCACGATGCAGCGGCGCTACAGCTGCGGGATCTCGTCCAATAGCGGCGGACTGCTTTGACGATGGCGTGAGCATGGCAGCAACTTTGTGGGCACTCGACGATAGTAATGGCGACAGCTTCGACCATCTTCTTAATGGCGCTCCTTCGAACGGTGACGACAGCGGGTGATCGGCGACTTCTCCGATAACCCCAAGATTGCTAGGGCTTGCGGCAATTACTCCGAGATGTTCACGGCGGTAAGGTTTTTGGAGTTTGACAGCAGCGAGAGCTCTTTCACGCTTTGAGGATATGGATGTTAGGTTTGATGTGTTTGGGAGATGATAGCGTGAAGATGAAGGTCTCTTGGCCTTGTAAATTTTATTGCTCAGGAAAAAAAATATGGCCACTTGAATTTTTTGGGTTAGCCGTATGCTTTCTTTTATTTACGTATGGCCGTAAGCCTACTTGGAAATTTTGTGTTGCCGTAATGTTCTCCCCTTGACACAAGACTATATATATAACGGTCGCTTTCCGATCGTATCTTCTTCATGCACGTGCTGTTGACCGTGCATGTGTTTGTTTTAGACTATGCTTGCTTTTGAACACTATGGTGTGATATGTCGTTGTGAACGTCTCTGAGAGTATTAAATTGTGGCACTAATTTGGAACGTCATTTCACGGGTCGTTCTTCCACGATTTGACTTTATTTGACGAGACGTTGCGATTCTCACTTTTGTCGCGAGGCCCTTCTATTTTTTAGTTTTGTCTCTCGTCGCCAAACTTGTGACCAGTCTTCTTAGTTTCGTTTCTCTCGTCGACACGGTCCCCCGGTATTTTTCTCGTAATTATCAGGTATCGTTTGACCCACTTGTGCACTAATTTCGTCATTAATCAAAGTTTTAGCCTAAGTTTCGCAAGATTAGTACCCTGAGCTAGCCTCGCCCTATTTTTCCCCTTAGCTGTACCCTGCCCTCTCACTCTCTCTCTTCCCTTACTCTCAACTACCCAATAACCCAAAGTTGTTTAGTAATATGGGGGAATCTTATCATGCGTAACAACAAATCAAATTGGGCTATTTACGACCCAAAATTATATCTAATTTCTTATTTCCATTCTCACACAACCCCTTGTTTGCACCCCAAAACAAACCCTCTTTAGCAAAACCCCAATTCACTTAAATCCCCATGAGCCCTAGGGCTATCTCTTCATAGCGAAGTTCTCCCCACGCCACTCACGACAGCGGCGGTGCCGCCCAGTACGGCAGGCCCCTCACCGGACGTCCCCCGACCCTTCCCCCGCCGGTGCTCCACTGTGATCACCGTTTCCCTGCTGGAGATTGCCGGAAACGGCTGCTACAGCCACCAGCGCTGCTCTAGCGCTGACAGCGGCGGCAACGAGTGCTGCCCCCGTCACCTAGTGCCCTGACAGCGGCAACGACGTTCTCTTCCGGTCGCAGCGACGCCCGATTACGTTCTCCAACCGTTGACGACTCACGACGACCCCCGGAAGCTTCGTAGAGGATCTTCTCTTCCTACGGTTGGTAACGTTCGTTATAACCCGTTAATAACTATTGCTAATAGATTTGAACCAATATAGACGATGATCGGATTTAATAAGATGGGGTTTGCATGTTAGTAACATCAATAATGAATTTAACTTGATGATCGGTGGAGTGGATATATTGTTTATACACTTTCTAGTTAACACATTAGCCTAAGTTGCTTGATAATACTTGTTGTGCATTTTTTTATTAGCAACTTGATGTAAATAACATGTTAGTTATTTAACGTTCATTAATATAGTTATGAAACCATCGTAGGACAGAAAACTTGTTAAAATTGTATCGTTAGACGTGTTAGGATTTGGCTATTATTTCTAGCCAATCAACACAAACTTATTCGTGCATGTGTTTTATCTCAGAGTACCCGTCGTTCCGTACCGTTCACACTGCTGGAATTCAACCCCTGACGTCGCTACCCGATGTCAGAGTAGCTCTCGTGTCGTATTGTGGTAAGATCTGCCCCGTAGGAATCACCACTTGCTTGCTAATCAACTAAAATTGGTAATTTCTGATGGTTGTGTTTCACTAATTAAGATTAATAAACTGGGATGTAGGCTGGACTGCGAACTGAACACATAGGTAGTTTGGACTCTAATTGATCGTGACTTCAGCTTGGTCGTTCAGGCAAGTGAAACTTGCCAACTTTTGCTTAGGGCCATGTTTTTAGGCCACTTCCTTGTTTTTAGCGTAAAAGAGACTAGACAGTGAAATGATAGCTGTCTAGACGCAACTTTAAGATCTAGCTTGACAACAAAGCTAGATCTATCACCCTGCCATGTCATTCATGCATTGTTATCTGCCATGTTTAAATTCCTTATCTGTACGCACTTAAACTGTTATCTACCATGCATTGCATCTTACATGTCATCCAAGTTATTCATTGCATTCGTAGCACATGCTACAAAATACTTGTACTTCCTTGTTCCGGCTAGGTGCACCCCTATGCCATCATGACAAACACTTCCTGGCTAGTGATCCAGAAGCGGGCTACATGTGTTGGTCAAAAGCCAATGCCCAACTTCCTTGTTGAGGCTAGGTGCACCCCTATGCCATCATGAAAAACACTTCCTGGCTCGTGATCCAGAAGCGGGCCTCATGTGTTGGTCAAAAGCCAATGCCCGATACACGTGGAGGGGTAGGGATAAGCGATCACTTGAGCTAAGAGTTGGCCGCACAGCCACTCTAGCCAAAAGGCGTAATCTCTGTGCACGACGTGCTTACTAGACTTGTCCTTGTACTTGTGTTTGTTCTTGCAAAACTTGACATCTATGCCATGATTTAAATGCCATGCTAGTACTTTACTTTACTTGTTGCACTCATGCTATATCTGCCATGTCATTGCATCATGCTAGAACTGCTAGGTTGTTTACTTTCACTTTCAGTTTCCTTGCACAAGTCTCTTGTAGACTTGCTGACATGTGCCCCTTGCTCTTTTGGGTGTCACATGTTAGACCTTGAGCCAGAGACCGTTGCTGAGTACGTAGTAGTTACTGACGCTGAGCCTGGGTCCACGTCTGCCCAGGAGGAGTTTTGCGGACACCAGTGACCATTCTTAGTGACCCTTGCTGAGCTTCCTTTTGTTTTAGGATTTCTGTTAGTTGTCGGTGTGTGGCACCTTTACTTTTTACGTTGTACTTTTGTTGGCCATGTCTGGGCCTTTTAGATTCTTTTCTTTTAGCCTGATGGCTTTTCTACGATGTTGGAGTTTATTTTTATGGATATTCTGAGAACTCTCTTTTGTCTCATTTCCTTATTATTATATTTGTTTCATTTCGTAATTGCAAGGACCTACTATTTAATGTTGATTGACGCTTATCGGACTTGCAGCTTCAAGTCTGAGCGAACCTTCTCACGCTTCGCCTCCATATTTTTGGGAAGCGGGGCGTGACAGGTTTTGTTGGTGGCCCATGCAGGTCCGTCTTGTAACTACGAATTATCGGGACAATGATAATAACTATGGAATGTCCATTAAATAAATTACAACATCCGAGTCATAAGCCTTGAGTCTAGTCGTTTCCTAGGTCACTAGGTGGTAAGAAGACTTAGTTAGACGTCTGTGCTTGCTAGTTAGAGGCCCCTAATTGTTAGTTAGACTCCCTGCTAGGAATTGATTTAATCGTCGTAGGAGTTACCTTAGTGGTTCTTGCCTAACTCTGACTATATTAGACTTCTAGAATTTCATTAGTCGTTCGCCTGGGTTCATCGATTTCGGACCAAGCTGAACGCATTTCATTATCGTCTTGTTCCTTAAGAAGTCGTAGCGCTTAGTTCTTAATTTTTAGTTGGTCGACTGTAGGAGTTTTCCCGTAGATTTTCCTGGTTCATATCATAGGCGTATGTATGTTTTGATCATCCGACCATTTTCCTTGCCTCGATTCACGAGATCTCCTCATGACGATCGTCATCAATGTTCGAATCTCTCCGTTACAAATCTTGAATCTTCTGAAAGTATTTTTCGACTTCATCTTTCCCTAAGTTTAAATTTTTTCAAAAATTATAATATATGTATACTTAGACTTCATACTTTTCGAGATTTTTGAATACTAGCTTAAGATATTTTTCCAGCCTATACTTTTCATACCTATGTAAATACCTTGTCCCTTCATATACTAATTTCATTCTGAACCGTACTCTTATTTTGCCCAATTCGACTTATAATTTTCCCTTCTTATTTATGCCATTCGAATGATACATCGTGTTTATTTTTAATATACTTTTCAAGTCACATGGAACTTCAGCTTTCAGCAAGTCGATTTTATGCTCATCGTTTTCTCTATTTCAGATTTTTGTAAAATTACTATTTCATAACCACTTCCTGATTTAGACCCTCCATAATTTGGTTTTTAAAGCTTTACTATCAATTTTGATAATTCTACTACTAAGTTATTATTATCTTTCCGTTCACCATACATTTAGAATAAATTCTAAACTAAATAGAATTTCAATTATTTTTATGTCCGTACCATGCTCGTTGTGCTCGTATGTTAAGAACCTTGTGTAAATCATTTTCTTTTTAGCAAATTCTAGTTCCGCTGAAAGTAGTTTCAATATTGATTATTTTAAATTTTTTCCCTAGCTTAAAGATTTTGAAAGCATTTAACACGAGCTTAAATTCTTCAGTTAGTTTAATTTCATTCTTTGAATTTCAAAACTTTTACCAACATTGTATTAAATTACCGTCGTATAATTTTTTTTAAACTACGTCTTTAATGTTTTTGTGAATGATTTACTTCCTCCTGATAATTTTATATAAGCCAATAAACCGTTTTCTCTTATTATGTATATTCGACTCAAGCTTGTTTTGAACAACTTGTTTTATCGATCTCCAAATATTTTATACAGACGAGGATTCCAACTTTTGAAGTACAACAGTTTTCAAATTTCACGTATTTTAGCTTATGTTATTTACAATATTTCCTTTCTCAATCCTATATAAGTCTCACTACATCCCCCTTTCATCTACCTAAACATTCACCATTGAGTCACTGTTTCACCTAACCAAGCTGTCTCCTTATAGTCGTCCTATCTGAACTCGTGCTTATCGATCCTTCCCTCGTCACGCTTTCGACCTCGATCTCCCTCTATTGCTTAGGCTTTAGTGCTTGTCAATATCTGTGTCAACTCTACTTTGTTAGTAGGCCCTTGGACCTTTGTGATGTTGTCATGGTACATGTACCTAGGTTGAGTATGTGGGCTTGAATGAGTGTACTCCCCTATAGTATATTAATGGTTGCTTATTGTGTGATATATACATACTCAGAGTTATTCATGACGTTATGAAGATTGTTTGTGTGTCTGTATTTATAGATATGTGTGAGGATAGCTATACCACTCTAGGGGCGTCTGTGTATATAAGAATCAGTGTTGGAATAGCTAATGGGGTGTATGTAGTGGGAGATACTTATACTGGTTGAAATAATATGTTGGTAAAGCTATGTGTTTGATAGGTGTGATGATAATATGTGTGCGTATAGTTAAGTGAGTAAGCCTATTATATGACCTATGTGTTAGTACATGTGAGTATGTGCTCGTACGTAGTTATGCATGGTGCTTAAATGTAAGTAGTTGTGTATTTGTTGCATGAGTATATATGTGATATACATATGATAGTAGGATTATAAATTTTGATAGGTATTGCTTGCTTTTACGGGATGCTGTATATGTGTATACCAGGAGGTATACCCGACTGTTGCATACCTTAACTATGTATGAGTACATGTGTTGGTATACTAATTATAGGTAGTAGGATATGGTGTGAGTATATGTTTAACTTGTGTGTGACTATACGGTGAATGCATGTAATAGAGAAGGTATTATAATTATACGTGTGCTGATGTCTGTATTATTATTATGGTATATAGAGTGATTGAACTATTTGAGTATTACCTGACTAAATGTTAAGTGTGATTGACTTATGGTATGTATATAGTTATATTGGTAGATGTGTATACATTGGAGTGGTATTGGTATTGGTATAAATACCGTGTTATGTATATAGAATATTCTGATATGTGTATTGAGTCTCACTCAAGCTTGAGTGGGTATACTCTGAGTATATTGTTATGTATGTCTGTAGTTTGCATATAGCGATGGATGATGTATGTAAAGTGATAGGAGTGTTTGTGCCTGGTTGCGTTACACACATGATTGTGGGTCGCTATACTAGTATATATTTATAGGTGTTGGTCTTGTAGTCTAGTTATTTGCTAAGGATTTTCCTGTGTGAACGTATGTGTTCTAGCTACACTAGGAGTGTAGATATACTGGATATATAATGGTATGATTGGTATATATGAATGAAATGTTAGCGTGTATGGGTGTGCACCATGCACGGGTAAGTATGTGCTTAGTTATAGGTATTGGTGACTATGGTATATGTGGCGTGTCATAAATCCAGTTATAGGACCGTAGGTGATGTGAATAAATGGTGAAATATTTGCATGCATTTGAATGGCTATGTATTGTGAAATTATAGTAGTGGTGAATGCATATTAGATATAGTGAAACTTGATTTAATTATGGTATGGTGTGACTACATGAGTTGATGTGTTTGGTATTGGATGTATACTAGGAAATATTAGGGAGTAGTATACCCGTGTTTGTTTTGTGCATAGGTAGCTATCTATACGTAGAGCAATGATTGTATTTGCTAGAGTGAGACTAATCTTATTGGAGTATCTGAACAATTGTTTGTGCTAGGTAAGTAGTAGTTATATAAGGGATGTATACATATGATTGAAATATGTGCGTGAACATATACAGGATAGCAGAGTTATTGGTTGACTATCTAGTGCATATATAAGCACTTGTAATGACTATACCTGAGTGAATTAGGGTGTGATGTGATTGTTGATCACTCCTTATTTTACACTTTTTTCCCGCATGTTTGCATGCCATTTAGATCACCCAAATCATGTTTTTCATGATATATCGACGATATTGCGATGCTTTTCACGATTTCTTGTTTTTGTCGAATTTCAGGTGATTTGGAGCGATTTGGAGTGATCTCGAGATACGCCTACTCCAGAGTGTCACCGATGACCTCCCCGAGGGGTATTTTGCTGTTGGAGAAGAGCGGAAGAAGAAAGGACATCGCAGGAGCGACGAGGAGGCCAAAACAAGCTGTTTGGGCATTTTTGGTGCCCCACTCGGCCGAGTGAAGGAGTCACTCGGCTGACCAGCGAGACACTGCTCGGCCGACCAGATCGGATACGTTTCATACGTGCACTCGGCCGAGCATCGGAAGCCACATCGGCCGAGTGACGAGATCCCGTCCGCCCGAGTGGCACCCAGACGACGCATGTCAAAAATCGCCAACTTACTGTTTTTCGTCTGCCTGAGCTTCAGAAGATCCACTCGGCCGAGTGGCAAATGCCGACCGCCCGAGTACCAAGAAGCCATCGGCCGAGTGACGATAACTCACCCGGCCGAGCGACTCCCGAAGTGAAGACCCCGAAGACCCAGACTTACTGGAAATTTACAGGGTTTCTCACTCGGCCGAGCGACTTCTGTCACTCGGCCGAGTGCGACGCGCTGCCTATAGCGAAAATTACGGATTTCAGGCTGCGCAGGGGTAGTTTGGTCACAGTTTTTTGGACGATTTTGGGGGGTATTTAACCCCTGTTTTTACCCTAGGTTGGAGAGCTTTTCTCTTAGATTTTGCAGCTTTTTAGATTAACTTTTTAGCTTTATTCTTGTGATTGGAGAGGAGACAAAAGTTGATTTTTGTTGGATTATTTGAAGAACTCCATTGGTTTGTGTCTCTCTTCTCTAAAAATACAATTTTTATTGCATATCTCAATATTATGATGAATTCTCTTGTTTATTTCATTGATTATTTTTGTGTTTGTGATATGAATTGTGAGTAGTCTCCACGTCTTGGGGCGTGGGGATGAACCCTACGAGCCCAATTTCAGATTTGTGATGAATTGGTAGAAATTTTGCTTGCTATTAGGGTTAGATTGGGATCAATTTACTACGGATGGCTAGGTATTCATATCGATTGGGATTTGCAAGAGATTGGATCCCAATTCAATAGGAAACCCTACAAATCCGAATTGGGTTGGAATCGAATTTCCATAGTATCGGTTTGCAAGAGATTGGACTGATACTAAGGTTTCCGGTTGCAATTCCGTGCCGATACCCGTTTGCAAGAGATTGGACGGGTAGGAACTATCCCAACCTAGGTCGTGGCCCGAGTTTGCACGAGAGTGGGCTCGGGGCGCGATTGAACGATGATGTTGATCCTAATGCTAGCTTCCCTAGGCTAGGGTTTGCAAGAGATTGGACCCAAAACCTAGGATAGCTATAGACCGGCAACAGCGCGAGAGCGTGAGCTAGGTTTCACATTCAGTTGCAAATAGTTCATCCAAATTTTATTCTAGCAATTTTGATACCAATGAACCACATTTACGAGATACGGTGAGTAGCAGGGATTCCCCATTCCCTAGACGTTCTTTATTTGATTTGATATTTCTGCACTTTGTCTGACGATTGTGACAGGATCGCCAAAGGCAAATTTCTCTCTTCTTAATAGCCAGGTTGATTGGAACAAGCACGGTCATTCGTCCTCCCTGTGTTCGATAACCCGCTCGCCGCTATACCGTGCGCTTGCGGTAAAACTACAACCGTTCTTCGGGTTACATTCCGGAGCAATCAAGTTTTTGGCGCCGTTGCCGGGGAGGCGATTGAGTTTGATCTTACCACCCTAGCTATTTCTTTTATTATTATTATTTTATTTCTTTATTTTTACCTAACCCTTCCATTGCGCTAATCACTTCTTTGAAACTTTGTTCTCCTGTGCATGTACACGAGATCCACTGCGGACCCTGAAGGTATATTATTTGATCCCGAGATTGAACGTACGGTGCGGAGAATCAGAGCGGAAAGGAGACAAGAACCGGAAGGGAGGTTTATGACCAACCCGGAAACTGCGGACCAATTAGCGGCAAGAATGGCGAGGATAATTTCTATTCGCGATAGGCTCCGGCCTAAGACCTCTTCTACGACCTCATCCATTGCCATGCCGGAGTTGGCGGCTGACAAGAACTTTGAGCTGAAGACTGGACTAGTGGTTCTGATGCAGCAGGATCCATTTCATGGGAATGCCCATGAAAATCCCCACTACCACATCCAGTTGTTCTTGTCGAAGTGCGCCACATTTCAGATGCCGGGGGTCTCCATCGATGCCATCAGACTGCGTCTCTTCCCCTTCACGCTAAAAGACAAGGCACTCTACTGGTTGATGACGCAAGCTGAGGGAGTCTTCACCACTTGGGACGAGTTGGCGAGTGCATTCATTGACAAGTTCTACCCGCCCTCTAAGACGGTGAAGATTCGGAGCGCTCTTATGTCCTTCAAGCTAGGACCCCCAGAGACGCTCTATGAGGCTTGGGAGCATTTTAAAGATCTGCAGCATCAATGCCCGCACCATAGCATTGAAGATTGGGAGCTATTTCATAGCTTCTACAATGGTCTCCAACCGGGGACCAAACAAATTATTGATGCCGCGGCGAATGGTGCTATCTTATCAAAGACTCCCGAAGAAGCTACGGCCCTAATTGAGGAGATGGCCTCAAACAATCAACAATGGGGCGATGAGCGAGGACACTCTACTTCCTCCTTGAAGCCAACTAGTATCTATGAGGCGAAGGCCGTAGCGGAGCTTACAAGCAAGTTTGATTCTCTCCACAAGGTAGTGGAGAGACTGGAGAAGTTTATCACAGAGCCCCAAGGAACCCCTTCCACATCCGCGCCGACGAACCAAATGTGTGATTGGCAAGACCAATCTCAAGCCATGTATTTGGGAGGAGAGCAAGGAGAAGGATCCTTGGAGCAAGTACAATATGTTGCGGGGAACCAAGGGTATTGGGCCAACCCGGCCACAAGAAATCATCCCGGTTTCTCTTACGCCAACAATGAAGGAGCTTTGAACCCGCCACAACAACCACCTCAACAAGCTCGACCACCACCACCACCCCAACAACAACACTATCCACCGAGGGGGCCTCCACAACAAAATTTCCAACCGAAGCAACAAGTTCCACCTTATAGGCCGCCCGGATACAATCAAGGGTGGTGAAATAAAAATCAAAACCCTCCACAAGCTCAACAACAATCCGACTTCGAAGCTAGAGTGGAGGCATTTATGGTCGAGCAAAAGAAGGTTAATGCTTCCTTGAAGGCGGGCCAATACTCCCTTACAACCGTTGTGGCTCAAATATCGGAGCAATTGGCGTTGCTCAATCGGAATACTCAACAATTACCGGTGCAACCCGAGCAAAACCCACAGGGCAACACCGGCCACATCAATGCCGTGGTTGCCGTTACTACTAGAGGCGAGAAGGATACCACCCCCGCCATGATTCCTACCGAGGAGCCCGTGGAGGAAAGTTTAGAGCCAATTGAGCCTGTAGTTGAAGTTGAGAAGGAGAAAGTGCCGCAAGAAAAGGAGAAATCTAGAGCGGAGCAATTGATTGAGGAGAGGCGCTTCATGCCACCGGTCCCATTCCCCCAAAGGCTTGCTAGAGCGAAAATGGAGAAAAGGCTAGCAAATTTTCTCGAGTATCTGAGAGGAGTTAGCCTCAACATTCCCTTCCTCGACGCCATCGTGGAAATCCCCACATATGCTAAATTTCTAAAGGATTTGATTTCGGGGGGGGGGGGAAGAGGAAGGAAAAGATCATGCTAGCCGAGGAGGGCTCTTGGTTCACCAAGAGAGAGAAGGAGCCGGCCAAATTCAAAGATCCGGGGAGTTCTCGAATTCCTTGCACCTTGGGCGGTGTCCCTCTACAAAAGGCGTTGGTAGATTTAGGGGCTAGTGTTAGCCTCATGCCTCTCTCCATGTTCCTAATGCTAAACACCGGGACGAAGTTGAAACCTACCGACATGCGGATACAATTAGCCGATGGACGGATAACAAGGCCGGTAGGGATCGCCGAAGACATCCCGCTACAAGTCCCGGGGGGGGCATATGCTTGCCATGTGACTTCGTGATCACGGACGTTAAGGAGGAGGGAGATACGTCATTGATACTTGGACGCCTGTTCCTCGCCACCGCCGGTGTCATTGTCGACGTGCGAGAAGGTACCCTAACTTTAAACGTCGGCAACATCGAGGTGGAGCTTCACATTCCTAAGGCTATGAAACACATGCCTTACCACGAGGAGCTTGACTACATGGACATCCTTGATGAGGTGATTGAGGAGGCGATCCCCCACTCCATTGGCGCTCTATTCGATGAGGATTTCGAGGAAGGCTCGAATTTAGGCCAAGAAGATAAGAAAAATGATTCCCCCGACCTCTCCGCTGAAAATGACGAAGGCGACGCTGATGTCGCAAGGATTCGAGAGCTCTGCAAGCCCTCGAAATTAAAGTCTCCGAAGAAAGCTCCGCCGATACGGAAATCGGCGTCATCGGTGAAGCCGTTGACCGGAGCAAATGCTAGCTTGGGGAAGCCTCCCCCCAACACTATTCGAGACGGGAGACCACCGAGGGAGAACACGCCGCCGCAACTTCCGAATCCAAGCGTTCTCCCCGGAAAGTTTGACGGGTGCATCTCATATGCACCAAACATCCCGCATTAATCGAAAATCATAGGGGGTCGAGCTCACGACCTTAAACGAGCGCTTGTCGGGAGGCAACCCGACGGTCGACGGTTATTTCTTTATTTTTACTTTTCTTTTATTTTTGTTTTAGAAATTTTTAGTGTTTTGAGTCGTTCGCCCAAAAATCTTGTGATAACGGGTCCTATTTTTCCTGACAGGAGAGGAGAATGAGGTACCCATCATTAGGAGGATGTACAAGGCGACGAGGAGCGTCCCAGGAAGGCGCTCGATGCTTAGGAGGAAGATGAAATCGACTGGAGGAAGAAAGACGGAGTTTAGAGCCCAAACGAAGACAAACAGCAGAACACAAGGCTCACTCGGCCGAGTATACTAGTCACTCGGCCGAGTACACAAGTTCATCCGGCCGAGCCGCTCACGAACGAGGGAAGTCTGTTGTACCCAACTCTATGTTTATTTTCCTGATTTTAGTATAACTGCTACTCGGCCGAGTATATATATTCACTCGGCCGAGTAAAACTGATACGCTCCTAGGGCAAGTCTTGCCGAGTAGCTTGAGCCACTCGGCCGAATGGACTTACTCCACTCGGCCGAGGGTGGCAAGGCCACTCGGCTGAAGCGTAAGCGGGGAGGAATTTTCCATTGATCTCACTCGGCCGAGTGACCCAGTCACTCGGCCGAGTCGTAAATTTTTCCTATAAAAGGGGGCGGGGTCGGGCGCATTTTTCGAAACGAAACAAATCGCAGCGCCCCGACCCCTCAGCTCCCTCGCCCGAACCCTTCGCCCACTCGCCCGACCGTCGACCCCGCGCCGCCGCTCGGCCACCCACCGCCGGCCGAGCCACCACCGCTCCTCGCCCGAGTCACCGCCGGCGGCCATCGCTCCGGCCGACTCCGGTAACCCCATTTTCGCCTATTTCTCCTCTTTTTGTGTATTTTTTGAGGATCCATGTGCTTAACGAACCCCAAACCCAAATTAATTTCTATTTCTATCTATTATATCCCTAATGCCCCATACGCTTTGAATATTACTCGTTGATATCTCCGTTCCATGCGCAGGTTATTTTAAGGAGCTTAGGGGAGCCCAGGGGAGCTTCCAGGGACTGATTTGGGCTGTGTGGAGGCGTCGTCTTCGCATGCTTCCATTGCTTTGCACTCGTGGCATGTCGTGGTACATTCTTTCCTTTATTTTACGCACGCCGCACTTTTCACGCTTTTTGGTGCGCGCTCGGGGCCCATATGCCGCCCTGGACATGGCCGAGGTCGAGGAGAGCTTCCGCCAAGAGGAAGCGGTCGGATGATGCCGGCCCCTCCCACGAGGTGGAGGACTCTCCTCCGCCTTCTCCCACACACCCCGTCCACCCAGCATAGCCTGCAAGCCCCGCACACCCCGCACAGCCTGCAGAGCCCACACAGCCACTCCCTGCCGCTCCACAGCCACCACCTCCAGCTCCACTTATCGGGCCACTGGGGATCACGTTCCGGAACGACGCACACCACGTCGCTTTCGAGCGTATCTCCCAGCGCTCGATCGTACCCTCCAGGTTCGAACACCTTGCAGACCTAGGACGCCTGGGGGTACTAGAGGGGATGCTCACATTGTACGACAACGTGGGCTGTCGAGATTTCTTTCAGGTGTCGGCGGACACGTTTATCCGCCCGACACTTGAGGTACTTAGTTCGATCGCCCGGACCGACGAGGGATGCTCGTTTCGGTTCATGGACCGGGAGTGCCAGGTCACTCTCGGTATGATGAGAGCTTTCTTCTCGTGGCCCGATGTCCCTGGTGTAGGATCTAAATAAGGCCTAGAGGGGGGGGTGAATAGGCCTTTGACCAAATTATCGCAAGATAAAAATTAAGCCTAGTTTACAGCATGCAGTTTAGGAATCAGACAATCAAAGCATTCACAGAAGACACAGAATTTAACTTGGTTCGGTCCCCATGACCTACGTCCACCCCAATGAGCAATCACTTATACTGTTTCTTTAAGAAGTTACAATCTCCCTTAGATTGGTGCCCCAACACCAACCTGTCAGACCAACTCAAGCTCACCAAAGCCAAAAAGAAACATACAAGTATCACTCCCCAACCCAACTTGCCCCAACAAGTTTGGTTCCCAGAGTCCCAAATAACGGAAGAAATTATATTACAGAAATGCTGATCAAAACATTAATAACTTCATAAATAACAAAGATCAAGAGTTTAGAAAGCTCATTTATGAAGATCTCTCTGGTTGTCGTCTTTCAGCACATCAGTAGCTTCGCAACGCTTCTTACGGAATGATGATCGGATGTCTGTAGAAGAAGTAGTCGCTGTCCCCGTGGAGGTAGTCGGTAGAAGTTCCTCACTCAAAATGATCTCATTTACTGCACAGGAGGAACTAGCTGCTCAACTTACTGTCACTGCGTCGGGGATGAAGTCATGGTCGTAACGCTTCTTACGGAACTCAATTTGGATCTCTAGAACTCCACTTATTGATGAAAATGTGAAGAGATGTACATTGGTATTTATATAATTGAGTTAACGGGTTTACGTCACTGTTCCAAGGGATCTGATCCGCTCAAAATCATGTTTTAAATACGTTAACGGGTCGGGTTTGAAAACCCGCTGTCGGCAGCGATCTGGACCGTCGGATTGAGCGGGATTCGACGACAGCACGCCACGTGGACGTCAAAACTCGTGCGTTGACGCCCGCCTCCGCTGACCCGGACCCGCTATGTCGGCAACCGTCGGATCTCCATGTGGACGGCTGAGATGATGCCACGTCGACGCGGATTATGAACAGCGGCGCCCGCCATCCGCGACTTCGTTCGATCGGTTGGTGACCGTTCGATGTTGATCGAGCGGCGCTGAAGAAGCCACGTCGCCTGCTTCGAGCGGCCGTTGGATGTGGAACGAATGGCGCAAATGATGCCACGTCGACCGATTTAAATCTGCGATGAAGCGTATATATGCACAGTACCGTATGCCATATTTGCTGAGTATTTTCACTGTATTCTTGCGTATTTGGGCATCAAATAAATCCAAACAATTCTGAAATAATTCTCAAAAATCCCATAGCTTCATATTGACATATGATAATATTTTCACCTCATTTCACCTCTTGTAGAAAAAGTTTCTTCTTTGAATACTCTGTATTTCCTTGTATTTCCCCGTATTTGGACTTCAAACAATCTCCATAAATCCTGAGAAAATTCCCATGCTATTTATAGCCTATGAGTAACTCTAGGGTAGAGTTTCATATCTATACTCTCTTGATTGGGCAGCTTGTGTAAATCCAAATGAAGTTTTAGCTCCGTATTTCAACGTACTTGAGTACGTGCATGTGTAACTTGAGCAATCATGACTATAGGGACCTGTGACACACTCAACAAACAGATTAGAATAGTTCAGTAGGGTTTGTTATCATCAAACATAGGTTAGGATGCTGTTTCCAACAATCTCCCCCTTTTGATGAGAACAAACCAGACATTAAGATTACATCAAAAATGTGTGAAGTGTGTGAGTGTGTGAGTCATGAATATGAGCATGAATGGCAAAATGATATGCTCCCCCTATTGACATGCTCCCCCTATCTCTGACATGCCAAAATGATATGCTCCCCCTATTGACATGCTCCCCATATCTCTGACATGCTCAATCTTAATATTTCTCTCCCCCTTTGTTTTCATCAAAAAAATGTATGAAATAGCATATGAGGTATGGAAAATTGAACATTATAAAGAAAAACAAACATGCAAGACATCGATGACCACAATGAATAAATAAGCACTATGCACTAAGTCATAACTTCCATAATTTATCTCCGTGCTCAAGTGTGATGATCAAATGTTTAGTACATATGGAGAGGTAATAAGGAATACAGCCTGTCATAACCAACTTTTCCACTGAATATATGAACATCAAAGATTGAGTTTCCCCCTCTCATGTAATATGAGTTCAAGTTACCAATTCCAAACATGACCGAGAAGGATTTTTAAATGTGAAATGGCAGTGCTTGACGGACTTAACACCAACGCTAAAAAATGACATTTATAGCATGAGTTGGATGTCCGAGGGTAGTATCAAGGACATGGATCGTATCCATTTTTCATACAAAGCTCTGTGTATATATTTTGAAGACACTCGTCTTGCTATTCTTTTATACACGTATATTTTGATGAGAGCTTTTCTTTTTACCCATGCCTTGAAACATCATATCCCATTAAAACATAAATTAGTCCACCAACAACCACTTTTCTTATTCAATATTTCAAATCCATATCAAAAACATTTTAATCTGTGTAAGTGTGATTGGAAGATGAAAAACGTTAGTTACTCATTAATGAATATGACCTAATTAAGCATGTAGTCTTTGAATGCAAGCATTGTTAAGAATATAATATTCAAAATCCATAAGACATATGGTTTGCATTTAAAGCTGTTTCTGATGAAAAGTGCAAAAAAGGAGGAGATAGACAATTCACTTTCCCTTTCTGTTTATATTTTTCCTTTTCATTTTTTATTTTTATTTTTCATTTTTTTTATTTTTCTTTTTGTAGCACACCACACAAAAACAATAAAAGCACACCAAATAATATTTTCACTCTAAATATGATCAATAATGCCCAATTCTAGACGTAGACGACAAAAACGATCTTCTGGCAAAGGTTTTGTAAAGATATCTGCCAACTGAGAATCAGTAGAAATATATTCAATGGATACATCCTCTTTTGCCAAATGATCTCTAAGAAAATGATGTCTTACGTCTATGTGTTTTGTACGAGAGTGATGGATAGGGTTGTTAGAAAGATCTATGGCACTCTTGCTATCACAATGAAGAGGGACTTTTCGTAATTCTAATTCGTAGTCAAGTAAGGTTTGCATAATCCACAGTACCTGGGCACAGCAGCTGCCAAGAGCAATATACTCTGCCTCAGTGGTGGATAGCGCAACACTATTTTGCTTACGGCTAGACCAAGAGACTAAGGATTGTCCCAAAAGAAAGCAAGTTCCACTAGTGCTCTTTCTATTAACCAAGCTACCAGCATAATCAGCATCAGCATAGCCAACCAAATTAAGATTACCACAAGAGGGATACCATAGTCCAAGTGTAGGAGTGTGAATAAGATATCGAAAAATCCTCTTAATGCTATCAAATGTGATTCTTTTAGACAGGCTTGAAATCGTGCACACAAACAGACAGAAAACATGATGTCTGGTCTAGATGCAGTTAAATAGAGTAAGGACCCAATCATACCTTGATAAAGTTTTTGGTCCACATCTATACCTTTGTCATCCTTTTCAAGCTTCGTCGTCGGACTCATTGGAGTTCGCATTGGCTTTGCATTTTCCATCCCAAATTTCTTCAACAGTTCTTTTATGTACTTGGTTTGGGAAACATATATGACATCTCCAGTTTGTCTTACTTGAAAGCCCAAAAAGTATTTCAACTCTCCGACCAGACTCATCTCAAATTGATCCTGCATAACCTTTTCAAACTTTTGGCATAAAAGATCATTAGTAGCACCGTAAATAATATCGTCCACATAAATCTGAACAATAAGAAAATGATCCTGTTCATGCAAGATAAACAAAGTGTTGTCTGCACTACCCTTATTAAAGTTATTTTCCAAAAGATATGAACTGAGACGGTCGTACCAAGCTCTGGGAGCTTGCTTCAGACCATACAAAGACTTTTGCAACTTGTAAACGTGATTTGGAAAACTATGACTTTCAAAACCAGGGGGTTGTTCAACAAAAACATCTTCTTTCAAATAACCATTTAAAAATGCACTTTTCACATCCATTTGCTTCAATTTACAACCTTTAAAACTTGCAAAAGCAAGCAATATTCTAATGGCTTCTAATCTAGCAACGGGTGCAAAAGTTTCATCACAATCAATTCCCTCAATCTGGTTATATCCTTTGGCCACTAATCTTGCCTTATTTCTGATTACATTTCCAGATTCATCAAGTTTGTTTTTGAAAATCCATTTAGTGCCAACAATTGGGTAATTATTAGGTCGGGGCACTAATGTCCAAACATTATTTCTATCAAACTGATTAATCTCATCATGCATGGCCATAACCCAACTTTCATCAGTTAAAGCGATTTCAACGTTCTTGGGTTCAATTTCAGAAATGAAGTCACCATGAATGCATAAGGCACACAAGTTATTGAAAGTGGATCGAGTGCGTATACCTTCCGTAGGAGTCCCCATGATCAGCTCAGGTGGATGATGTGGATTGAACCTGAGCTCTCCTCTTTCCAGTCTATTTCCTTGTGGTACTTCTGGTTCAGCTTCCTTTTGGCCTTCAGATGGTTCAGCTATGTTTTCAGGCTCTGTAGTTTCCTTGTCTGCATCTCCAGCTTCAGTTTCCCTGCAATTTAAAGGATCTATTTCAGCTTCATCAAATTTCACATTAATTGACTCAACAACCGTTAAGGTTCGTTTATTGTAGATCCTGTATGCTTTGCTCCTTGATGAATATCCTACGAACACTCCTTCGTCTGATTTGGATTCAAATGTTCCCAGCTGATCTCCTGTGTTTAAAATGAAACACCTGCATCCAAATACTCTGAAATATGAAATGTTAGGAGTCTTTCCATGCCACAGTTCATAGGATGTTTTGTTCATTAAAGGTCTAAGCATAACCCTGTTGCAGACATAGCAGGCTGTATTCACTGCTTCGGCCCAAAAATACATAGGAAGAGAATAATCATTAAGCATGCTTCTTGCCATCTCTTTTAAAGTTCGATTCTTTCTTTCGACCACCCCGTTTTGTTGAGGTGTTCTAGGAGAAGAAAATTCATGTAAGATCCCTTTTTCCAAACAGAAGTTTTCAAAAACAGAGTTTTCAAATTCACCACCGTGATCACTTCTAATTTTCATAATTGAAAGATTTTTCTCATTTGAAACTTGATTACAAAAATTTTGGAAATTTTCAAAGGAATCCGATTTCTTGGCTAAGAAGTAAACTCATGTATATCTAGAAAAATCATCGATCAAAACAAAACACAATCTCTTCCCATTGAGGCTAGCAACATCGGTAGGCCCAAACAAATCCATATGAATCAATTCTAGGACTCGTGAAGTGGTAACTTCCCGAATTCCCGTAAAAGTGGATCTAGTTTGCTTACCTTTTGTGCATGCAACACACAACTTACCATTCTCGTACTGTTGATGTGGCAAGCCTCGGACCAGGTTTTTATTCTCCAGCTTATGTAGCAACTTCATGCTGGCATGTGATAGTCTCCGGTGCCATAGTATAGCCTCCTCCTCCATGCCAATCAAACATTTAGCAATTGTCATTTCTTCAATCATTATTGTATAAACATTATTTTTCCTATTGGCTATGAAGAGGGTATTACCTGTGACCGAGTCATAAATTTTACAAATTTTCTCATCAAAAAGCACTTTCATACCTTTGTCACAGAGTTGGCTTATGGAGATGAGGTTGTGTTTGAGATTTTCAACCCAGAGGACGTCAGAAATTTTAAAAGTATTGTTGCCAACAATACCTTTACCCATTACCTTGCACTTGCCGTTGTCCCCTAATGTAACACTTCCTCCTTCTTGCTTCACGAGGCTAAGGAACTTGTCGCTGTTCCCTGTCATGTGTCTTGAGCAGCCTGAATCCAAATACCACTCACACAGTTGTTCCTTAGCCACGCTGAGTCCCTACACATAAGAAGAACAAGGTATGTGTGACCTGGGTAGCCAAATAGGTCCACAATGGTTAGTCATAGTACCTTTCGGAACCCATACTTGTTTGAACTTCATGTTTTGGTTCTTATAACGACAATTTCTATATAAATGCTCAAAAGAACCACATGTATAACATTTGGCGTTCCGTTTCTTTTTCTTGATGTAATGATTTTTCTTTATCATGTTTTCATTATAAACATTTCCAAATCCTAGTCCTTGTTTATCGTTTTTGATTGACTGGTATCCAAGAATGATGTCTAGTGATTTCCTTCCTACACCAAATTTTCTGATACTCAGTTCTAAATCAGAGACTTTGGATTTCAAAAAGATGTTTTCATTTACAAGCATGACACTTTTATTTATAAAACTCTTTCTAACATTATCTTCATTTTTAGCGAGAGTTTCTTTTCTTTTATTTAGGCCAACAATCTTTTCATTACCATTCTTAATTTCTAGCTTTAATGAAGCACAAGTCTGACAAGGTATAGCTTCAGTAATACTAGATTTTCCTTTGAGTTTTTCAATGGTAATTTTGAACGATGCAATTTCATTTTTCAATTTTATTTCATTTTGCAAAACATTATAATTTTCCTGCTGTAGTTGGAAATTCATTTCTTTATAATTTTCTATAGAGGATTCAAGAGAAGTAATTTCTGAATTCATGTTTTCACAAATGTTCATTAATTCTGGTAAAGAAAATTCATCTCTTACCTTGTTCATGTGGCTTTCACCTATTAGGCAAAGTGATGATTGCGCTACCTCGTCTTGTGGTTCGTCTTCGTCGTCATCGTCCCATGTTACCGCAAATGATTTCCCTTTGGCTTCGGATGACGCGTTCTTTGTTGGACAGTTTTTCATGAAATGTCCAAATTTCTTACAGTTGAAACATTGAACACTTTTAGTAGTATTCTGTTCAGACGAGGAATTCAAAGGATTAAACTTATTAAAACGATTGAACCTTTTTGCCATTTCAGATTTTCCGGCAGGAGTTCTGATGAAGCGTCGGAATCCTCTGACCATCAGTGCATGTTCCTCGTCGAGATCTTCTTTGTCACTTTCTTCGGCTTTGAGAGCGATGGTCTTTAAAGGTTTAGCCTCACCTTTCTCTCTTGTCTCGACGGTTTTGAGTTCCAGCTCATGGGATAACAGATTCCCAATCAGATCATCCAGCTTCAGCTTAGTGAGATCTCTCGCTTCTTGGATGGCCGTCACTTTAGGTCGGAAGGAACTAGGAAGCGCTCTTAGGATTTTCCGAATGAGGTCGATGCTGTCGTAAGACTTTCCTAAGGCTTTTGAGTTGTATACGATGACAGTGAAGCGAGTGTACATGTCCTTGATGGATTCTCCTGGTAGCATGTGGAAACCATCGTACTCTGAGCTCAGCAGCGCTAATCTGGACTCCTTCACCTGAGAGGTTCCTTTGTGAGTGATTTCGAGAGTGTTCCAGATTTCCTGCGTAGTAAGACAATGAGATATACGGTTAAACTCAGTTCTGTCAAGTGCACAGATAATTGCATTCATAGCTTTACCATTCAGAGCATAAAGTTTGTTATCGTTATCATCCCATTTATCTTCTGGTTTTGGTACATCAATATCTTCAATTTTGATTGTAGGTGGGTGATAGCCTTTAGCAACAATTTTCCAAATTTCAAGATCTGAAGAGACTAGGAAAATTTTCATCCTAGCTTTCCAGTAAGCAAAATCAGTCCCATTAAATTTGGGTGGTCTAACTGTAGACTGTCAATCAGCAAATGCTGAATCATATGTATTCATTATGAACTAGACTCAAATGGCCAGGCCTGGTGCTCTGATACCACTTGTAGGATCTAAATAAGGCCTAGAGGGGGGTGAATAGGCCTTTGACGAAATTATCGCAAGATAAAAATTAAGCCTAGTTTACAGCATGCAGTTTAGGAATCAGACAATCAAAGCATTCACAGAAGACACAGAATTTAACGTGGTTCGGTCCCCATGACCTATGTACACCCCAATGAGCAATCACTTATACTGTTTCTTTAAGAAGTTACAATCTCCCTTATATTGGTGCCCCAACACCAACCTGTCAGACCAACTCAAGCTCACCAAAGCCAAAAATAAACATACAAGTATCACTCCCCAACCCAACTTGCCCCAACAAGTTTGGTTCCCAGAGTCCCAAATAACGGAAGAAATTATATTACAGAAATGCTGATCAAAACATTAATAACTTCACAAATAACAAAGATCAAGAGTTTAGAAAGCTCATTTGTGAAGATCTCTCTGGTTGTCGTCTTTCAGCACATCAGTAGCTTCGCAACGCTTCTTACGGAATGATGATCGGATGTCTGTAGAAGAAGTAGTCGATGTCCCCGTGGAGGTAGTCGGTAGAAGTTCCTCACTCAAAATGATCTCATTTTCTACACAGGAGGAACTAGCTGCTCAACTTGCTGTCACTGCGTCGGGGATGAAGTCACGGTCGCAACGCTTCTTACGGAACTCAATTTGGATCTCTAGAACTCCACTTATTGATGAAAATGTGAAGAGATGTACATTGGTATTTATAGAATTGAGTTAACGGGTTTACGTCACTGTTCCAAGGGATCCGATCCGCTCAAAATCACGTTTTAAATGCGTTAACGGGTCGGGTTTGAAAACCCGCTGTCGGCAGTGATCTGGACCGTCGGATCGAGCGGGATTCGACGACAGCACGCCACGTGGACGTCAAAACTCGTGTGTTGACGCCCGCCTCCGCTGACCCGGACCCGCTGTGTCGGCAACCGTCAGATCTCCGTGTGGACGGCTGAGATGATGCCACGTCGACGCGGATTACGAACAGCGGCGCCCGCCATCCGCGACTTCGTTTGATCGGTTGGTGACCGTTCGATGTTGATCGAGCGACGCTGAAGAAGCCACGTCGCCCGCTTCGAGCGGCCGTTGGATGTGGAACGAACGGCGCAGATGATGCCACGTTGACCGATTTAAATCTGCGATGAAGCGTATATATGCACAGTACCGTATGCCGTATTTGCTGAGTATTTTCACTGTATTCTTGCGTATTTGGGCATCAAATAAATCCAAAAAATTCTGAAATAATTCTCAAAAATCCCATAGCTTCATATTGACATATGAGAATATTTTCACCTCATTTAACCTCTTGTAGAAAAAGTTTCTTCTTTGAATACTCTGTATTTCCTCGTATTTCCCCGTATTTGGACTTCAAACAATCTCCATAAATCCTGAGAAAATTCCCATGCTATTTATAGCCTATGAGTAACTCTAGGGTAGAGTTTCATAGTTATACTCTCTTGATTTGGCAGCTTGTGTAAATCCAAATGAAGTTTTAGCTCCGTATTTCAACGTACTTGAGTACGTGCATGTGTAACTTGAGCAATCATGACTATAGGGACCTGTGACACACTCAACAAACAGAGTAGAACAGTTCAGTAGGGTTTGTTATCATCAAACATAGGTTAGGATGCTGTTTCCAACACCCGGGGCCGATCGAGGTTACGCCCCCATCCATATCCCCCACCTTCCTTCGACGCCGGTGCCTTCTGGGCCCGGATTACGGGTCTTCACGCTGCCTTTGACCCTAGTAGGGCCAAGGCCTAGGCCATTGTCCATCCCGTCCTCCGTATAGCTCAGCGCCTCATGGCGACGACCTTTTTGGCCAGATATGAGCTGGGTACGATGTCCACGCCAGAGCTCTATATGCTCTACGCGATGACACGGCCCAGAGCTCTATCTAGGGATGGCGATGAGTTGGTCCCAGCCGTCGTGATTGATGTCGCGGCTTGGTTTTTGGACCACATCATCGTATCGGTGGGCGCTTGCTCACCGATATGCTGCGGCGGCCTGATCACCTTGCTCGCCCTTATGACCGGCGAGGACTTCCCTGACGACCTGCGACGAGCACCGGGCCCCACTTCTCTGTCGATTGATGTTATGGCCCGGATGAAGATGCTGCGTCCGCACGGTGAGCGACACTGGGTCTGGCTGCACGGCCCTTACGGTGCCGATTACATGATTCTTCCGAGCCCAGCTCGGACTCAGATTGCACCGGCCCAGGTGGACTGGCTCCCTGCGATGGATGTTCTGATCCCAGCCGCTTACGTGCTCGAGGCCGAGGAGGCCGAGCAGGCCCACGCTGCCCCCGCAGACCCTGTTGCACATGTCGCGCCTGCTGCCCCTGTTGACCCCGTGGACCCTCAGCCTATCCCAGATATTTCCGCTGCTCCAGACACGTCTGTCCACACCTCTATCGGTGTCGGGAGTACCTTAGCTGAGCCCACCTCCACTTCTTCCACGCCTGTCACCACCTGCACTAGCCCTCTGTCTGCTGAGCCCGTATCCTCTGCCCCACCCGAGCGCCCGCCGACTTTAGTTGAGTGCGGTGAGCCCTCTTTTGCCACTGCCGTAGAGACCATAGTCTCCGCCTCTGTCTCCACCGCTACAGTATTTTCCGAGAGTGTCGTGGCGTCTGTCCACTCTTCTGTGTCACCGACCTCTCCGGCTGCCTCGTTGCCACTTTTGTATTCTTCTTTCGCTGCTGCTGCCTCTACTTCTCACCGTCCTGCCCAGCCTCGCACTGAGGCCAGGCCCCCACTTGCGAGCGTAGCTCCTTTTGTTCCCTTGCCTGCTGAGCCCGTCACCTACGCCACCAGAGTACGCCAGCCCCAACCTGCACAGCCCAGACCGGTGCGTCCCTCTGCACCACCTCCCCCCGACACTGTACTTCAGAGCATTCGTGCTCTCGAGGGGGCGGTGAATGGCCTCAGAGGCGACCTTCGGACCCTGTCCGCCACCGTCACTGCGATGGCTGGCCGCTTTGACCTGCTCCCGCACATTCACTACTGTCTTACCCAGGTCCTGGAGCGTCTCCCCCGCGTACCCGTACCCACCCAGCAGGTTCCCACCCCCACTACCACACACACTCAGCCTGCTTCCACTTCCACACCCACCCCCGCTCAGCAGCCTGCACCACCACCACCTCCTCCTCCGCCTCAGGACGGAGACGGCGCATCACCACCTTCTTAGGCACCCTTGATGCCATCGATTCTTTTTGCCGTTGTGCTGCCCGTTTCTGCTGGGTCCTGATGCTTTTTATCCACCCCACCCCTCCCCTCACTGTTTTTGGATGCACATTATCTTTATATATCTTTATATATCTTTTTTGGGAGAGAGGGAGAGTTTTTGGTGCCACACCTATATATCTGTATCACTCCTATATCTGCATGCATCATGTCCGCATCATATTTTTCATTTCATTATTTTTCTTTTTCTTTCATCCAGCATGCATGCACCCTCACTTACCCCTCACTTTACTTGTCTCTCGGTGTGCCACACTTTGCACATTGAGGACACTGTGCCATTTAGCTTGGGGGAGTGAGTTCTCACGTTTTTTTCGATTTGCCACCTTTATTTTTAGTTTTTTTCACGCCGTTTTCCGATTTTGCACTTATTTTCATCATTTTTTTCTTTTATTTTACCATGCATCACGTTTTTCTTATCTTTCTGTGTGCCACATTGTAAATAGTTCTATTTTCCCCTTTATCTTTATTTTCTTTTTCATCTCATGCTAGAGATGACTTTTCTATGATGATGCTAACGTGGAGTTAGCTTACTCTATATGCATGCTATATTTGTCATGTCCTAGATTTTATTTCTGATATCATATGCTATGACTCGCCTTGCATCTAGAGATAGTAACCCACATTTTTTTCCACATGAAAATGGATGAAATTTTATTATTAGCTTAGTCTGAATATTCATATGTATGCTATCGCAGAAAACACACCAAGATTCACGCATTGAATGCTTATATCTGGAGTACCGATTTCTTTTCCTATGTCACTTCTATATGCATGATTTGTACATTTCACTTCAGGATGATTGAATGATGTTAGCTATGATAAATCTGGATTAGTTAGCTTTTTTGTGTGATCGAAACTGAGTAGATTAGATTACCCTGCTGAAGTTGTCGTGCATGTCTTATAGAGTGAACCGAGAGATATATTTATTTCTTTCTCCACAAATCTTGAACATCATTTCTCTATTTTAAAATCATTGGTGAATCTCGCCTTAGCGGTTCTATTATATGGCATTTCCCCCGCTATTAATTCCTAGCTCCAAATTTACCGAATTCAAAAAAAAAGGGAAAAGAAAAAATTCTTGTATATCATTATCTCTCTTCGAGTTGGGATCATTGTGTATATATGCTATATGAAAAAAAAAGAGAAAAAGAAAAGAAAAGAGGAAAGCACCTCAATAAAAGATCCCATCTCGTGTTCTCTCTTTCTTCTCTCTTTTTGTATTTATTTTCATTACTTTTGGAGCTTTATAAAAAATGGGGATGTAAATATTTTTTTATGCCACCACGCTTATAGATAAGCTTGGGGGAGGGAATCCAATGATGTGTGAGAGAGTGACTACTTGACTTTGCACGACAACCTAGGCTAAGTAATATTCTATACTCGGTGAGATTATTTTTAGCTTTACGAAGTCCAGAAATCTATGCCTAGCACTCACTTCATGAAATCCACACGTATCTATTCTTTCTATTCTATTGTGTGATATTCTTATACTCCTCATAGAAAGCATTCAATTGAAAAGTGTGTGATCTGCGATTTGTATACCGCTTTAAATGATTCAGACGATGTTAATTCTAAAATTATTCTGTTTTTCATGATTATATCGTTGTTCGTGGGTTTTCTATTTCTAATTGCACTAATATACTATGATATCAAAATAAAATTCTTTGACATGTGTTCTTCATTCAGTGCATACTATATGAGTAAGCGAAACCCACGTCCTGAGAAAATGATCTAGCAGCTTCCCTCTTCGCTTCTTTCTTTCTTCTTTGTTTTTATTTCGTTTTTCGTTCTTCTTCGTTTTTTCATTTTTTCGTCTTTCGCCGTTTTCGTTTTCCGAATCCACCGGGTTCGCCTCCTACTTATCTTCCTCGAGGACGAGTAAGAAGTAAGCTTGGGGGATTTTGATCACTCCTTATTTTACACTTTTTTCCCGCATGTTTGCATGCCATTTAGATCGCCCAAATCATGTTTTTCACGATATATCGACGATATTGTGATGCTTTTCACGATTTCATGTTTATGTCGAATTTCAGGTGATTTGGAGCGATTTGGAGTGATCTCAAGATACGCCTACTCCAGAGTGTCACCGATGACCTCCCCGAGGGGTATTTTGCTGTTGGAGAGGAGCGGAAGAAGAAAGGACGTCGCAGGAGCGATGAGGAGGCCAAAACAAGCTGTTTGGGCATTTTTGGTGCCCCACTCGGCCGAGTGAAGGAGTCACTCGGCCGACCAGCGAGACACTGCTCGGCCGACCAGATCGGATACGTTTCATACGTGCACTCGGCCGAGCATCGGAAGCCACATCGGCCGAGTGACGAGATCCCGTCCGCCCGAGTGGCACCCAGACGACGCATGTCAAAAATTGCCAACTTACTGTTTTTCGTCTGCCTAAGCTTCAGAAGATCCACTCGGCCGAGTGGCAAATGCCGACCGCCCGAGTACCAAGAAGCCATCGGCCGAGTGACGACAACTCACTCGGCCGAGCGACTCCCGAAGTGAAGACCCCGAAGACCCAGACTTACTGGAAATTTACAGGGTTTCTCACTTGGCCGAGCGACTTCTGTCACTCGGCCGAGTGCGACGCGCTGCCTATAGCGAAAATTGCGGATTTCAGGCTGCGCAGGGGTATTTTGGTCACAGTTTTTTGGACGATTTTGGGGGGTATTTAACCCATGTTTTTACCCTAGGTTGGAGAGCTTTTCTCTTAGATTTTTGCAGCTTTTTAGATTAACTTTTTAGCTTTATTCTTGTGATTGGAGAGGAGACAAAAGTTGATTTTTGTTGGATTATTTGAAGAACTCCATTGGTTTATGTCTCTCTTGTCTAAAAATACAATTTTTATTGCATATCTCAATATTATGATGAATTCTCTTGTTTATTTCATTGATTA
The DNA here is from genome assembly GCA_030789695.1 of Scilla litardierei. NCBI lineage: Eukaryota > Viridiplantae > Streptophyta > Magnoliopsida > Asparagales > Asparagaceae > Scilla > Scilla litardierei. The sequence continues at coordinate 119,605,820 of CM061136.1, forward strand.
TTTTTGTGTTTGTGCTATGAATTATGAGTAGTCTCCACGTCGTGGGGCGTGGGGATGAAACCTACGAGCCCAATTTCAGATTTGTGATGAATTGGTAGAAATTTTGCTAGAATTGCTATTAGGGTTAGATTGGGATCAATTTACTACGGATGGGTATGTATTCATATCGATTGGGATTTGCAAGAGATTGGATCCCAATTCGATAGGAAACCCTAGAAATCCGAATTGGGTTGGAATCGAATTTCCGTAGTATCGGTTTGCAAGAGATTGGACCGATACTAGGGTTTCCGGTTGCAATTCCGTGCCGATACCCGTTTGCAAGAGATTGGACGGGTAGGAACTATCCCAACCTAGGTCGTGGGCCGAGTTTGCACGAGAGTGGGCTCGGGGCGCGATTGAGCGATGATGTTGATCCTAATGCTAGCTTCCCTAGGCTAGGGTTTGCAAGAGATTGGACCCAAAACCTAGGATAGCTATAGACCGGCAACAGCACGAGAGCGTGAGCTAGGTTTCACATTCAGTTGCAACTAGTTCATCCAAATTTTATTCTAGCAATTTTGATACCAATGAACCACATTTACGAGATACGGTGAGTAGCAGGGATTCCGCATTCCCTAGACGTTCTTTATTTGATTTGATATTTCCGCACTTTGTCTGACGATTGTGACAGGATCGCCAAAGGCAAATTTCTCTCTTCTTAATAGCCAGGTTGATTGGAACAAGCACGGTCATTCGTCCTCCCAGTGTTCGATAACCCGCTCGCCGCTATACCGTGCGCTTGCGGTAAAACTACAACCGTTCTTCGGGTTACATTCCGGAGCGATCAATTGTGATAGCTACTAGTCTAGCTAGAGTTATATTTATAGTTAGAAAGTCCGAGGACGGACTTTATTCTAAGGTGGGAGGATGTAACGGTCGCTTTTCGATCGTATCTTCTTCGTGCACGTGCTGATGACCTTGCACGTGTTTGTTTTAGACTTTGCTTGCTTTTGAACACTATGGTGTGATATGTCGTTGTGAACGTCTCTGAGAGTATTAAATTGTGGCACTAATTTGGAACGTCATTTCACGGGTCGTTCTCCCACGATTTGACTTTATTTGACAAGACGTCGCGATTCTCACTTTTGTCGCGAGGCCTTTCTATTTTTTTAGTTTCGTCTCTCATCACCAAACTTGTGACCAGTCTTCTTAGTTTCGTTTCTCTCGTCGACACGGTCGCCCCAGTATTTTTCTCGTAATTATCGGGTATCGTTTGACCCACTTGTGCACTAATTTCGTCATTAATCAAAGTTTTAGCCTAAGTTTCGCAAGATTAGTACCCTGAGCTAGCCTCACCCTATTTTTCCCCTTAGCTGTACCATGCCCTCTCACTCTCTCTCTTCCCTTACTCTCAACTACCCAATAACCCAAAGTTGTTTAGCAATATGGGGGAATCTTATAATGCGTAACAACAAATCAAATTGGGCTATTTACCACCCAAAATTATATCTAATTTCTTATTTCCACTCTCACCCAACCCCTTGTTTGCACCCCAAAACAAACCCTGTTTAGCAAAACCCCAATTCACTTAAATCCACGTGAGCCCTAGGGCTATCTCTTCACAGCGAAGTTCTCCCCGCGCCGCTCACGACAGCGGCGGTGCCGCCCAGTACGGCATGCCCCTCACCGGACGTCCCCCGACCCTTCCCCGCTGGTGCTCCGATGTGATCACCGTTTCCCTGCTGGAGATTGCCGAAAACGGCTGCTGCAGCCGCCAGCGCTGCTCTAGCGCTGACTGCGGTGGCAACGAGTGCTGCCCACGTCACCTAGTGCCCCGACAACGGCAACGACATTCTCTTCCGATCGCAGTGACGCCCGATTACGTTCTCCAGCCGTTGACGACTCACGACGACCCCCGGAAGCTTCGTAGAGGATCTTCTCTTCCTACGGTTGGTAACGTTCGTTATAACCCGTTAATAACTATTGCTAATAGTTTTGAACCAATATAGACAATGACCGGATTTAATAAAATGGGGTTTGCATGTTAGTAACATCAATAATGAAGTTAACTTGATGATCGGTGGAGTGGATATATTCTTTATACAATTTCTAGTTAACACGTTAGCATAAGTTGCTTGATAATACTTGTTGTGCATTTTTGTATTAGCAACTTGATGTAAATAACATGTTAGTTATTTAACGTTCATTAATATAGTTATGAAACCATCGTAGGACAGAAAACTTGTTAAAATTGTATAGTTAGACGTGTTAGGATTTGGCTATTATTTCTAGCCAATCGACACAAACTTATTCGTGCACATGTTTTATCTTAGAGTACCCGTCGTTCTGTACCGTTCACACTGCAGGAATTCAACCCCTGACGTCGCTACCCGACGTAGAGTAGCTCTTGCGTCGTGTTGTGGTAAGATCTGCCCTGTAGGAATCACCACTTGCCTGCTAATCAACTAAAATTGGTAATTTCTGATGGTTGTGTTTCACTAATTAAGATTAATAAACTGGGATGTAGGCTGGACTGCGAACTGAACACATAGGTAGTTTGGACTCTAATTGATCGTGACTTTAGCTTGGTCGTTCAGGCAAGTGAAACTTGCCAACTTTTGCTTAGGGCCATGTTTTAGGCCACTTCCTTGTTTTTAGCGTAAACGAGACTAGACAGTGAAATGATAGCTGTCTAGACGCAACTTTAAGATCTAGCTTGACAACGAAGCTAGATCTGTCACCCTGCCATGTCATTCATGCATTGTTATCTGCCATGTTTAAATTCCTTATCTGTACGCACTTAAACTGTTATCTGCCATGCATTGCATCTTACATGTCATCCAAGTTGTTCGTTGCATTCGTTGCATACGCTACAAAATACTTGTACTTCCTTGTTTCGGCTAGGTGCACCCTTATGCCATCATGACAAACACTTCATGGCTCGTGATCCAGAAGCGGGCTACATGTGTTGGTCAAAAGCCAATGCCCGACTTCCTTGTTGAGGCTAGGTGCATCCCTATGCCATCATGAAAACACTTCCTGGCTCGTGATCCAGAAGCGGGCCTCATGTGTTGGTCAAAAGCCAATGCCTGATATACGTGGAGGGGTAGGGATAAGCGATCACTTGAGCTATGAGTTGACCGCGCAGCCACTTTAGCCAAAAGGTGTAATCTCTGTACACGACGTGCTTACTAGACTTGTCCTTGTACTTGTGTTTGTTCTTGCAAAACTTTACATCCATGCCATGATTTAAATGCCATGCTAGTACTTTACTTTACTTGTTGCACTCATGCTATATCTGCCATGTCATTGCATCATGCTAGAACTGCTAGGTTGTTTACTTTCACTTTCAGTTTCCTTGCACAAGTCTCTTGTAGACTTGCTGATATGTGCCCCTTGCTCTTTTGGGGAGCCAGATACCGTTGTTGAGTACGTAGTAGTTGCTGATGCTGAGCCTGGGTCCACGTCTGCCCAGGAGGAGTTTTACGGACACCGGTGACCATTCTTAGTGACCCTTGCTGAGCTTCCTTTTGTTTTAGGATTTCTGTTAGTTGTCGGTGCGTGGCACCTTTACTTTGTACGTTGTACTTTTGTTGGCCATGTCTGGGCCTTTTAGATTCTTTTCTTTTAGCCTGGTGACTATTCTGCGATGTTGGAGTTTATTTTTATGGATATTCTGAGAACTCTCTTTTGTCTCATTTCCTTATTATTATCTTTGATTCATTTCGTAATTGCAAGGACCTGCTATTTAATGTTGATTGACGCTTATCGGACTTGCAGCTTTACAACTTCAAGTCTGAGCAGACCTTCTCACGCTTCGCCTCCATATTTTTGGGAAGCGGGGCGTGACAATATAGGATGGGTACTAGGGTTTTGTGTAAGAGAGAATCCCTAGAGTATATGGATTGGGGATTTCATACATGATTTGATTCTATCTCTTTGTACCATAGATAGGAGATTTGATTTGATCAAGTTGGTGTTTGAATAGGAGAAGGATAAGAGACAATCTTTCTAATATATTTGGCCACATCTCTCCTCCATTGACCAAGTCCAACTTTGCTCTCCATTGACCAAGTCAAACTTCTTTGTGCACACACACTCCCTCTCTCACAATATGCTATACGAATAGAAATTCCTCCATATAGTGAAAATATATTGTTTCGCCAAGCCTGAAACACACTAAGCACACACATTAGATATAACGACACGTTTGTCATCATCAAACCAAGATCCTAGATCGTTGCTTCCAACAGTATATGCAACTGGCTCACTCCCTGAGGCTCCCTCCCTGTCCTCGACAAACATCAGCCCACCAAGTAGAACGAAAGACACAGGTGAAGACGAGGGAGCCTGGATCGTTCAAGTTGACGATTCGGCCACACAAGCCAGAAGCGGGGCCGGAATAATCATCCAAACATCTACAGGTGACATATTTGAATACGCCCTTCGTTTGGATTTCCAAACCACTGATAATGATGCGGAATATGAAGCGGCCATCAACGGACTCCGACTGGCTCGTGCCCTAGGAGCGAGAGTGGTCCAACTACTCTGCGACTCCAGCCTCGTCGTCCATCAACTGAATGGGACCTTCGAGGCCCGCGACGAATCAATGCAGAGTTACATGCAAGTCGTTAAAGTAGAGCTCGCCACATTCGCACACGTAGAGATTAATCACATGCCAAGGTCGAAGAATCATCAAGCTGACGCCTTGTGGAAGCTTGCATCGTCCTCCCCATGGGACTCGGTCAGATCGTGTATGTACAACGTCTACCCCATCCCAGCGAACCGGCCCAAGAACTGCTGAACCTCAATCAAGAGGCCACGTGGATGGATCCGATAATCTGTTACCTTAACACCGGGGAAAAACTGACCGACCCAGTGGAGGCACGAAAGCTGGAGCGAAAGGCCTAGCAATTCATCATGCTATATGGTTCATTGTACAAAAGACGATAGACCAGGTATGACATCTTCCCCTATCTTAAATGCTTAGTCCCATAGGAAGCGTACTACGTGATCCAGGAGATCCACGAGGGCGACAACGTGAACCATTGCGGAGGAAAATCCATAGCCTTGAAGGCCGTGAGACAAGGGTATTTTTGGCCAATAATGTTCAAAGATGCCTTCGAATATGTTCGATGGTGCTCGACCTGCCAAAAGTTCTCAAAGATCAGCTCGGCTCCACCAACTGATCTGATCCTCATCATCAGTCCAGTTCCTTTCGCCAAATGGTGATTAGACCTTCTTGGACCATTCAAGCCAGCAAGTGGGCAGCGAAGATACCTAATAGTGGTGATCGACTATTTTACTAAGTGGATCGAAGCGGAGCCCTATCCCGAAGCACCTGGAAGGAGGCTCGAAGCTTCGTCTGGAAGTCCATCATTTTGGCATCCCATAATCCATAGTAACGGATAACGGGACATAATTCTACAGCGTCGGCTTCAGAGATTTCTGTCCAGAGCTGAAGATCAAGTTGCACTTCGCCTCTGTCACCCATCCCCAGTCGAACGGCTTGGCAGAGTCAGCCAACAAAAGCATCCTCAGGCCCCTGCAGAAGAGAATAATCGGGATTGAAGGAACTTGGACGGACGAGATCCTCGGTATATTATGGTTGTATAGAACGACACACAAAACCTCGATAGGTGAAACACCGTTCCTGCTGGCTTACGGGTGCGAAGCCATCGTCCCAGTGGAGGTCAATGAACGACCGCTTCGTCTCCAATACTATGACGAAGAAAGAAACTCAGAAGGCCTCGAGCTCAACCTACAATTTGGTGGACGAGGTCCGCGAACGAGCTTTAGCGACCCTCATCGAACAAAAGGGGCGCATGGCCCGCTACTTCAACTCAAAATCCGCGAACACAGCTTCCGCGTGGATGACTTGGTGCTGCGTAAGGCTGCCTTCACTACCGAGATCCTCAAGCAGGTGAAGCTTGCTGCAAAATGAGAAGAACCCGATGCATTAATCGATGTACTCGGTCCTGCGACGACTCGCTACTCTGGATGATAGGGAGCTTCCTCATCATTGAAATACGGAACATCTACGAAAGTATTATCAATGATTGTACTAAAAGGGTAAAATGACTGTTTGTTTTTTTATCCCATGCATGTTCATTATTAATACAAAGTAGATCGTTCTTTGACATCAGTCGAAATACTCTCGTCAGACGTAAGTCGAAGGGGCCCCGCCCCTCGCCATCGAACGACCATCGTCGGTCGTAAGTCGAAGGTGCCTCGCCTCTTACCACCGAATGACACTCGTTGACCATAAGTCAAAGGGGCCTCGCCCCTTGCCACCGAATGACCATCGTCGGTCGTAAGTCGAAGGGGCCTTGCCCCTCGCCACCGAACGACCCTCGTCGGCCGTAAGTCGAAGGGGCATCACCCCTCGCCATGAATGACCCTCGTCAGTCGTAAGTCGAAGGGGCATCACCCCTCGCCACCGAACAACCATCGTCGGTCGTATGTCTAAGGGGCCTCACACCTCACCACTAACGAGGCCGTACATCGAAGGGGCCTCGCCCCTCGCCACCGAACGACCCTTGTCGGTCGTAAGTGAAAGGGGTCTTGCCCCTCGCCACCGAACAACCCTCGTCGGTCGTAAGTTAATGGGGCCTCCTCCCTTGCCACCGAACAACCCTTGTAGGTGAATATGCCGAAATAGGTCTGCCTATCTCAACCCAAAGAAACGTGATTCATGGTTTAAATGGTTATGTTCATTAAGTGATTACGCCGGACCTATCCTCGACATAACTTGCCTAAGGATTTCAATGAACTTTCAAGTTAGGTCGTTGAGGGGCCAGACACACGCATATATTCTGATAAGAAAGGAATGCGAATACAGAATCAAAGACGTAAAAAGTTTTTCTTCATTCATTCAAATCAAAGAAATTACAAAATTTGAAGTTACAGAAGGACTGCCTAAGAGGGATGGGGAGCACTCCCTGAAACCAAGGTGCTGGTAAAAGCCTCCATTGCCTTCGTGAGCTTAGCAGTAAGCTCGGTCTTCTCCTTTGCGACAGCCTCCTTGAGCTTTGCGACTTTGGCTTGAAGCTCGGCTTTCTCCATCTGGCTGGCTTCTGCCCACCTCTCAAAGTCATAGACTTTGGCCTAAAGCTCGACCGTCTCCTTCTTGAAGGCATCGAGCTCCTCTTCGAGCGGGGACCTCTCCGTCTGCTATTGGAGATCGGCAGACTTGTGGAGGACCGATAGCGACGAAAGGCTGTCCTTAGCCTTCGTCGCCTCCCACTCGATAGCCACCTTGTCAGCGAGGGTCTTCCCCAAGGCCTCCTCTACCTCCTTCGCACATGCCTCGAAGCAGAGTGCTCTGCACTATGCGTCCGCCACCCGCCGACCTCCGTCGATCAAGTCGGCAGCCTGACAGCGCAGCACAGCCCCGAGAACGAACATATGCAAACAAAACAAAGGTCAGTCAAGAACATCGACCAACTTGGAAACCAAAAAAGAAAAGCTCGGATGACATACATGGTATCTACTCCACATGAAGAAGTTGGCCATCTGGTCGAGGTCCAATTTCTGCAGGAACTACAAATCCTTGGGGAGGATCGAGTTCTCCACCACCCTGGCAGTTGTCCCAAAGTCTGTTAGGGATGACTCCTCCTTTCCAATGGCAAAGGGGGCAGGTGAAGCTCACCTTGGATCAGCCCCGAGGATCGGGATGAAAGCCGATTGAGCAGCAAAGCTCGATCGAACTCCCCAGGGATCATGCTGACCAATTGGCTGGGCGACAAGATGTCACCCCACAGCCACTGATCCATGAGGGGTGTCGTGGGGCCCTGGGGCATTGAAGGGATCTCCATTGCCTTTAGAGTCACAAGTGGAGCGACCCCCTTGTTTTTCCCCCTGGGGCCCTCTTCATCCACTCGCGTCCTGTTCGAAGACCCCTCCTCCTCGCGAGAGGGCATCTCCCTCTTTTCTAACCGACTCCTCCAGTCAGCTCGATGACGTCGGCATAGTTGACGTGGACCACCTCTGGCCCTGCTACAGCCACGATAAAAGCCAGGAGGATGGGGGGCGCGTGGGAGCTTGGATGGAGGCCTCCCGCGAAGAGTCTTGGGAGGAAGACCGGGATGCCTGCATGGTCTCCCCCCCTTCAGAGGAGGAGCTCTGGTGGACGTGGAGGGGGGGACGAGAACCCGATCCCTCGACACGAGCGCTTGACCAATTGGTTCGAGCTCCCAACCTTTCGACCGTCCTTTTCTTCTTTCGCTACTCCTTCCAGACTCGGTCCAAGCTGGACTCGCCACTGTATCGGCTATCGTTGGTCATATCTGCAGACAACGAATATAATTACCGCGAGTAACAGAGATAAAGATATAGATTCGAGATGCCTTACCCAGGCTCCATAAAAGGATCTTTATCGTGTGGTCATCCAGCAAATAATGAATCGACCTGTCTTGCCCTGGTTGACTCAATAGAGTTTTCACTACCTTAGCCTCGCTCGGCGACAACCTGGCTCTGACTTGCTCCAAAGACAGACGGGACTCCATCGCAAGCTCGAGGTTCAGAGAACTCCAGCCATTGAGCAACGGTCCCAGATCAGGTTAGGACGACGAATACGAAGGTATCCGTCCACACAGGGTCGGAAAATGGAAGGTCGTATATAAGCCGTGTACCCGAGCGAGCACCGATATGGTACCACACTCGGCGAGGGTAGGCTATTATCATAAAGAAGTACCCGAACAACCCGAGGGTCGAACAGACTCCATAAAGCTCGCACAACTCGATGAAGCCGACTAAAGGAGGGAAAGCATGAGGAGAAAGTCTACAGAGGGAGAGCTCCGAGAAGCACAGAATTTCTATAATGAAGGGATGGAGGGGGAATCGGAGTCCTAGACGAAAAGACTTGAGATATACCCCAACCACTTTCTTTCGCGAGAAAAACACTCTCTCATCTGAATCAGGCACCCTAACCCTAAAGGGATTGCAGAAACAACCCCGCCAAACCTCGGCAGTCCGATCGAAGGAAAACCTAGGGGCCATGTCTAAGATGACTCCAGGGACATTCGACCTCCGGTCCCTTCGACGAATGGGAAGGCTAGGCTCAACCCAAATTCCTTACCCCTTCCCAAGAAGTTCCACATGTCTAGGAGGCTGGAGGCGCTCCGCTAATTCCTCAGGGGTTGGCACCTTGAACACTACCGGAGCAAACATGCCTGACAAACCTACAAGTAAAGTAGAATCGAAGAAGGGAGATACCTTGAGAGGGAATAGACAATCTCCGAGAGAAGCGATGCTGGAAGCAAGCTGGTGAAACAAGGGAGAGAACAAAGCGGAAAGATCTCAACCTTTTCTTTGATTTTTCTCTTATATGTGAAGAAACCCAACCGGTCGACATCTGATGCGCACCACGTGTCCAAGATCAGCCACCAGAAACGGCTGAGATCGCTCCAAAGGTGAAAGGGTTTTGGTGGCACATGTCAAATCAAATGTTTCGAAAGCCGTGTGCATTTAAGGAGATTTCTTATCATTCGGTCTCAGTCAGCATGACTCCTGAGGCGCAAATGAAGGGGCCACTATTAGTGCACGGGTATGAAACCAATTTGGGTATTCGCATACCCAGCCAGTTTAGCATCCACGACCCATTACCCCCCGTGCTCTAAGCGGGCTACAACTGAGTTGGGCGAACAGGTCATTCTATCATTGGGCTATCACCGACATTCAAGGGAGAGTTAATAAGGCCGAGTAAATGGGCAGCCGTTTACTCGAATCTCAGAGAAGATCGTGCCCCAATCAATGAGGGACGGTTACACATCATCAAGAAGGAGCTACCTACAAATAGGCCGATAAACGAAGGTAAATGGGATCCATCTTCAAGGTACAAGGTCTAAGACATAGAACTCAATCTTATCACTTTTACCATTCTTATTCGAGCTTGTGTTTTTAGTTTAGAGACGAACCTCCGTGGGTCGATATCAGCTACACCAAGCTCTCTCTTCCTTAAGTTTCACACTAACTTAAGTATCGGAGGGGATTTGGGTCGGAACCCAGATCCGACACCCCGAACGACTCCCTGTGGTGTAGATCGACGATCACTATCTAACATCGAAGGTCGATGTCAAGCCTTTCAACCTCGAACGATCGATGCAGTGGTCGCTAGTAGGTCGATCGAAGGTCGTATCATCCCCAACTACCATCATTCGGCACTGGTTCCTTAAACCAAGGGTCCCACTCCAGACGCTGACAAGGCTCCAGCTCAGCGCTTCGAGTCTCCGTCAGCCTGACAACTGTTTTGGTCAATTTTGGCCTTAACACCATCCATCCTCAAGATCCATTTATATGACCTGATGCACCAAGCATCATAGAAAGCAAGGGCATCTTTGTATTAGTGGATACAAAAAAGCACACACACATACACATTCTCTTTGTTAACTATATGCTTCCATGATTAATTACATCATGATCATGGGCACAAACAAGTTTTTGATATGATGGTAGCGTTACAACTACCTCCATCAGGATAAGAGGTGCCATGTGCAATTTTGCTAACTCGATGGTCCATATGAGCAATGATAGTTTTCTCCTTACGATGACTATTTTCATCCTGATGTTGAACCTTTACCTTTGCAAATTCATTATCATATCTTCTCCTTATGAGTTCTTCATGATTAAACATTAGCATATACCACTTCAAACAAAAGGGAAAATCTTCTTGATAACCATGATGAACTTTGTGATTGCTACCATAACTAAGTAAGTTACTTTCTGCCAAGGTCCACCTTGCAAGAACCCAGAGAAAATTATTGACATAGATGACCATAACCTAGAACATCAACTTATGAGCCTAACCTTGGGATGGTTAACCCATTTAGCTATTGAGTGCTCTATCTCCATGCTCTCGAAGGAGAGCAGTTGCCTCCCTTGACCCCTTACCTGCTAACCATCCAATATGACTGCCACAAGGGGGCACTTCTCCTTGATCTTCGACTAAGACTTTATGAAGGATCTTCTCTATGAAACAATTATGATAACGTTACAAAAGTAAAATTTGGCAAAGGGGTGTTACCACATGATGTGTTCAAGCCCTATGTCTAAGAGCCTCACATATACACCACATCCAACCTCTATGTTCAAAAATCATGTCCAAATGCCACGCTTGAGAGCCTTATCCAAGCACCAGATTTGCATACAATCTTCAAATTTTTATATTTCCATAATGCAGGCTTGATTACCAACCCCTTAAATCTGCATAAAGGACCATCTTCCCAACTACAGGAGGGTCAAATGCAAATCCAATTCAATATGAAACTTTAATTTAGACTTGGAAAAAGACTACTGCTAGTATACAACCTAAAATATCCATGATCCTAACATCGCAGAACAAACCTAGTCGAAAACCCCATGCATAACCAAACAGTTGGTATTGAGTCACCCAAAAGTAGGTTTTGATGATGAGAATGTAAGGGACCCTGCGGGGCTACACACAAACTAGGAGGGGGGTGAATAGTGTAATAGCAAGCAAAGTGCTTAATTAAAAGTTACTAAAATTAAATCACAATAAGCAGCGGAAATTAAACAGAGTGCTCAACAACAACAATCGCAAACACAAGGATTTTACCATGGTTCCCCAAAACTTGGGTACGTCCAGCCACACCAATATTCACTATATTCTCACAAAGAGAAGTGAATACAAATCCCACAAGGAGATACCTCTCCAAGAGGATTTTGCCCTTCACAAGGACCCAACCAACCCTACACAGGGGTCAAACTCCCACCTAGAGAATTACTAACTCCCAATCAGAGAATTAGGGTTAGCCCGACACTAGGACACCAAACTCCCACAAAGAGAGTAACTCCCACAAAGAGAGTATCTAATTCCCACAAAGAGAATTAGGGGTATCACAAAGGTGAAACGAAATAACACTTACATATGCCTTGATATGATCTTACCAATGCGATGAAGAAGGCATGCAAGTGAAACTCAAGTGCTTGAGATGAGGCTTTGATTGCACTTGATGATCTTTCTCTCTTCTACGAATGAATACTAACACTTCTCACTTGAGTGTATGAAATGAAGAGAAGAAAGATGTTCTCCAAGAAAGGAATGAGAATTAGGTCCCATGGAGAATTTCCCTATGAGCTAGCTTCAATGCATAAAGAGAAATATGCTCCTGAGAGGGAAATGAGAGAGATTAGGAGTGGCTATTGATTCTCTAAGATATTCAATAATAACCCAGAGTTCTAAAAGAACTAAGCCATCTCCTATATAGAGGAAGCCCAAAGGAACCCATAAAACCAACCAAAAACCAAATGGGAAGAAATCTGCAACGGCTAGATTTTGGTAGTTTATGGCACAGACAATCGACTGATGAACAAGTGACAGTCGACTGTTCAACTGCTAGAAAAATCCCAACGGCAATAATCTGAGCCATGACAGTCGACTGTAGAAGAATACACATGCGACTGTAAAACAGACAGTCGACTGTATAACCTTCATCAGGCGACTACTGTAGGGATGGAAGAAAAACATAGAGATGCAATCTAACTCCCAGTATGCATACAGGCGACTGATGAACAAATGACGGTCGTTTGTAAAATAGACATGTGACTGTTTATCCTTCATCAGTCGACTGCTGCATAGGATGGAGAAAAACATAGAGAGATGCATATTTTGCACTTACGCCTTTCAGAGGACTGAAGGCCATTTTACAAGTGACTGTAAATATACATGCGACTGTAAAAACAGCAACAGGCGATTGTCGTGCAATTTGGGAAGAAGCCCAGAAAATGCAAGAAGCGCACAGTCGACTGTCAGCCATTTCACAGGCGACTATAAGAATACTGGCGACTGTAAATTGAACATCAGTCGACTGATGCAAAAAGCTCAAGATAAGACAATAGAAAACTTGACTTGATCTATGCATCGCAGTCAACTGTAGAAGGCTCGACAGGCGACTGTGAAACCTTCATCAGGCGACTGTTGGAGAGCCAGAGACTCCAATTGGGTCTTTGGGCTAGATGAACCTATTGGGTTGGATTCTATGATAATCCTAAGGCTCACTAAGATGGTTAAATGCAAATGCATGAGAGTATGACCATCTATCAAGGCATTACAATAATCATAGACTCAAAAAAGAGAAATGCAAGTAATTGAAATTACATGGATTACAAATTGCATCTCCTAGAGTCTAAGTCTTCAAGCTCACTATACCTTGATGCTCCCTATCATCTCCAAGCTTTGGCACTCCTTGATGAGCTTCCCTTCATCAAGCTCCAAGCTTTGGCAATGCTCCTTTAGATGTCCATCCATCATCATGCTCCAAGCTTTGGCTTCATTAGATGATCTTCATGACTTCATCCAAGCTTGAGCACACCATCACTCTTGGAGGTCTTTAAGATATCCCTTGTAATATCCTCCAAGCATTATGCTTTGTCTCATCAACATATAATCATTAAGATAAACTGAGACTAAAATATAAGAATGATTAACAGACTAACATAATGTATTGATCATCATCAAAACAACGTTAGTCTTGAACCCAAGAACTAACAATCTCCCCCACTTTTGATGATGACAATCCATTATGTCAAAATATAATAAACATTGAAATAAACAATGTGTGCTAACAAACTCCCCCAATCAATATGCAAATGTGCACAAAATATAAAAATATAAAGCACAAATCATATTGATGGTTGTTATGCCAAAACTTACCAATTGATAAAAATGCATAAACAAGCACAAGGTATAGTTATACATAACCTATTTCTCTCCCCCATTGGCATATCAAAAAGATGGGAAATAGCCAAATAGGAAAACCAAGGGCAAGAGAAATAACCAACCCATATGCACAAACATAATGTGAATGAACTTCAATGTGCCATATGAATGGAAAAATAATGCTAGCAAGAAAAAATTTCATACTCCTCTATAATCATACAAAACATGCAAACATGGGAGTAATGGACACACTCACAAAAATGTGGGTACAAAATGTAAACATACAATCATGGTACCCAAACAATGAATAACAATGTGAGTGAGCTAGCAAGTTGGAAACCAAACAAAAGTGGAGTTTGGTTTCCGTATATAGTCATATGAAAATATAACATGACGAACATATGATTCTATATACGCATTCCTATCAAGCCTAGATACATTCTTAAGAATCCACAAAGAAAGTGATTTGGGATTCTTAAGAAGAGGTTTGGTTAAGGCATGAGTAAGAGGTGATGGTGTACGCTTATGAGGTGGAACATAAACATTGGCGTGCCCCGTGTGTGAAACTTGAGATCTATCATTAGATGCATTCACATAAGCAATTCTACCATGCATAGGAACATGTGAAGCATGCAAAGGTTTAGCATCAATTTTAGCAAGCAAGCAAAGTAAGTTATTCCTATGGGTAGATTTATCATGCATATCAACATATGAAGAAGCATTCATACCAATAGGTTTTTGAATAGACTTCTTATGCAATGAGGCATACATATATGCATGATTTCTCTTTGGCTTAAAAATAATAGTTGATTTTTGGCCAAACGAGTTGGATGTGACTTTCTCATTAGAATGCTCCCCCATAAAATTTATTTGGGTGCTTCTAAGAGAAGAGCTTGGTTTGTTCACCTTCAATGAAGAGGATCCCAAAACCATGTCCTTACTCAACTTGAAATTTTCAATTTGAGTAGACAATAGCTCACATTTTTTTAAAAGTGAAGAAATGTCGTTATCCCTCTTGGATAGACATGAGCTAAGCTCACAACATTTTGACTTGAGAGTCAATGTCTCATCTCTCAAAAATGTTGTAATCACACTCCGAGTTCATCTTCTCCATTTGGAGTTTGAGAGAAGCATTCTCATCCCTCAAAGCACTCAATTGAGAAAGAAGAATATCTTTCTCGGTATGCAAAGAATTAAGTTCAACATTATGCGATGCATACAGACTCTCTTTCACAGATTTATGAAAATCACGATCAAACTTAATACGAGCTTTAAGGGAGTCATTCTCTTTGCTCAACATGCACACATGAGAATCAAAAGCAATCATTTATTGATTCAATGCAATGGTTTGTTTATCATCACGATGTTTGGATGATAAAGATGTGTGTGTGTGAGCATCTCTCTCAAGCTTGTTATTATTCGCATTGAGAGGGTTAATAAACAATGCATTATCATTTTCAATAAAATTGGCGCGTTGAACGAGAGAGTTACGAGATACCTCATTACCAACGATGCTCTCATCATCGCCAGATTTCTCTCCACCATATTCTTTATCAAGATAATCCCATATCTCCTTGGCCGTCTCTAAATCACATACTTTCTTTGTAATTTTCGTTGAGACGACATTCTGCAATGCAGTCCAAACTTGAGCATCCGAAGTGATAGACATTGACTCCTGGTGATAATCAAGCCATTGGAACATTTTCTTCCTCCATTTTAGGAAGTGTTTACCTTTGAAGACATGAGGAAGGGAGAGGGGTTGTTGAGACTTAGAAGTCATGCTTGCAAAAGCCACCAAACCAAGGCTCTGAAACCAACTGCATGGGACCCTGCGGGGCTACACATAACTAGAGGGGGGGTGAATAATGTAATAGCAAGCAAATTGCTTAATTAAAAGTTACTAAAATTAAATCACAATAAGCAGCAGAAATTAAACAGAGTGCTCAACAACAACAATCGCAAACAAAAGGATTTTACCATGGTTCCCCAAAACTTGGGTACGTCCAGCCACACCAATATTCACTATATTCCCACAAAGAGAAGTGAATACAAATCCCACAAGGAGATACCTCTCCAAGAGGATTTTTCCCTACACAAGGACCCAACCAACCCTACACAGGGGGTCAAACTCCCACCTAGAGAATTACTAACTCCCAATCAGAGAATTAGGGTTAGCCCTACACTAGGACACCAAACTTCCACAAAGAGAGTAACTCCCACAAAGAGAGTATCTAATTCCCATAAAGAGAATTAGGGGTATCACAAAGGTGAAACGAAATAACACTTACCTATGCCTTGATATGATCTTACCAATGCGATGAAGAAGGCATGCAAGTGAAACTCAAGTGCTTGAGATGAGGCTTTGATTGCACTTGATGATCTTTCTCTCTTCTACGAATGAATCCTAACACTTCTCACTTGAGTGTATGAAATGAAGAGAAGAAAGATGTTCTCCAAGAAAGGAATGAGAATTAGATCCCTTGGAGAATTTCCCTATGAGTTAGCTTCAATGCATGAAGAGAAATATGCTCATGAGAGGGAAATGAGAGAGATTAGGAGTGGCTATTGATTCTCTAATATATTCAATAATAACCCATAGTTCTAAAAGAACTAAGCCATCTCCTATATATAGGAAACCCAAAGGAACCCATAAAACCAGCCAAAAACCCAATGTGAAGAAATCTGCAACGGCTAGATTTTGGTAGTTTATGGCACAGACAGTCGACTGATGAACAAGTGACAGTCGACTGTTCAACGGCTAGAAAAATCCCAATGGCAATAATCTGAGCCAGGACAGTCGACTGTAGAAGAATACACATGCGACTGTAAAACAGACAGTCGACTGTATAACCTTCATCAGGCGACTACTGCAGGGATGGAAGAAAAACAGAGAGATGCAATCCAACTCCCAGTATGCATACAGGAGACTGATGAACAAATGACAGTCGTCTGTAAAATAGACAGGCGAATGTTTATCCTTCATCAGTCGACTGCTGCATAGGATGGAGAAAAACAGAGAGAGATGCATATTTTGCACTTACGCCTTTCAGACGACTGAAGGCCATTTTACAGGCGACTGTAAATATACAGGCGACTGTAAAAACAGCGACATGCAACTGTCTTGCAATTTGGGAAGAAGCCCAGAAAATGCAAGAAGCGCATAGTCGACTGTCGGCCATTTCACAGGCGACTATAAGAATACTGGCGACTGTAAATTGAACATTAGTCGACTGATGCGAAAAGCTCATGATGAGACAATAGAAAAGTTGACTTGAGCTATGCATCGCAGTCGACTGTAGAAGGCTCGACAGGCGACTGGAAATCACCCAGTCGATTGTGAAACCTTCATCAGGCGACTGTTGGAGAGCCAGAGACTCCAATTGAGTCTTTGGGCTAGATGAACCTATTGGGTTGGATTCTATGATAATCCTAAGGCTCACTAAGATGGTTAAATGCAAATGCATGAGAGTATGACCAACTATCAAGGCATTACAATAATTATAGACTGTAGAAGGCATTACAATAATTATATGACCAACTCCAAGCATTATGCTTTATCTCATCAACATATAATCATTAAGATAAAGTGAGACTAAAACATAAGAATGATTAGCACACTAACATAATGTATTGATCATCATCACAACAACGTTAGTCTTGAACCCAAGAACTAACCGAGAAAGCATTTTGTTTGCTAATGATCTATGAGTGCATGTTTAAATATAAATAATAAGTGAAGCCAATCAAGGACAAAGGAGCAAACTATTCAAAAAAATCAAGACAAGAAGCTGGAATTAAAAGTCTACATCAAGAGGCTTCAAAAAATGTAATTTTTTATTCTTGTTTGAAGTTCTATGCTAAAACCTTGTTGAATTTCACACACACTTAGGAAACCATAGAAAAATTTTGAAATTTTTTGAAAAGATTTCCTAAGTTTTCATGGCCAAACATTAATTTTATAGATTATTAGTCGACCAATTTCTATGCACTAGTCGACTAATAACCTGCTATTTTAATGGCTATTAGCATGTCAAAACTTATTGACCGTAGTTGAAGGAATAATCGATTAATACCTGGATAAGTTAACTATCTGATGAATTCTAGTCGACTAATTTCCAAACAGAGAGTTAACTATTTTTAACTAACTGACTAGTCGATTAGGACTATTGATTAGTCGACTAGCTGAGTCACTAATGGACTAATCAGTTTACTCTGGTCGACTAGAACATTACTATTGAATAAAATAAGAAAAACAAGCAACTAGCTGTTTATTACGGTTTGAGGATGTTTTTGGGATTTCGTTTCACATAATTTTTCAACTAAAATAGAGAATATTTCACAGATGTATTAGAGAAAAGAAAAAAAAACATTTTTGTGAGAAAACTCTATTTTGTAATTAATATCTCTCTTTAGAAACCCCTCATTCCTGGCCATTTTCCTATAAGTTTTCTTATCATTTCTTGGCCAATGTTTTGATCTTTAAAGCCTCAGTTTTCAACATCTTTTGAAATCAAGCTCATATAGCCTCACTATTACACACATGCTTCAACATATGGCTATAAGCAAATTGTAACATATACAAGCTTATAAGTATGTTCTTCTTTTGTTTTTAAAAGGGAATGTTTTCTCTCAAGTGTTGAGAGGCGTTTACTTGAAGTTGTTTGAGTTGTTTTTCTATACATTGGGTTGTGGTGCAGTGGAAAGATTGTACTTTTCTTCTGGTTTGGAAAAAAGCAGTAAAAAGTCATAAGTGGGACTTAGGGACTGGATGTAGGTTACGGATTGATTAAACAATGATATATTCTTGTACATTGCTTTTGCTCTTGATTTACATTCTTGCAAATATTTATATTATTTTTGATGCATATTATTATATTCTTATATGCAAACACTTGTTATTATTGATTAAGATTTATCTTGGTAACACAACTTGAATTCTTAGGCAAAAAACATAAAAGTTATTATAAAACACTATTTACCCACCTCTAGTATTTTTGCTTGCTCATTGATCGGTCCATATTTTACACCTTTCTTCTGCATGTTTGCATATCATTTTGATCGCCCATATCACGTTTTTCACGATTATTCGCCAATATTGCATTGCTTTTCACTATTTCTTGTTTTTGTCGGATTTCAGGAAATATGGAGCGATCGGAAGTATAAATGAGATTAAGGGACTTGCACGCATACCAGAGCGTCGTCCATGACCCTATCAAGGAGCTAGCAGCGCTAGATGATGAGCGAAAGAAGAAGAAGAAGATCGATAGAATTGACAAAGAGGCAATAAGGAGAAGATTTGACCCCAGAAACAGGCCACTCGGCCGAGTGAAGAAGCGTACTCGGTCGAGTAATGCCTTGTGCCGCAATGCACTCGGCCGAGTGATTACTTTCACTCGGCCGAGTAGAGATCTTCACTCGACCGAGTGAGTCAGAATTTCTAAAGGAGAACGAAGCCCACTCTCTGGAATTTTGGGGAGCACATCAGAAGACCCACTCGACCGAGTGAGGAAGTCCACTCGACCAAGTGAAGAACGTCACTCGGTCGAGTGACGCAGAGCACTAGAGCCCCAAAAGCCCTATCTTCTTTGTTTTTATTTGGAACTCTCACTCGGCCGAGTGAGATTTCCACTCGGCCGAGTAGCGCTGCCAGCTTGTGTCGAAAACTAGGGTTCTTGGCTGCGCCAGGGGCAAATCTGTCAAGATTTTTTGGCCGTTTTGGGCATGTATTTAAGCCCAGTTTTCATCCTAATTAAGGAGAGACAAGAAATTAGATTTTAGCTTATTTCTAATTGTAATTCCCTCTTGGAGATTGAAGAACTCAGATCTGGTTTGCTATTCTTATTGAAATTTCGTATTTTTATGAATTGCTTTCTTCCAAATATGAATTGCTATATATTTTTATTCATTGATTTTGTTATTGCTAGGCTGAATTGTGAGTAGTTTCGCTGTTTTAGGGCACGGGGATGAACCCTATGGATCCAATTGTAGAATTGTGATGAATTGATTTCTTTGTTGCGAGAATTGATAGAAGATTTAGTTGTGATTGATTTATTACGGATAGGTAGGAATTTCTATCGATATGGGGTTTGCAAGAGTTTGAATTCCTATCGATGGAAAGTCTTAGATATTCGAATTAGGTTTATAATCGAAATTCATTAGACTTGGTTTGCAAGAGATTGGACCAAAGTAGCATTTTTACTGTAAATCTATACCCATATTTGTTTGCAAGAGATTGGACGAATACGAGCTATCACAATCTAGATCGTAACTTGAGTTTGCACGAGAGTGGGATCGAGGAGCGATTGAACGATTATGTCGATCCTCATGCTAGTGGCTTAGGTTAGGGTTTGCACGAGAGTGGGCCCTAATCTAGGTCGCTTTAGACCGGCAATAGCGCGAGAGCGTGAGCTTGGTTCTCTTTTTAGTTACGACTAGTCCACCTCAACACAAGTCTTGCAACATTGAGATTCATGATTCACAGAGATAAATGACGATCCGTAGTGGAGATTCCTTAGCTCTAGGCGCTTTTATAATATTGAATTTGAATTGTTAATTGAGCGACGGTGACAACAACATCCTATAAACCATCTTTCCACTAATAGCTTAGTGATAAAGATAGAGTACCGTCATTAGTCCCTCCTTGTGTTCGATACCCGATCGCCACTACAACGTGCGCTTGTGGTAAAACTACGACTGTCTCCCAAGTGTGTATCCGGGGGCCGATCACGTTTTTGGCGCCGTTGCCGGGGAGGCGACGATATTTTATTTTCTTTACCTAGATTTTTATTTTTATTATTAGTTTCACTCTTTTATTCCTCTATTGTGCTAACAATTGTATCTAGACTCTCTTTTTCTGTGTATATACACGAGATCAAAGTCTCCCCAAGGAGACGTATTATTTGACCCTGAGATCGAGCGTACGGCAAGGAGGCATAGAGATGAGAGGAGATCTACTATAGAGGAAAATCAAATGGCCTCACCGGAAACACCAGAGGAGCTGGCACAACGAATGACTAGGATTATCTCCATCCGAGATAGGCTACGGTCCAAGACCACGTCTACCACCTCTTCCATAGCCATGCTGGAGTTGGCGGCTGACAAGAACTTTGAGTTGAAAACAGGACTCATAGTGTTGATGCAACAAGACCCATTCCATGGGAATCCTCAAGAGAACACACACTACCAATTGGAAATATTCTTGGCGAAGTGCGCCACCTTCCAGATGCCAGGCATGCCGACGGATGCTATTCGACTGCATCTCTTCCCATTCACTCTTCGTGATAAGGCTTTGTATTGGCTGAGGACTCAAGCCAAGAGAATCTTTACCACTTGGGATGAGCTAGCGAGTGCATTTGTCAACAAGTTCTATCCGCCATCCAAGACTGTGAAGATACGAAGTGCCTTGATGTCCTTCAGGCAAGGCCCTTAGGAGTCTTTATATGAGGCGTGGGAGCGCTTCAAGGATCTCTAACAACAATGTCCCCACCATATCATTGAACCGTGGGAGCTAGTGCATAAATTCTACAATGGATTGCAACCGAGCACCAAGCAAATAATTGATGCCATCGCCAATGGAGCCATTTTGGCAAAGACACCGGAAGACGCTACAGCCTTACTTGAAGAGATGGCCTAAAATAATCAGCAGTGGGCCGACGAAAGGGGACATTCTTCGTCATCTTTAAATCCGGCTAGTATCTATGAGGCAAAAGCGGTGGCGGAACTCTCTACCAAATTTGATTCTCTTCATAAAGCCGTAGAGATGCTAGAAAAGTTGATGAACGAGCCACATAGAGCTTCCAACGCATCTACATCTAGAAGAAGCATGAGCGACTGGAAAGATCAAAGACAGGTTATGTTCGTTGGAGGGGAGCAAGGAGACGAAGCTATGGAGCAAGCTCAATATGTTGCCTGCAGCAGTGGTTATTGGGTGAACCCGGCTGTAATGGGTCACCCTGGATTTTCATACGCCAACAATGGTGGAGCTTTGACTCCACCATAGCAGCAACCACCGCTGAAATAACCACAAGCTCGGCCTTTGCAACAACCACATTATCAACAGAGGCCACCCCAACAACAAAACTACCCACCGAGGCAACATGCGGGACCATGTAGACCCACCGGGATACAATCAAGGATGGAGGGCACCCACCCCCCTCAAGCGCCACCAAGGTCAGAGCACGAAGGAAGGGTCGAAGAATTCATGGTCGAACAAAATAAGACTAACACAAGATTGACGGCTCAACAAGATTCCCTCAACACCGTCGTGGCACAGTTGGTGGAGCAACTCACATTGCTCAACAAGACCAATCAACAATTACCAGCTCAACTGGAACAAAACCCACGAAGCAACACCGGCCACATCAATGTGGTTGTGGCGGTAACTACAAGTGGTAGGAAGGACACTACTCCTACCATGATTCAAGCTAAGGAATCGAGGGAGGAAATTTCGGTTGAGAAGGACCCGGTCAATGATGAGGAGGACCCAAAAGTGGCGAGCAATGATGAAAAATCTGAAATGAAGGAGCCGCGAGAGGAGCGAACATATATGCCACCGGTACCATTTCTGCAACGGTTGGCGAAGGCAAGGATTGAGAAGAGGCTTGCTAAATTTCTGGAGTATTAGCAAGGAGTGAGCTTGAACATCCCGTTCTTAGATGCTATCGTCGAAATCCCATCATATGCAAAGTTTCTCAAGGATTTGATTGCGGGAATGAGGCAAAAGGAAAGGGTCATTTTAGAGGAGTAATTTACGTGGTTCACCAACAAGGAGAAGATGTCGACCAATTGAAAGATCCCGGTAGCTTCCGAATTTCTTGTACGCTTGTAGGAGTCCATCTACAAAAATCCTTAGTAGATTTGGGAGCAAGGGTGAGCCTCATGCCCCTCACGATGTTCAAGAAACTAAATATGGCAACCGACCTCAAGGCCACGGACATGAAGATACAACTCGTCGATGGGCGAATCACTAGGCCGATGGGGATTACTGAGAACGTACCACTGCAAGTACCGGGTGGACTTTGCTTTCCATGTGACTTCGTGGTGATGGACATTAGGGAAGAAGGTGTGTCATGCCCTGTTGTGAAATATACGTGTATTCTACATTATATACGAGGTATTTCTACTTACGATGCATACGTAGGCATGAAATAAACGTGGATATCGATGTATGTAACGTAGTGCAAGGGGAATTGGGCCGTAATATGTGGCTAAGAGGCGAGGAAGCGAGAATGAGTGCGGGAGAAGTGTGAATGACGCCGTGGGTGTAAAATAACAAGAATGTATTGGACGTGTGTATGATGCATGTATGCGTGCATGAGTGTGCATAGGTGTGTGTAGGGAGAGTCATGCTAATATGAAAGGGGTTAGGGGTCAATGGCAACCACGTAAATTTTTAGAAAGGTGAGGGGCAAAATGGTCATTTGGGCTATAGGAGGTGTGTGTACATAGTAAAATGGTGTGTGCATAAAGTAATGGCAAACTTGTAAATAAGTGAAAGTTGAGAGGAATTTTTGGGAGGGTATTTTGGTCATTTTACAAGATGCATGCTTATCCTAAGGAGCTTTCTAGTGGTAGATATTTTGAGAGAAGCTTCTCTCTCTTTCTTTACCTTTCTTTTCTTTTCTCATTTCATTTTCTTTTCCTCCTTTTCTTCCCAATAGGGCCAGCCACCCCATCTCCCCTTTTCCCCTTCTTATTCATTTGGCAACCCTAATTACTCACTCCAAAAATCAAGTATATCAAGTAGAGTGCAAGTGGAAAGAAGTTAGAGAAGAAAGGAAGAGAATGAGAAGAGGAAAACCAAACTATTGAGGTAGGAATCCAACTTGGGTTTGGGAATTTAATTAGGGTTTATTTCTACCATGTTTTCATATCATGTTTACTCAATATGGATTAGAGGTAATCAAATTAATGTTCCATAATTCAATTCCATGCGTAACCCCTTGAAATTCCAAGCAAAATCACCCCTTTTGAAATTTTGAAATTCTGATGTATGTTTTTGCTGCAGTTCTGGTTACTGTAGCTTGAATTAGGTTTTGAAAAAATTATATCCGTGTAGATCTTGAAGTTCTACCCCAAAATCATATAAACTTCGATATAGGTTCAGTTCAATAAGTAGCAGAAAAAATTCAATCTTTACAACATATGTGGAATTCTGTTACACTGGACACAGTTTAGTGAAATGGACCTCAGTACCTGCACATACAATGGAATTTTAGGTTCTTGGTCTCGTTGTAAAGTTAACAAGTTTTCCTATAATTTCGTCACAGTGCATATTTCTCGAAATTCTGACTGAAACAGGCTCAAAAACAACAATATTTACAGACCCTAAAATCTGTCTGAAAAACAGACTGAACAGGTTTCACCAAATAATTCACCGTAAATAAACTACTTAATAGGTTTGCATGAAACTTTATCTGTGAATCCAGGATTAACATATCTACAACTTTTATTTAGGATATTTTGTCAAATTCTCAATAAAAATTGATGATATATTTGCATGTATTGTCAGTTTCTGCAAATTCCAGCAAGCTGAAACATTAAAGTGGTGTTATGAATTGTGTATTATTGCTAATTCACCCTCTATGGTGCATGATTATTGTTGTTACATGAAAGATAGATTCTTGGTATGTTTTCCTACTGGATTTGCTAATATGCTCATTGACATGCAAGTCACGTCCATCATGTGTTTGTGAAAATACCTCAATGAAATAGAAATTTAGAAATATGAGAAATGTGCTTCAATGAACCATGTTATGGATTTGTGATGTTGCGAGACATGTATGGCATGATTTCATAAGTGATGTATTAATGAGTTGTGATGGAGGGCATGTCACTTTGGTGCATGACCCAGTTGATATGTGATGTGGTTATGATAGAGGGCATGACGCTTAGGTGCATGACCCAGTTCAATATGAATGAGAAATATTGACACTGTGAAACCATACCATCATGACTCTTATAAGATGACTTATAAAGTTTAATTGATGATTTAGAATGTCTCGGTCCTCTCTAATGAGGGTAAGTTAGCAAAACCCGGGTTTTAGGGGGAAATTTGAGTAAACTGTGGATATGAGGCCTGGAGTAAGAAGTTGGGGAAAAGATATGTGATATGTAATATTTATTCCCATCGCCTTTACCGGGAGTGGAGGGGATATACGGATGTTGTGTTATTATGGGAGGTCTCACTCCTGCCAGGGACGGGAGAGCTGAGAGGCCCGGTGTACAGTGCCCGTGTCCATTGCGTCGTGTGCTATATTCACCCCAAATTTGGGGTGAGGTCCAGGTCCTGGTATCACACAGTTTATCCAAGTTTCCAATTAATTCAATTATAAAATAAGAGTTTTGCATGTTACTTCTTCTGCTTGCAGCACTTCCTTTGTCTTTATCTGCTATGCTTCTGATGACGTATATTGAGTTACACTTTTGGCACAAATACCTTCCTTTTAGATCATGTTGGTGTGAACACTTGCTTAATTACTCGTGCTAACCCTTTTCTTGCAGTAGCTCGACATTGGACTGCATGTATGATCCTCTTTCTTGGAGATTTACTTTTCGCCATATTACTTAGTTTACATGTCTTATGTCTCTAGCCTTGCCTTGTGTATTGATAACCTTAACACGGTGTTCCAAATCCAAGTTGGTTCCTACTGGGGCATGCATTGACGTGCTCCTCTCTATTTTTTCCAGGTAGCAGGGGTAGCATGGTTGGTGGTGACTTGGAGTTGGGTTCAGGGGTAGCATTTGGTGTGTGTTGTAGCTTGTATTGTGATATGGTTGTCTTTCGAGGTGGAGAGTGGCTGTATATATGTATTGATACACCTGGACTATGTATGTGAATGAAACATGTTATATATAAAATGTTGTTGTTGTTCATGGGGTTGTCGGATATTATAGTGTAGCTTCACTTGTACTATCCCAGCATGTGCGTAGTGGCCTGCATATTCAGTTTCTCCTTTCTCTCTCTTTCCTATCATCACCCTCACTCTTCAGGATACTTGGAAAAAAAGAGAAAAGAGAAATTCCAGGTATTTTAGGGAGCAGGGTGTTGCAAGGTGATACATCGCTGATACTTGGGTGCCCTTTCCTAGCCACCGCCGGAGTAATTGTAGATGTGAGGGAAGGAACCTTTTCACTCAACGTTGGCGATGTAGCAGTTGAGCTCCGTATCCCGAGAACGATGAAGTGTATGCACTGGCCAGAAGAAGTGGACTATGTGGATCTCATCGACGAGGTTATAGACAACGCCATGCCATTCGCTATTGGAGCCGCACACGATGACGATCTTGAAGAGACCCAAATTGCCGAAGATGGCAAAATGATGGGAGACCCACCGGATCCTCTTACAGATGAGGAGAAGAACGATGCTGATGTCGTTAGGATTAGAGAGCTATGCAATCTCTCTACAGCGAGGCACGTGAAGGAAGCACCACCGACGAACAAATTCTCATCGCCGGTCAAGAAGAACGATGCCAAGAGCTCAAGCTTGGGAGAGTCATCCCCCACTACTACCCATGATTAGGGGCAGCCGAGGAAAGACGACGAAAATCAACAAGTAAATCCAAGCGGCCTTCTCAGTAAGTTTGACATGCGCATCTCCCATGTGCCAAACATCGAGCATTAATCACGAATCTTAAGGGGTCGACTCAAGACCTTAAACGAGAGCTTATCAGGAGGCAACCCGACGGTACTATCTATATTTTAGTTGAATTTTCCTTTCATTTTTTAGATCTTTATTAGTGTATAGAGTCAAGAGTCTAAGAAAAACCTGATAGCGGGCTACGCTTTTCATTTCAGGAAAAGGACGATAGGAGGACATATGAACAGAGGACTACCATGGCGATGTGGAGCACTCCAGGGATGCGCTCAAATGCCAAGGGGAGAAAGAAACTGATGGGAGAAAGGAGACCAGAGAGTGTCACAAAAAACAAAGAGTTGGAGCTGAAAACAGCAGCCCACTCGACCGAGTGATATTTTCACTCGGCCGAGTAGTGTCCTGCACAGGGAAGTCTCTGAAATCCCTCTCTATAAATTAGAGGCCACTCGGCCAAGTGACTTGGTCACTCGACCGAGTGAATCAGACTCTTTCAACACTTGAAATGCTCTGAGTGGCCTAACCACTCGGCCGAGTGACTTTATCTACTCGGCCGAGAGATAATTTCTATTCGGCTGAGTCGAAACATATGCAAAAATTTTCAAAATTTTCGAAATAGTAGCCACTCGGCTGAGTGGTCACCGCCACTCGACCGAGTGACTTATCTTATATAACCCAGCTCGGATCTCAAATCCCTAAAATCCCAAATCCCTAATCCCCGAAGAAGCCCGAGCGTCACCACCCCTCGCCCGAGCATCCTCCATCCCTCGCCCGAGCCGCCACCGTCGCACCCGAGTGGCACGACCCCCACCGACTGACCGCCGTCCACCGCTGCACCCTCACCGCAGGCCGACGCTCGACACCCTCCGAAGCCCTAAATTTCCCCCTCTTTCTCTTATTTCCCATTTTGTAAGCCATAACCATCTCGAATCAAAATCAAACCATATTCATACCTATTTCTCTTGCTTTTTCCCCTTGATTTTTCGATATTCATTGCTAATCAATTGATTTTGTGTTTCAGGATAGCTTGGGGGAGATCAAGTGCTAATTCGAAGCTTCAGGGGAGGCGCCTCTTCGGTCGAATTGCTCGCGTAGAGTCGCGTCGTGCTCTGGTATACTCTTTCCATTTTATTAGCACTTCACGATAGTTTTTGCTTTTCATATTTCACGGTATCACCATGCCCCCATGCACTAGGTCCCGTGCACGAGAGCCCGCTGCCAAGCGGAAGAAGACCAGCGACCCTGGTTCTTATTCCGCTAGAGCAGACTCCTCGCCTCCTAGCCCACCACCACCCACCCTTCCGCCTCATACTGCACCGATTCCACCCCCACCAGCGTAGTCCGCCCTGGCTTTCGACATGATGGGGATCACTTTCAGAGTTGATGCACACCGCGCCAGATTTGAAAGAATCACACATCAATCAATCGTCCCCTCTAGGTTTGCACACATAGCTGATCTTGAGCGCCTAGGGGTATTCCAGGGGTTACTCCAGTTGTATGAGAATGTGGGGTGGCGTGATTTTCTTTCGGTGTCAGCGAACACCTACGTCCGTCCGACCCTCGAGGTCCTGAGTTCTATTCGTAGGACTCCCAAGGGTTGCACGTTTCGTCTGATGGATCGTGAGTGCGAGATCACTCTCGATATGCTCCGAGTCTATTTCCATTGGCCCCTTGTCCCAGACCCCGACTGCGCTTTTGGACCCATGCACCACACCCGTCCTTCCTTCGATATTCACACATTCTAGACCTTGGCCACTCGCCTTCGACCCTAGCAGGCCAAGGCCTCCTCTATCGTCCACCCTTGCCTCCTTATTACTCAGCGCCTTATGGAGACCACCATTCTAGCAAGGTATGTGCCCAGGATGATGTCTACTCCTGAGCTATATATGCTCTACGTGATGACGAGAGAGAGCCCTTGAGGCTGACGGGGACATCTTAGTTTTCGCCACTCAGATTGATATTGCCAGCTGGTATCTCGATTGTATTATTGTCTCTGTCACCTCCAGGACGACGATCTATTGTGGTGGTCTAATCACCTTGCTGGCACCTATGTGTGGGGTTGAGCTCCCAGCTAGTTTGCTTCGACCTCCCGGTCCCACTTCCCTTTCCATAGATATTATGGCCCGTATGAGGATGCTGCGTCCTCATGGTCAGTACCATTGGGTTTGGCTTCACGGTCCTTTTTCAGCTGACTATATGGTGCTTTCGAGCCCTGCTTGGACCCACATTGGACCCACAGGTGGGGAGTGGATACCAGAGATGGATCTCCTCATCCCAGCTGCATATGTACTCGAGCCAGAGGGCACTCAGTAGGAGCCGCCCCTCGACCCTCTAGCCCCAGAGATCCCTATCCCACAGCCTGCACCTGATTTGATCCCAGTCCCTGACACTTCTATCCACACCGCTACCAGTATTGGGAGCACTGTTACTGTGTCCACTATGCCCACCACCACCCCACCACCACCATCACCACCTCTGTGTCGTTGACTTTTGATCCTATTTCTTATGTAAGCTTTGAGAGGGCCTCCCCTGTTGCACTTGAGAGAGGTGAGCCCTCCCTTGTTTCGACAGCTGAGACCTTGTCCTCACCGGATTTCTAGACCCTGGGGAGTCATTTTCTGTTGATTTCACGACCTCTCCAGTCGTCGACCCTTCTGTCTCTGTTGTCGCTATCTTTACCAAGAGTGTCATGATGTCTGTCCCCACATCTGTGCCTACGACCTCTCTGACTGTCTCGTCCTCTACCACTGTCGCTATTTTTACTAAGAGTGTCATGATGTCTGTCCCCACATCTGTGCCTACGACCTCTCTGACTGTCTCGTCCTCTACCACTGTCGCTATTTTTACTAAGAGTGTCATGACATATGTCCCCACTTCTGTGTCTACGACCTCTCTGCTTGCATCATCCTCCTCTGCCGCTGCGCACACTTTTGATAGCATTCCTGCGTCTCAGCCTCCCACAGAGGCTGAGTGTCTTTTAGCCAGCACCGCCCCTCACCCACACCCATTAGTGGCCCCACTCGTCTACGGTAGCCACGTGCGATAGCCCTGACCTCCACCTGTTCGACCTCTGCACCTGCTCCTGACGCTCTCGTCCAGCACCTCCGTGCTGTAGAGGGGGCCGTCAGCAGACTCAGAGCAGATTTTCGGGCTCTCGCCACCACCGTCAGCTCTGTGCAGTCATGCGTCGCCCTACTTCCTAGTATTCAGATCACCCTGAACTAGATTCTTGTGCGCTTGCCACAACCTCCACCAGCCACACCTCGTCCCATCTCTCAGAACCCTCCTCCACCGCCACCCCCTCCCCCACCACAGGGTGGTGCTAACGCCCCACCACCAGCTTAGGCACACACTTGATGCCTCTCATAATTTTTATCGATGATCTGATTGATATTTTTGCTGCTGGTTTTGCACCCCCTTTCGCCCATATATTTTGATCACTTTTTGCTGTGTTTCGTATATATCCGTCTGGGGGAGAGGTGATATTTCTGGGCCTTTCTA
Organism: Scilla litardierei; assembly: GCA_030789695.1. Taxonomy (NCBI): domain Eukaryota; kingdom Viridiplantae; phylum Streptophyta; class Magnoliopsida; order Asparagales; family Asparagaceae; genus Scilla; species Scilla litardierei. The sequence continues at coordinate 119,635,570 of CM061136.1, forward strand.
TTTTTCTCCCATGATCTGTGTGCTCATCCCATCTATCATTTTCATTCTGCATTTATCAAATGCATATCCATTCCTTTTTCATCCATTTTCACTTTTTATCATGCATGCATCCGCACCCTCCCACCCCTCTCATATATGTCCTTCTGCCACACTTAGCACATTGAGGACAATGTGCAGTTTAGCTTGGGGGAGTGAGTGTCTCACGCATTTTTTTATTTTTTCTTCGTTTTTATCTTTATTTTTCTACCTTTCTTTATTTTCCACTTATTTTCACCCACTTTTTCATTTTTTTCTCATGCATCACGTTTTCTTACTTTCTGCGTGCGTTGCATTTGTATAGTTAGTTCGTATTTTTCATTTATCCTTATTTATTTTTTCTTTTTTGCTAGAAATGAATTCTCTATGATGAAGATGACTTGGAGTTAGGTTGCTCTTATATGTGTATTCTCTTGCCATGCCATCATTTTTATTTCAGATATCATATGCTATACATCGCTATGCATTTGGGAACATGAACCTGCAGCTCTATTATATGATTGTGAATGAAATTTTAGCATTAGCTGAGTCTGAAAATTTATATCGTATACTTTTCATAGAAAACACACCAAGCTTCATGTAATGACTGCCTAAACTTGGAGTACTGTTTTGTTATCTATTATCACTTCTATCTGCATGAAATTGTACGCCCAACTTCCAGGTTAATTGAATGCATGCCTTTTTGATATAATTAGAATAGTTTACTTTCTGAAATCAAACTGAGTAGATTACATTGCCCTGCTGAAAGTTGTCATGCACATACAAAAGAGTGAACTGAGCATTACATATTTTTCTTTCTCCACATATCTTGAATATCATCTCTATACTTAAAATCGATGGTGAATCGCACCTTAGCAAATCTTATATTGGCATCTTCCCCAAGCTAAAAAGTCCAAGCTCCGATACCCCAAAAACAATAGTAAAATACATGCATGTCTTTCTATCTTTGATTTGGGATTGCTATTGTATGTGTGTGTGCGCGTGTGCGTGTGTGTGTATAAAAGAAAAAAAAGAAGAGAAAAAGGAAGAAAAAAGAGAAAAGAAAAATGAAAAAAGGGAGTTCATTTGTACATACGCAATCGTCCCTTCTTTCCTTTTTTTATTTTCCTTTTGTAGGAGGATATATGCCCATAAGGCAATTTATCCTAAGTGTACGTCTTGTTCATAAGATAGATGGTGTCCATTATCCTAAGTATGAAATTGTTTGAATATATATACTTAGATAATATCCATAGACTTATAGTTAGGTCCTTACGTATCCAGATAAGATCTCGATTATGAGTAGTAATCGACCAAATAGAAACGTAAGTCTTAAACGGTTTGTGGTCATAGATATGTCGAGAACTAGATATCGACACATCGGATAGACCACTGTGTCTTAGTCTTACCTTAGGGGTAATGATGATCTCATAGTCATTAGACTTGGTGAAGTCGGAGACGAGACGCAGGTTGCTCATTGGAGAATGAGTTCACTGAACGACCAACTTAGAGTTATTAAATGGTTAACTTTAACTAAACTGTCTATAATAACTCTAGGGTGATGATAGGTTAGCTGGTCCTTATGACCTGAAGCCATTCGTACGAACCTGTGAGTGAACGAAAAATAAATAAAAACAGGAAGCATATATTAGTGTGTCAAAAATTTTGACTGACGACACAATAAGCACGTTTGATGAAATGAATGCAAAATGCCCGTGTAAACAAGTCGAAGTGTGTACCAACAAAGTACAACGTGTAGTAAAAAATATGTGGGCATTTTATTATATCTTGTGGAGAAATACAGACTAGTGGATGGAATATCCGTGGTTGATGGGAACCAAAATTTCGAAACGGCTTGAATAGAATGGAAAGATCCTGTGGCCATGGATGGAAGCAGACATGCATTATATAGGCCAACAAAATCTGTTGCAATTGTTGTATATCATTACTGAACAAAAATGAATATTTGAGGCTTTCCTTCATAACATGCAGGAAGCAATGAAGACAGAATCATTTTTGATGTAAATAGTAAATAGTAACAGAGAAAATAGATTTTAGATATCAACAAATGAGGCAACTGAGCCATAGAGGAACATATATAACCAATGTTAAAACACATTAGAAGTCCAAGGCAATATTGACAGATCATAACCTAAACAACATATATCCAAAACAAAGGACAGATGATCAAGTACAACCCAAATATTACCAAACTAGGCCAAGTACAAATTATCAAAGTACAAACCAAAGTTTGACAGAACTGAAGTAACATCACAAAATAACAAAACATATCATGAGCAAAGTTCTGTAGATCATCACCAACAAAGTAGCAACTAAAATACGTACAGCCATCAAACAAAAAAATCATCACCAAGCAAACATAAAACCAACGACTAAAGTGCGAAAAACAATCCTAGGCCAAAGTAACCAACTGCAAGAACAGCTATGGGGGATTGGACGGGCCGGGCTGAGAGGGAGAGGATGCGCGATGAACACGAAAGTGAAGAGACTCGAGGCCGAAAAAGCCGTCGGGACGAAGCTTAGGTAAAGGGGGTCCATAGAGGGAAGAAGGACGGGAGAAGAAAAGTCGATGGGAGTGAGGAGAAAATCGACGAATTTCCGGCAAAATTGGAGGGGCACCGACGAAATTTTAGGGCGGCGCCTTCGAAATTTGGGGTGAGGGTTTCGGCGATTTGGGGGAAGGGCGACGGGTCTGTCGAGTTTAAGGAAGAAAGAACGGGACCTTAGGAAATGAAATGAGGCGTTGGAAAATGAAATGGTGAGTTGCCTTAGGGATTAAGGGAATTAAATAAGACAGAATAATTCAGTTATGTGAAGTTGTGAGAGTTTTTAGGAACGGGTATTTTTGCAATCGGCAAAAGCAGTTTGGAAAATTAAAGAAGGCGAATGGATGTGTTTCAAAAATTTGGAAGGAACTGATAACTGAAGAAAAGAGTGGGAAGACGAAGCAGTTACCGAAAAATTGAAAAATAGTCAATTGCTGACCAATATTTGTGAATTGGTCGACCAATTTCAAAAAATAGCCAAAAAATTTTGTAAAATTTTGAGAAAAATTCTAAAAATTATTATAAGAATGTGTCATAAGTCGGATTCACTAATAATTCCTAAATTTCTTCGAAGCCTAATAAAAGTCTCCTCTTTCAAAGGTTTAGTCAAAATATCAGCAGTTTGATGTTCAGTAGATATAAATCTTAAAACGATGTCTCCTTTCTGAACATGATCATCTAGAAAATGATGACGAATATCAATATGTTTTGTAAGTGAATGATGCACAGGATTTTTAGAAAGATTAATAGCATTAGTATTATCACACATAATAGGGCATGTGGAGCAATCAATACCATAGTCTGAAATAGTTTGTTTCATCCATAAAATTTGAGCGCACACTAAACCGGTGGCAATATATTCTGCCTCGGTTGTAGATAATGAAACAGAGTTTTGATTTTTGCTAAACCAAGAAACTAAAGCATTTCCTAAAAATGGCATGTACCACTGGTACTTTTACGGTTTGATTTGCAACCAGCAAAGTCTACATCACTATATGATAATAAATCAAATGTGCTTAACTTATGATAAAATAAACCAAAATCAGAGTATGCTTAACATATCTAATAATCCTTTTTACTGCAGTTAGATGTGAAACCTTAGGATCTGCCTGAAAACGTGCACATAAACATACTGAAAACATAATGTCTGGTCTACTAGCAGTTAGATAAAGTAAAGAGCCATTCATACCTCTGTAAAGATGTTGATCAACACTCTTACCATTTAATCTTTATCGAGAGAAGTAGATGTACTCATTGGTGTACATGTTTCTGCAGAACTTTCTAAACCAAAACGCTTGATGAGTTCTTTAGAATACTTGCTTTGGTGAATGAATATTCCTTTCGTCATTTGTTTGATTTGAAGACCAAGCAAGTAGTTGAGTTCACCCATGTGACTCATCTCAAACTCTTTCTGCATAATCTTTGAGAAATCTTGACAAAGAGATTCATTAGTAGAACCAAAAATAATATCATCAACGTATATCTGAATAATGATTATGTCAGATTTTATGTTTTTAATAAATAAAGTTGAATCAATTTTACCAATTTTATAACCTGAATTTAAAAGATAGTTTTTAAGTCTTTCATACCAAGCACGAGGTGCTTGTTTGAGACCATATAAAGTCTTTTTCAATTTGTAAACATGATTTTCTAAATTTTCATGAATAAAACCAGGAGGTTGTTACACATAAACTTCTTCTTTAAGAAAACCATTAAGAAAAGCACTTTTGACATCCATTTGAAATAACTTAAAATATTTAAAATATGCAAATGATAATAACATTCTAATGGATTCAAGACGTGCAACTGGTGCATAGGTTTCACCATAATCAATACCTTCTTCTTGATTATAACCTTGTGCAACCAATCGTGCCTTGTTTCTAATTACCTGACCAGATTCATCAAATTTATTTTTGAATACCCACTTTGTACTAATAATTGAATGATCTGATGGTCTGTGAACTAATTTTCAAACATCATTCCGTTGAAATTGATTGAGTTCTTCCTGCATAGCAATATTCCATGAACTGTCTTCACATGCATCTTTGATGTTCTTGGTTCAATGGCGGAAAGGAAAGCACAATGTGTCATTTGTTCTATTTGACGATGAGTTCTTACTCCTTCTGTAATATCTCCAATGATTAATTCTGATGAATGATTTGGAACTTGTGCAAATGCCTTAGGAAGGTCTGTATTATCTGAAATAGACTCAACAGAGGGTTTAGTATCATCAATTTCATCAAGTTTAATATTATCTAAAGAATTAGATAAAGGTAATATATTCTCTTCATCATCAATGATGGGAGAATTTGATGAGGGGTTCTCATCAAATGTGACATGTAGTGATTCTTCAATTGTTGAAGTTCTTTTGGTATATACTCAGTAGGCTTTACTACGTGTTGAGTATCCAACAAAAATACCTTCATCAGATTTTGAGTCAAATTTGTCAAGTGCATCTTTAGTATTAAGAATGAAACATTTACATCCAAACACTTTAAAATATGATATATGTGGAATACGATTAAAGAATAATTCAAAACAAGTTTTATTAAGCAATGGCCTTATAAGAACTTTATTCATAATGTAACAAGCAGTTGTGACAGCTTCTGCCCAAAAATATTTTGGTAATTTACTATCACAAAGCATTGTTCTTGCACATTCTTGTAAAGTTCTATTTTTCCTTTCTACTACTCCATTTTGTGGAGAAGCACGAGGAAAAGAAAAATTATGAGTAATGCCATTATCATTACAAAACTTGGTAAAATGTTCATTTTCAAATTCTCCCCCATGATCACTACGAATAGTGACAATGTTAGAGGATTTGATTTTTTGTATCTTTTTACAAAATATTGAAAATTCTTCAAAAGCATCATTCTTATTTTGTAAGAATATAACCCAAGTGTATCTTGAATAATCATTAACAATGACAAATGCATATCTACTTCTATTCAAAGAGGCTACTCTTGAACGACCAAACAGATCCAAGTGTAGGAGTTCTAATGGTCTCTTTATTAAGATAATGTCCGTTGATTTAAAAGAAGATTTGTGCATTTTTCCTTGTTGACAAGCATCACAAAAATGTTTGTGTTTGAAAGAAATATTTGGCATTCCATTAACTAACTTGTGTTTTGAAATATGTGCTAGGTTTTTGAAATTAGTGTGTCCAAAATGTTTATGCCATAAAAGTGTATCATCTGACGTAATCATTAAACAATGATTATGAGTGGTAACAGACATGCATAAGATATAAATGTTATTCTTACGCTTACCACGGAATAAAATAGATGACATATTAGAATTATAAATGATGCAATCGTTTTGTTCACATACTATTTTGTAATTTTTATAACATAATTGACTAATGGAAAGCAAATTGTGTTTCAAACCGTCAACCAGGAGAACATTCTCAATGATAGGCTGATTTGTATTACCAATTGTTCCAGTGCATATGATTTTGCCTTTGTTGTTGTCACCAAAGGTAACTGTGCCTCCATCTTTATATTTAACGGTTGAAAGAAAGTTGACAATTCCTGTCATATGTTTTGAACATCCACTATCCAAAATCCATCTTTCTTTTCTAGGTACCTGAAAGATAAAACATTAAGCATTGGTACCCTCTGTTTGAGGGTCCTTGGTATTAGATTTTTGGTAGCCAAACCCAAGTGGAATTTGGCTTTCTAATGTAATCACTAGAATGAACAATAGAATGTATATAATGAGAGATATAATCATTTCTATTTTTTAAGCATGAATCCTTAGGAACCCATATACTAATCGTAGTAGGTTTCCTAGGAGATGGTTTTGAAATATTAGTAACATTTCTTTGTGAAGAAGAAGTAGGAACGTTTACTGTCTTCGTGTAAATAAATGCGTGATTATTTCTTTGTGGTTTAACAAAAATTGTTTTGCCACTAGATGAAGATGTGTTACAAGACTTGGGTGCATTCTTATGAGAATATCTCAGTCCTTGTCTATGATTTGCTGGATATTGAATTTTTAGCAAATCATCGAGATTTGTCTTTCCTTTGTTAAATTTATTAACATTGGATGACATCTCATCGTATTTCATCTTTAGTGATGAGATACTTTTATCCATTTCGGATATTTGTGTATGCAATTCTAGATTCTTAGTTTTGAGAAGATCATTCTCTTTACTAAGATCCAAATCTTGAGAATATGTATTCTTAATAGGTGTAGTGCTTTTAGAAGATAATTCTTGATATTTAAGAAGAAGATTATCATTACTCTGTTTCAAAGATTTATGTTGTCCATTTAATCTTTTGAAACGAGGATAGAGATCTTTTAATGCATCTAGTAATTCTTCGTTATTAAAAGAACTTACCTCATCTTCATCATCTTGTGCCATAAAACACATGTTAGCACTTTCATTATGATCATCATCTTCATCATCTGAAGAATCATCCCATGTTGCTACAAATTTTTTCTTCATTTTGTCAAACTTCCTTTCTCTTCTGAATTGATCACTGTTGTTGGAAGTTTTGAACTTAGCCTTGAGAAGCGAACAATCTTTCTTCATATGTCCAGGCCTATTACAATTAAAGCAGAGAGAAGAATAAGTATTCTTAGATTTGAAATTATTATACTTACCTTTTTGAAAGAATTTTCTGAAGTTCTTGGCAAAGAATGCCATATCATCATCTGAGTCTTCATTTTCTGATGTAGTATTGAAGGCAAGTACTTTCTTCTTTTGATCTGATTCTTCTTTCTCATCTTGTAATGTAACTTCATGGGCCATTAGGTTACGAATAAGATCTTCCATGGTTAATGTGGAAAGATCATTGGCTTCCTCAGTAGCAGTAATCTTTGGACGCCATTCTAGAGAGTACTTTAAGAATCTTGCGTACCTGATCAAGATTAGAATAAACTTTTCCAAGAGCATTAAGAGAATTAATAATATTAGTGAACCTGTTGTTCATTTCTCCAATTGTCTCTTTGTCGTGCATCTTGAATAACTCATATTTATGAACCAAAGAGGAAATCTTAGTTTCCTTTACTGTATTTATTCCTTCATGAGTTACCTCGAGTATGTGCCAAATCTCCTTTGCACTTTTGGCCTGAGATACCCGATTAAACTCTGTTTATCCATGGCACAGAATAAAGCATTCAAGGCCTTTGAGTTGTTGGTCTTTGCATATTTGTCGTTAGCGATCCAATCAGCAACAAAAGCTGTTGGCTTAGTGTATCATGTCTCTACGATGTCCCATAACTCATAATGCATACTTTGGAGATGAATCTCCATTCGTATTTTCCAATATGAATAGTTAGAACCATCAAATAGAGGAGGACGAACTTGAGAGTGCCCTTTAGGATGTTGATTTGTGTTGTAGTTGTGTGCAACAGCATTCATGTTTAATTCTGCCATCTTAACCTTGCTCCGATACCAAATGTAATTATAGCCTGTATGGATCAATACACTAGAGGGGGGTGAATAGTGTATTTAATAAAAACTGTTGCAAATAAAACATTACTGATATTTGCAAAGATGGCACAGAAATGAAATGACAAGTATTGAAAATAGATCAATCGTAAACACAGAGATGTATCCTGGTTCGGATCCTCTTGATCCTAGTCCAGTCCTCTACTCCCAGTAGATATTTTCAATCCACTATAATCACTTGCCCTGCAAGCACCAACTTACAAAAATGGTGACACTCCCGTGTCCCAAACTGTGTACAATCTCAATAAATAGAGATTCAAACATGTTAAAGAAATAATGAAATAGAAAAACACCTATAGCCTTGGTATGAATATCAAAGATGAATTCAAAGGATTGGTGTTTTAAAAGGAACTTCAATGTTTCAAGATATATAATGGTGAAACAGAATTGAAGTCCTTTCGTTCTTAAACGAAGAGAGAAATCTAATGATTTCTTCTTACAAATAAGAAAAGAACAACTTTCCCAAAAAGTGTTAAAATCCAAGTTCTTCCGTTCTTAAACGAAGAAAGAAATCTAATGATTTCTTTTTACAAATACGAAAAGAACAACTAATGGCCGAATGCTTAAGAAAATCAGAGGCTTGATTTCAACAAAAATAGAAATAAAGAAGAGGGAAGTGTGTGTCATGAAAGAGAGGGTCTATCCCTCTATATATAGTTTTTTGGGATTGTTGAGAAGAGTTAATGACGTTGGTACACCGTCACAAACCGCTCCTGAAAATTTGGGCTTCAAACGGCTAGTATTGTGTTTGGTCCACCAAAAAATAAATTTGGTCGACCAAAATTTAGAGAAGGAATTTTGACCGTTGGCAGACATATCCAGAATCTACATGGTTAAGGGAGTTTGCTCAAGAAATCCCATAGTAAAATTCGAATGTTTAAAATTGGTCGACCAATTTAGCTGCCAATTTTCTGGGTAAGAATTTTCGAAATTGGGAAGTGTAGAATTATGAGTAATGGGACCTATGAGACTAAGATATAGTATCACAAGGATTTGTAACTCTAAAAAGTAAATTTTACATTGATTACATAAAAGCCGTAGATAGGACTGCATCTGCAACTGAATCTGAGAAGCTTCTTTGCAGGGGATCCTTATCAAGTGATTATATATCCAAGTCGTGGATGTAAGGTGCCTTTGCCTTTCCATCTTCATGAACTATGATATATCCGTTTGAATATGCATGAAAGTATCTCAATGTGTGGAACTCTGCATATATTAGTATCTGCATAGATAGATGTAACGGTCGGTTTTCGATCGTACTTTCTTTGTGCACGTGCTCTTGATCGTGCACGTGTTTATTTTAGACTCTTTTTGATTTTGAACATTAATGTGTGATATGTCGTCATGATCGTCTCTGAGAGTATTAGATTGTGGAACTACTTTGGAACGACATATCTCGAGTCGTTCTTCCGCGATACTATCTTATTTGATGTGACGTCACGACTTTCTGTTTTGACGCGAGACGTTTCTATTTTTAGTTTCGTCTCTCGACGTCGAAATTTAGACCCGTCTTCTTGGTTCTCTTTCTTTCATCGTCCCGATCACCCCATAATTATTTTACAATTTTTAGGCTTAATTTGACCTATTTTCCATTTTAAAGTAATTTTTAGGCTTAATTTGACCTATTTTTCATCTTTCGTCGTCCCGATCTCTCCGCAACCACCGCTGTGACCGACCCTGCTGCACTGCTCTCGCCGTCCGGAGTGTCTGACCGAGCCAAGCCCCCGCAGCGGCTAGTGTCCGACCGACGGCAGTTCGTCGCAAATTTGATTCTCCCACACCAACTCTTGTGGTGGGCCCCCCAAGTCCTCCAGAGGTGTTGTGGTTCCCCCATTGACCCCTAGCACTGCTGTGGGCCCCACTTGGGTGTGCTACTTCGCGGGTTTTCCGTCTACGATGTTACGACACGTCGTAGGCCTTCGTCGCAAGTTCCAGCTTTTGGGAAATCGTGCGAGGACCAGATCTCATGCTGAGGAGTTTTCCGTTCAGACACGACTTCCATTCTACGACAAACTCCGGTTAAGGTTGGTTCCCCGAAACTCGTAGAAACCCCCACAATAGCTGATTGAACCCTAAACTAAAAATCGACAATTTGAACAAAAATTTATTTTCCAGCACCAGTAAAACGTTGTACAAATCTAGAAAATCGACGAATGGACTTTGTTGACTGTGCACATAGGATTAGATCGGCGATTAGGCTGAAACATCGAAAAAGTGACTTTTGACGAATAGGATAGTCCCGATAACCTAGAAACGAACCCTAAAAGGATTTGATAAAATTGAGACCTGACACCGTCGCCACTGCACTGTTTCAGACGGACTTCCGCGGACGAGACGCTTGGACGAGACGCTTCGAGAGGACGACACACTCGCCATCGCAGGCAAGTGTATCCCACTTGCACTTTTGGCCGTGCTTAGGCCTTAGATGGTTAGAATTGTTAATTGTGAACAAAAATAACCGGACGTGAAATAATAGCGTCCGGGACGATCCCTGACGGCTCAGACTTGACGACGAAGTCTGAGCCTGACAACAACAACTTTTGATATCGTAGGGCTATCATGTGTGTGTGCGTGTGTGTGGACACCATAGAATAACCTTTCCAGTCTTGTCACGTCCCGTCCCGTCTTGCACAGCCTGCGGGCAATATGGCACTCTCCGAGTGATCCCTTGTACTGATTCACAACCTACGGGAAATAGGGCACTCTCCAAGCTAGAGAGAGTGATCCCTTGTACTGATACACAGCTTGCGGGTAATAGGGCACTCACCAAGCTAGAGCGAGTGATCCCTTGTACTGTTTGTCTTGTCTTGTCTTCCTTGGGGTTTGGGGTTGGGTTGAGCGTGCGCACGAAAAGAGGGTCTGATCCCCCTCGAACCATAAGGCGTGAACCCATTCGTGTCTCACTTGTCTTGTCTCGTCTTGTCCTGTAACGTCCCGACATGTCATGACACCTGTAGGTTAGTCCCGTAGTTGGTAGCACACGCTACGACTACTACTTGCTACGCTTTACTTTCCTGCTGCGTTACTTCTTTTTGTTACTCAGTTATAACCCCAGCATGCTAATCAACCAGTAAAACGTTGTCTAAAAGTTGATACACTTGCAGTTTGGTCTAACCCTGTTTGTATACCTTACCTGACGTACAGTTCCTTCTTTTGGTGATGTACGTCAGGTGTTGAGCCAGAGTACGTCGACGAGGCGGACTTGCCAGCAGACGGAGAGCCGGAGGACGTTGATCCGGAGTACGATCCACAGGAGGACCAGAGTTAGAGGCCTCTAGTTGCTGATCCAGAGTTCTGTTCCAGTTTAGATTGGGTGTGTAGCACCTATTATTTTCTTGTCTAGGTTGGGTGCGTGCACCAGTAGTTCTCTTTTCTGCAGTTGTAGCCCTTCGGGCGTTTTTAGACTTTTCCGTACTTTGGATGTTATTTTTGGAATAAAATGAAATGATATCTCTTTTAAGTACTTTGTTGTTCCGTACTACCATGCAGGGACCTGTTCCTTCGTTTTGGAATACCACAGATGCTTATTGGGTCTGGGCTCTCAGCCCCGGCCTAAGCAGGCCTTAGTCACGCTTCGCCTCCGTCCTTTTTAGGAAGCGGGGCGTGACAGGTTTTAGTGGTGGCCCATGCAGGTCCCATCCTTCTGCGAATACGGAACAATCGAAGTATTGAAATTCATTTTATTATCATCCAATAATCGTACGAGTCTAATCTCTGTGTTCTCTGTCAATAGGATGGCAGGACGACGTGTTACCCGATCGGGGAACTCAGGCGATGGAGTTCCGAAGGACCAGAGCGGAGACTTCCGTCAGTTTCTGGGTGTGATGAGGGAGATGCTAGATGTTCAGCATCAGTTGGTTCAGCAGTCCCAGCGTGCTGCCCAGGCTGTTCCAGTTGCACCACCACCACCTCCGCCTGCCCCACGAGCTGCTCTAGGAGTGAAGCAGTTCAATGAGCTCCAGCCGAGGACATTTTCGGGGAAGGAGGGACCCCTAGCTACTGATGAGTGGATCCAGATCATGGAGGAGAAGTTAGTTGCTGCGAAGATTCCTGACGATACCCGAGTGGAGATAGCGAAGATGCAGCTGATGGAGAATGCAAGGAACTGATGGCGCATCGAGGAGAGGCGTCTTGAGAAGCCAGTGGGGTGGAAGACCTTCAGGTCTATGTTCAAGGACAAGTATTTCACCAAGTCTGCTAGGAGGGAGCTGCTGAGCAAGTTTATAGATCTGAAGCAGGGGGATATGACTGTCGAGGAGTATGAAGCTGAGTTCGAGATGCTGAGCCGTTTTGCCCCGCATATGGTAAGGAAGGAGGAGAAGCGAGCTGATCGTTTTCGTCTGGGACTGCGTCCGAAGATTCAGGCTTATATGTCTTTGGCGAGTTTCACGACTATGAGGGAGGTGCTAGATGCTGCGAAGAATCATGGGATCATAGCTCTTCTGCCTGACCCTCCGGCTGATAAAGGGAAGCGTCCTATGGAGCAGTACCGGCCACCTGCTAGGCCGGCGATGAGGCCAGTTTAGACGGTACCATTCAAGAGGCCTGGAGCACCAGTTCAGATTCAGGGCAAGGGCCCATGCCACTTCTGCGGAAAGCCTGGACATGTTCAGGCCACCTGCAGAAAGAAGATGGGACTATGCTTAGTTTGTGGAGATGCCTCGCATGTAGCGAAGGATTGTCCGAGAGCTCGTCATGCTGTAGTTGGAGCGCCAGCCCCGCTGCAGATGAGAGCGACTGCCCCAGTCCAGAGAGGACCTGCTGTACGTGGACCACCCTTGGTGCCACAGAAGCATATGTTTCAGCGATCAGCACAGCCCCAGAGGCCGGCGTATACCATGACAGCTGTTGAGACTGAGGAGCTGGATGGAGTTATTGCAGGTAACTCTTGATCCTAATCTTTCATTTCATAGTTTAGATCTTATTATTTGTGTTGTTTGTTGACTTGTTTGTTAGAGTAGCTTGGTTTGACCGTAGTTGTTTATATCTTAGGCACCATTCTAGTGTCCTCTCACCCAGCCTTGGCTTTGTTCGACTCCGGTGCATCTAGGTGCATCATATCCCAGAGGTTTGTAACAAAGCACTCCATTCCCACCCATACACTCCCTAAGTGTTGGGACATCACCACAGGGAATGGAGTGGTGACAGTGAACTTGGGATGTCGATCGATTTCTTTGGTGGTCAGTGGGCACGAGCTCTTTGCAGATTTCATTGTCCACGATCTGCCACACTTCGATATCGTTCTTGGCATCGATTGGTTGGGAGATTTCCACGCCTCGATCGACTATCATAGCAAGAGGGTGGTGTTCCGGATTCCAGGCCATCCGGAGTTCGAGTTCCGCAGCAGAGATGAGTCGCTTGGGCCCATCAGATTTCGGGCCAAGCCGGAGGTGCCGATTGTTGCAGCCATGCAGATGGAAATGGAGATCAAACGACCAGCAGTCATCAGAGACTTCGAAGACGTCTTCCCGGAGGATATCTCAGGTCTGCCACCTGACAGTGCTCTAGAATTTGGTATTGATCTTATGCCGGGAGCGCAGCCGATATCGAAGGCGCCGTACCGTATGGCTCCCGCTGAGCTCGAGGAGCTGTGGAAGCAGTTAGATGAGTTGCTGCAGAAGGGTTTCATCCACCCTAGTGTGTCACCATGGGGTGCAACAGTTTTTCTTGTGAAGAAGAAGGATGGGTCCCGCAGGATGTGCGTGGACTATCGAGGATTGAATGCTGTCACGGTGAAGAATAAGTATCCGCTACCGCGCATCGACGATATCTTTGATTAGCTTGGAGGTTCAAGAGTCTTCTCGAAGTTGGACTTGAGGAGTGGATACCATCAATTGAAGGTGAAGAAGGATGATGTTTCGAAGACAGCTTTCCGGACGAAGTACGGACATCATGAGTTCGTGGTCATGCCGTTTGGCGTGACCAATGCTCCAGCTGTGTTCATGAATTTGATGAACTTGATTTTCTACGACTTCCTGGATAAGTTTGTTGTTATCTTCATTGATGACATTCTTATTTATTCGAAGTCTGAGGAGGAGCACAGCTGTCATCTGAGGACAGTGCTGGAGACATTGAGGCGACACAATCTTTATGCCAAGTATAGCAAGTGCGAGTTCTGGCTGGACAGAGTCGCACTCCTGGGACACGTGGTGTCCGGTGATGGCATATCTGTGGATCCGGAGAAGGTCAGAGCAGTCAGAGATTGGCCGACTCCGCAGTCAGCGTCAGACATCAGGAGCTTCCTTGGTTTAGCATGCTATTATCGACGATTCATCAAAGATTTCTCGAAGATTGCAGAGCCGATGACGAAGCTGACGAGGAAGGACGTGGAGTTTCTTTGGTCAGATGCTTGTGAGGAGGCCTTCAGTATCTTGAAGGCGAGATTGACCACGGCACCGGTGTTGGCAGCACCGGATCGAAGCGGAGGCTTCGAAGTTTATTGTGATGCATGAGGGAAGGGCCTAGGATGCGTCTTCCATCAGCATGGCCACGTGGTCGCGTACACTTCTCGTCAGTTGAGGACTCATGAGAAGAATTACCCGACACACGATCTGGAGTTGGCAGCAGTGATTATTGCACTGAAGATTTGGAGGCACTTCTTGCTAGGTGAGAGTGTGAAGATTTTCACCGATCACAAGAGCTTGAAGTACATCTTTACGCAGAAGGAGCTCAACATGCGTCAGAGGCGAAGGTTAGAGCTCATGGCTGACTACGAGATTGATTTGCAGTATCATCCGGGGAAGGTGAACGTAGTGCCGGATGCCTTGAGTAGACTTCCTACTGTGATGGTGCATACTGCCGACTGGAGGATTCAGCAGGAGATGAGAGAGATGGATTTGGAGGTTGTCTTACCTGGTGTAGTTTGTTCATTCATGAATTTGCAGATTCAGTCCATGATCGTGGATCGGATCAAGGCAGCACAGGCAGGAGATTCGAAACTGCAGAGGATCAGGAGGCAGGTTGAAGCTGGACTACGGACAGAGTTCATGATTCATGAGGATGGTTCGCTGCGGTACGACAGCAGACTCTGTGTACCTGCCGGTGACGTTCGTGAGGAGCTGTTGAGCGAGGCTCATAGCTCGCCATATTCTATACATCTTGGAGGTACCAAGATGTATAAGGACCTCCGTCTGAATTACTGGTGGATTGGCATGAAGAGAAGTGTGGCACGAAGCGTTGCCAAGTGTTTGATATGCCAACAGGTGAAGGCTGAGCACCATCGTGATGCTGGGTTGCTGCAATCGCTTCCTATTCCAGAGTGGAAGTGGCAACATATTACGATGGACTTCGTGACTGGTTTACCTCGGACCCCGAGGCAGAACGACGCAGTTTGGGTGATCGTAGATCGGTTGACCAAGTCTACGCACTTTATCCCATTCCGAGTGGGCCAGTCTACGGAAGCTTTGTCGAGGAAATATCTGGAGGTAAAATTTCGTTTCTACTTTTACTTCTATTTTGATTTCCTCTTTAAAATAGTCGTGATGTAGACCATGTACATGCAGGAGATTGTACGCTTACATGGAGTCCCCGTGAGCATTGTGTCTGACCGAGACACGAGGTTCACATCTCAGTTCTGGAAAAATCTGCAGGAGAATTTGGGTACGAGTCTGAGTTTCAGCATGGCGTACCATCCGCAGACTGATGGCCAGTCCAAGAGGACTATTCAGATTCTGGAGGATATGCTGCGAGCTTGTACGCTCGATTTGAAGGGATCGTGGGAGGACTATCTTCACTTGGTGGAGTTTTCATATAACAACAGCTACCAGGCAAGCATTGGCATGGCGCCGTTTGCTGCCTTATATGGAAGGAAATGTCGATCACCACTGAGCTGGGATGACATCGGAGATCAGGAGCTGTTGGGTCCAGAGATGATAGTGGAAGCTGTGGATGTCGTGAGGGACATCAGGGAGAAGCTTAGAGTTGCACATGATCGCTTCAAGCATTGGGCACATGCCAAGAGGAGACCCTTGGAGTTTCAGCCTGGAGATCGCGTCTTCCTGAAGATTTCTCCGAACCGCGGAGTTATTCGTTTTGGGAAGAAGGGAAAACTGAGTCCGATGTATATTGGGCCTTTTGATGTGCTAGAGCGTGTGGGAGCAGTGGCCTATCGCCTTGCTCTGCCACCGTCTTTGGAGGGAGTTCACGACGTATTCCACGTATCTCAGCTACGTCGGTACGTCAGTGATCCGTCGCACACGGTTGATTTCTTGGAGATTACGGTTCTCCCGGACCTGACATATGACCAGCAGCCTGTGCAGATTCTGGAACGTCGACAGAAGCAGTTGAGGAATAAGATAGTCGACCTGATAGAGTGATGTGGCGTCACGGATCACCTGGAGATTCCACCTGGGAGCGTGAGGATGATATGAGAGAGCGCTTCCCGCATCTTTTTCCCAGCGGTGTTTGATGTTGATTCCGAGGACGGAATCATTGTTAAGTTGGGGAGGATGTAACGGTCGGTTTTCGATCGTACTTTCTTTGTGCACGTGCTCTTGATCGTGCACGTGTTTATTTTAGAATCTTTTTGATTTTGAACATTAATGTGTGATATGTCGTCGTGACCGTCTCTGAGAGTATTAGATTGTGGAACTACTTTGGAACGACATATCTCGAGTCGTTCTTCCGCGATACTATCTTATTTGATGTGACGTCACGACTTTCTGTTTTGACGCGAGACGTTTCTATTTTTAGTTTCGTCTCTCGACGTCAAAATTTAGATCCATCTTATTGGTTCTCTTTCTTTCGTCGTCCCGATCACCCCATAATTATTTTACAATTTTTAGGCTTAATTCGACCTATTTTCCATTTTTAAGTAAGTTTTAAATAATTTTAAAACCTATTTTTATAAGTGTTTAAATTATAATAAAATTCCTATATTATAATAACGCTCTAAATAAATTTCTGACCAAGTTTCAAAATTTTTGGCCGCACACAACTTGTGTGAGGGAGAGGAGAGTAAATTTGACTTATATAAAATTATTTTAAATATTTTAATTAATTTTCTTAAAACCCTAGACCTAACCCTAAATCTTTTCTATTTAAATAAACCCTAGGCTAGGTTATTTTCGCAGCCACACAAACCCTAGCCGTCAAAAACACTTCCCAACGTTCGTCGCAACGTTGCGACAGCCGCCCCAGTGCACGACCGACGGCCGCCCCCGCATTTCCCGTGCACGACCAGAGCCCGCTCCCACATCGCCTGCTTGCAGCGCATCCACTGCAAGCCCCCCGTAGTCGCCCGCACCGATCGAGGCCATCTCTCGGTCTGACCGAGAGATTTTCCCGCACTGCCGCTTCGTTCGCACCGCTGCACCGTCGCCCGCATCGCCAAGCGCCCGACCGACCCGCCCCGTCGGTCTGACCAAAGGCCCGCTCTGCTCGCCCGCACCGTTGCGACGTTGCGACATTGCAACGCTTGCCCAAGCGCCCGACCGACCCGCCCCAAGCGTCCGACCAAAGGATCTCTCCGCAACCGCCGCTGTGACCGACCCCGCTGCGCTGCTCTCGCCGTCCGCAATGTCTGACCGAGCCAAGCCCCCGCAGCGGCTAGTGTCCGACCGACGGAAGTTCATCGCAACTTTGATTCTCCCACACCAACTCCTGTGGTGGGCCCCCCAAGTCCTCCAGAGGTGTTATGGGTCCCCCATTGACCCCTAGCAATGCTGTGGGCCCCACTTGGGTGTGATACTTCGCGGGTTTGCCATCTACGACGTTACGACATGTCGTAGGCCTTCGTCGCAAGTTCCAGCTTTTGGGAAATCGTGTGAGGACCAGATCTCACGCTGAGGAGTTTTCCGATTAGACACGACTTCCATTCTACGACAAACTCTGGTTAAGGTTGGTTCCCCGAAACTCGTAGAAACCCCCACAATAGCTGATTGAACCCTAAACTAAAAATCGACAATTTGAACTAAAATTTATTTTCCAGCACCAGTAAAACGTTGTACAAATCTAGAAAATCGACGAATGGACTTTGTTGACTGTGCACATAGGATTATATCGTCGATTAGGCCGAAACATCGAAAAAGTGACTTTTGGCGATCAGGATAGTCCCGATAACCTAGAAACGAACCCTAATAGGATTTGATAAAATTGAGACCTGACACCGTCTCTACGGCACTGTTTCAGACGGACTTCCGCGGACGAGATGCTTGGACGAGACGCTTCGAGAGGACGACACACTCGCCATCGCCGGCAAGTGTATCCCACTTGCATTTTTGGCCGTGCTTAGGCCTTAGTTGGTTAGAATTGTTAATTGTGAACAAAAAGAACCGGACGTGAAATGATAGCGTCTGGGACGACCCCTGACGGCTCAGACTTGACGACGAAGTCTGAGCCTGACAACAACAAATTTTGATATCGTAGGGCTATCATGTGTGTGCATGTGTGTGGACACCGTAGAATAACCTTTCCAGTCTTGTCACATCCCATCCCGTCTTGCACAGCCTGCAGGCAATAGGGCACTCTCCGAGTGATCCCTTGTACTGGTTCACAGCCTGCGGGCAATAGGACACTCTCCAAGCTAGAGAGAGTGATCCCTTGTACTGATACACAGCCTGCGGGCAATAGGGCACTCGCCAAGCTAGAGCGAGTGATCCCTTGTACTATTTGTATTGTCTTGTCTTCCTTGGGGTTTGGGGTTGTGTTGAGCGTGCGCACGGCAAGAGGGTCTGATCCCCCTCGAACCATAAGGCGTGAACCCATTCGTGTCTCACTTGTCTTGTCTCGTCTTGTCCTGTCACGTCCCGACATGTCATGACACCTGTAGGTTAGTCCCGTAGTTGGTAGCACACGCTACGACTACTACTTGCTACGCTTTACTTTCCTGCTGTGTTACTTCTTTTTGTTACTCAGTTATAACCCCAGCATGCTAATCAACCAGTAAAACGTTGTCTAAAAGTTGATACACTTGCAGTTTGGTCTAACCCTGTTTGTAGACCTTACCTGACGCACAGTTCCTTCTTTTGGTGTTGTACGTCAGGTGTTGAGCCAGAGTACGTCGACGAGGCGGACTTGCCAGCAGACGGAGAGCCGGAGGACTTTGATCCGGAGTACGATCCAGAGGAGGACCAGAGTTAGAGGCCTCTAGTTGCTGATCCAGAGTTCTGTTCCAGTTTAGATTGGGTGTGTAGCACCTGTTGTTTTCTTGTCTAGGTTGGGTGCTTGCACCAGTAGTTCTCTTTTCTGCAGTTGTAGCCCTTCGGGTGTTTTTAGACTTTCCGTACTTTGGATGTTATTTTTGGAATAAAATGAAATGATATCTCTTTTCATTACTTTGTTGTTCCGTACTAACATGCAGGGACCTGTTCCTTCGTTTTGGAATACCACAGACGCTTATTGGGTCTGGGCTCTCAGCCCCGGCCTAAGCGGGCCTTAGTCACGCTTCGCCTCCGTCCTTTTTGGGAAGCGGGGCGTGACAATAGAGTTAGTAGCACTGATTGTGTTTGTCATATCAAAACCATATGGGAATAGAAATATGGAATTATGAAATTCCAACACTATTATGCGAATTCTTTTCCCTTTTCTCTTATAAATATGCAAGGGCACACTTCATTGTTGTTGAATCCTTGTTGTACAAGGAATTCACTAAGTCTGTTGTACTACATTCTTTCCGATTGTTTAAGACCATACAATGATCTTTGAAGTTTAACAGAGTAGACGTCCCGAGGTCTATCTTTTAATTCAGTAGGCATTGAAAAGCGATCAGGAAGTTTCTTATATATCTCTTTATCGAGATTACCATATAGATATGCAGTCGCAACATCCATTAGCTGCATATCTAAACCTTCATTTGATGTTAAGCTTATTAGAAATTGGAAAGTGATCGCATCCATTACCAGGGAGTAAGTTTCTTCATAGTCTATACCCGGTCTTTGGGAAAATCCCTGTGCTACAAATCTTGCTTTGTAGCGTGCGATCTCATTATTTTTATTTCTTTTTCTGAAGAATACCCATTTATATCCCACAAGTTTGACACCAACTGGCTTCTGGATTATTTGACCAAATACTTTGAGTTTATCAAGCGAGTCCAACTCTGCTTATATTGCCTCACTCCACTTTGGCCAATCATTTCTTCATTTGCATTCAGCAACGGAATGTGGATTATGATCATCGTCTCTTTCAACGACGTGAATGGCAATGTGAAACATGAAGTCATCGTCGAAGACTATACTCTTTCTGTCCAACACCTCCCAAGTACGTACATAATTTAATGATATTTCAGTTTCTCCCTGGAGTTCCTCTGTAGTGGATTCCGGGAGTGGTAAGGGTATATACAAGAGCTCATTTTTCTGTGGGTGTATTGTCCCAAGGTCTTTAGGTATTTTTCTTTTTCTTGGATATTTGTCCTTGGAGCTGACCTGCCTATTTTCTGTTGAGGTGCAGCCATTTCTGCTGCAGGTGGGTTGCATTCAGTCTCGAGGATGTCAATCCTAGCTGGAGTATTTGCAGCAAGGATGTGTGATCTAACAATCTTTTTGTTGTCAGTAAATGAGTCCGGTAACTGGTGAACAATGTTCTGTATATGGAGGATCTTTAGGATCTCATCTTCACATTGTTTCGCTACCGAATCATAGTGGGTCAAAGTTTTTGTATCTCACGATATAATTTGCTTTGCTCCAGATTTTTCAGTATCTGGGCCTATTTTGGGGAAACTCGTCTCATCAAATTCACAGTATTTAAGACGTGCCTTAAATATGTTCCCCATTTGGGGTTTTAGGTATCTTATAATTGAGGGTGAGTCAAACCCTACATTGATACCTAGTCGATGTTGAGGACCCATTTTTGTCCTCTGTGGTGGTGCATTGGGGATATAAATTGCGCAACTGAAGATTTTCAAGTGAGAAATGTTCGGTGACATTCCATATGCAAGTTGCATTGGAGAGAGACTCTGACCTCCAGATGGTCTTATTTTCATTAACGATGTAGCATGCAAAATTGCATGTCCCCATGCATCCACCAGCAACTGGGATTTCATTAACAATGGATGTGCAATCCATTGGAGTCTTTTTATTAGTGACTTTACCAACCCATTTTGGGTATGAACAAGTGACACTGGATGTTCAATTTCAATTCATGTTGCTTGGAAGTACTCTTGAAAAGAGCAGGAGGTAAATTCCCCAGCATTTTCCAGCCGTATTTTCTTTATTTGGTTGTTTGGAAAATGCATCCGTAACTTTATAATGTGTGCCAATAGCTTTGGAAAAGATAAGTTGTGGGTCGATAGTAGACACACATAGTATTTCGAGGATGCATCAATCAGTACTATAAAGTACCGACATGGCTCACTTGGGGATGGATAGGTCCACATATGTCTCCTTGTATTCTTTCGAGGAAGCTTGGAGATTCAATATCCACTTTTAGTGGTGATGGCCTTGTAATTAATTTCCCCTTGAAACAGGGGATGCAAGGGAATTCTCCCTTCTGAAGAATCTTCTGGTTCTTCAAGTCATGCCCATGGGATTGAGATAAGATGCGGTGCATCATCACTGATCCAGGGTGGCTAAGTCTATCATGCCAAAGTAAAAACTTGGCTAATTTCGGGCACTTCATCTGATCCATTAAATTAGCTTTCACTCTCCGAATCTTTGTATGGCAGAGGTCTCATTGTATGGTAAAAGGCCTGATGAAAGGCTCTCAAAACGTTCAAGTATGGATTTTACTCATTTTTCTTGAGACGTTACATACAGTAATTCTTTTTTATTTACATTTGTTATTTCCAGATGGAATCCGTTTAAACGGATGTCCTTGTTTCTATTGGAATTCGAAGAGAATAGTGCATCCTTTATTTTTATTTCTGTTTCATTTGGGAGCAACAAAGTGGCGTTCCCAGAACCTTGAATAATATTTGGTGGCCCAAAAATTGTATTTAAAGGGCTTTCATATGGTATAATGCTATGAAAATAATATTTATATTGAAGGATCGTATGTGTCGAAGCACTGTCTACTAAGCAGTTATAAGAGCAATCCACAATAAAAGATGAATAAAAAATTTACTTTTCCGGAACATAATCAAATTTTATTCAAAATAAATTCATAAAATTCAGCTAGCTCCCATAACATAAATTGTTTTGAAAACAAATACAAAGATAAATATTAGCTTATCAAGTAGATCATCTTTTTCGAAGTCGTCAGCTGAGAAATTGACCGGAGCATTTGTGGTCACCAAGTTTGTTTCATCTTTCTTTTTCATGTTCTCTTTATACAATTCCTGGAGATGCCGCAGAGTTCTGTATACTCTAGACCAGTGGCCTTTCATGCCACAACTATGGCACTGGTCTTCTCATTCCCTCTTGGGTAGGGTGCTTCATTTCTATTGTTGCCATTTCTGCGCCAAGTGAACTTCAGCCTTCCTTCATTTCTTCGTTGTTGGACTTGGCCTTCGGCCTTCTTGTTCTATCCCCCTTTATGTGGTCTTTCTTTTCTTTTATTATCTTTCTTCTTTTTAGAAGAAGATGCATTGTGAGCTTCAGGGAGGGGGCAGTGCCAGGAGGCGCATGTTGTGAGTGGCAAGGAGAACCTCTCTGTTTTGTTCAGCCATGAGTAAACATGACATCAACTCAAAATACTTGGTGAACTTTCGTTCACAGTATTGCTGCATCAGTATCACATCCTTCTCGTGGAAAGACGTGTACATCTTTTCCACCATGCGATCTTCTGAGACTTTTTCACCACACAACTTCAGACATGAGGTGATACTGAAAAGAGTTGAGTTGTACTCAGCTATGGAATTAAATTCATGCAGTCTCAGGTTCTCCCACTCATATCTTTCCCTTGGAAGTATAACATCTTTCTGATATTTATATATTTTCTCAAAAGCAGTCCACAGCTCAAGTGGATCTTCGACCATAAGGTATTCAACCTTTATGGTCTTGTCTACTTGGCGACGAATATAAATAATGGTCTGGGCCTTTTCAATGTCTGTGGCCTTTTCATCTTTTGTTACAGCAGAAATGAGAGACTTAGTCAGCAGGTGGAATATAACATCAAGCTGCCAACTCAAATAATTCTTGCCTGATGCATCCAACACTTCGAAATCGACGCTTGCAATTTTTGACATTTTATCTAGCAGAGCACAAATTTGCATGAATTAATAATACATCAAACATTTTCATGCCAATTTTTAAATGAATAAGCTAATTGCATAGATCGGTCAGTCCCACATAAATAAAAGTGTCTAAAGTCCAATTACAGTCCATATTACACAAATGAAGGCAAAAAAAGAAATTACAACTTTGGAAACCCCGTGGGTCCAATTTATAAATTCGTCAGCTCCAAGAGTGGCCTCTGTCTCCATGGAAAGTAGTCATTGGTCTTGAACATTACATAATTTTCTCACTACAATTTCTTTCAAAAAGAAAAGAAAATGCAGGAAAAGTAAAATGTGGGACTAAAAAGACGATCCAAACCCATAATTAGCCATCCATGCAAAAATTTGTGCTCATCAGACATTGTCATCAAACATTTTCATTACAGGCATCACAGACATCACAGGCATCACAGATTTGCAGAAGGATAAACATAACAATTTAAATACTTAATAATTATTGAACCAATAGGCAACGCCATACACCGTTAGGTGACTAACGGCAGATCGGTCACATGATCTTCTTAATTATTAAGTTAATGCCGCAGAACCAAGCAAAGTTTATCCGAATAATGAGACATAGAATGTGATGTAATGCATATAAGTATGATCCTAAAAATGGTATCATTTGTGATTTGCCCAATATATTAGTTCTTCGTGAAAAAGGAAATAGTTTTCCCTTTTATATCCCCACAAGTCCCCAAATATCCCCATATGATTCTGTTAAAGCCAAAAATGATCGAGACAGATGTCAAGCTGACGTAGACTCTTCGTGCTGAGTCAGAGCCTCGTCAACAAGGGAGGAGGGACCCTTAGTTGGTAGAACCAGGGTCCAATGACAGATGTTGATTAAGATGTGGTGCTCAATTGACCCTCGAATAGCTTTTACATTGACAGATCTATGCCGGGAAGCTCGAAACGGCCTTCGCAGGAGATTGAGGCCGAACGATCTACACCACAAAGGAACGTCAGCTGGGTCGGATCTGGGTCCCGACCCAAATCCCCTCCAATGCTTAAGTTAGTATGGGAACGTAATGAAGAGAGGGAGCTTGGAGCAGCTGAGATCGACCCATGAAGGTTTGTCTCAGATCTGACGTCGCAAGCTCTATAATGTTAGAAATATCAGCTGAAAGAGTAAAGTCTATGTATTAGATCTCGTACCTTAGGAATTGGATCCTTTTTACCTTTGTCCTTTCACCTATTTATAAGCCTTTCCCCATTGATTGTATGTAATTGTCCCCCATTGATTTGGACACGATTTTCTCTAGGATTCGAGATGACGGCTGCCCATTTACTCGGCCCCATTAACCTCCCCTGAATATTAGCAAGAGCCTAACGGTCGAGTTGGATGTTCGCTTGACTTGGTAATACTTCGCTCTGAGCGACGGCTTTCGGGTTGTTGGCACCAAATGGGTTGTGTATACAGATATTTCACCCGGATCCGTATTCGTGCACTAACATTGGCCCACACCATTCGTGCCTCAGAAACTGCGTTGATTGAGACCGAATGATGTGTAATCTCCTTAAATGTGAACTGTTTACAAAACATTTGATTTGATTTGTGTCGCCAAAACCCTTTCGTCTTTGAATCGATCTCCGCCACTTCTTGTGTCCGGCTTTGGACACATGTCGTTCATCAACCATCAGTCGGTTGAACTCCTCCATATAAAGGAGGTGAGTGGTAAGAGAAAAGATTTTTCTGTTCTGCTTCCTTCTTCGTTTTGAAAGCTTGATTTCGCCTTCGTCTTCTTCGGAGATTTCTAGTTCTTTCTAAGGTACCTTTTTCTTGATTGACCTTGACTCTTCTTTAGATCTCCTAGGCATGTTTGCGCCAATTAAGATGCAGGAGCCATCCTACGAGATGCTCATGGTGCGCCTTTTTCCCCCTCAACGCGAGGAAGTTCCTGGAAAGGGGAAAGAGGTTCGCATCGAACCCAATCCTCCCATTTTTCGGAGGGATCTGAGCTCAAAGATTCCCAGAGTTGTCTTAGAGATGGCACATTGGATTTCTCTTGATCTGACCGCAGAGGTCTGGCGGGGGTATCTCTGCCATCCTTTTAGGGTTAGGGTGCCCAATTCGGATGAGAGAGAGTGTTTTCCACGGAAGGTCGAGGTTGGGGTGTATCTTAAAGCCTTTCGCCTAGGACTTCGAATTCCTCTTCACCCTTTCATTGTAAAAGTCATATGCTCTTCAGGGCTTTCCCTGTGTTAACTCGTGCCCCAAGCTCTTCCTTCCTTAGTTGGCTTCATTGTGCTTTGTGAGCTCTGTGGGGTTTGTCTGTCCCTCGGGCTGTTCAAGTACTTCTTTCGGATAATACTCGATCCCCGCCAGGTGTGGTACCATTTTCCCGCTCGCCCGGTAGTGAGACTCATACATGAACTTCTGCTTTCTGATCCTGGATGGAAGGACACTTTCGTGTTTTTCGACATACCTGATTCGGGACTGATGCTTAATGGTTGGAGTTCTCCGAGTTCTGAGCTCGTTGAAGAGTCCCAGTTGTTGTTGGAAGGGACTATTGCCAGGCTATTGTCTGGCGAGGTCGAGGCGGCAAAGCTCCTTCTGGGTCGACTAAGGCAAGAAAGGTCGACTCCATATCTATTAGATGGTCATCGACTGAAGTCCCTTTTGTGGAGTCCGGGTAATGCATATCGACTCTATATCTTCATTACATCCACTCATGATAATTATACCCATTGTTTGCAGATATGACGAACGAAAACCATCGGAGTGGTGACTCTGGAATGGATCGGGT
This sequence comes from Scilla litardierei, assembly GCA_030789695.1. NCBI lineage: Eukaryota > Viridiplantae > Streptophyta > Magnoliopsida > Asparagales > Asparagaceae > Scilla > Scilla litardierei. The sequence goes on from CM061136.1 coordinate 119,661,448, forward strand.
CTGGAGGGAGCAGAAGAAGAAGAAGAGGAGCGCCAAAAGGTCGAGTGCTCGTGCTGAAGGGTCGAGCACTCGACCACCTCTCCCTGTCAATCAGAGCTCTTCTTCTGAGGTGGGTGAGGTCAGGAGAACCTCGAGGCCTTCTTCTCGTGCCCCCTCAAGGGAGGCTCCGAGTCAGGCCCCCACTTGAATTACAGTGCCCCTTGCCTCCATCATCGTCTCAGAGCCAATGGTGGTGGTCGACATCGACACTGCCAAAGTCGTTGAGCCTACGGATGCCATTGGCCAGAGACGAGAGATATACTCCCAAGTAAAGGAGGAGCTAGTGAAAAGGAGGCGGGTGGAGGAGGGAAATCATCTTCCTTTTCCCATGGCGAAGGGTATGCGGGTTGCCCCTTTAGATTCTCAGGGGGTGATCGAGACTTCTTCGGTGTCTCAGACTCCCGTGATGTGTGACGACCCGTATTCATCAGTACACATATTTTCATATTCTATGTATTTGCATAAATTAAAAGTATTTTATAATGGTTGGTCAGGAGTTTAATATCAAAATGGTTTCTAAATCATTTATAAAAAATATTTTATAGTATAAATATAGTTATAGATTATTTTAGTAAGTACGAGTGCCAACAAAAAACCCCTAAATAATTTATATAATTATTTAAACTTAAATATTACAGTTATAGTCGTAACAATTATTTTTCTATATAAACGTTATTAAAATGATTTCAAACTTTTACCATGAGCTTCTGTGATAATTTAGTGCTTCCCATATTAATTTCGTAATTTTCTGAAGTCAAATCGTTAGAGAACTCGCAAACCCGCATCCTAAACGTTTTGTCCCAAAACTCGTATTTTTGTAGCTCAAACCCTGAAATGGACCTCGTATTCGCGATCATCGTGACAATCTGAACCTGTGGCGATGTTTTCGTAATTTGTCGGAGTCGTTTAACTTCAGAGGTAAAATCGTAATTTCGCTAATTGTATTCACTAATTACTGTTTTACATTACCCTAATTACTATTCTAATTACCTACATCTGTCGGCAGATGACAACAAACTACCTCCTAACCCTAACATGGCAGCCCATGTGTTATACATTTAGTCAAAATTTCTAAAGTTAGTCTAAAAGCTAACCTACCCCATTAATTAACATTGACTAATTAATTAGTTCTATATTAAGTTAAACCCTATATAATACCCCGTTTCCATTTCTCCCTCACAATAACACTCACCCAGGCAAACGAACCCCGAGTCTGAACCCATCTCTCCCGCTCTCTCATCTACTTCGTTCTCATGCAACCAAAACCCAAAGCCGGCCCCCGTCGCTCAGGCGACATTCCCGACGCCGGCACCCTCCTCCTTCGAGCTCGACCCTCTGCCTCAACCACCACACCCTGCGTCCAACACCACCCACTCGACCACCCTCTGCTCGAAGCTCCGATGAGTCCCCTCCCATTCGCCGCCACCGCACCACCCCAGACCTGTGCTCCGCCCCCCTCTTCCTCCGCCTGACGGCAAACGACACCGCTCCAAACGCCTCGACCCCAACTCTGTAGTAACCCAGATGACAGCCCCATCCTCTCCACCCATCGAGCCACTAAGAGCTCCCCCTCGCCATTGTCCTTCCTCTGATGTGCACCCCGAGCGCCATCTCCGCCGCTCATCCCACCACCGCCCCTCCTCTCCCCTGAAAACAGGGCAACCAGGCCCACCGGAATTCTCTTCCCTCCGCACACTGCCTGGCTGCCCTCCAGCGCCACCCGAGCCAACGCCTCCGCCTAGCGAGTCACCTCCTCCTCCTCCACCCGTACACCAGCAGCAGCAGCACCTCCGCTCCGTCGCAGACCCCGAGCACCCATCGAACGTCGAAGGAGGGAACGAGGGAGAGATACGTGAGAGGCTATGTGAGTATTTAATACATATTTTATACGTATATATGTATTTTGATAATATTTTGATAGGGCCAAGTAGTGTTAAATTGTCTATAAAGCATACAGGCCTCAGAAAAATACAAGACTAGTCCCAGAAAATCAGAAACGATGAACGGACTCATTGGAGCTAGTTTCATCGCCAAAAGGCAAGTATATCTCTCACATTGAATTTTTAAAGGAAAAATTTAAACAAGCTAAATTCCTTTTAAAATTCGAATCTTGAGATTTTTCACTCGCACTAACGTACGAGAAAAATATATGTTGTAGCACTATTAAATACGATCGTTTTGACCCCCTGTTGGAAGAATTCTGACGTATGGTTTGCTCTAAACAATTCTTTGAACATATGTCTTAAAAATGATTTCTTGATTTAAAAATAGTTTTTGGCCCTTTTAAATTGTTTAAAATTGCTTAAAAATTATTTAACAATCTTGAAAAATAGATACTAGCCTTAGAAAAATATTTTAAGCTAATTTAAACTCATTTGATTAGTTAAAATCATTTCTTGCTCATTCTATTATCTATTTAAGTAATTTTTATGTTTTCGTTTAATTGTTAAATCAAGTCGTGAAGTCGTGAACTTTTGCAAGATTATTGTACGAACTATTGAAACACCAAGACTGAATTGACTGAATGGAAGATGGAATTTCAACAATAATGAATGGAAGATGAAACTTTAACGAATGGAAGATGGGATTTCAATAATAAATAGATATTACACGTCCTCTTGACCCGACACTTGACTTAACCATGGGATTGGTGTAGTCTATGATCACAAGTGTTACAGAATGGCTGGATGCACCCATACTAAATTACCTCCAACACATTACGTGGGTTAGATCCTTGACCATCGCCATATCGGGACGGTGGGTACCTCCTCAGAGTTGCTCCCGTCGCAGGGCAGGGCGCATGTTGGTTATCTCTCATACTCTTGGACATGGACTTATCACTAGGATAGACTGGCTATTGAATATTGTTTTAACCTCTTTTTCTACAGTTTTTACAATTTTGCCATTAAATGCTAAATGTCACATGTTGCTGATAGAATTGCATATTGTTATTGAATAATGAAATTGTTGCAGGTTGCAATTGCTGGGAATACTTAAACTACATTTACTCTTTCCTATTAAACTTATTACTTGTCTTTTCAGCTGTGTTTACTTTAAACTGCCTAACGTTTTGGTTTTGAGATTATCTTGCCGAGTAAACCTCGATGACGGACATTTCACTTTGCTGTTTTACGAAATGTCCGTCAGGTATCCATAGTGAGTTCACTGAAGACATTGCTGCAGGAGTCGAGCCAGTGCTCGAAGACTACGTGGAATACCTACCCACGGAAGACTAGACGTTTACCTTCACGACTGCACTTTTAAATACTTGAAATAATGTAATTTGTATACTTTGTTTGTATTAGCCGTGCTAAGCCCAAGATGTATCTAAATTATTGTACGCTGGATATGTAATAATGTTGTTTGAGCTGTTTCTTTAATCTGTATGCAAGGACCTGCAATTTCTACACAGACACTTAGTGTGTTTAAGCCAAGGAGGAAGAAAAGAAAAAGAAAAGAAAAGATTTTAAAAAGAAAAAAAGTATTCCTCCTTATTTTAAGCACACCAGGACCCGCTCGCGTCTCGCTCCCTAGTAGAATGGGAAGCATGGCATGACAGGTTTTAGTGTTGGCCCATGCAAGTGTTGCTTTTGCAAAAATTTTAAGATCGGTTTAAACGACATTAATATCTAAGTGTAGAACTAGAATAGATTTACTTTAACCTACCTTACATTGTGGTTTGTCTTGAAGTCTAGCAGGTCGACCAGATGCTCACGACGTCACCAATGACATCTAAAGGAAATACTGGAAATTCAAAGCCAAATTCTCCATGAGGCTCTTGATAAACTCTGTAAAGCATTCCAATGGAAGTATCATACGGAACCATTGGGAGACACCCTCCGACCGATGAAGACTACTTTCAAGAGGCCTGCATCTTCAGTCCACAACTGATCCCCGATGGTGTGCTACCATTGGAACCAAAAGGGACATATCAAGAAGAACTATCGCATGCTGCCGAATCAATGTTTGGCATATGGAGCATCTGAGCACTCTCTCAAGAACTGCCCCCACTGCATTAACAAGAAAGAGACTACGACAGCAGGAGTTTCTGGATCAGCATAGTGTAAACCACCCCTAGCTCCACAACATCGAATCTTTCATCAGGCCAAGAACCAGGCCAGGTGTCAAGCATCCATCATGACAACCAGAGAAGTGTTAGTTCTTGGGTACAAGACTAACATTGTTTTGATGATGATCAATACATTATGTTAGTGTGCTAATCAATCTTATGTTTTAGTCTCAGTTTATCTTAATGATTATACGTTGATGATACAAAGCATAATGCTTGGAGGATATTACAAGGGATATCTTAAAGACCTCCAAGAGTGATGGTGTGCTCAAGCTTGGATGAAGTCATGAAGATTATCTAATGAAGCCAAAGCTTGGAGCATGATGATGGATGGACATCTAGGGGAGCAATGACAAATCTTGGAGCATGATGAAGGGAAGCTCATCAAGGGGTGCCAAAGCTTGAAGATGATGGGGAGCATCAAGGTATCATTAGCTTGAAGACATAGACTCTAGAAATGCACTATGTACTCCATGTAATTTTATTACTTGCATTACTCTTTTTGAGTCTAGGATTATTGTAATGCCTTGATAGATGGTCATAGTCTCATGCATATGCATTTAACCATCTTAGTGAACCTTAGGAATATCATAGAATCCAACCCAATATGTTCATCTTGTCCAAAGACTCAATTGGAGTCTCTGGCT